>JAQQTP010000064.1:21902500-23155693 GCA_029884605.1 Ormosia emarginata | reverse complement strand
CTTTAACCCTTGATTAAGCGACAAAAATTTTATGGACAAAATTGGGTATTAACAGCTGTCCCCCTTTGCTTTACATTTAAAATAAATGGGAAACAAAAGGAATTGATTCAATTTTGTCCATAAAAATTTTTGTTTCTTTTTTCTTTTTCTTCATTTTTCCTTTTCATTTCTCTTTTTTTGTATATATTTTTTTAAGAAAGCAAATTGACGCAACAAACAATGGTCATTAAAGCAATGTACCTAACTTGCGGAGTAGGATATCCGTCGAAGCTTGGCACAACTTGCGAGGTAGGGTGCTTGTCGAAGTTGTACAGAAAGGTAAAAAGCTTGCGGGGTAGGGTGTCCGTCGAAACTAGACAGAAAGGTAAAGAGCTTGCGGGGTAGGGTGCCCGTCGAAGCTGGACAGAAAGATAAAGAGCTTGCGGGGACGAGTGAGCTTGCGGGATCATGTATCTACCGAAGCTTGGCAAAAAGCTTAAAGCAATGGGTACGGGGACCTGGAAACTAAAGGCAGCTAGGTACAGGGACCCGGAGACTAAAGGCAGATGGGCATAAAGCCCTGAGAGCTAAAAGGGTTTTGCCCTTTTTTGTAAATGCATGTGATGCCAGAGTTGATGCTTGATGTAATGGATGTATGATAATGCAATGGATGTGAAGCTTGAGGACAGTACATGTAATGCCTGAGATGATGCATGATGCAATGGATATCTTACTGTAGAGATTCTCATGGTCAAATGGGTAAACAAAGATTGACACATTAGAGCTTTAGCTGCATTGCTCTTGGTTCCACAACACTTTTAAGAACTTCTTCCCATAGCAGGATCAAGGTTGAACAGTAACAAAACTTGATTTATGATTTGTCTAGTTATTCTTCATTTTCTCATCAGTGCTCTTAAGGGAGATTCATCGCATTTCCCATGACCTTTCAAGATTGTTAAAACAAATCTGAATGCATTTGCAATATGATCACATGTTTCACATCTCAATATAAAGCTATCATGATAAATGCATATTGAATCAACAATGAGTTGCAATGAAAATAGACTATCATTATGGAAAGGAATAGTACAAGAAAAGCGGTACCACAAATGTTAGAATTGAAAGGTTTACAAAAGAATGTTGGAGTAGATTTTTCCAGCTCTTCCAGTGATGCTCTCTAGGATGATCAGTGCTAATTTCCCATGAATAAGACCTTAAGCACCCCATTTTTTGTTTTCGAGAACATGATTTGACTCAGTTTTCACACATTGGGAGCGTTCATGACAAGACTTTCCATTCAAACTGTCCCAGTTTGGTATAAAGAAACTCAAACTGCCCCAGTTTGTGACTTGAGGCGACTCCACTTCTCCGGACGTGTCAGGAACCATCTTTGACCCTAACTTTTTCCTAGGTCGCTCTTTTCGAGTTTTTAACTTAGTGGGTCGCTCTAATTTTGCCTAGCCCGCCTTTTCAGGTTTTTAGCCTAGCGAGTCACCTTTTTTTGTTTTTTTTTTGTTTTTTTTAAGCATAATACATTTTGACAGTATCTGAATTTACAAGAAGTGATAAATCTGCACCATCCATGTTTGTGAGAATCAAAGCTCTTCTCGAGAAAGCCTTTTTTACGACATAAGGTCCTTCATAGTTTGGAGTCCATTTTCCTTGATGATCCTTTTGAATGGAAAGAATCTTCTTGAGTACTAGGTCTCCTTCTTAAAACTGTTGCGGACACACCTTTTTCGCATAGGCTTTCATCATTCTCTTTTGATAAAGCTGGCCATGACACAGTGCAGTTAATCTCTTTCCTTCAATAAGGTTCAACTGATCAAGTCTAGTTTGAACCCATTCAGCTTCTTCTAGTTTTGCCTCCATCAACACTCTTAATGATGGAATTTCCACTTCAATAGGGAGTACCGCCTCCATTCCATAAACCAAAGAGAAAGGGGTTGCCCCAGTTGAAGTACGAATAGACGTACGATAACCATGCAGTGCAAATGGTAGCATTTCATGCCAATCTCTGTACGTTACAACCATCTTCTGAATAATCTTCTAGATATTCTTGTTCGCCGCCTCAACCGCCCCATTCATCTTGGGGCGATAAGGTGAGGAATTATAGTGCTCAATCTTGAAACTCTCACACATCTCTTTCATCATCTTATTATTCAGATTAGTGGCATTGTCAGTGATAATTTTGCCTGGTAAACCGTAACGACAAATCAGCTCCCTTTTGACAAATCTGATTACTACATTCCTGGTCACATTGGTATAAGAAATAACTTCGAACCATTTTGTGAATTAATCAATTGCAACAAGAATAAAACGGTGTCCATTTGAGGCCTTCGGTTCAATGGGCCCTATGACATCCATTCCCCACATTGAAAATGGCCAGGGTGCTGTTAAAACATTCAAAGGTGTTGGCGGTGCATGGACCTTATCGGCATATGTCTGGCATTTGTGGCACTAACCAAGTGGTGTAACACAACATGTACTTGATCGGGTCCATTTTGGACACTAACTAAGTGGTGTAACACAACATGTACTGCCTCAACCGGTGAGTCGCCTATGCCAAGGCGCAACACGTGCGTTCCAACAATGAGTATTTTGCCTCATAGTTGGTAAACTTCTTACTCAAGTAATAGGTGGCCTGTTCCTTTTTGCTGGTTTCATCGTGTTATCCCAATACACAACCCATGGATTCATCCAACACAGTTAGGTACATGATGACAGTCCTTCCTGGCACTGGAGGTACCAAAACTGGGGGTTCTTGCAGATACTGCTTGATCTTCTCAAATGCTTCTTGACAATCCTTGTTCCATTCTACTATCTGGTTTTTACGCAACAACTTGAAGATTAGCTCGCACGTTGCAGTCAACTGGGATATAAACCTAGCAATATAGTTCAGTCTCCCCAAAAATCCACGAACTTCTTTTTCAATGCGAGGAGTTGACATCTCTATGATTGCTCGAACTTTGTCTGGATCAACTTCTATTCCTTTCTCGCTAACCATAAATCCCAAGAGCTTGCCTGATTTTACACCAAAAGTGCACTTAGCCGAATTCAGTCTGAGCCTAAATTTTCTCAACCGCTCAAAGAGCTTTTGCAGACCAGTTATGTGATCTTCTTCTGTTTTTGACTTTGTAATCATATCATCCACATAAACTTCTATTTCTTTGTGCATCATGTCGTGGAACAATGCCACCATCGCCCTTTGATAAGTCGCTCCGGCATTCTTCAATCCGAACGGCATCACTTTATAACAAAAAGTCCCCCACAGAGTGATGAATGTAGTCTTCTCCATATCTTCAGGTGCCATCTTGATTTGATTGTATCCCGAGAAACCATCCATGAAGGAGAAAAATGCATGTTGAGCAGTGTTGTCCACCAAAACATCAATGTGAGGTAAAGGAAAGTTGTCTTTAGGGCTGACCCTATTTAAATCTCTATAGTCAACGCACATGTGTACTTTCCCATCTTTCTTCGGGACAGGTACAATGTTGGTAACCCATTGAGGGTACTTTGCGACAGCGAGGAAACCTGCGTCAAATTGCCTTTTGACCTCCTCTCTAATTTTTAGCGACATTTCTGGCTTCATTCGTCTCAACTTTTGCTTGATAGGAGGACATTCTGGTCTTAATGGTAATTTATTCTTAACTATGCTAACGTCCAGCCCTAGCATGTCTTGGTACGACCATGCAAAAAAGTCACGATAATCAGATAGGAGCTTGACCAACTTGTTTCGCTTATCTTCTTTCATGGAAGTGCCAATTTTAACCTCTTTTTTGTCATCATCTGTCCCTAAATTAATCACTTCAATTGGCTCTTCATGGGGTTGAATCTCTTTGGCCTCTTGTTCTATTAATCTCATTAGCTCAGAAGAGGGCTCCCAATTGTCATCATTGTCCTCATCAACATGATTAATGGGATAGTCAAAATTATACAATGGGGTTATAACATTGTCATTTTTAAGAGAATCACTTTCAGATATGCATTTATTGATGTCAAAACAAGTAAAAAAAAAGGTAATGAATAAAGGCTAATGTAATGGTTGAACAGAAAAACTAAGAGGGAAAATAATTTAAAAATGCATTTTATTAATAGCAAATATTGAAAAGGAAACATGTGAGCCCGTTTTTACAACATATTTTCCTAAAGCCTTGGGCATAGCTATAGGATTAGCATTATAGAATTACTTTGAATCAGTTTCAAACATGGGAAAATCGACGATCTCCCAATTATTGAGCTCTGCATCCGGGGAACAAGGGTACACCAGACTGACACCATGGTCGATGGATTGATCATCATTGATAGCGGTCACCTGGTTCAGAAACACCAATCCTGCACTTTGGAAACTCTGTTGGATGTCACAGATGGGAATCCCCTCAGTTTTAGGCTCCCGATTTTCCAACTTAGCCAACCTCTTCTCTCTTTTCTCTTCTATGACCCTTCTCTTGTCAGCTTTAGTCGGTTTATACCCTAACCCAAACCTATTCTTGTTTTCACGGTTGAAAACTTTGCAATGCCTTGTTTATTCATTCCCAAATTATTCCACTTTGATATCTTAAAAAGCATCCATCATTATGGATGCACTAGATGACTGTGGTTTTGGAATTCGAGCTCTTTCCTTTACATAGATAGCATTGACGATCTCGAACGCTTGGAATGCTGTTTCAAGAGCTTCTTCTGCAGCTTCAATGTAAGGAGTCGATGGGAGCTTACTCACTAACAGATCTTCCTCACTCGAGATGATCACCAACCTATTGCTAACTATGAATTTCACTTTCTGGTGCAAAGTGGACGGCACTGTCCCAGCGGAATGAATCCAGGGTCGTCCCAAGAGGCAACTGTAAGTCGGTGTGATGTCCATCACCTGGAAGAGTATAAGAAAAGTAGTAGGTCCAACCTGAACTGAGACCTCTATTTCTCCCATCACTTCTCTTCGAGTCCCATCAAAAGCTCTTACAATCATTGTACTAGGTTTCATGTAAGTCCGATCAAAAGGCAACTTAGAGAGAGTTGATTTGGCATTACATTCAAAGATGAACCATTATCAATAAGCACTCTAGCCATTATATGATCTTGGCATTTGACGGAAATATGCAGTGCCTTATTATGCCCCATTCCTTTAGCAGGTATCTCATCATCGGTGAAAGTGACATAATTATCAGCAGTGATGTTGCCAATAATATCACCCAACTTGTTGACTGTGATGTCATGAGAAACATGAGCTTGATTTAGTATCTTCATTAACATTTTTCTGTATGGCTCAGAATTCATCAATAAGGACAAGAGAGATATCCTTGCGGGGGTGCGATTTAACTGATCAACCACCCTATACTCACTTTGCTTGATGAACTTCAGGAACTCACAAGCTTCTTCATCAGATACCTCTTTCTTATACTCATTTGGCTTTGTCGACCCTCCTTCTTCTTTCACATCACTCTCCATGGAAGTCTCTCATATCTTGCTCTTCCCCTTGTAGTTTCTTTTTTCTTCTTCTTCTTGCCTCTTTCGCAACTCCTCAGGAGTGTAAATGCGACCACTTCGTGTCATCCCTCCAATCCCCGATATATTAGTGACAATAGAGGTCGAACAAGATGAAACTTTTAGCTGATCGTTTGTGAGATTATTTTTAAGGACTTGTACATCATAATTCCACGGTACTGATCTAGTGTCCTTGAATGGAAAAGGACTAGGAACTTGAATGGTGATGGGCCTCGGGCCACATGAAGGTGGCGAAGGCGCATTTGCAGTGTAATAGATAACCAACGGTTTAATAGCCAGATTTGTAATGGAAGGGACCAGAGAGTTTATAACTTCTTGACCTTCTTGAAATTGTGGAATAGCACACTCATCCACCATGCTTATACCACTATTGTCACATAGATGACCTATTTGCACTAGTTGCATGTCTATTAGATCTTGGAGGATTTGTTTGAACTTACCACATTCCTTAATAGAATGCCCTACATTCCCATGGAGATCACACATTATTTCATCTTCGTCGCCCATTTTCTCTTCAATATGAGCTTCCATCATCCTGGATTTACACAATTCTTCAAAAATGACCCTCATGGGGGTTTTGATATCTGCCGCTCGTCTTATAAGCAGCTGGGTAGAGCACTCTTCTGTAGTATTGACTGCAGGATTCCCATGGTTAGGCAAAGGGTTGTGGCCCACACTAGGAGTATTTGGCTTGAAATTCAACTATTTGGCATTGATTAAATCCTGCACCTTAAACTTCAATGCTTTGCAATTCACTGTAGAATGCCCTACGGCCCCTGTATGGTAATCACACTTGGCGTTTGGGTCAAAACCTTTAAGGTATGGGGGTTCTAATAGCTTCATCGGGCAAGGAGCCAAGAGAGAGTTACGGAGGAGTTGGGGTAGTAACTCGGTGTAGGTCATAGGAATTGGGTTGAAGTGGACAAACTTCCTTTCTTGGTTATTTGGTGGTCTTCTTTGGTTTATGTTTGGATTTTGGGTCCATGGTTGAGCTGTTTGAGGCGGTAAGGTAGATGGTGTCTGGTATTGAAGAGAAGATGGCATTTGGTGAGGTCTCATTGGCTGGTGAGGTTGAGGATGAGGAATGTGTGAAGCATTGGCGACATGAGGGTGATAAGGTTGGGGATATGGAATCGATAGAGTAATGGGAAAGTACGGGTGGTAAGGTGTGAAATGGGTTTGGAAGGATGGTTGATGGTTCACTGGTGTTTGGTTATATCTCCTTTGAGTAAAGTTTCTCTGGTCGAAGGTAACAGTATGAGTTTCTCCTTCTCTTTTCTTCCCCATCGAAGGCCTCTTGGCATTAAATGTCTCTACTGAACTTTCAACGATCTTCCCACTTCTCATTCCTCCCTCAACTCTTTCTCCGATGATGACCATGTCTGAGAACTTTGATGACACACTCCCTATCATTTTGTCATAGAAGGGTGATTGCAGAGTGTCAATGAACGTGGCCACCATTTCTCGTTCTGTCAATGGGGGCTCTACTTGAGCAGCCATTTCTCTCCATCATTGAGCATATTCCTTAAAGGTTTTAATATCCTTCTTAGCCATATTCTGCATTTGTAGTCTATCCGGTACCATATCAATGTTGTACTTATACTGCTTCAAGAAAGTATCAGCCAAGTCTTTGAAACATCGAATATGAGCACACTCAAGATGTGTGTACCAATTTGAAGCTGCCCCAGCCAAGCTGTCCTGGAAGAAATGAATTAGCAGCTTGTCATCGTGAGCATACGAAGCCATCTTGCGGATGCACATAGTCAGATGGTTCTTTGGACAAGTGGTCCCCTTGTATTTATCAAAATCTGGAACTTTGAACTTCGGTGGGATCACCACATTAAGGACAAGGCAGAGTTCTGAAGCATGAAGGAGACCGTAGCTACTTGCCCCTTCTATGGCTCGCAGTCTCTCTTCTAGAGTTTCCAACTTCTCTCTAGAATGTGAATTTTCAACGGAGGAGTTCAATAAGTATTGTAGCATAAAAGTGGAGACAAAGTGTTGTGCCGGCAAGGTTCCGTTGGCAGGTGATTGAGTTGTGTTCAAAGAGTTAGCAGTGGGATTATTGTCGTCCAGGAGATTAGTCACTCGTGGTGGTATAAAGCTGGTAGGAAAACCATACGGTGGAAGAAAGAAGGGGAATGAGTGCTGTGTTTGTGGGGTTTCATTAGCACTTGGCTGAGTAACCTGGGTTTCAGTAGTATTTGGCGGGTTTGGGATCGGTGTTACTGCTGACGTGCCATTATCAAAGAGATTTGTGGCCAATGGTGGTACATACCTGGGAGGGAGGCCATATGGCGGAAACAGCGGAGCCTGAGTTCCCTGCGAACTAGTGATAGTGGGTTAAGTGGTGCTATTTAGATAAACAGTTAGCAGCATCATAACTCCTTGAGGATTAACACCTTGATATTGCGGATGGACTGGAGAGAAGCTAGACGGGTGAAGAGGTGTGGTTGGGTGTCCTTCGTTTGTCGCTGAGGGATTCCCATCTGTGTTCCTCCTACTTTCCATGGATTATAGCATCTCCATCATCTTGGACATTTGTTCTCTAAGCTGGTTCACTTTGTCTTTCAACTCTTGAGTCTGCTCTATTTCATCCATGATTCTGGCTTGGGAACGAGTCCTATAAGGGTGTCGTGGAAGCTGCTTTTATGCTATAGTGTCTACTTTTCCCTGCTCAAGCAAACATGATGTGAATATGCAAATGTTGATTGAACAAAAATAGTGACATGCATGTATGCCAAGTATTGCATATGATTTTTTTGCTAGAAAGTAAAAAGATTATGGCCTTATTATGGATTTGTTTGCACTATGTGAGTATGCTTGGTGGTCGTGGAAAGGTTCGCACGAATATTCGATAGCAAGGCAAAATCCCTACATTTAGCACTAGGGCATATTGCTCCTTAGGCAAAAATGTGGTTGATAGTAAATCCAAGGGAACATTCATTCCTCAATGGATACCATCTTCTTAATCGTTCACTGGCAATGCAACCGTAGGACCAGACTTCCCATGCTTTCAATCAAGGATGAATTGTCTCGAGGCGGAAACATGATTGACGATTTATTCAAGGGAGAATTCACACCTCTATGAATAATGTCTTGATAAAATAACTAGATTGATATTTGAAACAAAACACAACAATGAGCATCTATTTTCATTTCAAACTTCAGAAGTACAAGATTTAGTTCCTACAAAATGAAGCACAATTACATTAACAATTTCATTTGCTTCTTTTTAAAACCCTTAGCAAGACCTCGACAATACTTCATAAAATCAGTTATCTTTGATGGTAGTCATAGCCAGGGGTTTATGAGAGCTTGAATGTCTGCTTCTTCAAAATGAGTAATCAGTTGTGTAGTGTGATATTGTAAGCTATCAGACATGTCTTCAAATTTCTTCTTCCATTCTTCTTTTTCAGCCCTTTGATCTTGTGCTACTGATTGCCACACCTCTGCCCGTTCTTCTTTTTGCCTCAATAGTCTTTGGGCTTCAAGTCTCCATTGCTCATGATCTCGCCATAACTCTTGAATTTTCAGCTTCAAATGCTCATTCTTTCGGTTTGCTTCCACGAATGCATCATGGTATTTGGTAGCTAATGCCCGTCCTTGGTCACAGCGACACTTTGCTTCAGTCAGAGCCTCTTGTAAGGCTTGTACTCTACGATCTTGTACCCTAGCATTCGCTTCCAACTTTTCTTTCTCTTGCAAGATCATCGCCATTGTCTCTTCCTGAGTGCTAATCTTTGCTCGTAATTCACGAACTTCTGTTATGGTCTTTTTATATTCTATCTCTTTTCATCTCCGTGCTCTTTTTACTCGGCTTGGAGTCTCAGCAATGTCTGCACACGCATCTTTTAAATATTCAACTTTATCAGCTAGCTTCTGGCATCGATTCTGGCGGATGACTACTTTTAACTCAGCGACTTCTTTTCCTTGTTCCAAGACTTTCATTTGTGCTTTCAGTCTTTCTATCTCGGTTGACATTTGAGGTATGATTTGAGGGTGACCTTTATCATTTGAAACTATCTTAGGGATACTATTCTGTGCCCTTCTTGCCTCTCTCCATTGCAAGTGTTCAGGGGTACAAATCACCACATGCTTCCCTAATTCCTTTGTTCCTGCCATATGAATATTCTTCTAAGCATCTCTAATCTCTTTTTCTCTTTTAGTAGTGCTTCCATCTTGCTGGTATAAGAAGCTGAACCCTCCAAGTTGCCTTTTGTTTGGCACATGTTGAGTCCATCGAAGTTGTCTAAGTACGAGAATTAGTGCATATGATACACCACCTCTAGGGCTCATCAAAGGAACATTAGGAAAATCACCACAGCTGGAAACTATCTCTTTTCCATGATACCACAGGCATACCCATTTAAAAGAATCTGGCCCCATCCTCACGAACTCATTTTTCCATTCAATAGCTTTTTGTTGCTTCGCTGGTATGCGACCAAAATTCCTTAACAGGTCAGGTAGGAGTCCCAGACAATTCTGTACATCCATATGCGTCATGATCCAAACGTACAACATATGTTTACAACATCGAATCTTTCCACCACCCTTTTGATGACAGACTTCCATTGTCAAGAAAGTATCGGCAAGAATAGCAGGGACTGGATTTGCTTTATACTTCTCAAACTTGAAGAATACATCCGTTGCTGCTTGATCTAGCATATCTGACGTAAATGGGAATAACACTAATCCAAATATGGTTAATGCCAATGTTTTGTTGAAGAAATCCCACTTTCCTTGTTGTGCTAGATACTAAAGATGTGCTTCTAGGTAACTTTTCTTCAAGCCTTCTGTTCCTCCTCTTTTTTCCATGCCCAATTGATTTGCTTGAGCCCTTATCAGTTCTGCTATCTTCCCTACTGATACATAATACCCTCCATAAAGATAAACATTTGTGTTCTTGTTCATTGGAAGCCTCAACATGATTGCATACCCCTCTATGGTTGGTGTAATATCCAAGTTAGGTAGCTCAAAACATTTCAGAGAATAGTTCCAAAATTGAGCAAGGCCACTCAAGGCGGGTTCCTCCACTGTAATGCGTAGCAAATCCAGAATTTGCCCATAACTGCTTGAGAACTCTGATCGAGCCTTAGGGGTCATTTGTTCAGTAATGCCCTTCATGTGCCTCAGATCGCTGCCATTTACTATAACCCTTATACTCTTCTTGAGGTCGACTGCATTGTTGGGGTTCTGTCCTTGACATGCTTTTTCCATTCCTTACTATTGATGAGTACTAACCTTTCCACTTTACCAAGAAAAACTCACCTTAAAAAAAAGGTAATGAAGGGAATATGTAAGCAAAACAGAAAAAGAATGCACCCGAAGGATACTTCTCCCCAAAGGGTGCATCGCCTCTCTTTTTATTATTTCTTTTTCTTTTTTCTTTTTCTCTTCTAAATGATGAGACTGTTATGCAAATGCAACATGATGTGTACTTTGTTATGCTGACAAATTTTTTTAATAACAAATGCAAGAATGAATGAAAATGCAAGCCATGAAAGTGCAAGAAGAAGTATTTTTTTTTATTTTTAAGGATGCTAAGAATGCAAGGAAAGTGTAAGTCATACAAAAAAGAGCATAAATGAAACATAGGAGAAAGAGAAAGGTAAAGAAAGAGTACGCTCCCTTTGTGCCCTAGTCAGGTGGACCCTAAGAAGTTAGATTATCTTAAGGTCATGACTCTAATTTTGGAAGTCACTATGTTCAATCTATCAGTGCAAGATTTTCAGGACAACTCTAAACTTCTAAAAAGTCATGGTCTCCAGATTGCCCATATCTAGAAAGACAAGGACCCAATTCATGAATTGATCACAAGTAGGGATAAACTCTCTCAATATGACTAATCCATGATATTGGTAACAATCTGAGTGGCGTCTCAACGAATGTCAAGTGAGCATAAAGCCCCTCAATAACAAAAGTCGAGACTCCTCCTACTCCTCGGGTTCACATAGACTCGGGTATAGAGCCCAAAAAGTGTGTGAGGTAAGTGATGGTGATGTGTGTGCGGGAGCATACAAACCTGTACAAAAAAAAAGACCGAATTACCCCCCAACCTGCAACAGCATATATACAACAACCAGCCAGCAATCATCTACCCTAAGGTTTCCACAATTAAGCACAAAAAATATATACAAGTAAATAAATAAAAAAAACACAGAATAATGCTAGCAAATATTTATATACAAAAATATTCATAAATAAAAAAAAACAAAGACAAAAAGGGTAAAATAAATAAATAGAAATTATTAAAAATTTGCATAACTAACATCAACAGGCCTGACTCTCTAAATGTCCCCAGCGGAGTCGCCAGCTGTAGCAACCGAGATCGCGACGGGACGATCCAAAAAGATTAGGATTTGAAAATCAATGGAGTCGCCACCAATGTTTATTTAATTTGAGAAAACATTAGAAAAAACCTTAAAATTGGCAAAACTGGTCTTTAATAAAAGTTTGGATTCGGGAGTCGATTACAGGTAGAGAATGTGTTAGCACCCTATGTAACACCCTCCCTAGGGTATCACATGTCTGACACCCGACTCATTATCTGAAAAGAAGTTCCCACAAGGTTTGAGTTATAAAATGTGAGTTTTAAAATTTCTTCTTTACTAAAACATAAACTTACTGAAATTCATAAGTATTACTGGAAATATATTTAGTATACAATATTGACACCAATTAATATTTAACAATTTAAAGAGAAATATAAAACTAACAGAAAGCTCTCTCTTTTTAACAGTAGCAAACCCTATGACGGGTCCTACTTAATAGCACGGTACAACACTAACGAGAAAACTTAACATACTTATTCTTTCTTGTATCCATCTGGATGCATCAGACATCTGTTCTATGTCAACACTGCACGCTATCGACTCGGAATAGTCATTCTCTCGATGTTGTCTTCGATCTCGAGTATCTACCTCCCAGCAGTATGTCTAAGACAACTCATTCTTTCTCTTGTTTAATTTTAACAATACAGACACGACAGAGACAACATAATAAAGAGGTGAGATCACCTACACCAATACCAACATGGCAGCACAGAGATAACACAAACAACAATATCATACAGGGATATCATACCAGACTTCCAATAATATATTCAATATTAATCAACTATCATCATTCAATCATATATCAATCCAATCATATATCATATATCATACCTGTCGGAAATGGCTCGCTAGAGAGATGCGACGGCGGTTGGTTCGGCACGGTGCTGGATCGAATGTCGACTGGGCAGCGTAGTGTGGAGGCGAGGAGCGGCGATGCGACGTGTGGTGCGTCTGGACGGTGCACGGCTCGACAGAGCTTTTTGGTTCGGGTAGCGCGGTCCAACAGAGACGACGAGGTGCTTAACGGCTGTCGGTTTGGGTCCCGAGCGTGGTGGGTTGTTGGTGCGCGACGGCGGTGAGGATATGGAGGTCCGGGTGACGGCACGACATGGGTCACGGTGGTCCGAGGTTGATGGAAAGGTGGTTTGCCACGATTGACGGTGCGCAGCTGGCTTTGGTGCGGGGCGCCACGCGTCGGTTGCGGGTCGGAGGCTGCGCCAACTGTTCGGTGTGGGTCTCGACTAGTGGTGCGGTGGTGCGGCGGTTTCAGTGATGGGCGGCCTGGTGCGGTCCGGTAGGTGCAGGTGAGCTTGTGGTGGCTGCTGGTTATAGGTTTGGTGATGATTGAAGGAGATGATGGGTTGTTTGTGAGGTTGATGAAGCTTGGTGGTGAATGGTGGTGAAGCTTGGGGTTGTGGTTGGTAGTGGAAGGTTGAAGGGAAGAAATGATGAATAGTGAATTTTTTTTTGGGTGATGAAGTTGGCAGTAGGAAGGTGGTGAAAAATGTGGGAAAAATGACAAAAACTTTCGTATGATGCTCTTTGTGTTGTAAAAATTTTCAACCTCCCCCATTTGTGTATTTAGCTAGGCATGTTATGTAGAGACCCCCCTCTTGGCAGATGACTTCTTCCCTTTTTTTTTTTTTATGTTTTCCAACGGCACTTGGTAGAGAGACTGCCAGGGTTGACCAAGCTTGGGTCACACTTAGATTTCCCCTTTTGTGTTTGCTGCTCTCTGCTCCATGCTCCTCCTTCTCCAATGCCTACTGTCCTCCCCAATTCATGATAGGCAACTCCCCAAGGTGTGCAGGAGCTAGTGATGAACAACTACGAAAATCCTACATTTTCCTTTTTTTTTTTGCTGTAACAACAGAAGGAAATTACATTTTTTTACCTTTTTTATATTTTTTTGTTTTATTTTTATTTTTTGTTTTTATCATTTTTTTTATTTTTGTTTGCACAAATGAAAAAAAGTAATTATTTAACAAAGGTTGGTAAACAAAAATTTGACAAAGAAAACAAAGTGCTCACAACATTACAATTAAGCTTTAACCCTTGATTAAACGACAAAAATTTTATAGACCAAATTGGGTATCAACTTAAAGAAAAAAAGTAGAAAAGAAGAAAAAATTAGGAAACAAAAAATTAAAATATTCTCTCTCTCGGGTACATGGGAAGGGCTAAAGCCCCTCCTCTCTTGTGTTCTTTCCTCACAACCAAAGAGTGATTGAAAATTTGAGCATCCTGTTATCATGCGACAATAGGATTGTAGGAACTAGGAAGTAGAAAGAAGCTAAATTGCTTTGGGCCTTGGACCAAGGTCACACATTCAACAAGTTCTAAAAGATAAGATAAAAAGCTTCTTCGTTCCCATTTATATAACTTTGTGCCCAGTTGAAAAAGAGCTTTGGGCCGATGTAACTTTATTTGCTACAAAATTACACATTAAAAACCAACCAAAAGCCAAGACAAGAATGAGACTGAGAGTACATGAGACCAAGACCAAGCCCATTGCCCTTTGTCCATTCTCATATAACCACTTTCAATGCTTATGCTTAAATTGACAAGATTTGAATCGTCCATTGACCATTGCCAACACTTACATTAATTAATTTTTACTCACAAAATTTTTAAAGTGTAGAGAGAGAGATTGAGAGAATTTAGTCCTTATCCTTATCTGAAGGAGCCAAACAAGACATTAGTTAAAAATTATAAACGTGATGATATGGAAAGCCTAACTTTAGCATCATAAAGAAGTGAAAAGACTATGCAGCCTAAAAAAAAAAAAGGAAGTGAAACAACTTTTATGGGAATCTTCTTTTTTAAAAACCCACTTTTGCCGTATTAAGTAACCTTTGTAAATTGGAATTTGGAACATTCAATTAATCAGAATCAGATTCCAATATCCACCATGCTCTATACAGTTTGCATCGGCCAGAAAACCCCAAAACTATAGAGATGCAAACTATTGCCATCAATAGATTCTTCATCCTTTCATACTTAAAAATAGATAAATGCATGATTTTAAATTGCGGTTACAGTTGCGATTATAGTTGCGATTGTAGTCGTTGCCGTTGCAGGTATTATGACTATTACGATGCGGATTGCGGTGTGATTTTTTTTAAAACTTGCACAAAATATAAAAAAAAATTTATAATTATTATAACTCTTCATATTTTTTTATTTATAATGTTTTATAAGCTTTTATTCATTTGATAAAATTTTGTACTATCTTAAAGAATAATTGAAATTGAATTCATAACCAAAATAACATAATTATTGTTATAATAATTATTAATAGGCCTTTTAAAATTTTATTTGGGCATATATAAATATAAGAGAGTAAGAAATTAAATAATATATCAACTTAAATAAGTTTCAAATAAATTTCACATGTTATATTTTTTTACACTTGAGTCATTGATAAAAAAATCTAACTCGGTTAGAAGAAAATAATTACCTATAACTTTAATCACGTCACCAATTATGCAAGGAACAATGTTACTATTAAGATGCATGATTTCACTGCAAAAGAAAACATGATATAAACTCATAATTAATATCTTAAATATTTATAAGTATTATAAGAATTCTTTTTACTGGCAATTCACAAATAATAAACTAAATCTCACTTAAAAAACTTTGAAAATAATAAAGTAAATTATTAAATTTAAAATAATAAATAAATAAGTAAGTAAGTAAATAAATAAATTAAAAACTCAAAGACAATATAAATAGAACTTACATGATAATTATTACCACATGGTAGAATGATGTGGATGATCATAACCTCCACTTTCATTTTGACTATCATCTTGCATGTCTCCTTGTCCAAAGACATAATAAAAAAAATCCACTACTTGATTGTTGATGATAAGGATCTTGATAGTTCATTGAAGATTGGTGGTATGGTAGAGATTGATTACTACCAGCATATTGATCATATGCATTGAAGTAAGGATATTGATAAGATGGTGGATAATACCCTTGACTACTCTGAGATGATTCACCAAGACCAAAGTCACCAAAACTTTGTGCAATGCTTGAAGAGGAAGAATCTTCTAGTGTAACATTTTGTTGTCTTCTTCCTCTACTAGACTATGATCCACCTCTTCTACTATCACCAAATGAATGATCAGAAGGAACCATATCTGGCCTAGATGTAGTCATATCAATCATTAGGCTTTTGTCACGACAATTATATGGAATCTACTTATATGGATCATTTTGCCTATATTTGTCATTTTTTTCATCATTATCATCACTTTTTTCAGCTTCTGCATCAGCACCACCATTACCACTGTTGTTACTAGGAGGACTTAAACCACCATTATTTTCATCAGAACCTGCATCATCATCATCACCAGCTTCCATATCTTCATCATCAGTATCAATTCTAGGCAACCATTCTGAATTTTGTACTCCATCTAATACAGGGCCTTCCATTTCTTCAATCCAAGGAGATAATGGATCTTCTTCTTGAAATATGTAGTCAAGATTAATTGGATTGAAATTAGCTTCAATTTCTTCTTGACTTCTCCTTTCTTCATGTCTCATTTTCAGCTTCATATTGTAATATGTGAAGACAAGTTTTTGTAGCTTTTTGTACTTGAGTCTATTCATTGTCTTTGTATGAATGTAGCTGAATGTGCTCTAATTTCTCTCACAATTTGTAGCTGAAGTTGTTTGACTAAGAACTTTTATTGCCACACGTTGAAGTTCAAGAGCACATGATCCAAATATCAACCACCATTCAACTATTTAAATGATCAAGCATAATGAATAATTATTTGTCATATAAAGTATAAATAAATTTTAAATAGATTTACTTGTACAAAAAAGAGAAAAAAATATTTTACCTGGATTCATTCTAGCCCAAGCTCTTTGAGCTTGTAGTATGCCAAATGATTCACGTTTTTTCCTAAAAATCATCAACTGTATAACACAATATAACATGTTAATAAGTAAATATATAATATTTAATTATAAATTTATAAGATTTAAATATAAACATTATTTACTAACCTGATTCAAAGCTTTAATTTGATCATCTATGTTTCTTTTTAATTTGATGATGACGCTACTGGTTCCATCAAAAGTTTCTTTATAAACATCAGATCCATGTTCAACTCCATATTGAAATTGTGGGTTAAGAAAATAACCTAAAAAATATTAATCAATTATTATGCATAAAGGCACGAGAGTAAAATTTTATAACAAAACAAAAAATTTTAAATTATATCGATTATTGACGTACATGCAGAATAAAGATCAGAATGCATGAATCTCCAGCGTTGGTCTATTATTTCATTATATCTTGTATGATATCGAGAATTTTGTTGGATAGATTGTTTGGCTCGATCTATGGCTTCATAAAGAAAACTCATTGTTGGTTTCACGTCACAGTCGACCAGCCTTAAGACTTTTACAATAGGTTCAAATACTTTCAGTAGATCAACAGCCTTACTCCAGAATTCACTGCTCAAAACTATTTTTCTTGCTTCAAATGCTGGTCCTTTTTTTCTCTTTCCCAAACTTAGATCTTCTAAATTCTTCTGAGTTGAACATGTTTCTTAGACCTTGCTTTTGCTTCATAATAGCTTGAAGCTCCAAGAATTGTGTTACAAATCGAGTTATGCCAGGACGAACAATTTCTCTACCTCCAGTGTATTTCTTCATCAAATTTACTGTCCATATGTAGTTATAGATAAAAGTTGTCACTGTCTTTGCATCATTCAATAGTTTCTTCACATTTCTCTTTTTCCCTATATCCTCCAAGCAAAGATCCAAACAGTGACCTGCGCATGCAGACCAATACAGATGTGGCCTTTTTTCCATCAATTTTTTTCCAACTGCTTTTAGTGCTTTTTCATTATCTGTAACCACTTGGACTACATATTCTTCTCTAACTTCATCTACAACTTTGTCAAGTAACTGGAAGTAATAGTCTGTATTTCTAGTATCAACACCAGAAGCATCAACAGATTTTAGGAAAATTGTCCAATTGCTGTAGTAAACAAGAAAATTCATAATGTGTATAGTTTATACTATCAGTCCAACCATCACACATTATTGTGACTCCTTTTTCTTTCTAGGTACCCTTTAGTGTATTTATCCATTCTTGCATTTTTTTATATTCAACTTCCAGATACATATCTGAAACTTCATAAGGAGTTGGACACTTAACTCCTTTGCCGACTTTAGCTGCTTCAACAATCAAAGCATGCAACCAAGGAGAATCAGCTAAATTCATAGGCAAACGCTCATAAATTAAGAACCTGCTTACTGCTGCTCCAAGCGTTTTTCTTGGTGTTTTCATCTAACCACCAGTAACTTTTGGTTGCTTCACGCTTTTACTTCTCACAAGATTAACATATGGAGACCTCAAAGCAGCAGAAATATCCTGTGGCCTTCTGACTTCACTAACACTCACATGAGAGCTTCCACCTTCTTCATATATATTTCCCGATCCCCTTATTTGTTGCTTGAATCGTTATCTGTCTTCCCATTTATGTTGTGATCTAATGCTCTCCTATGTAGCTAGCCTGATTTGTTCATTAATATGGTCTTCCATGTCTTCCTCTTCAACATTTTCCCTTAATCCTTCTTCAAATTCTTCTTTTCTTTTTTTAGAATCATTTTTTTTTGCTTTGCCATCCATGAGGAGTTTCATCATATTCTCTCTGACAAATGTGTTGACTCTAGGACGACCTGCTACTTGCCCTTTATAATGTGTTATGTGTTGCTTCTTTCTTGTAATGCCACCCTTTATTACTTTTTCACAAAGTTTACATGTGATGTTGTTTCGATTTTCAGGTACAACTGTTCCGAAATGCCATCTAATATCATCACTTGGAGCACCCTCCAATCTTCTTGTAGGAAATTCTTCTCTTGGCGGCATTGTTTAAATTTTATAATACTTGTTTACAAAAATAAATTATAACAATTATCAATAATTAACTTAATTATCACTATTACTAATACCTCAATTAACAATCAATAATTAACTTTAACTTCAAAGTTAAAACCCTTAATATATACCACTAATTATCTTCTTTTAAACAAATAATTAAGTAATTAAATTAATTATCACTATTCCTAATACTCCATCAATAATTAACTTTAATTTTAAACACTTAATATAATCTATTAATTAATTATAACTATTCTTAACTTAATTTTCACACTATTATAAAAAAATTCAATTTTCTCACAATTTTTTCCAATTTCTCACTTTCCCAATTTTATTCAATTTCCTACTTCCTCAATTTTTCCTCAATTTTTCACTTCCCCAATTTTTCCCACTATTTTTCTCAAATTTTTTTCCTAATTTTTCCCTAATTTCCCCCTTCCTCTCGCCCCAAATCCCACCCAAACCTAACCCAAATAACCTACTTTCCTAGCCCCACCCAATCACGTATACTGAAGCTCAAAGCTTCTCTGCCCTAAATCCCTAATTTTTCCCCAAAATCCCCCATCCTCTCTCTCGGTCTCGCTAGCAAGATGCTCTTCTCCGGCTCCCCCATCCCCTCTCTCGGTCTCGCACCTCTCCCCCCCATCCCCTTTCTCGGTCTCGCAGCTCTCTCCTCCGTCATCCCCTCTCTCGGTTTCCTTCTTCCTCTCTCTTCCCGTATCCGATCCGCCCACGACCCACCCTCTCTAGTTCGCGGATCACCGCCCGCGCCACCCACGTCCACGGCCACCTCCCCTCTCGGCCCACGTCTCACCCTCTCTAGTTCGTCGATCACTCTCGGCCCCTCTCGCCTCTCACGGTCTCACTCTCATCCCCCCTCGCCCCTCTCTACCTTCCAAATCTCACCCACCCACCCAAATCTAACTCTAACGCCCTCCAAATCTCACACAATGACACAAATCCAACCCTAACGGCCCAACCCCAACCCCAACCCCAACCTCCCAAATTTCACAAGATGCATGCATACCAAACAAGCAAACACAGAAACTAAAACTGGGATGGGAGAGATGAGCTCACCTGCGGAGCGCCGGAGCAAGACGGTGAGTCCATGATCTGAGATCTGAAAGATGGAGACTAGCACTAGAGTGGTTCGAGTGGAGATGATTTTCAGCGAGAATGAGAGATCTCTATCTTTAAGTTTTCAACACCAAGCTTGAAATGTGAGTCTGTGAATCAAATCTGATGACTTTGTTGTCTGATTGTTTTCTCCTTTGTACTGTTGATGAAATTATTGGGCTGAGAATTTTCTTCTTTTTCTTTCCTGTGCTCTGAGTTCTGACATGCTTGATTTGAAAGAGAAAATGGAACAGAGCACTGTTGCGGCCGTAACACCGTGCTATTGCGGCCGCAACACCATTCCGTTGTGGCGGTTTTACGTGATTTTCGATCACACCGTAATTGCGGTCTGATGCCGTTGCGGCACGGCCCGCAATGGCAATATTGCAGCCACATCAGGTGATGCGGACCACAATTTAGAACCCTGGATAGATGGCTAAGGCATTTCGGCCCTCAGTGGCTCATGCCCAAGCCCAAGGTTTTTTCTGAAATTCAAATTATTTCTGCCCTTGTTACACTCTCAATTTTCTTCCTTGCGGATTAATGGGAAAAAATTACAGTCCTCATTGGTAATTTTTTCTCTTAATTAACAGTATTTAACTTGGAGACATAATTTGAAATAGAAAAATTAGTCAAAAAATTTGAGTCCTCTCTTAAGAAGCAATGTGCCCTTTTTTTTCGGGATACACGATGATGTCCTTCCTTTTGTTGAAATATTGAAAGTTAACAAGTGTAACGAGGCTGCCATAAATCAATATCTATGCAATAAGAATCGCAAGCTAGATAAAATGGATAATGTACTCTTATGCCTATTAAGAGAATAGTTTATGGAATTACTGAGAAAATATCATAGTAAAGAAGTATGGGAAGAGAAATAGAGATTCACAAAGACAGAGAAGATGATAGAGCCAGAAGGAAGAAGAAGAGGCGCAGAGTCCAAATTCAACTTGATTCTTTATACCCAATTCTCACTTTCCCTTTGTCTTTTATGTTCCTTTTCTTACTTCACACTGATGCTATCCTTTCTCATATTTGTTTTCCAATTTTTAGCTTCCTATGCCACATGACAATATTTTGCAACTAATTCTCCCACGTGCCAAATTTGAGACTGACATCAACATCCCCATGATAGAGCTACATAGGTACCATGTGTTTGAGAAAAGAGATAATATTTTTATTCTTGACTTTTTTTTATCCTTCAAATTTTATCTAAAAAAAAAAATCACTCTTAAGTTTTTGTTAGTTTTTCTCTACTTCAAGAATGCCACTCTATGAAAACAACTTCTCTAGTGAGCTTCCTTACTACTGTGGTTAGAGATGGCGATGGCAAAAAATATTTTCTAGTTGATGGTGGAGTAGCAGTAAAACTAAAATAGAATGAACTCATTGGATGATTGATGTAGTAGACATGAATTCACTTAAAGTAATGATGTTCAAATGCAAATACTTGAAGAGTTTAGCAGTAATAAAAAAATTTCTCGATTTTACAAAATTCAAAAACTTACACTATGTTTGGATGATAGGTAATGAGAGAAAGTGAAAGAGAATGAGAGGAAGGGAAATAACTTTCCTTATTTGGGAGTTTTAAAATACATGGTGTTCTGATATAGAACCGGAAGGTGCCTGAGCAGGCACGAACACTGTGGTTTCCTCCTCCTTGAGCAATTGCTACCACCAGGAGCTCTGAGTAGGGGGGTTAGGTGCTTATAAAGGGACTCTAACACTCAAGTTAGGCAATGCACTAGAAGGATATACACCTTGAGAAGAATAGTTATCTCGTCAGATTGACATAGGATGATACTTATAGTGCATTTGCAGAGTCCTCAAGCATTCGTCGTAGGTGCAGATACATCGAGATCGTGGCCTGACGGAGAGTGCCTCCCACCCACGATCGTTCAGGCAGAGTCCTGGCAGAGGGAGCTTCCCTCCCACGATCGTCCAAGTAGATCCATAGAATCTCAAGATTGTCGCATTAGTGGCCACTTGCCGTTTGTAGGCAGATATGGTTCCCATGCTCTAAAGGTCATGATTGACAGTTGTCAGGATCTGTGCAGACCTAGGGAGTACCATTAGGGCCTACAACCATTGTCTGTGTACAGATGACCTACCGGGGTGATGATGCTGGAGTCTGGTGGTGCGTATGCCGAGTTTATCCCTTCAGGCGGGATCCCGGACCACAGTCCAGAATAGTTGCCCCCAGCTTGGCGCTTAAGTGGAATATTTAAGTGTCAAGGTACCAAACTTTGGATAGGGTCCGCAGCGCATAATAGATGTGGGGACCCGTAATGACTGATGTTTGTCGTTTATGGTGTACCTCCAGGGTCAGCATGTATCACCGTCCCGTCATTTGAGGTGTGACCTTTGCCCCTGTACATGGTTCCACAAGGTCTTTTGTCGTTTTGCATACTTTGTAGGAATACTGGACTTCCTTGGGAAATTACTATTTTGACTTTATTGGAAATTAAAGACCATTTTTAGAAGAGACATTAAATCTATGATGTTTTCCAATTGCACGCTTCCCCTTCGCCCAATCAGAATCGAGGAGCATTAAAGCGTAGCTTACCTCATGCATTTGATACGTTGTTCTTAGATCCAATCGAAATGCTTCGCTTTTTCTATAAAAAAAAGGAGCGTCTTCATTGAAGTTGACACTCCTCCTATTTCTCTTGCCTTGTGACTTTGCTTACGATCTTTCTTTCAAGTGATGGCTTTCTTTGCATTTCGTTCATGTCCCAAGAGGGTTTTGCCCTCTGCAAGAATCATATTCTTGTTTTTTTTCAAAACACTTAAAACTATTTTGCCACTCTGCAGATGTCCCTTATGATGGGTGGTTTTCTTTACCAGCATAATTACAGAGGACATTTGACTTTCCCAGCGTACTATGGTTGCTTGTTTTATATTTGTTGTCGCTGGGGAGGACTGCGTCGCCTGCTGTGTTGGACGGGGGCCTTCAGAGCAGGGGTGCTTCATTCTCCTTGTTCTTTCCTAAGGATGTAATGGATGCTTCGCCCTGAACAGGTCCTTGGGTAAGCTGGAAGGACTATTGAAGCTGCTCCGTGCCTTGAAGCAACTTAGGATGATCATGAGACCGACTAAGGCTCCGGTAGAACAATTTCCTTCATGAAAGGTTGCACCGCGTCCAATGAAGGAGGATGCATCTCGGCTTTTATTGATGGAGGCAATGCATAAGATTTGGCATCCCGAGTTCCTGATGCTGGTTTGCCTAGGTTCTTCAAAGTCAATCTACTTTTTCAAGAGGCCGGTGCAGATTCTTGGGAGTCGTGGTGGTGACAGCAACTCTGCGTACCGCAGAGGAAATATGGATGTGACATGGTTCAACTTTTTCCTTATATACTCCATGTCTCTATACTTTCTTTTTCCTCCCTTTTTAATGTAAGATGATATATAGAATGAGAATAAAAAATTCTTATCTTTTCGAATTTTCGCCTTGTATCTTCTTTTCTTATTTCTTTCTGATGTTCGTAATATGTTATAACTGGCCGGGCAAGTCCAATGCCTACTCTGGAGTAGCGCCATTTCTTCTCGTCTGTCCAGAACCCTTCATCATTGGTCGGGGTAAGACTAATGCTTACCCTGGAGTAATGCCATCATGCCCCCAACTTGGTACTTGGCTTGAAAAGTCAAAGTGACGAGCTCTAAATCCTTAGTCCAAGGTATTTGCACTAGGGAAGGTTGTATTTTCAGAGTTAATTGTTGACTTATCCTTGGTGGCCGTCGTCCAAATTGAGACTTTAAAACTAAAAGATTTACCTCGGTTTAGGCCGGGGTTCAGAGTAAATGTCCGGACTTAGGCTTCGAAAAACTATGTGACCTTTGAATTGCTGTGCAACTGTCTTTTCAATTGCGCAAAACGTCTTTTCAACTGTGAAATCGTCTTTCCATCTGCCTCTACAGCTGTGAGAACCATGTGGCACATTTTGACTAGGTAGACGTGCTTAGTGCTTCACGCGCCATGATGGGCGTGTTTTGAATATTGGGCCGTAGAGACGAAAATGCCCCATAATCGTTTAGCTTTTATAAATAGGGGTTAGCGGTTCGTCGCTCACCTTTTATCATTTCTGAATATTGTTCTGGAAGCTTCGTGTGGCAGAAAGGGGTGGTTGCAAACATTTTTCATTCGTTTCAAGCTTTTGTTTAACTCGTCTCGATCTTTACACAAGATAAGATTCCTCTAAGTTTGTGTTTCTCTTTTCTTAATTTCCTTCTACTGGCACGTGTTGTGGGGTATGTTTCTATTGTTTTACCTTTTGCGGAGTAACGCTAGGATATTTGGGTTTCTTGCGATGGCTTGCCCCCTGGGAACTCCATCTTCGCCGTGCCGTAGGCGACAGAGGTGTCCTTTCTGAAATTTAAAATTTCGGGGAAAGGGAGGCCGATATATGGGTGTGAATCTTTCCATTTGCCCCTTTCCGTGTCTGAATCTTCTTTTCATATGATTCTGACAATTACTCACTAGCCTCTTTGGGTATTCTCAGGACTTTTTTTGGAGCAGGGTAGGAGAGGGGTCAGAGCCGGGGTGCCGGTCCCTGAGGTCTGTGAACTAGATGAGGAAGATCCCGTTCAAATCTGTTATGGTCCGGGGTTAACATACCCGTGGGTAGGGGAAGATGTCTGGAAACATCTTTCTAAATTCTCTTCTGAGGCCATCCTTCGGCAGTCGCTGGATTACCTTCATTTGACAAATGAAAAGACATGAGAAAACGAGTTCCAGGTTGTGTGCCCGGAGTGGAATGAAAGAGTGTGCTCAAACCGGGAAGCAGGCTCTTATTTCATATTTCTGTATAAGCCTCTTTTTGTTAAGCTCAGACTACGGCTTCCTTTTTCGGACTTTCAGATGGCTATCCTCCAGACCCTGCGCGTAGCCCTGACTCAGGTTCACCCTAACGGCTGGGGCTACATTATAGCTATTGAGAGGTTTTGTTGAATAATGAGGCTGCGGTACTCAGTCAACACTTTTTTTTTTACTTTTATCATCAGGTGTACCCCCAAGGTTCGGCCGTGCAGAAGAACTGGCTCACCATCCGTTCTAGAGGTGGTTGTAAATCCTTTAACATATTCCATGACAGTTTCAAAGGATTTAAGACTAGATTCCTTAAAGTTATGGCAGCGGAAAGGTTTTATCCATTTTTCCTGAATGTCGAGGAGGAGCCGAAGTTCCTATTGTATTAGACTCCAGATGCATAGACTACTTCTACTGTCCCCTTTGAAAAGAAAGAGAAAGACCTGAATTCGGAGGAGCTTAAAACTGTTAAGTTCATATCCCAGTTTGCTAAAGATCATGAGAATATTAATATCAGAGACGTTCTTGATATCCCTGGTGATGACCTTCTCTATGCTTTATTAGGTGAGAAGTAGGATACCGCGGTCCACCTTAGGCTTGTTGCATTTTATCGTTCATTATATGATTTTGTTTTACTTGACTTCTAACTTGTTCATTTGTCTTATTTTAGTGAGTAAATACATGTCGTTCGCACCTTCTATGGCTACCCTGTGGGCTATAAAGGCCAAGAGGAAAGAAGAGGGTTCCTCGTGTACTCCTTTGGCCACCGTTCCAACGCCTTCTGGCCAGGGTGTGGTCATTGAAGAAACTCTTGAGAGGCTGAGGTCACCTTTTCGGGATCAACAAAGGAGGAAGAGGAAGACCGTTGAAAGCTCCTCCAACCGGTGATAGGACGACTACGGAACACGTCATCGAGGAGAGGTTGAGCCTCCTCTCTGTTATCATGGGGCGTGCTTACCCTAGACCGTTTATTGACGAGTGGCTTATGTGTGACGTAGTGATGGGGCACATATCCCAGCGGAGCTTGGCCCAAGTTCTGATTGAGCTTCAAGCTACAGCGCTTCGTGCCGCTGTCGAAATCCGCCACATTGAGAGTTCTATTGAGGAAACCGACAGAAGGGTGGTAGAGGATTTCAAGAAGAAGGACGAAGAAGTTGGGGAGGCTGCCCAGAAGCTTAATACCTCCGTCAAGCTGAACAAGGACCGCCAGGTGCCGATCACCAATTTGGAGAAAGCTCTAGCCAAAGCCGAGTTGGCTAAGAAAAAGTTTGAGGCGGAGAAGCTCCAAGCCGAAGAAGCCTATGCCGTTATCCAAGTTTGTGTGGATCAGTTGGGAAAAAATATAGATGAGTTGGTCGAGGTCTTTGAGAGGATTGGAGAAAAGCAATTCCAGAATGTCATGGCTCAAATCCAGCATTTTAACCCTGGTGTGACCCTGGCCTTAGAAGACCTTAACTCTTACAAGGTCTTCCATGACGGCCAATTTATCTTTGCAGATGTCATCCCTCAACCTGAATTCGAAGCTGGCCCGGAAGCTACTCAAACTCTGACCAGAGGGGAAGCTGGAGCTTAAGTTTTTCTTTTTTTTCTTTTTGCCCCCTGCGAGGGGTTTTAACTTTGTAAAAACTTGTGACATTTTCCTGGGTTTCGGGGTTTTATTTATACACCGTATTTGCTTTGCACTTGTTTGTTTATTTTTCCTCATAGTCCATTTCAGGTCCAACGCCCGGTATGATATTTGTTGTAACAATGTTATGGGCTTAGAAGATTTTTTGCCAACGTAGGGAGAACCATGGTCCGGGGTCCTATACCCATAATACCAAGTATGTAGCTTCCCTCTTGACTTAGGTAAAAACAATGCCTTAGTCTTCAATCCAATGCCTATATAATGAGTACTTTGGAATCTTGGACTTAGGCAAATTTTAACACCTTAGTTCATAATCCAATGCCCATAAGCATTTGGAATTTTGGACTTAGGTATAAATCGTGCCTTGGCTAGGGGTTTAGTGCCTAAGAAAATTTGGTTCTTGCGATCCCTTTTACCTTAGGCATATATTATTATTAAACCTTGTCCCGGGTTCTTTGTTAATCGTTCTGATGTCTCGGCTTTAGAATAGGAATCTGTCGTGCCTAAGTTATAGGAATCCGTTGTGCCACTTATTTACTGGCAGTGGACCGCGGGTCATCAGATCAGTAAATAAGTGGCAAAACGGATCTGATGACCCGCGGTCCACTGCCTAAGTTATAGGAATCTGTTGTGCCACTTATTTACTGGTTTTAGAATAGTCAATGCCAAGCATCGAGGTTGGGTGTTGACCCTATAACTTACTACCAAAACTTAGTGTGTTATACCTCCCAACCCGGGCTTTTGATTCCTTATGCGAGAAATAGTATTTGAATAACTCTTTTTCGTTAATAAGTGTTGGAGGACAAAGGCCCATACAAAGTTGAATGAGGACATATCAAACAATAGTTTTACAAAGAGACTAGACCGTTATATGTATCTAGCTATAGCATTTCCTAAGTTTATCTACATTCCAGTAGTTCTTGATCGGGTTTCTTGTTAGAGTTTCCAGCATGTAGGCTCCCTTGCTGGTGCTGATAATGATGCGGTAAGGACTTTCCCAGTTAGGGGCTAGTTTCCCTTGGGAGGCATTTTTCCCTCCGATGTCCGCCCTCAGGAGTACTAGGTCTCCTGGTTGGAACTTCCTTGGGATTACCCTCCAGTTGTATCTGGCCGCCGTCCTTTGTTTGAGGATGGTGTCTCGTCAGTAGGCCACACGTCTTCTTTCTTCTAGCAGGTCCAGGTCTTTCTTGATCAATCCGAGGTTGCTGCTTGGTGAAAATTGTTAATGACGCCAACTTGGTTCCCTTATTTCTACCGGGATCATGGCTTCGCATTTGTAGGTGAGTTTGAAAGGAGTCTCACCCATGGTAGAATGAGGGGTGGTCCTGTAAGCCTAGAGAACGTGGTCGAGCTGTTCAACCTAATTCCCTTTAGCTTCATCTAGTCTTCTTTTGATTCCTTAGATAATGATCCGGTTAGCGGTCTGGACCTGTCCGTTCGTCCTAGGATTTTTTACGGCGCTGCAATGATGCTTTATTTTTAGCCCGACCAATAATTTTTCAAAGCCCTTATCCTTGAACTAAGTTCCGTTGTCTATTACGATGGACTCTGTAACACCCTCCCTAGGGTATCACATGTCCGACTCCCGACTCATAATCTGAAAATGTTTTCATAAAGGGTTTGAGTTAAAAACGTGGGTTTAAAAATTTCTTTCTTGTTGAAATATAAACTTACTGAAATTCATATGTAATACTGAAAAACATATATTGAAACAGATTCATATACAACATTGACACCAATTAATATTTCACAATTTAAAGAGAAATATAAAATTAACAGACTTTTTTTTTTCAACAGTAGCAAACCCCATGACGGGTCCTACTAAATAGCACGGTATAACACTAACGATAAAACTTAACATACTCATTCCTTATCTTGTATCCAACTTGTTGCATCAGAACTCTACTCCTTGTCTACTCAGAACACCTTCGAACTTGAGACAACCACTCTTCAATGTTTTCATCAATCTCTGAGTGTCCATCGCCCGTTATGTCTAAGACAACTCATTCTTTCTACTGTTTAATTTTAACAATACAGACACAGCAAAACAACATAACAAAGAGGTGAGATCACCTACGCCAATACCAACATGGCGGACAGAGATAACACAAGCAAAGACATATCATACAAGGATATCATATCAAACTTCCAATAATATATTCAATATTAATCAATTATCATCATCAAATCATTTATCAATTCAATTATCATAAACAACAATTACGATAATGTCCTAATTATCATCATCATCATCCAAGTATTCAAAACAATTGTCATAACCAATATCCCTCAATTAATATATCATGCGGATATAAAATGTTCGATTATGCATGTACACAAGACTCGATTTCCTACTCCATGGAGCTAAAACTCAGGTCGGAGAAATGATCGAAAAGATCTGCCGGTACCACGTGCCTCAGACCACGTGCTTTAATTCTCATTTCAATTTTTGCACATCTAACACATACACGATCTTTTTATCGATCTTGATTAAGAATAGTGTCTCGGTCCGGATCATCGGTGTGTTGCATCGGTCTAACCTACGGGAAGAAGCGCGACCAACCACCCGTGTAGGCAACCCGCACCCCGATGCCCCCAAGGTCAACAAGTGACCTACACTACGCATATCGCACCCACTCAAGAGGTGTGTTTCTCCTAGGCAATCAGCCATATCCAAATCCTCATCGGACCATTCCAATGCATGTATAATGCACCAAATCCAATCATAGACAAATATGTCATTTTCTCACAAACGATGTGTATGGACACTGGTTCAACAGTAATCATACTGTACTTTCAACAATGAAAATCATGTTATCACGTTTTCATAGTTGTAAAACACTTTTACCGTATTTTCATAATTGCGTAACATTTCTGTTACGTTTTCACAATCCAAAAACGTTTCTGTTATGTTTTCACAATACCATAACACTTCTTTTATATTTTCACAATACCGTAACACTTTTGTTACGTTTTTAAAATTCTAAAATGTTTTTATTACGTTTTTACAATACCGTAACACTACTGTTACGTTTACAAAATTCGTAACATTTCATTACATTTTCATGTTGCAACTCTTCCATTTGCACTTTTAAACCACGTACTAATTTTTAACATTTTTCTCAATCGCGTAAAAACATACGTTTCTCAAATCGCATAGTATTTTTTCACTGTTTCAAAATCACGTAACTTAAAAATCATTCTTTTATGTCACGTAAATCATTTTTCATCATTCTCAAAATACTTAAAACACTTTCCAAATCTCATAACAATTTTCTATCATTTTCACAATCACGTAAAAATATTCTGTCACTATTCAAATCACGTAGTGATTTTTCAACAATATTTCAGTCGCGTAAAATATTTAAACGCTTTCCAAATCGTGTAGAAATATTTAAACATTTTTCAAATCGCGTAGAAATATTTTACTGTATTTCAAATTGTTTTTAAGATACGTAAAATATTTTTCAACATTTTTCAATCACATAAAATATTCCTCAATATTCCAAACATTATTTTGGACTTAAATAAATCAATATCATTTTTAACACATTGTTCAAAATGAATGCGTGAAAGCTTAAAAATCACGTTTTTAAGATACGTAAAACATTTTTCATCACAATTTCATTACAGAAAATACTTCTTAACCTTCAAAAATTCCTTTTCAACTTTTCTCAAAATAATATAACTTTATATTTCATTTAATATATTTTCTTACTCAAGAAAATATTTTTCCACAGTTCTTTACTCAAGAAATTCTTTTTCAAAATATACTTCACAAAAATCACTTTTCCATTGATGTAAATCAACATTTCAAAACTTAACATTTTCTAATGTATTTCAAAACTTGAAAATAAGTTATACGTTAGTAAATTTTCAAAACACCATTATATTCTCCATTTTTCCCAAATCATTTCCAAACACAACCTTCTTCAAAATAAATTGAAGTTCGAAAACATTTTCGTTTACAAAAACTTGATTTTCTCAAGTGATAAACGCTCTGATTCCCTTTCCAAATTTGTTGTATCAAATTACTTTGAAATTCTCTTTTGTTTCATTTTGGAAACTTGTTCATAAAATCAAGACATTACAAACCTTCAAAAACGTGGGCATGACTATTGAAATCATGAAAACATTCTTTCTTTCTAAGTTGATAGGATTTTACACAAACAAAACCATTAAAAATCCTTTACATAATACTTTTCTTTCTAAGTCAATATGGTTTTACACAAACAAAACCATTAAAATTTTGTTTTCAAAACCGTAAGTCTTGTGGTCATAAAAACTAAACCCATTTGTTCAAATTCATTTTTACTTTCTTTACAAATCCTTTTTCACTTTCTTTGCAAATCCTTTTTCACTTTCTTTGCAAATCCTTAAAATCAACGTTTACCCGTTTCATTCAAAACTCATGTTTAGAAAAAAACACTTAGCATCTTTTTACACAAAATAAATGAATAAAAATTCCTCCAAAAATCATATTCTTGTTCTCTTGAAAAACAAATCCTTTGTTTATTTTCCATACTCTTCAAATCATCCATTTTCATCTTTCATGAAAATATTAATTTGTGAACACCTATTTTGAGGTGTCTTGTTCAAAATCCACCATGTTCTAAGTACTTCAAAAATCAATTCTTTTGTTCTTGAAAATTTTCAACATGAACCCTAATCAAGGGCATCAAAACCGTAGCTCTTCCTTGGCTATTGGAGCCAAAAATCAATTTCCTTTCCACCATCAAGTCATGGCATATACATATATATTTCATCATAAATAATATAAGCATACCATCAAAACCATAAAAGCATATATAGCATATCAAGCATATCATCAAAGCTATAAAATCATGCAAAGCATATCAAGCATAGAAAATTAATCAAAGCTCATAAACACCCACAAATTAATTACATGACCATGGATATGAATCCTCACATGGATTCCACATCCATCAAATAAAATACCATCTCTCACCACCATGCTTGGTTGGTGAGATGGATCTCCTCTTACCTCTTGAAGATCCTCAAAAGCTCTTTGTTTTGCTTCTTTTTCCAAGTCCTTCATCACCAAGAGCTTCTCAAATTCAAAACAAAATACATAAAAATTAGTATACTAAGCTTGATTAAGAGGAACCATGGATCAAACATGGCTTAGATCATGAAAAAGAGAGAAGAAAATGAAGTTTCCTTACACTTCACCATAAATACCCCATAACTTTGATCTTGAAGAAACTCCTTGAAGATGAATGATTTAGAAGAAATCTTCAACATGAAAGTTGCTTAGAACATCATGGAGATTCAAGATCCAAGGTTGGATGAAATTAAAAGAGCTTGGATGGTGATTTTAGGGTAGATAACCGAATGGTTTCTCTTGAAGCACAAAGATGAAATTTTTTATTTTTGATAGAAACTTGAAGCTTGGATTTGAAGCCCAAGATGAATGATTTTGGAAAAACTCATAACTAGAGATGTTCTTAGAATGGTGTTTAGGTTTAGAAAATCAAGTTGGATGAAATTTTTGAGTGATGGAGGGTGTTCTTGATGGTCATGGCCAAAACTTGCTTGGAGGAGAGGTGGAGAGAAAAGTTTGATGAGTTTTTGCTTTTGGAGGAGACAAAGATGATCAAGAATGATCAATAATGACCAAGATAGCTAATAATGGTCTTCAAAACTCTCAAAATCAGACCAAAACCGTGCCCCCCTTCTTGCATTCTTCTTGAGTGCAAAAATCAAAAGTGCCATTATGATGTCTAACTTGACCAAGACATGCAAAAATGACATAAAACTTGTCTCTTTGTCTTCTAAACACTCCAAAACCATCACCTTCTCTTCATAATGCATTCAATAAAGTTGTCTTCATTATTTGCCACCATTTGAAGCATTTCTAGCCATTGATTAATTCAATGGTTAGGATTTAGGTAAATTTTTAATTTTAGAAGACTAAATCTGCAGCCATTGGATTTTTCTCCTTTAAATTCTAGCCTTAGATGTGTCTCCAAAATTAAGGGTCAAGATTGCTTCTTCAAATTTTAAATCCAAGGGTCATAATTAGTCTTTCTTCTTTAGAAGACCAAATCTCCACCATTGATTGATTCTTCATCCAATGGTCATAAATGGTCTTTATTTTTTTAAGATTAAATCTCCACCCTTGATTTAATCTAAATCCAAATGGTTATAAATGGTCTTTGTCATTTTTTTCAAAACCAATTCTACACCTTTGACTACATCTATGGTTGATATCAAAGCCTTCCTAACTAAGCTTATTCTCACACCATTGATTGAATCAATCGTAGTTATTATCCAAAACTTTTTATTAAGTTTGTTTCTTAACCTTTGATTAAATCAATGGTTAATATTCAAACTAAGTATTCTCATCCAAGGGTATAAATCAAGTCAAGATCTCTTTGTTGACTACGTAGTATAATATTTATTCTTGTATCCTACAAATAATATTTTTACTGTATTTTTATCATCCGATAATTAAATACAGTATAAAATACAAGATCAAGAAATTTTCTAAAACTGTTTCCTGGATTCAGGGTTTAGTAAGATCCTGTCTCCGTCTAAACAGTACAAATTTTTCTATGCGTAGAAAAATTTTTCACTTTGTGGGACCCACCTGGGCCCACGTATGGCCACTTGGGCCCACATACCCCTTGCTGGGCCCACAAACAAGAAAAATTTCAAAATCATCCACAAAAATCACAAAAATTATAAAATGCATAAATATCAAATCAGATTACGTAAAATAATTACCTAACGGTAAAAATTAAATTACGTAAGGTTTTCCCTACCGAAAATTTTTATTTTCCGACACGGAGTAAATCACTCAAAACGATCAAATACGTGACGGAATAATCAAATTAATTTTACAAATAACTCGAAATCACTAAACAGTAAAATTTTGTTAACTGTCAAAATTACTGTTTAAGAGATACGGAAATTTTGGGGTGTTACAGACTCCAGAATTCCAAATCTGGTGATGATGTAGCACCAATTGAATTTTTAGATTCAGACTGCAGTGATTGTGGCTAAGGGTTCTGCCTCAATCCACTTCGTAAAGTAATCGATTGTTATTACCAAGTATTTTAGTTGACTTGAGGCTTGGGGAAATGGGCCCAAGATGTCCATTCCCCATTTGTAGAATGGCCAGGGCACAAATATCATGGATAGCTCTTCTGAGGGAGCCTTGTAGTGATCTGAGTGGCGCTGGCACTTGTCACAAATCTGGACATGTGCACAGGAATCAACTTTCATTGTTGGCCAGTAGTACCCTGCCCCTAGTGCTTTTAGGGCCAATCCTTTGCCTCCTAAATGGTGTCAGCAACTTCCCTTGTGAACCTCAGCCAGAATATATTCTGCTTCTTTCGGAGTGAGGCATTTGAGGAGGGGAGAAGAGAAACCACGTTGGTATAGACGACTGTCATAGATAGTGTACCTCACTGCTGTCTTGATTAGCTTTGAGGCTTCTTTGAGATCTAAAGGCACGACTCTAGACTGCAAATATTCTATGATTGAGGTGATCCAGGATGATCCTTCCACCTCTACTTGAAGCACATCGTGACTCGTGATAAAGGGTTTCTTAGATTACTGACCTGTTGTTGCGGGACTTTTGGTGCTGGCAAATTTAGATAAGAGATCTGCTCTAGAGTTCTGCTCTCTTGGAATATGTGTAATCTTGGTTTCTTCGAATCCTTAGAGGAGTTCTTGGACTTTAGCTAAGTACCTTTGCAGGAGAGGCTGTTTGGCTTGATATTCACCTCCAATTTGGGAGGTAACGAGCTGGGACTCACTACAGAGTGTGATCCTGGTTGCCCCTAAATCCTTTGCCATTGTCAGCCCGACAATGCATGCTTTATACTCGGCTTGGTTGTTTGAGCTAGGGAATTCAAACTTTAAGGAATGCTCCAGGGTCAGTCCCTCTGAACTTTCCAAGATTATCCTAACTCCACTTCCCTTGCGATTTGAGGAACCGTCGACAAAAATGGTTCAATGAATTCCCTTTAGGTCACCGGGGTCCGTCGTGAGCTCTACCAGGAAGTTGGACAATGCTTGGGCCTTTATAGCTAGGCATGGTTCGTAAGTAATCCCAAACTCAGAGAGTTCAATTGACCAGGCAATCATGCTTCCGGCTAAGTCTGGCTTGTGTAGCACCTGGTGGATGGGATGGTCCGTTCTTACTACCACATGATGGTATTGAACATACTGTCGCAGTCTTCTTGCTGTGGTAATCAGTGCGAAAGAAATCTTCTCGACCTTCTGATACCAGAGTTCGGGTCCTTGCAAAACCTTACCATTAAGTAGACTAGTTTTTGTCCTTCGTGCATCTCCCGAATTAACACCGAACTTATAGCCTCTTCATGGACTAACATGTACAAGTAGAGCGTCTCTCCAGGGTCCGATCTTGACAAAATAGGAGAAGATGACATAAGTTTTTTTTAATGATGAGAAGGCATCCTCGCATTTCGGGGTCCATTCGAACTTCTTCCTATTTTTGAGTAGTTTGAAGATGGGAAGAGATTTATAGGCCGCTTTGAAAAGGAATCTTGTGAGGGCCACTACTCTTCCCGTTAGCTGTTGTACCTCCTTGACACTCAGGGGCTTCTCATATCGAGTACGGCCTGACACTTGTCGGGATTGGCCTCGATTCCGCAGTGGGTTAGGATGAATCCCAAGAATTTTTCAGCACAAACTCCGAAGGTGCCTTTTTTTGGGTTTAGCCTCATATTGTGCTTTTGGACTTGTGCAAACACCTCTTCAAGGTCCGTGGTGGGTGATCCATGCTATGGGGTTTTTACTATCATGTCATCAATGTAGACTTCTAGCATCTTTCCCACTTGGTTCTTGAAGACTCTGTTCATCATCCTCTGATAGGTGGCTCCCGTATTTTTCAATCCAAATAGCATAACCCTATAGCAGTAGCTCGCCTTATCAGTGATGAAGGTAGGCTTTTCTTCATCTCTGGGATACATTGGAATTTGGTTGTACCTGTAGTAAGCGTCTAAGAATGATAGCCACTTGAAGCCCGAAGAGCTATCAATTAATTTGTCTATATTGGGAAGTGGATACGGGTCTTTTGAGCAGGCTTTGTTCAAATCTGTATAATCTATGCACATTTTCCACTTTCCATTGGATTTTTTTACCAGGACCACGTTGAACAACCACGTAGTATAAGCGACCTCCCTGATGAACCTACAACTTAGTAATTCCTTTACCTGCTCCTCAATGATCTGCTACCTTTCAAGGACGACCTTCCATTTCTTCTGAGATACCGGCTTCATATCTCCCCTGGGGGACAAGTGGTGGCAAATGAAGGAAGGGTCGATCCCTGGCATGTCAGATGACGTCCTGGCAAACAGGTCTTTATTTTTCAACAACAGCTCGGTCAATTGTTGCTTCTCGTCTCCTTCTAAATGTGCTCCAATTTTAGTGACCTAGTCCAACCGGGCTCCCAAATGAAAGGGCTATAACTCGCCTTCTGGCTGGGGTCTGGTACTATGAAGTTCTTCTCTAACATCTAGCTCAGTCATCAGTATGTTGACCTGATCTAAGACTGGGTCGGGGTTGACTATTTTCCCACTTCTAGGCATCCTACAGATTCTCAAGCTCTCGTTGTAGCATTTCTTAGTAGCCACTTGGTCGCCTTTGACAGTGACCACCTCATTGTGCTTGCTTGGAAATTTTATCGCGAGGTGGGTGGTGGAGACAACGACACCAAAAGCATTTAGAGAGGGACGAACTAAGATGATATTGTAAGTCAAAGCGCAGTCTACGACCAACAACCTCACCTTGAACGTCTTGAAGAGCTTGGAAGAACTCAAAGTCAAATGTGTTTCATAATACCCAATCGTGGTGATCTTTTCACCCATGAAGCTTATCAGTATCCCCGTCATAAAAGGTCAAATCCGACCGCGGAAGTTCTAACTTCTGGTAGAGGTCTAGGAATATAATGTCTGCTGAGCTTCCTTGATCCATGAAAATTCGGCGGACCTCGACATTGGAGATTATCCCAGAGATGACAAACGAATCATCATGTCCGGGATGATTCTTCCATAGTCGTCGTCCGAAAAAGTGATGGATGGCGTTTTTCTTTTCGCAGTGCTAGATTTGGGTTCATAATGGAAGACGCTGAACACCGTCATCCATAACGCTTTATTCCATGCTCTATTTGACGGTTCTCCTCCACCGAATCCTCCCGCAATGGTGTTGATCGTCCTGTTTGGCTTGAGACGACGATCGTCATTGTCATTGGATGAAGAGTCCCTGTCCTTTCCCTGCCGATCGTTGTTATCCCGGTGAAGTGGAGTACGAGATCTTCTCCTTGAGCTTCAGTTTCTTCTTCTGTGATGAGGGGATGGGCTACGCCATTTGACATCTCTGTGTTCGCCACGGTGCTCGTCATTTCGGGCTTGGAGGATGTACTTCTATAGTCGTTTGGCCTTCAGTATCATGGTCGTAACCTTTATGTCATGCACAATACTTAGAGTGATCTTTTTGTTTGTGCTTTTTGATGGGGGCGGCCTACAAATATTTTGGAACTTGGTTTGCATTACCTCCCTCAAAATTGTTTCTCGAGGAACGTTTAGAGGAGTATAGTCAGAATATCTTCTCTGGGGTGGACTACCTTTGGGATGCCGAGACTATGAAGAATCGTGATTAGGCTTTTAATGAAGGTGATCATATTTGTCTCATCTCCTCTGGTCCTTCGTTGCTTCCTTAAGGTTAATGTACTTTTGGGACTGTCTCTGGAACTCACCCAAGTTCTCAGGCTTCTTTTTAACGAGGGATGCAAAGAATTCAGAACCCACGCGGAAGCCGCTTCTGGCGTAATGAAGGGCAATCTTGTAGTCAAAGTTTTCCATATTGGTGCATGTCGCCATGAAACGTCTTACATAATCACAGAGGGGCTCTTCTCGCCTTTGCCGAATCTTGGCCAGGAACTCGATGGACTTGGGTTGCTCCTTACTGGTGGTGTACTGGAGTAAGAACCGTTGCTTGAGGTCTGATCAATCCATCACAGACCTTCGTGGTAAGCTGGAGAACCACTTAAGGGCTCCTTTTTTTAGGGAGAGAGGGAAAACATGACACAACAACTCCATAGATCCGCCATGAAAACACATGGATTGCTCAAAGGCATTTATATGCTCTTGGGGGTCCATGGTTCAATCATAAATTTCTAGGTCGGCTGGGAACTTAAAGTTATTGGGGATACGGTACTCCATAAGTTGGTCAGAGAAATAGTCTTCTTGGATGCCGCAGTTCGAGTTGTTGTTCCTAACATTAGATACTGTGCTTCGGCATGACCTCTCTTTTAGTTATTCTCCGCATTACGTCCTCCATCAAGATGATTCGACCTGAGTTGGTTATCATGCATGGCTCTTTGCATGTCTTCCAGTCTTTGATATTGCTCGTTCAACATGACTATGTGTTGTTGTAGTATGTCTTGGAATTGACGTTAGGACATATAGGACTGGTTCATATGTTTGGAATGAGATGGTCGGTTGCTGGTCTCGCCATTTGGCATTCTTAGGCGCTGATGCACTGGGATCCTATGTTTTTGGGTGTTGGGTTACCTCATTAGCCTTGGATTCCAAGTATGTCCCTTATAGAAACCATGCGCGAGGGATTGGGACTTTCATCTGAAATCAAAGTAGAGTATCCATCGCACTGGTGCTCTGCGTTGAACGCCTAGTTTCTCATGGCGAACGCTTCAACAACAAGTGGTGGGATAAGGTGGGGAGGGTGTTGCGCAGCAAGAACTTGCCTATGGTTAGTAGAAGTTTGCGCAACTTCTCTCCTTGAGTTTTATCTTGTGTTCACCATGATTGGGTGTGATTAGAAGTTTATGGTATTCCCATAGACGGCGCCAATGTTCTGATGTAGAATCGAAAGGTGCCTGAGCAGGCACAAACACGGTGGTTTGGGTATAGGGGTTGGGTACCTGCAAAGGGACTCTAACGCTCAAGTTAGGCAATGCATTAGAAGAGTATACACCGTGAGAAGAATAATTACCTCGTTAGATTGACATAGCCTGATACTTATAGTGCATTTGCTGAGTCCTCAAGCGCTCATCGTAGGTGCAGGTACATCGAGATCGTGGCCTGACTGGAGGTGCCTCCCATCCACGATCATTCAGGAAGAGTCTTGGCGAAGGGTGCTTCCCTTCCACGATCGTCCAGGTAGATCCCTAGAATCACGGAATTATCACGTTAGTGATCACCTGCCGTTTGCAGGCAGATATGGTCCCCACACTCTAAAGGTTATGATTGATAGTTGTCAGGATCTACGCAAACCTAGGGAGTACCATTAGGGCCTATGACCAATGTCCGTGTACGAATGGCCTACCGAGGTGATGATGCCAGACTCTGGTGGTGCGTATGCCGGGTTTATCCTTTCGGGCGGGATCCCAGACCACGGTCCAGAATACATGGAAAGAGAAAGGAACACATAGGGAATCATTTTCCCTCTCTTCCCCTTAAATGCTCAACTTTTGTTTCCCCTAAAATTAAGGTGGAATGGGGGGAACTAAAAATTTTTTAGGTTAAAAATAAATAACTGATATTTTTATCCCCATTATTTTTTCCTCTCTCTTTCTTTTCTCTTATGAGCACTCACGCTGCCCATCTCTCACTGATGACGACCACTTCATGAACACCCACGACGTTGCCACCTGCCTCTTGCTGGCATCGTCTCACCCACCCACTTCATGCGAACGTTTCAGACCAGTTATTTGTTATCCCTATCTCCGTGACCCATCTCATTTCGATAAGTTTGTCTGCAAAATAATGATTATATTGTGGGTCATTGGTTGGCTTATTTAGACTGGGAGTGTTGCAGTGTTTGGTTCTAGTTCTTTTCGACAGGAAATGTTGCAAATGTGTGTGTGATGATAATTCTTTGATAGTGCTTCTTCTAGTGCTTTTGGGTATTACTCCTTCATGGAAATTTTTTACATGAATTTTTGGCCAATGAAGGTTGTAGGGTCTGGAGTTGATGATTTAAAACTTGAAATTTTGAGAATTATTCTATTCATTACCTATTTTGTTACTAGACTTTATAAGTTGAACTTTTGAGCTCATTCTCTTGATTACCTATTCTGTTGCTGGACTTTACAAGATTCTTCTTGTTTTACATGTTCTGTTAATTTTGAATTGGAATAAACTTTAGTTTTTTATTATTTATTATAATTATATTTACTTGCTTTGTGAAGTTTTGAATGGGACTCTTGCATTCAAGACTAGGAACCTACATGCTTTGTGATATTTTGGAATGTCATGGTGGAAAAAAATTAATAAATAAAATCACTGCTAGAAGTGGTGGGTTTTATCTTGGAAAACATTGTTGATTGTTCAGATTGTTCATCCATTAATTAAGATAGAGAGAAAAGAAGAAATTAAAACTTGCACAAATTACTTGTAGACAATTATGTGCAGGGATTAGGTATTAAAAAGGAACTAGAGGTAGCTCATGCTACAACTTATACACTAAAACATTTATATCCCTCTTAACTGGTGAGATACACCAACAAATCAACTTTAACAATACCAGAGTCAGAAAATATATGATTGAACAATGGGCTTCAAAAAGAGTTCCAAATTGGGAAAACAACTTCATTTGGATCACCTTCAAAATTAACCCAAAAAATCTCTACAATATGTTATTTTTTTAACTGTAAAAGGGGTAGCATGTGCCTCAGCTCATCTATACTCCAGAGATTGATATGATTATATCAGTCTAACTAGCCACAGACAATTCCTTATCATTTCTGCATATAATTGTTATATAAACTTTCATTGGTATGGATAGCTGCATTAAAATTAAACATAAGCCATCCCTTAGGTGGTGACCACTCTCTCATATGTGAGAGTAAGGAAGAAGAATGCTTTAACTCCCATGCTATGCTCTATAATTGCAATGACTTCAATATTTCCCCTTCATCAATAAAATTGAAACTATAAATTACATGCAAAGGTGATGCAAAATGCTAGATTAGTTTGCGTTAATGATAAAAGGTTAGGTTAATTGATTAGATAATGAATATAACAATTAAAGCAAATTAGCTTTTAACAACTTGTCCCAGCCCACAATTGTGTTTACCCAATTACATTGCATCCCTGATATGGAAGGGGTTAATCTAAAGTTTGAATCATAACTTTAGTAAATAGCAACAATGGGCATAGAAACAACTCTGTTGAATTTCCTCACTAGCATTGTTTTGGTTTTTAGTGAAATTTACTTTCAAGTGCTATTGTAATTTTAGTCAAAGACAGCATTATGTTTTTTTCATTGTAGCAGAGTTTTTATACTTGATTCATAATTTTTTAGGTGAGTACATTATAATTGATGGTTGTTCAAGATATGATGTCCACATTTATGATATTGCAAAATCTATTTCATATGGAAATTATACAACTTATATGCCTTATGGTTGCATTGCATGCATTACAAAAGTATTAAAAAAAATCGAATTCCATCTAGCATAAGAGAATAAAAGGAAAGAATTAATGAAATAATGAAACAGATTATTAGTACTGAGAGTTGTCGTGATATAATTCACATGAGTTCTAGAGTTTTTTAAACTTGTGTGCCTTGTTAAGAAATCATGGTGGTCTTTGACCTACACAAAGAGCAACAATTGAAGAGCAAGTTGCAAATTTCTTTACATTGTTGGGCATAATGTAAAGAATTGTCCAGTGAATTTCTTTTTTCAAAGATCTAGTGAGACTATTAGTCGCCATTTTCATAGTGTGATAGTAGCTATAATAAAGTTGGAAGAGATGTTTTTGAAACAACCCAATGGACTAGAAGTTCCTCTAGAAATACTTAACAACAATAGTTTTTACCCATACTTTAAGGTAAACACAATTTTATTGACTTTTAAATTAAGTTGATAAAATTTTTAAAATGATGTAAACTTTAATTAGATTTTTTAAGCTAAGGATTGTGTAGGAACGATTGATGGCACATATGTGTGTGTATGAGTTCCTATAGAAGAAGCTCCTAAATATCGTGGTAGGAAGGATTTTCTGACACAAAATGTCCTGGCAATGTTCACTTTTGATTTAAAGTTTACATATGTCTTACTTGTATGGGAAGGAATAACCTCTGACTTAAGAATTTTAAAAAATGCATTAACACGTTAACATGCTCTAAAAATTCCTCATGATAGCATATATAGTTTAAAAATTAAATCTATAAGTACATAGCTATAAATATTTTTGATGAGTTTGAACTTCATTTTCTAGGAAAATTCTATGTTGTTGATGCTGGATTCATGTTAAGGAGTGGACTAATCACACCTTATAGGGGAGTGCGGTACCATTTGAAGGAATATTCGAGAAATACACTTCAAAATTCTCACGAGTTATTCAACCTTCAACATGCATCATTATGAAATGTAATTAAAAGAGCATTTGGTGTTTTAAAAAAAAAAGTTTTCTATTCTTCATACAACAACTCAAGCTTGTTATGGTATTAAAACTAAAAAAAGAGATCATATTAGCTTGTTTTATTTTGCATAACTACTTAATGGAAGAAAACCCGAATAAGACTATTCTACGTGAAGTGGATCATGAACTTGAAGGAAGAAGAAGATTTAGAGAAGAAAACCAATATGAAAATTATGATGATATTGAATATATAGCTAGAGGAGAGTTAATTAGAGAGTCCATTACAACTAATATTTGGGCTAGTTATAATAGATGTAAAAATTGTACTTGCTTGTGTAGTATATGAATTAGACTTATTTCAATTCACTTGCTGTTTATGTTATTGAGACTCATGCATAGCTTTAATATTTAGAATTGGTATATACTTAGGAATTTTATTTTGATGGTTTGAACTGGTATCAATTTTGATTTGATGCTTGGTACATACATGTATAATTCTTATTAATGGTTAAAAAATGGTTACTTCTATTGTACTATTTTTCGTGTAATGTTTTTTTATGTGAATTAATTTATATATATAGATGGAGCCTAAGAAAGTAAGAAAACCCAAAGGTGTGACTTGGACAACTGCCATGGATGAAGCTTTGATTAATGCAATTTTGCATCAGCAAGATCAAGGAAATAGACTAGGTGGCACCTTCACAACTTATGCCTTGGAACCCATTTTTAAAGAGATGCAAGTACAATTTCTTGACAAGCCAATCAACCAAGAAAAAAATGCAAGATCATATGAAATATATAAAAAATATGTTTAGTGGTTGTTATGACTTGTTCAAGAATGACCTTAGTGGCTTTGCATGGAATCCAATAATATGTATGTGGAGTGCTAAGCCTGAAGTTTGGGAGAAACTAATTGAGGTACTCATTACATACGCTTATATATTAGTTGTGGACTGATTATAATTATGAATAAGTTCATTATTGCAGCATTTATTGTTAAATTTTAATTTAAATATATATGTTATGTGGATTAGCATTAATCAATAATTAAAATATTATTTAAATCATTAATATATTAATTATGGAATTATGTTTATAATATAACACTTGATCAGTTTATGAGTATTGTATTTGGACTTTTGTCGTGAGTAGCCCGTGATGGGTTTGAGTTGTTCATTTAGTATCCCGTTGAGAAGTTTTTACTCTCATCTGGTAAGTTATAAACCGCTTCCCCATTAGGCAATTTTTAGTACGCATAGAAAACTTACCAGGATTGAGGGCAGTTTCTCTCACACACGCGAATTCTCTTGATTTCTTCACTGAACAACAATGGATTGCAGAATCATGTCAGGTACACATTCTTGATCAATTTCTTGAATACAATATGTTTAATATGCTATAATCTTGTATCTATAATTGATCCAAGTTTATAGAATTGAAATTAAATCATTCAATTGGTATCAGAGACAAATTGATACAGATTATGACTATTGATTGGATCTATTTTTGACCAAATTGATCAAATTAATTTAGGAATTTTTATTATCAGTGAATGTTAGATGCATATACCCAAATATTTCTTGTATTGAATATAATAATACTCGTTTGTTTTAATACTTAGATATTATTCCTTTCTTCGACATATATAACTCGAGATTTTCCTCGACAATGTGGTTTGTGTCTGCCTAATTGTCGAGTGCCTTAGGCTTCGCTTTCAGTTTTCATTTTCTTACTAGTAGCATGTGTTGAGATATTACCCTTATTCATTTGGCAATTGAACCCTCTTGAATGTCTTTACCTGGGCTATGTTTGGACGTTAACAAGCTTAGTGCCATATAAATTGAATTAGACTATATTCATGACTTTTGATGACTCCTGATGCTATATTATGTTGGATTCAATTAGACTATATTCATATGTTGGATACTAGTTTCTAGCATCCATTTTTTTTCGTCCAATAATTATTATTTAATATTTTAATGTTTTTAGAATTTTGTAAAAAAATTTAAACATCTTTAAATGTTTTATATTAATTTATCTCGAGAATAATTTGTATTTTTAAATACTATATTCTTGGATTATGGAATCATGTTAGTGACTCTTTGGTATATGATATTCTCCCTGTTAATGTATCATAGTCATGAAATTATTTTTTTTGTTTATATGTTAATTGAATTTTTTATTATACATAATATGAGATTATCATATTCTATTAAGCATAATTATTGATAATTTGTTTAGCTGTGAGCCCACCTATCGTGGGCACAATTGTGCAAATTTTGTGAGTTGAATGATTAATTTTTTAATCATATTTTTTTATTGCATTAATAGTAATTACACCTTATCGGTGTGTTGTTATTAATGTAATTTGTTATTGTACAATGTGTTGTTAGATTTATGCTTACGTCAATTATCTTTCGAATACCCTATCGGTATTAGAAATTTTAGTGATATAAGATTTGTACATTGTATTATTATATTTCTTATTTATTATGATTCGGGACCCTTAAGCGGGATCATGATAAGTAAGAAATTTTTCTAAATGGCTTGTTTGGTTGTGCATATGGAACCATTTAATTCTCTTATTGCATGATAACATTGTGCATATTAAATATTTCCTTTTGTTGTTTTCATGCCAACCTCTTTGCCTATGCAATTGACTTCTGTCAAGACTTTGAATGGGACTAACTTTGAGGATTGGAAAGAATCTTTGGATCTCTATTTGGCTATCACTAATATGGACTTAGTTTTGAGAGAAGAAAAGCCTGCCGCTATTACTACTGAGTCCACTGCTGTTGAAAAGGCTTCTCGTAAAAAATAGGAGCACTCAAATAGGGTGTGTCTTAAGGTGATGAAATACACCATGGAGAAGTCAATTAGACAGAGCATTCCAGATAGTGGGAAGGCTAAGGAATTTTTGAAATCCGTTGGTGAGAAATTCATGACTTTTGATAAAGTTCAGAAGGGTCAATATCTTTCTTTGATTGAGAAAACTAAATATGATGGTGTTAGTGGAGTTCGTGAGCACATCATGAAGTTAATGCACTATTTTAATAAACTGAAGTCTCTCAAGGTTGATCTTGGTGAGAGTTGTCTGATCTGGCAGGTTCTGAAGTCGTTCCATTCTCAATTTGATGTTCTAAAGACCTCTTATAACACTTAAAAAAGATGAGTGGACAGTTAATGAAATGATTGTTATTATCTCTCGAGAAGAAGAATCTATAAGGAAATGGAAATCACACAATGTTCAGTTTGTTGCTTCTACTTCTGGTGCTAAAAATGAGAAAAAGAAATGTTACAAAGGCAAGTTTCAACATGATAAGAAGAAATGGGGGAAGGTATCTCAACATTTAGAGCCTAAAAAGAATTTCTTCAAGGGAAACTACAAGTATTGCAAGAAGTATGGCCATAAAGTAGATGATTGTTACATTCTCAAGAAGAAACTTGAGAAGCAAGGTACACTCCTAGCTTTAGCTTGTTTTGAATCAAATGTGATTGATGTTGCTCCCAATACTTGGTGGTTTGACTCAGGTGCATCTATTCACGTTATGAATTCTTTACAGGGGTTCACAAGCCTGAGGAAACCAAGTAATGTTAAATCCAAGATCATTGTGGGAGATAGAACTAGAGTATTAGTGGAAGAAATAGGAGTAGTTACCTTGTATTTACCTTCTGGACATACTTTCTTGTTGAAAGATGTTTTTTATGTACCTTCTATGAAAAGGAATTTGATTTCAGTTTCAGCTTTGGATAAATGTGGCTACACTTTTGAATTTGGTAATGAAAAAGTTGTTGTTTATTTTAATTCTATTGTCGTTGGTTCAGGAGTTTTGTGTGATGTGCTATATATACTGAATTTGAATGATATGTCTGTTAACTCTGTTGTTGGATGTAAGCGTGGTAGGACTAATGAGAGTTCTTCTATGCTATAGCATAGACGTTTGGGGCACATCTCTAGGCCTCGAATTGAAAGACTGGTTAGGGAAGGTATTCTTCATAACCTTGACTTCTCATTTTGATACTTGCATTGATTGTGTTAAAGACAAGTTCACTGCCAAAACTAGGAATAAAGGAACAAACAAGTGTGATGATGTGCTACAATTGATTCACACAGACATGTGTGAACCTATTACATTCACTACCATAGGTGGATATAAGTATTTTATTACCTTCATAGATGACTTCTCCAGATTCGATTGGATAGATCTTCTCCAGGAAAAATCTGGTTCCTTGGATGCCTTCAGATCCTTCAAGACTGCTGTTGAATTGAAAACAGGAAAGAAGATCAAATGTGTGAGGTCTGACAGAAGATGTGAGTATTACGGCAGTATGATGAAACTGGAAGAAATTCAAGACCGTTTGCCAGATTTCTAGATGAATGTGGAATTGAAGCTCAATATACTATGTTTGGTACTCCTGAGCAGAATGGAGTTGCAGAGAGACGTAACCGCACACTTATGGATATGGTGAGATGCATGTTGAGCCATTCATCATTGCCAGATTTTCTTTGGGGAGATGCTTTGAAGACTGTTGTGTACATTCTTAATCAAGTACCCAGTAAGTCTGTACCAAAAACTCCCTATGAGCTGATGACTGAAAGAAAGTCGAGTTTGAAACACTTTCATGTGTGGGGTTGTAAGGTAGAAGTTAGACCTTGTAATCCTCTGCAGAAGAAGCTTGATCTTGAGACTGTTAGCGGCTTCTTCATTGGCTACTGTGTGGGCTCTAGAGGCTATAGATTCTAGTGTCCTTCTTACTCCATGCGAGTATTAAGTCTGATCGAGCGATATTCTTTGAGGATGATTTACATAGTGGGAGTCATACACCACGACCAGTCACTCTTAAAGAAGATCAGACCGTAGTTCCTGTACCGGTTGTTTCACTTTCTACAGATATTATGGTTCTAGTCAATCATTATAATGATCAGGCTCTTCGAGGAGAAGATGATGCTATGGCACCACCAGCTAATGAACATGAACCAGATGACATTGCTGAAGTAGTCTCATTAAGACGATCTCAGAGAGTACATAGACCTTCTATACCAAATGACTATGTAGTGTATCTTTAGGAGCACGAGTTTGATCTCCATGACGACGACGATCTGTCACTTTTAAGGAGGCAATATCTAGCTCTCATGTTTTTGATTGGCTGAATGTTGTGCATGATGAATTGTCTTCTATGTCTCATAATGTTGTTTGGGATCTCGTGGAATTGCCAATTGATTGTAAACCCGTTGGGTGCAAATGAGTTTTCAAAACCAAGCATAGTCCAGATGGTAGAGTTGAGAGGTACAAAGCTAGACTAGTAGCAAAAGGCTATAGTCAAAGAGAAGACATTGATTATAAGGAGACTTTCTCACCAGTCTCTACAAAAGATGCATTTCGAGTTATTATGGCTTTGGTAGCTCACTTTGATTTAGAACTTCATCAAATGGACGTGAAGATGGCTTTTCTGAATGGAGATCTAGTCGAGGATGTTTATATGGTTTAGCCTGATGGTTTTGTTAAGACAGGTAAGGAGCATTTGGTTTACAAACTCAAAAAGTCCATTTATAGACTGAAACAGGCATCCAGGCAATGGTATTTGAAATTTGATCAAGTTGTCACTTCTTTTGGCTTCAAAGAAAATGCCTCAGTTCAGTGCATTTATTTGAAGACAAGTGGGAGCAATTTTATAATTCTTGTTCTATATGTCAATGATATTCTTCTTGCTAGCAGTTGCGTTAAACTTTTGACTGAAACAAAACTGATGTTGAGTAGCTACTTTGATATGAAGGACCTTGGTGATGCTTCAGTTGTTTTAGGCATCCAGACTTACCGTGATAGGTCACGTGACATTCTTGGATTGTCTCAGAAAGGATACATTGAAAAGATCCTCAAGCGGTTTAACATGCATTCTTGCTCCCCATGTGCTGCACCTGTTCAAAAAGGTGATAAACTCTCTAAATCACAATGTCGTCAAAATGATACAGAGATAGTTGAAATAAAAAAGGTCCCATATGCTTCCGTTGTTGGTAGTTTAATGTATGCTCAAGTTTGTACTTGTCTCGATATTGCTTTTGTTGTTAATGTTTTAGGGAGATACTTGAGCAACCTAGTTTTTGGTCATTAGAAAGCCGTGAAAAAGGTCATGAGATATTTGCAGGGAACCAAGGATTATTTGTTGACCTATAAGAAGTTTGATCAACTTCAGGTTATTAGTTATTCTGATTTTGATTTCGCAGGTTGCCCTGCCGACCGAAAGTCTACTTCCGGCTCTATTTTTATGATGGCAGGAGGAGCTATCTCTTGGAAGAGTGTTAACAGACTCTTACAACTACTTCTACCATAGAGGCAGAGTATGTCACTTGCAGGGAGCTATCTCTTGCTTTCATATTGTTGAAAGCATATCTAGGCCACTTGTGATATATTGCGACAATACTGTTGTTGTGCATTTCTCTCAAAACAACAGAAGCTCTTCTCGCTCAAAGCATTTTGATATTAAATATCTGTTTGTTAGAGAGAAAATTCTAGAGTTTCAGACTCGAATTAAGCATCTTGCTACAGAGAACATGTTAGCAGATCGACTAACTAAAGGCTTAACTGTTGGAGCTTTTCAGAATCACGTAACTCATATGGGTTTAGTTAAGTCTTTTGATGTTTTGAGTTAGTGGGAGTCTAAATTTTATATTTACTTATTGTCATTCTTATGAGATATGTATGGGATGAAGTCATTTTTATTATCATATCTCTTATAGCATTTTCAGATGCTTGGACTATTCTTGGATCGCATATTTCTCTTAATTAATTATGTTTTCCATATTCATTATTCTTTATGTAAAATATGAGCATTTAACATGTATGATTTACTTCCCTATCAGATACTATTTCTGCAACATTAAAGCTTATATTTCTAAGTCTATTGGTTGACACGTGCTTTGACCATAGTTAGTATTCTAGTGTTAATGATTCTTGTATTTTAATGATTGACTAATATTATCCAAGTGAGAGAATTGTTGAATTTTAATTCAAATATATATGTTATATGGATTAACATTAATTAATAATTAAAATATTATTTAAATCATTAATATATTAATTATAGAATTATGTTTATAATATAACACTTAGTTAGTTTATGAATATTATATTTGGGCTTTTGTTGTGAGTAGCCCGTGATGAGTTTGGGCTGTTCATTTAGTAACCCGTTGAGAAGTCCTTACTCTCATCTGGTAAGTTATAAACTGCTTCCCCATTAGGCAGTTTTTAGTACGCATAGAAAACCTATCAGGATTGAGGGCGGTTTCTCTCACATATGCGAATTCTCTTGATTTCTTCACTGAACAACAATGGATTGCGGAATCATGCCATGTACACATTCTTGATCAATTTCTTGAATACAATATGTTTAATATGCTATAATCTTATATCTATAATTGATCCAAGTTTATAGAATTGAAATTAAATCCTTCATTTATTATTTTATGTTTATTATAGTCAAAGCTTGCAGCTACTGAATGAAGAGTTAAGCCTATTTCATATTATGATACATTGGTTCAACTTTATGGAAAAGATAGAGTAACAGGAGATCATGCAGAAACTACTTTTGAAATTATACAAAGAGGAGCTGCAAATGGTGGGAATGACATTCATGGCACTATAGATGAGCTAGACCATTTAATATCTTCTAATGAGGTAACATTGGAAAATTGCGGCAGTATTGATGAAGTTCAGAGTTTGAATTTGGAGTCTCTTAGAATGGCTTCTCAAGCACATCAAGGTTCAGCTTCATCAAAAGGTAAGAAAAGAAAATCCAGAATTGAGGAGAATGACTTTGAGGTGGTTACTAAATCAATTGAGAAGATGATTGATGTCTTTGAACACTGTACAACAGAATTAGTCAAGTGCCACCAAAAGCATCCTATATCCGAGGGTGCAATATGAAAACAATTAGAGGACTTGGGTATTAAGGAAGACGAGTTAGAAGTGGCTTATTATCATATTGTTCAACACCTTGATTATTTGAGAATTTTACTTGACTGTCTATTTGAAAGGCATAAGGGAATGTTAAAGCGTATTGTGCTAGGCTACTCCCCAAATAATTAAGTTTTAGATTGTTTTTTCATATAAATTAGAAGTATTGGAGTTTAAAATAATTTTATGAATTGTGTTGATGTTATTTTTTATTTTATGGATTTATATGTTCTAATGGATTTTAAATTATCTACTCAATTAATTTTCACCAAGAAAATTGAGTTGTTTCTTCCATGAAAATGAAAAATGGAAGTTGACCATGTAGATCAGTCTTTTTCAAGGGAATCTCTAGAAGTAAAATTGGATTAGGATTGTTTGATTGCCAAACTCCTTGATTTGTTCCTTTCCTGGGAAAACTCAAGGGCTATGGAGGAAATCTTTAGAAGGATGCCTTATTGACTTTCGATTGTAAAAAAGAAAGCTTTTACTCATAATATTTGATACGGAAGCTATAAAGCATACCATAGTTGTTTGAACTTTGAATCTTACGGCTGATGATATTATAAAAAGATGGTGAACTTTTATCCAAAAACCTGTTATTGGAAGTTTGAAAATTGACTGCTTTTAATCAAAATAGGATTAATTGGTAGGTTCACAAAGGAGGAGATTTTGCAGTTATGATATATCTGCTTTGATGAGCTATATTTTTAAATGATAAAAACATATTTTGGTTTTTTATTATTTAATTGAAGGATTTTAGATTTTTTATAAAGGTTTATTTTATAAAAATATATGTGATAAATAATAATAAAAAAATTATTAAAAATATTATTTGAAAAGTTAAAAATTATAATCATTTTATTTTTATTTTTTATTATATATTTTCAAATAAAATTAATAAATTTTATTTTATTATTAATTTTTTAAATAAAAGAATAATAATTATATTTTATTTTTTTCGATCAATTTTATTTATTTATTTTATTTTATTAATAGATAAATTCAAAAGTCTACTGATGAACCTTTAATTATAGCATCCACAATAAAAGGACTCTACAGTAACATCGTTTTCTTCCCGCGTAGAAACGTCAAGTCCACAATAAAACGACTCCACAATAACATCGTTTTCTTCCCGCATAGAAAAGTCAAGTCCTTGGCTTCCTATCTTTGTTTTAAGTTTTCACACGAGAATTTCAAATTACCACTTGTCTTCAAAAGGTTCAAAAGGCAGCTTACTTGACCTACGAATACTATAGATTAAATTGTAGGATTATCTGAAAAGATGATAACGAGGCAGTAATGATTAAAACGATCATGAACAGTAAGAGAGAAGAATTATTCTTATCTCATAATAATTGTTCATGTTTCAATTTTAGTAGGAATAATTATATGTATTAAAGTGATTAAAAATATACTAATTTTTTATGTACATATCTATATCCTATTCATCATAATAAACTCATACGTAAAATTTAATAACAAAATTTACTTATAAACAGTATTTAATAATAATAAGTTTAATAATAATATTAATTACAATTTAAATTAAATAACATGTTCTAATAATTTTAATATCTAATTTATATGAGTTTTATAAAAAAATTATAATGTGACTTATATTAATTTACATTAAATTTTAATAAACTTATTCTAACACAACGATGCTAACGTGCTAAAGAAATTCCAGTGGTCCCTGACTCCTCGTCTTTGAAACTCTAGTGGGGCGTTTGGTTTAATAATCATTTTTTATTATCACGAGTAAGACTTTTTGGAAACAGCATTTTTTATATTTGATTAACTTAAACCAATCTTAAAAATTTGAAGAAAATAATGAGTAAGAATGTCATTTTGCAACTCTATAATTATTTTGACTATAAGAGAATCATCTCAACGCACCTCTCTCTTTACGAATAATTTGGTAAAACTAGTGATCGATGAATATTCTTGATAATGAGACATGGATGGAACCAAACGCCCACAACCATACGCCGCTCAGAGTCTAGGCGTTGTTTAGCATATATAAACTATAAAGTGCATGATAGAGTGCTAACTGTAGACTGTATTTTGAAGCGGTCACGCAGATTTTCCACTGCCCCACTATTAAACGAGTGATAAGTAATTGGAAGAATTTAAGAACTCAAATTGAATTAATTGTGATTAAGGATCAAAATTTGTTTACTGGAACAATAAGTTTAATATCTTCAAAAGGGACGAATCTGGCCTTTAAGCACTCAAAACTAATTCTGCCGGCCGGTTATTAAATTAATAGAACCTACCCTTAGCTTTCAAGTAAAGCATAAGATGTTTATAAAAAAAAAACATAAGACTTCTATCTCCATTATATTCTATCTTAACTCATAAGACACTTCTACCTCTTGCTATAAAAAATGGCGAATCCGATGTCTATATACATTTTTCTATAATAACATAAGAGTTTTATAATATTTTTTAAATAATTTTTAAATATTAAAAAATATATTAAATAAAAAATATATATTCATCGTCTTCAAAACATACATTTAAAAGAATTTAATATTTTTTTTATTTAATAGTTAATTTTTTTTCGTCCTAATAATTAAGAAAATTGATTAAAAGAAATGATTTTCAATTTGTTTAACTAAAAAGTTTGTCAATCGAATAAAAACTATGGTTACGGTTAACAATCTATGAAGAGTATTTTTTTCGATGATTTTCAAATCATTTCTTGTAAACAAAGTTCAGAATGTTAGTGAGAAGTAACGAGCAAAAACTAATTGGTCAAATGAGAACAAGAATGCATTCAATAGCAGTGTAAAGTATAAACATAATGAAATCAAGCAAAGGAAGGCAAATTCAAGTATTGTTGATACTCAATTTTGTCCATGAAATTTTTATTTTTGATGCTTAATCAAGGGCTAATAACAATGTGTTAAATGATGTTTGACTATAACATTTTGAACACATTTTTTCATTTTTAGATTTTATTTGCTTTCTCTTTTTATTTATACAAAAAAAACAAAAATTAATTATAACCCAAAATAATGATAAAAAAAAAATTCAAAACTCTTACTGCTTGTTATTTTTCCACTTCTGCGTGAAAACCAAATTTCTTTTTCTTGCTTTGCTTTATTTTCCTTTCTTGGCCATGCACTGCAATTCTGCCGGCCGGTTATTAAATTAATAGAACCTACCCTTAGCTTTAAAGTAAAGCATAAGATGTTTATAAAAAAAACATAAGACTTCTATCTCCATTATATTCTATCTTAACTCATAAGACACTTCTACCTCTTGCTATAAAAAATGGCGAATCCGATGTCTATATACATTTTTCTATAATAACATAAGAGTTTTATAATATTTTTTAAATAATTTTTAAATATTTAATAAAATATATTAAATAAAAAATATATATTCATCGTCTTCAAAACATAAAAAGAATTTAATATTTTTTTATTTAATAGTTAATTTTTTTAAGTGTAATAATTAAGAAAATTGATTAAAAGGATTTTGAATTTGTTTAACTAAAAATTTTGTCAATAAAAAACTAACAAACTATGGTTACGGTTAACAATCTATGAAGAGAATATCTTTTTTAAAGATTTTCAAATACTTGTAACAACTTTCAGAATGTTAGTGAGAAGTAACGAGCAAAAACTAATTGGTCAAATGAGAACAAGAATGCATTCAATAGCAGTATAAAGTACAAACATAATGAAATCAAGCAACGGAAGGCAAATTCGAGTATTATAAAGTAAATAAATGATGAAGTAAAGTAAATGAACAATTTCATAAAAGAAAATGAACATAAAGTAGAATTAAGTGCAATAAACTAGAAACAGAGAACTGAATGTAAAGTCAAACGCAATGAAATAGATATAAGTAAATCAAATGACCAAACATCATTGGATCGAAGGAATATTGATTAAATGAAAAGAATTTTTTATTGAATGTAAAAGTACATAAAATAAGAGAAGCAGGATGAGTACTTGACTAATCTTTTTACGTCCATAAGTGTCAGAGTGGTTAATAAGATTTGATAAGAGATATATGCAAACATTTTCAATCATTTTAATGCTTTCATCCTCTTAAATATGAATAATACTATTAGGAGTTTTGAAATAACTGAATGTTATTATAGATATAGGAACCAGATTTCAAGTTTGTTTCTGTTATCTAGATATAGCTCATTTTTGTTTTTCTGGTAGAGATAGAATCTTATCTTTTCTATTTAAAAGATAAGCTAAGTTTGTTATGATATACTTGTATAAATAAAAGATGCAGTTGTAACCTCAATTTAATTAATGAAACATAAAATTTCTCCAATTCTATTATGGCATCAGAGATCTCTGATCCTAAGAATACTGATTCAGAGAAGAAGAACCATGCCTCTGATGATAAGAAGATCACACCTGCGCTGACTCCAAGCTCGCCCTTTTACCTGAGTTCATCCGATAACCCAGGTACACCTTTGGTTGCAGTTGCACTCAATGGTGAGAATTATCGCACGTGGGCGTTAAATGAAAACGGCGTTGCGAGCAAAAGCAAGCTTGGATTCATCGATGGTACAATCAAGAAACCGGGACAACAGACAGATGACTATTTCAACTGGGAGAAAGCAGATTCCATGGTCATGGCATGGATTATAAATGCCACGAATCCAGGACTACACGGCAGCATTTCACACGCGACAACTGCGAGGGATGTTTGGCTCGACTTGGAGGAACGCTTTGCTCAAACAAATGCACCAAGAGTGCATCAGTTATGGAGAAATATTTGTTTGTTGCAGAAGGAAGATGATGAAAGTGTAATGGAGTTTTACACCAAATTTAAAAGCTTGCTTCAGGAACTCAGCGAACTCCAGCCATTGCCAGAATGCACCTGTGGAGCTTCCAATGAGCTAATGCGACGAGAAGAAGACCAGAAAGTGCATCTTTTCCTAGGCCTTGAGAATGAGCAGTTCGAGCATGTTAAGGCAACCATCCCGAATACGGATCCATTGCCTTCGCTCGACGCACTTTTTCAAGCACATTTTCGAGGGAAGAAGGACGTTTAACCAATAAGGAAATAAGTAATGTCAAATAAGATAGGAGCTTTTATTCATCTTGGAAGCAAAATACGTGAATTAGGCCCGAATTTTTTACCTAAGTGTGAACATTATGGAAAAATTGGCCACATCAAAGCAAAATGTTTTGAGATCATTGGTTATCCTTCCAACTGAGATACTCGACGTACGCAGAAGGGAGGAAACAAACAAGGAAGCTATGCAGCAACACATGTAGTGCACAATGATGAAGATCAGAATATGGAAGATAAGAAGGGAATGACTAATGCCCAAGCCTTGCATGGAATGCAGCTGAGAAGCGCTCCATCCTCACATGTTAATATGGCTGGTAAACAAAGGATTCAATGGATCCTGGATAGTGGTGCATCACATCATATGACACCATTATTTTCTATTTTGAAGGGAGTACGAAAGCTTGATAACCCTCTATATATTACAGTGCCTACTGGCAACACTGTCTTGATGGAGAAAGTGGGGAATGTCCAACTTGATAAATCTATTGAACTGAAAAATGTTTTACATGTGCCTGATTTTAGTTGTAATCTGATTTCTGTACATAAATTAATTCAAGACTTAGATTGCGTGGTGACTTATTATTCTAATTGTTGTGTGATACAGGACTATGCCTTGAAGAGGACGATTGGCTCGGGTAACATACGAAATGGGGTTTATGTGTATGAAGGGGCCTCGCGAGGAGTTTCTTATGCGGCTGCTCATGAGGATATCACCACCCTTTGGCACTCAAGAATGGGACATCCTTCTTTTCAAGTTTTGCAAAGTCTCTCTAAGTCTCTTAAGTGTAGTTTCTTTTCCAATAAGGTAGATTGCTGTGACATTTGCCACAGAGCAAAGCATTGTAGATCCTCTTTCCCATTAAGCAATAATAAGGCCAAGGAGCCATTTGATTTGATACATTGTGATGTATGGGGGAGATATCACACTCCTTCACATGATGGTTCACATTTCTTTTTTACTATTGTAGATGATTATACTCGTGGGACATGGGTTTACCTAATGAAGCACAAAGATCAAACGAATGGGATTTTAATGGATTTTTACAGCTTGGTCATAACACAATTTGATAAATGCATTAAAAGGATAAGGAGTGACAACGGAACTGAGTTCACTAACTCATCTCTGCAAGCTTTCCTACGAGAAAAGGGAATTTTGCATTCCGACTTCTTGTTATATACTTTTCAAACAAACATGTAAACAAAATTTTATTTTGAATGTTATTAAGCTTTGAAATTTCAAGCTAATCTTCCCAATTATATTTTATTTTTTTCATTTTGTATTAATTCGATTTATTTTATCATTAATAAAAAAATCCAAATATAACAAATGTAATGGATAACTCCTCAAAAGATGCTATTGATGAACCTCCAACTTATGATCATTTAAAAGTTGACTTGTACAGTAACATCGTTTTCTTCCCGCGTAGAAACTAGTTCAAACAAAGGGATAAGTTTGATCTCCACAATAACATGTTTTCTTACCCGCATAGAAAAGGTCAAGTCATTCCGGCTTCCTATCTTTGTTTTCAGTTTTCACACGAGAATTTCAAATTAGCATATTTTGTCTTCAAAAGGTTCAAAGAAAGCATAGGTTCAATTCAGACCTACAAACATATTTGAGAATGTGGATTATTCTCAAAAGATGAAACGAAGATCACGTCATGAGGAAAGACAAGGGACCAATTGAAATGATATAAATATGGAGGGAGATATAAAAATGAAAGGGAGACTCTTATCTCATAATAATTGTCCTCATATTTTAATTTTGGAAGAAAAAATAATTGAGGTAGATTAAAGTTCCGATTAAAAATATGCATCATTTTCTATGGATATCTTCGTGATTATTTTTTATTATAAAAACCCCATTCGCATGCTCTCGATCCGACTTAATAATAAAATTTATCCCGTAAACTAATTACATAATTATGAATGTTTTTCACAAAATTAAGCATATTTAAATTAAATAAGAGCTAAAATTTTAATATCTAATTTATATGAGTTTTATAAAAAAAATAATAATGTGAGTTATATTAACTCTACATTAGGATAATAAACTTATTCTAACTCAACCACCCAAACGAAAGAAGGTTGTAGTGGTCCCTGACTCTACAAAACTCAAGTACAAGGCATTTGGTTTGGAAAATCATTTTTTATTATCACGAGTAAGACTTTTTGGAAACAGCATTTTTTGAATTTGAGGAATCTTAAAAGACTTTGAAGAAAAAATGAGTAAGAATGTCATTTTGTAACTTTCTATAATTATTTTGACTATCAAATGGATGTCTAATGCACCTCTTGCATGGAGATTTGGAATAAAGTTTATATGCAAACTAGTGATCGATGAATATTACTTGATAATGAGACATGGATGGTGTGCAAACGCCTACAACCATACGCCGCTCAGAGTCTCGTTGTTATAGCATATATAAACTATTTTGGAGTACATGGTTTCAGAGTCCTAACTGATCAGACTTTACCTTTCCAATGAAGACAGATTTTCCACTGTATTAAACGTGTACGTGATAATCTTGTAATAGCAAGAAATCAATGTTTTGCAAGAACTTTAAATGAATATTTGTGTAGATGTTTCCACATCAAGTTGTTACTGGAACAATATTTTCTAATATCTTCAAAAGGGACGAATCTGGCCTATTAACTAGCAACGTAAGTATACTCTGACATCTTGCTGCCGGTTATTAAATTAATAAACTTTCCCTTAGCTTTAAAGTAAAGCAAAGATGTTTATAAAAAAGCATAAGACTTCGATCTCCTTATATTCTATCTTAACTCATTGATGTCTTATATACCTCTTGCTATAAAAAATGTCCCGAGATCACCTATGTCTATATACATTCGGTATGTAAGCACCGCAACATAAGAGTTTTCATAATATTTTTAAATAATTTTTTAAATATTTAATAAAATATCTTAAATCATCAAAAAATCATATATTCATAGTTCTTCAAAATAAGGAAAATGATCTTAATATTTTTTATTTAATAGTTGTGACTTTTTTTTAGCATGTCCAATAATTAAAAAATTGATCTAAAAGGATTTTGATAAAGTGTTTAACACCCTATTTTGTCAAGAAAAAACTAAAAAACTATGGTTACGGTTTCACAATCTATGAAGAGAATATCTTTTTTAAGATCATTTCAAAAGTTTATTAACAAGTTTGCAGAATGTTAGTGCAAAGTAACGCCAACCACTAATTGGTCAAATGAGAAACAAGAATGCATTCATCTAGCAGTATAATCATGTATAAACATAATGAAATCAAGCAAAGGAAGGCAAATTGTACTTTATAAATAAATGATGAAGTAAAGTAAATGAACAATTTCATAAAAGAACCAAGGAACATAAAGTAGAATTTCAATAAACTTTAGAAACAGAGTCAAACGCAATGAAATAGATATAAGTAAATCAAATGACCAAACATCATTGGATCGATATAACCGGAATATTGATTAAATGAAAGGATTTTTTGTTTGAATGTAATATAAGTCATTTTTGTTTTTCAGAGAGAGTAGAATGAGTTATCTTTAATCTATTTAAAAGAAGCTAAGTTTGTTCAGAGTGATTGTATAAATTTAAAAGATGATATAACCTGCAAATATTTTGAATCATTTTAATTTCTCCAATTCTAAATATGAATAATACTTAATCCCACGAATTATTTTTTGTGAAATGACACACAAAATTTAAATAGTGAGATATAAATATTGTGTTTTATCGGTTAATTTTTTTTTTTACTTTATTGTGTTGTAATTATTAAAATATATGATTAATTATATTTTGTTATTCGTGGACCATTTCGTGAAAATCCCTTCATGATAAATAGCGCTCCTCTTTAAATATTTATAAACAAAGAAGATAACTGACTAATTACAATGATTATGACAATTGTCCTTAACTAAATGACTTCCTAATTCTGGAATTCACACTTGTCTTAAATAAAATACAACAAATAACTGCTATTTTGAACTTCAAATGGAATTTCTTCAATTAAGCGTCGAACACACTGAGCTTTCCAAATTTTCACTAAAGTGTTACCCCATGCTTTATTCTTGAATAAAAGAGCCTTGACAATTTGATCCATATCAAAATAACACATTCTGATTAATTATATCACGAACTTTCACGTGTGATCCTTTACTTTTCTAGCCAAAATGCCATTTGGACATCATCGAATAAGAGTGTACTTGTTGGTACTAAAAATATTTTTTTCAATTCTATGAAAGAATTGAAGGTTCTTTCTTGTCGATTATGTAATAATTGAAGTTTCAAGAAATTCGATCAACGAGTTAGAAAAGCTTCGATTAAAGATTGAAGGTGAATACAAGATAAAAGAGCAAAATTGAAGGCCAGAAGACCTTACAAATACTTAACCAAATTCAGGAAAGCTACAAAGTGAATTCCAAAATTTATCAGCATTTTTTGAATAGTTATACATTTGAAAGTTACGGAATCAAATTATGAGTTTAAATTTGAATTTGGTAAGTGTTTACCAAAAATTTTATATATCACTAATTCGACTGATAAATTATTTGTCTATGAATAAAGTTTGATTCTCGATCTCAATTCGGAGAAGAAAATTACTTCTTCTTAGAATTATAGTCTATGTTAATATCTTAAAGGAAAATAGTAATTTCGAATTCAAAGATAACTGTAAAAATTCTAAATCGAAATGTTTATGAGTAGTTTTAAAAACAAGTTTGAAAATAAGTTTTGTTTTCGAAAAATCAAAGTAAGATAAATGTAAATGAAAATAAGTTAGATAAATTAAAGTGCATTCGAAAGTGAGAGTAACTTTAATCGAAATTGACAAGTAAATAAATGAAAGTACATTACGATCGAAATTAAATTGACTTAATGTAAATGCATAAGAAAATAAAAGTGCAAGTATGTAAATTGCAGAAAAAATAATGAAAATAATTAAATGAAAGCAATAAATAGAACTCAAATGATCTTTGAAGGGATCACTTGATTCAAGAGTAGAAGAGAATTTGCAAAGAAAATGAAATGATAGAATTTAAATGGACTGAAGTTAAACTTGCATTGAACTCGTAAAATGTACATGAATGAAAGTGAAGATGGATGGAAACATACTGAACTAAACTTGCATACTGTTTGCTCGAGATGTCAAAGGACATGAGAGCGTGAGTTTACAAGTATTTGTGAGTATAGAATTTCCAACCCCTAAATGTTTCTATCATTTTGGTATTTATAGACTTCCTAAGTAACTACCTAATTTACAAGATTTTGACATATGTATAAAACAAAGATAACTATTTAAATGGTTGGTAATCTTTGTCTGATAACCACCAAATCTGTGTCAACAATCCTTGTGCCATTAATAACTGCTCGATCTTGGTCAGCAATCCTTGTATTATCTTAATCTTTTATCTACAACTGCTGTTAACCTCCATTTTAAATTCAAATTTTCCATTTTGAATTCAAACTTACAAAACTCAAACACTTGCTAGTCTTTATTTGAGGTTTCATCCTTTCAGAAATTCTGCTAAGTGTAGCTACTATCCAAACCCATTGTTTCGATTTTTAATCAAAACTTCTATACCCCATATGGGGTGAAAATGATAATCGAAATTTCCGTCTCGATCAACTTAAATTCTATTCCAAACTTGAAATTTCATCAAGAATTATATTCTTGTCAAATTAACCTGTCGAAATAGCATAAATCGAAAAGTATTTAATTTTTATACCAACAGATACCCCCCAATATTTATTCTCGAAATATGAGAGATAAATATTTTAGCCTTTTATGACTACTACTTTTTGACCATAACCAAACTTGTAAATTTTGCTTGCCCTATATCAACTTAAAACAAGCAACTGAAATGTCAAAGGGCAATATCTGTAATTTGTGATTCAGATCTCCACTCACCTGAACTGTCACCACGTGGCTATTCCCCATTAATTAACCAACTCTACTTTTTTAGGGACTTTCAAAGCCAATGTTGGCTTTTAATGGATAAAACGACTTCAGCCGTACTCCTATCACGTTAGCATTTAATGGGAGTTACTACGCATATCCCCTTTTTTTCTTTCTCTTCTGATTTTTGCAAAACCCTATTTATATGCAAAAGGGATTTTTTTTTACTTCCTTTCTTCTATGCTCTGAAACTCCCTCTGCGTAATCTCTTGCCATTGTTATCTCCTAAAGTTCTCTTGTCAATTTCTTTTCTTATGAAAACTCACTTTTCTAAAGCTAACAATGGCATCTTCTTCTTCCAAGACCATCTCTGCTCAAGCTTCTCCTTCAAACTCTAGTACAGAAGAATTTGCAGAGCTACCTATTGCTGCTTTCGGTGCATACTCCTTTGAAAAAGGGTGGAGTTTCCTATGCTCCAGACCCTTCCACTGATAACTCAGAACTGTGGACATCTCAGGTAATGATTTCCTTCAATATAGGTCCTCAAAAATTAGCTTTTCTAGGTCCCACCCTTCCATTAGAGAAATACGAGTCCATTCAATCTTTCTTCCCCTGTATTGAAGGAGAATTAATTCTATCTTTTCAACCTTCCTTAAAAACTAATTTTTTTAGCTATTTTCAAAAAGTCTTTCCAAGTTCACCACCCGCTAGTTCACACATTAGATCCCCATATATTAGGTGGTTGAATCGAGTCGAAAATGCCAAAGGAACCTTTTGGAAAGAAATCAGCATTTTCGATTTCATTCAATTGAGTAGAGAGTGCATATAATACAATGCTCCTATGTTGATAAGTTCCTTATTTTTCTGGAACAGATCCACTAATTCTTTCCATGTTCCATATGGAATATTAACCCCTACCCTTTTCGATTTGGTTGCCATAACTGGCCTTAAGCCTCTTGGTAGAGTAATTACCAGCACCATGAGTCCCAGTTCCACAATCGAACCTAATTTTACAAAATTAACCTATATTGTTTTTATCGAGAGTAATCATCTCGAGACAGTCAAAATATCTGATGAAGAACTTGTAGCCTTTCTTATGTTCTGGCTAAGTGCTTTCGTTTTCTGCACCAAATATCTTCAAATTCCTAAGGCTCTTCTTCCTTTAGCCATTCTTCTTCATGAGGGTTCCCCTCATTGTCTGAGCAAATTGATTCTTGTTCAACTTTATGCTTCGATGTCAGATGCCATTAATTTACTCAAATCTGACACAAAACCCCTCACTAATCTGGGTGGCCTATATTGGTTGTTACAACTTTGGCTTAATGTTATCTTCGAACCTTATTTTCAAAAATCATCACCCTTAATTAATGTCAAAAATATCGAAGGTCCCCGTTTATCTCAACTTTCTCTCAAGACACAGCCAGGTAACGAGGCTAAAGATTTCAAGTTCTTCTTTTCATTGTTTCTAAATATGAAAAGTCAATCAGACAAATTCAACTTCTCTTCTTTTGCTGATCGAAAATGTGGTCCTGAAAGGTTTCAACAACCATTTCTGTGCTCAACTCCTAGAGCACAAGCTGAAAATCATAATATTTGGAGTAACATTTTTACCACTTCGATCCTTTGTCCTGGTTACCCAAAGTCGAAAGATTACAGCCTCCAAATTTATTTACCCTCTTGTGTCTCTAGACAATTTGGGTTTTCTCAATGCATTCCTACTCCTATTTCTCTCAAATATGAACACCAGATTTGTGACTCCAAAGCCAAAGACTTTGAACAATATAAGCACTTCATGAAGAAAAATACTAGAATGAGAGAATGGTTTAATCCTTTCGAGTGCGAACCATCCTTTTTCCCTACCTTAGGATTCAAATGCTGATAGGACAGATATTACTCCCTACAGCAATGCTCATTTGTAGAGTGCCTTCGAAGATTTAGTAACGCGAGCTCATCTGTGCATACTGTAGCTGCTTCGAAGAAAACCAAAGGCATGCATCTCAAAGAAATCTCTAGATTTGAGAAATTCTTTAAAGTCAAATATGATCTTTGAAATTTAAGACTGGTGGTTCGAGAGGCTGAGCAAGTTCTGAAACAAAAGAAAGTACAACACCTTCAGTTATGCCACGCTCGTTTCATTGGTGCGTTGGTTTCGAATCCTTGGTCTTCGTTCAACCGATTTGAAACCCCACTAAAGTTTCCTCCACTTTCCAATGCTCCTTTTGGCATGGCTAACAAATATCCAGACCACAAAGGTGGAGTGTTAGGTGTTGTTAAGGAATCGAAGAAACGAGAAGTAACTTTTTCCGAATGCTATCTGAGCACTTGCCCAGTCCCAATTTATACATGCACTCGAATATTAAAACATCTACCATATGGTAAATTTAAAAATCCCAGCTTCTAATTACTTATTTTTGACTCAACCTTTAATATTGAATTTCATATATTGTATTCTCAAAAAGGATTAAAGTAATGGAAGCTGAAGAAGAAGACTGGGAGGATGAACCTCAGCGGCCTAGTAAAGTTCAAAGAACAAAATCGAAGGTCTTAGAAACATCATTATCTCAACCTTCGAAAAAACCCCCTCCAGTACCCTAAAAAACGAAAGTAGTCAAGAAAAAGAAAAAGGTGATTGAAGAAACCCCACCTAATGTTTCTCAACAATCTAAGGTAAAGGATTTTCATTTATCATCATCATATTTATATCTTTAGATGAAACTTACCTTATTCCTGATTTTGACTACTTTTTATCTTTCTAGGACAAGATAATTGTTGAAAGCCCATCAAAGATTGGACGTGTAAAACACATGGCATCGAAACAACCACAAATTCTTTCTGAGAGTTCTGATGAATCTTCGAAACAAGACGAAGAGCTGATTCCATCAAAGAATGTAAAGTCAACATCAAACTTAGAGAGAACTGAACCATCACAAGTGAGCTATACCCATATTTTCTTTATTTTTTTTTGAAATTTGTTGTAGAACAACTATCATTTTATTTTCAAACAGGAGTCTTCCCCAAAAGAACATAGAGAATCAACTTCAGTTTCATCGAGAAGATTCAGGACTCCTTTGCCTATCCCTTCTCCTCCAAGGGATTCAAATTTCGTTCCAGACCAACTCACTCTTGAGCCAGAAGCAACTTCGACTTTAAGCTCCCATTTCGATAACATGTTCAATACTAAGGCTCAAAATGAAAAAGAACTTAGCACTGGAGCTCAGGATATTCCTGTTGAAGCTGATGTTGAGGTTTAACACTTAGTAAATTTATTTTTGATTATCTCGAATAATACTAACTGTTATTTCTACATCTTCCAAGAATAAATAATCTCTGAAACTGGACCCAATTTTGAAATTCCCATTATCGAGACAGATGTTCAGGTTTGTTATTAACGAGCTTAAATATATATGGTCTACTTAGAATATTTCTAAGACCAAACTTTATTTTCAGGAAAACATCATCCCTCCATCTGAAACCATCATGGCTGTTGAGATCAAAACACCTATCTCGATCGAAATCATCATAATTGCTGAAGCTATCCCTTCTACTTCTGCTAAAGCCTAGTCAGGATAGACTGAAATTACTTTCGAAGAAGAAGCAGAAGCCATATGCCTTGATGATGATGAAGACGAGGATAATACCTAAAAGCGACTAGAGGATATCCTATCTAAAGGATCCATATCCTTGAAATCTTATCATTCCATAACCCACTCTAAAGCTGAAATCCAAAGTATTTATGCCCCTCAGCTATTAAAAGAGCTGGTTGATCTTTTAAGTCTAGGGATAGATCAAGTTATGGCTGCTAAAGACAAACGAGAAAAACTATTTGGGCTACTTGACCAGCTAGATCGAAACAAACATCTCCTGAATTCAAATACCCAATCAATAGTTCAAGATTTGATTAATCATACCAAGGACTTGCCAATCTAGCTCCTAAACCTTAATCAAATTATCACTAACAATCATCAACTACTTGCAAAGAAAAAACAATTGATGGTGTGTGTCACTAAGGCAAAGAGAAGACATTCGAAGGTTACTTCTGTTCTCTCATCTACCAAGCAAAACATTACTCAAAACGAGGAACGAATTGCTGAGCTCAAACAAGAACTGCTATTACTTGAAGATCAACAAAGTGAACTTTGAAACCTTGCCAAGGATTGTGCAAGTAAAGAAAAAGCTCTTGATAAAGAGTATCTACAGTGGACAGCCAAGGGTAATCAAGTGAAACAGGCTACTTAGGAGTTAGCCCCATCCCTCGAAGCAACTTCTAAAGAGAAAGATAGGATCTGAGATGCTTGGGTCTCCTCATTTTCGAGGCTCCAATAAGGACTTGTTTTTTTATTTGGCAATGACAATTTTAATATTTGATTTCCTTTTGAATTAAGATTACAAATTTTACGGCAGGATTTTAATTTTGTGAATGGTTGGTTTGTATACTTTTAAGTATTTGCCATTTATCAAAGCAATCCTTTCGCTTGTATTAACATTCGTAATCGAATAAGCATTTTCAGAATAAACCTTTTCGATTCGATATGACCCTTCCCAATTTGGGGACCATTTTCCAAATGACTTTGATTTCTTTTCCATGGGTAAAATAACCTTCCAAACTAAGTCACTCAACACGAACTCTTTTTTCTTGACTCGAAGATCATAGAATCTTGCAATTCTTTCTTTCTGTTGAATCAAGTTTTCAAGAGCAATTGACCTTTCTTCGTCTAATTGGTTTGGTTCATTGAACATTAAGTCCTAATAATCCTGAATAAGAATTTTGTTTTGACGTTGTAGTCTAATTGACTGAAGGTTAATTTCGATTGGTAATACTATTTTATGCCCATAAACCAAATGGTATGGTGTAGTGCCAATAGCTTCTTTAGGAGAGTTTCGATAAGCCCATAAAACTTGACTCAAATGCCAACTCTTTGATTTTCGACCAATATGTTTCTTTATTAAATCAATCAAAATTTTATTGGCCGCTTTGACCTACCCATTAGCTTGGGCATAATAAGGACTCGAAGTAAGTAATTTGATATTCCTAGTCCTATCAAACCCAGTAATATAGCGACCAGTGAACACGGTACCTTGATCAGTAGTTAGAGTTTGAGGGATACCAAATCTATAAATAATATTCTTTTCAATAAAATTAATAATATCTTGTTGAGTAACATCCTTTAATGGAATGGCTTTGACCCATTTAGTAAAATGATCGATGGCAACTAATATATACTTGTGCCCTTTCGAAGATGGTGGATTAATTTGGCCTATTAGATCGAGAGCCCATCCTCGAAAAGGCCAATGCTTTATAATCGAATGTAAATTACTCGTAGGAACATGCTAAATATTTCTGTACTTTTGACATTCCTCATAGGACTTAGCATATAAATGACAATCTTTAGACATCTTGGGCCAATAGACCCTCTGCCTATGCAACACCCATTTCATTTTTTCATCAGCTTGATGAGCACCACAAATACCTTCATGAACTTCTGCTAAAGCTGTGAATGCTTCCTTTTCACTTAGATATGTCAATAAATTCCCATTTACTGACTTTTTATAAAGTGATTTGCCTAAGATAACATAATGGAAAGATTTATATTTTAATTTCCCTTCGACTACTATATTGGGATTCTGTAAATAATCCATAATTAGTTTTCTCCAATCGGAATCATTCATATCCTCGATTAGAAATACTTCTAAGTTCTCGATAGGATATAATTTTTTTTCTGATTTCAATTAATTTAAGCAGAGTAATACTCGAAATTTTATAACTCGAAGCTATTTGAATAAGTTAATTAGCTTCATAGTTTTCTTCTCTTGGAATATGTTGCAACATAACCTCATCGAATTCACACAACAACCTTGCTGCAAAAGTAAAGTATCGAAACAAATTCTGGTTAATGCATTTATATTCTCAAGTTAATTGCTTAATGACTAACTGAGAGTCACCCAATACTTTAATATTCTTGGCATTAAGTGAAATTAAAGTCTGTAAGCCAGCTATTAAAGCTTCATACTCAGCTTCATTATTCGAACATTCATGCTTTAGTTCGAATAAAAATTTAGTTGGAGTCCCAACTGGCGAAATAATCAGGACTCCAAGACCAACCCCTCCACTGTGCTTTGATCCATCGAAATACAATTTCCATGGTTTCAAACCCACATAGTTAACATCCTTTTCTTCGATGTCAACACAAGGATAGTCAATTAAAAAATCTGCTAACACTTGGCCTTTCACAGCCTTTTGTGGCAAATATTTTAAAAAAAAATCTATTAAAGCAAAGGCCCATTTGCCCACTCTACCTTGTAAAATAGGCTTGGATAACATGTACTTTATTATATCAGTTTTTGGACAACAAGTACATCATGTGGCCTTACATATTATTTTAACTTAGTATAAGAGAAATATAAAGCTAAACATAATTTCTCGATTGCACTATATCTTGTTTCAGCATCTATCAGAACTCTACTAAGATAATAAATGGCCCTTTCGATTCCATTCTCATCTTCCTGAGCTAACATACACCCAATAGTTTCATTCGATGCTGAAATATATAACTTCAAGGAACGACCTGACATTGGAGGTGTCATCACCGGGGGATTTGCCAAGCAATGCTTGATCTGTTCGAAAGCCTCTTGATGTTCTTTTTCCCATAGAAACTCCTCTTCAGCTTTAAGCTTTAAAAGTGAAGAGAAAACTTTAGCCTTTTCGGATAGATTCGAAATGAATCTTCTCAAAAAATTAATTTTTCCTAGTAGAGATTGGAGCTGCTTCTTATTCGAAGGAGGTAATGCTTCCAGAATAGCTTTAGCTTTGTTCTGATCTACCTCTACTCCCTTCTTCTGAACGAGGGATCCAAGGAAATTTCCTGCAGAGACACCAAAAGCATATTTAATAGGATTCATTTTTAACCCATGTTTTCTCATTCTTTTGAATGATTGTCTCAAATTTGAAAGGTGTTCTTGTTCTGATCTCGACTTAACCACCACATCATCAATGTAAACCTCCATAAATTTACTAATAATATCATGAAAAATGGTATTCATGGCCCTTTGATACGTGACTCCAGCATTCTTTAAACCGAATGACATAAGTACCCATTCGAAACTGCCAATTGCTCCTGGACATCGAAAGGTTATTTTTGGCACATCCTCTTCTGCAATATAAATTTGATTATACCCAGAATAACCATCCATAAAACTTAAAATTTCATGACCTAAGGCTGAATCAATCAACATGTCTGTAATAGACATAGGATATTTATCTTTAGGAGTAACGAAATTTAAATCTCGAAAGTCAATACATATTCTTAACTTACCATTTTTTTTCATTACAGAAATAATATCATAAATCCAATCAACATACCTGGCAGTTCGAATGAACTTAGCCTTTAATAACCTTTTGATTTCCTCCTTGATCTTGGAGACCACTTCAGGGGCTAATCTTCTTGGAGCTTGTTTGATTGGTTTTTGTCCTGCTCGAACTGGTAGTCTGTGTTCTACCAAACTTCGACTGAGCCCAGGCATTTCCTCATATTCCTATACAAAATAGTCTTTATATTCTTCAAGCAAATGAATCAACTCATACTTGAAACTGGAATTTATTAAACTTCTTATGAAAGTAGGTTTTTTTATTACATTATCCCCTAAATTGATTTTATCTAAAGGATCTTGTACCTCTATTCTTTTGATCTCAGATAGAGGGGTCTATTCGAATCCTAAGGAGGAATCATCATTAATACAATTCAAGTTGGCACCCTTGATGGTACCAAATTTCTCAGCCATACAGGCTGAAACTCGAGTCTTGTGGCTCGAAATTGCACTATTGGTGCAATTCTCAGCCATATAGGTTGCAATTCGAGTCATCTGGCTCTTAAGTTCCAATATCTATATTACAATTTGAGGCCAAATACACTTGGCCTAGTATGTTAAACAGGTGCCTATAGGCCATGGAATCATTATAATTTCGAAGCTGAAATGAATCAGTTTTCGGTATGATAGAGAAACCTGTTGGGGTGAGAGCCACCATCTCGACTCCTTTCCTATCGAGGGCTGTTGAATCCCAAATGCTGAATGGTCTGACACCAGGCACATATACTTGTAGATCTGTATGATTCTGGTTCACATGGCAGAGAGTATCATCAGCCTCCACCATCTCGAGTTCTCCTTTTTTATTCCACAAGAACATCTTCTGATGAACAGTTGAACGAACAACACCTACAACATGAATCCATTCCCTGCCTAGAAGAAGATTATAATTGGCCTTCGAAGGAACTACTATAAACAAAGTTGACCTTGTGACTGAGGCCACTTTGACATTAAGAACAACAGCCCCTTCTGACGTGGAGGATCTGCCATTAAAATCTATTACAACCATATTATGGGGCAACAAATCTACATTTTTCTAAATTTCCTCAGCAAATTCTTTGGTAACAAATTAATGGCAGCCCCTCCATCTATCAGCACTTTACCCACTAATTTACCATCTATTGTTGCTTTGATAAATAATGGGCGCAGATGACTCTTCATTTCGAGACTGGGTAAGTTGAAGATAGCAAAGTTCTCCATTACTTCGATGGTGTCTTCTTCGACCATGAACCAACTGGCATCCTCTGAATCGTCTTCGAAATCCTCTTCCTGATCCATTTCCTGCTCACCTGCAACGAAAAAATTATAGGGGAGAAAAGATACCACATGGACACCAAAAATGGTGTCTAGATCATCCTCAATTCCAGATTCGAATGAATCTGTAACAACGTCCTCGTCCATTGGGCTTGGAGGTTTTTGTTTTTCTGTTTTCAAGGGTGGTCCTTGGACCACCTGAGCATAAGACTTTCGCTGCTGTTACAGCTTAATCAATGCCTGTTACTGTAGCTATTATTGTCGAAGCCTCTAGGCTTTCTGCCATTGGGACTTCGATGGAAATGCGCTTAAGCCCTGGTTCGAGTTTTAACCTTTTCCTCGAAACCAAGTGCTGGTTTTTTCCAGTAGGGACTCATCCTATACTCCAAATTAGGCCAAAATGGCCTGTTCTGAAACTTTTGGGGTTGTGGACTATTTCTCACTCATTGATTAGGAGCCATATTAGAAGGGGGCACCGTCATCTTTTCTTTCCTTGCCTTCTCTTAGCCTTGCACTACCACTGCATTATGATTCATAGGCTAATTATCAATGCTAATCAAGCCTCCTACAGGGGTTTTTCCTTTCCCTTTTTGCTTCAAAGCTTCCTGGTAAGATTTGGCAGCAAGCTTGTCAAAGACAACACTACACCTGGGGCACAAAGATACCTCATTTTCTTCTTCCTTCTTCCTTAGCAGGAATTCGACCAAAGTCTCCTTAGCCTTGGGGAAAACTTCTTCCTATGTGGTCTCAAACACCTCAAGACCACCATTTGTCATAACAGGAGAAGATTCCCCTGCTTCAACCATATTGACCTCTGCAAAGCCAATTGGTTCTATGTAACTGGCATTCATTTCGAATGGATCAGCATCCACCTTCATGTTTGCCTTGTTCTCAAACTTCAATCTTCCCTCCATGATGCTTTTCTGGATTAAATTCCTGAAACGTATACAATTATTAGTCGAATGATCATACCTATTATGATACTTGCAATATTTTCGACCTTTTCTCTCTTCTATTGAAGGGATTTTATGTCCATTAGGGAGTTTGGTTTGCTTATCTTTTAACAAGACATCAAAAATCAAATCTGTTTTAGAAATATCAAAAGCATAAGTTGGCCTAGTAGAGGATTTCATATTATCTTTAGTTCTATTAGGCATTAAAGATGAACAAGCATAAGGAGGACCAGATTTTAGTTCTGCTATATTAATCTCATTTTCCTCATCATCTTCATCTTCATCGACTTCGACATATGCAACTTTATTATCTTTCGATTATTTAAAGTGCTTATCCTGAACATCGGAAGTTTCGATATAAGCAACCTTCTCTTTTCTCAGATTCTTCTTGAATCTTTTTTTTCGAGTTTCAATTGCTCAATCTGTCTCACTTTATCAGCAAGTTAAGACATATCGAGGAGTTGCTGGTTTATTAGTTTCTTTTGAATAGAATATTCTAAACCACTTGCAGCCATTTTAACTACTTCAGATTCAGGGATAACTACAAAACATCTAGCCTTCATTTACCTGAACCTAGCTAAATAATCATCAATGGACTTGTCATGTCCTCTTCTAATGTTAAACAAATCTATGAGACTTATTTTTGTCTCTCCACTAAAGAATTGATCATGAAATTTTTTTCCAACTGGTTCCAAGAGTGAATCGAATTTGGTGGAAGTGTTGTGAACCAAGTGAAAGCATTTTTTTGTTAAAGAACTAGGAAAATATTTCATTTTCAAGTCCTCATTCGAGGCCACTTCCCCAGCTTCGATTGTGTATCGAGCAATATGTTTGACTATGGATTCTCCACTTTCTCCAGCAAATTTCCTAGAGATTTTAGGTGTTTTGTATCCTCTAGGCAATTCTGCCTGTTGGATAAATTCAGGAAATGCTGACACAAAATAAGGTCTATTTGCATATCCCATATTAAAACCATACCTATTCAGCACTTGCTCTACTGCTTGGCTGATATTTTGTTGCCCCCCAAGATTATTTAGCCTAATCCTTTCAAGGAGGTTATTAGCATCTTGATTTCGATTGACTATTCGAAATCCTACATTTGGACCTTATGGAATCTCTCTTGGCTGGTTATCTTCAACTGTATCATTAACATTAGGATTTCTCTTAAAAAACAGGTTGATTGTCCTTCGATTGCCTACAAAGTCTTATGGGTTGTCAAAAACATCTGCAATCCTACTCATTTGCCTAGCTAATGTGGTGTAGGTATTCTTGGTTGACTCTATGAGTGGTGTTATTACCGTGGTCATATGTTGAGTCAACATATGGACCATTTCATAGTTGCTTTCATCAATTTGTTGCCTGATATTATTCAGGGAAGTATTGTTCCCTGTAGAAATCGAAGGTAACTCCCTAGGCATATTAGGAAAAATTTGCATTCCCATAGTTTGCCCATCATTTCGATTGGTGTTGTTTCCTGTAACTTGGCCACCACTATTTCCCATTTGATTTCTTAGTGAAACATTGGGTACTGGACTTGTATATGTGGCTTAGGCAGTGCCTATGTTTTGTGTGACATTCTGGGGAATGAATCTAAGAGGTAACCCATACAAAGGTGCAGTTCTATTAACCCCGAGAGTTCTGGTCTCTAAATTCGAAACAGGAACTCCTGCGATCTCACTGATCACGGGTTCTAGGGCTTGTGGTAAATTTGCAGAGACTATAGTGTCTCTACTGCCATTGGCTCTAGTGTTCCCCATCTAAGGATTTTGAGCATTATTTGATGTATTATCAGACATCCTTAGCAGTAATCTACCACTTCTCAAGCGCATCAACTAACCAAAAAATCCCTCAAGATCTTACTCAACTGACCAGTCCCACAGGGCGTGCCAATTTGTTTGTCAAAAAATTTATATATCACTAATTCGACTGATAAACCATTTGTCTACGGACAAAGTTTGATTCTCGATCTCAATTCGGCGAAGGAAATCGCTTCCTCTTAGAATTCTAGCCTATGTTAATATCTTAAAGGAAAATAGTAATTTCAAATTCAAAGATAACTGTAAAAATTCTAAATCGAAATGTTTATGAATAGTTTTAAAAACAAGTTTGAAAATAAGTTTTGTTTTTGAGAAATCAAAGTAAGATAAATGTAAATGAAAATTAGATAAATTAAAGTGCATTCGAAAGTGAGAGTAACTTTAATCGAAATTGACAAGTAAATAAATGAAAGTACATTACGATCGAAATTAAATTGACTTAATGTAAATGCATAAGAAAATATAAGTGCAAGTATGTAAATTGCAGAAAAAATAATGAAAACAATTAAATGAAAGCAATAAATAGAACTCAAATGATCTTCGAAGGGATCACTTGATTCAGGAGTAGAAGAGAATTTGCAAAGAAAATGAAATGATAGAATTTAAATGGACTGAAGTTAAACTTGCATTGAACTCGTAAAATGTACAGGAATGAAAGTGAAGATGGATGGAAACATACTGAACTAGACTTGCGTGCTGTTTGCTCGAGATGTCAAAGGATGTGAGAGCGTGAGTTTACAAGTGTTTGTGAGTATAGAATTTTCAACCCCTAAATGTTTCTATCCTTTTGGTATTTATAGACTTCCTAAGTAACTACCTAATTTACAAGATTTTGACATGTGTCTAAAACAAAGATAACTGCTTAAATGATTGGTAATCTTTGTCTGGTAACCACCAAATCTGTGTCAGCAATCCTCGTGCCATTAATAACTGCTCGATCTTGGTCAGCAATCCTTGTATTATCTTAATCTTTTATCTACAACTGATGTTAACCTCCATTTTAAATTCAAATTTTTCATTTTGAATTCAAACTTACAAAACTCGAACACTTGCTGGTCTTCACTCAAGGTTTCATCCTTTCGAAAATTCTGCTATGTGTAGCTACTATCCAAGCCCATTGTTTCGCTTTTTAATTGACACTTCTATACCCCATATGTGGCGAAAATGATCAATCAAAATTTTCATCTCAATCAACTTAAATTCTATTCCAAATTGAAATTTCATCAAGAATTATATTCTTGTCAAATTAACCTGTCAAAATAGCATAAATCGAAAAGTATTTAATTTTAATACCAACAGTAAGTTATTAGAAGTTAGATATGTAGCAATCAAACAAGACAAGAATCATGGTCAGAATTAGGAAGGTACTTTTGACCAAAACACTTGTCAAGTATCTATGAGAATGACAGTCACTTTTTTTTATCTATAAATATCAAAGGAGATGAAGGCATTAAGATTGTTGGAAACACTTGTACACATATCTTACATATAATAAGTCACTTTGTCGCCTACAAATACTAAGAGATTAGTTAAGTATGTCTTTCACTTTGCTTTATTTTATGTAATTTTACATATTCAGTGCAAATTTACTTCGATTTAACTTTACTTTCAAACAATTCTCTTCATCTTTTGATCGGGTGATCTATAATCATTTAATTTCTCTTTACTTGCCTTATTCTTTTACATTGCACTATTTTTAATTGTTCTTACTTTAACTTGCTTATTCTCTTTTACTTGCGTTTATTCTACTCATTTCAATCAAGGTATTTTTCTGCAAGTTTCAATTCAAGAAGTCTATTGTTTTCTTTGCACACTTTTATTTATTTACTTGTCATTTTTTATTACATTATTGGATTATGCCTTTATTCCATTTCATCTGCATTTTATTGCATTTCTTATATGCTTATATTTTCTTTTTGATTTCCAAGCATAATCACTTTATTTCCCATTATTTCCTGCTTTGTTACTGTTGGGGGTAAAGTCACAAGTTCTAATTCGATGAAGATATTTTTTCGACCGTCAGATGATATCATTAAGATATTCGACAAAGATATTTTCGACATCTTGATGATGACATTGAAGAAAATTTCCAAGTGTTGGCCCAGCATGACTATTAATAGTTGGGTGTTAGTTTTTGTCGAAAGATATCATAACTGCTCTCAGTTGAACAAAATGTTAGTGCCGAATATGTGGCTTAACTACCATATATGTGTCCAAATTTTACGAGTCAGTTATTTTCATAGTTTGCCTATAAAATACAAGTGTTCACGATGTACAAATGGTTGTTTACTGGATATACAATCCTAATATCTCACACAAGTAGATTAACAGATTTGATCCAAGTATGCCTTCCATTTTCATTTCAAGACATTTACTTTAATGCAATGTTCTTTTAAATTCCTTTATTTTGAGTCTTGTTCTTTAAATTTCTTTATATTTTCTGCACTTTTAATCTTATGCACTTTATTTTTAATTTTTTTCTGCATTTTAATTTTTGCACTTTAATTTTTTGCTCTTTACTTTCCTGCATGTTAATTTTATGCACTTTAAATTTATGTCCTTTATATTTTATGCATTTACATTTAGCCTTTAAAAGTTTTTACTTCTTTCCTTTCACTTCGATTTTTTATCTTCAGTTTGTTTTCAAAAGCTTTTTCAAAACGAGATTACCACATAACTCTGAACCCACATTCGATTGATAATATATATTTGTTCGTTAGAATTTGTCTAAACTAAATTTCACCATAAACAGTTACTTACACTAATTAAGATCACACATTTTTTTATTATTCATTCAAATTCATTTGTTGGCATTCTTAATTTCAAACTATGAATACTTGAGAGTTCTAAAAAAAATTAAATTTTCTTCCTAAATTAATATTAGGAATCGAGTTTGTCCTTGTCAAAAATCTAGTTAAACAGTATTTTAAACCAACTTATGTATTAGCAAAACTATCCAATATAACTGATCGTAATCACATCAATAAGCAATCGAACAAGTGTGCAGTCAAAAATGATTATTTTAATTTTATTCCCAATAGAATTATTCATAACAAAAGCATCAGTATTTAACCGTATATACCTATATATCTATTATAATACTCCTTAGAAATAACGTACATTTTTTTAAGACCACAAAATGTATTTATACCTATAACTATAAATTTAGCCACATACGCAGATGTGAGAAAGCTTTGTGTGGTGCTAATGGGTGAGTAACATTTTTCTTAATTGTGGGACTAGTTCAATCGAGTGTCGGGTTGGCTTTAGTCTTGCACCCCCTTCGTAGTTTAATGTATGATATTTTGTTGTGCATAAACTTCAATTTTGGCTACAATTCCCAACTTTTTGGAGGGTATATCATAAGCATATGGGATATTTTATTTGTGATTGCCAGAAATAGGCTCTCGAATATTGTCCTTAAAATAGAAATGGTGATATTAATGATGAATTAAGGGAGAAATAATACAAGTTATGTTCTGTCCTCTACCCAAGGGGAGATCGCCAGAGAACTCCAAGTCGATCGTCCGGCAATGTGTCAGATGTTCCATTCTCTACCTGATGGGAGATCACATAAGAACTCCAAGTCGGTCGTTCGCCAATTACCCGAGGAAGACAGGATGAAATACCTGCATAGGCTCTCTAATCGATCAGTCTTAGAGTCAAGACAATGATAAAGACATAGGTAGAGATTCAGAGGATTGACTCTCCAGATACCTTCCATTAAGGCCATTTAGGATTCTAAACATGATGTCTGGTAATTATGATGCAAGGTCATTATGTCTGGTTATTATGACGTGAGACGTTATGTTGGTCATTATGGCGTGAGACTATTATATTTGTTAGTGGGTAGTATTAAGCATGTATTTATCAAGTTGTTACCCATTCGTGTATAGGCCGATTAGACCTTGTACAAATTAGCCTAGTTTATAGTCAGATGTCAATTGGGTCAGGACAATCCACAGTCCCTCAGCTTGGTCATCTGTGAAAATAGGCCAACACTAGTAGAAAAATCAGATTTAGAGATGAAATTTAGAGATGGACAAAATTTTGTCTCTAATAGAGATGGAAATAGAGACGAAAATAATGATTCAGAGATGAAAAATAAATATTACAATTCAGAGGCAGAAGTTACAGATGAAAATTATCCGTCTCAAAAATTTCAGTCTCTAAACTGTCAGTCTTGAAATTTAAAAAGTCAAATAGATTTAGAGAGGGGATTTAGAGACGAAAATTACCCGTCTCAGAAATTTCCGTCACTATTTCCTTCTCTAAACGGTCAATCTTAAAATTTAAAAAGTTAAATAAATTTAGAGAGGAAATTTAGAGATGAAATTTATCTGTCTCTAAATTTTTCGTTTTAATAAAACTATATTTCGTCTTTAAATAATTCATATAATTTAATTAATAATTTTTTTATAAACGTTATTCCGTCTCTAATCTCTTCAAAATTCTAAGGGTTTCAGAAACCCAAATTTGCCAAATTAGATCTCCTCTCCCCTGCGCTCTTTGACGCTCTTCTCTCACCCATAGATCTCCTTTCCTTGTGCCGCTCACCTTCACCTATAGCTACCACCAGCCCAACCATGAACCTCCCTCTCTTCCTCTCCATCATCCAACAACCATCAATCAACCACCACACTCAAGACCACGCGCACCCAACCTCACCGTCCTTCCCTTCTTCACGACCCAACACCATCTTCACCATCCATACCACACGTAGTCACCATCCACTCCACCATTAAACCCAACCATGACCCATTTTCCCAGTCACCTATAACCACACCACCACCCCTCACCCTTCTCTCTCAACCACCACCCACTCCACCAAACCAAACTATGAAGCTATATCCCACCATTACCACTGTCAACACAGCAGCCTCCAACCATTAGATCTGCAATTCAGAACCATCGTATGCATCCCACGCCGTCTATCTCTCTTTTACCCATCGTATCCCTTTATCTCTCAACCCACAAGGTTCCCATTTTTTCCCTATTTTTTGATTTCTTTCATTTTTATTTTATTTATTTCCATTTTTTCCGCATTTGTCCATTATGATCTTTTTTTGCTTTTTGATATTGATTGATGTTCCTTAATTATTTATCTGTTTCCTGGCTGTATTTTGAATTATTTTGACTATTACTTACTCTGTGCGCTTTCTGGCAGTCCCTCTTTATGTGTCTGGATGTCTTTGTTATAAAGACTATTGCTCCCTCATTTGGTTTTAGTTTCAAATTGCATTGGAGAAAGTTATGAGATACACTCTCCTCATTTTACTGATCCTAATTTCTTAACCTAACTGGAGGAATGTGCACACAATCATAAAACTGTAGTGGGATGACATACATGCAGATCTTAGTTAAAACATTAACTGACATGATATTTATGCTGGAAACTATCAATTCTTGCTGTTCTAAGATTATTTTTTTAGTGGATTTTCACTTTTAGGAGTCGTTGGGGGAATTACAATACATGGAAAAGAGTGACTAGTAAGAATAAAATAGGATATTGATAGATTTTGATTGGCTTGGTTTATTACTCTCAGCATACATAAGAATTTCGCCTGAATTTGGGCCTGGAGTTGCTTCACTTATTTTCTCTATTTCTCGCTATCTATTCTGGGAGGAATTGAATTGGAGTTATTACTTCAAAATGGTTAAGAGACTTTTAAATGAATTATATTTTCTATTTGATAACTCTGAGTTATCCTACATGGTTGGTCAAGACTCGGGCAAATGCCCTTTTCTATTTTTTCTTTTTGGCGTATTAGACAGATGCTTATTGATTATATTAGAATTTTATGCCTAGAATTTTTCTTAATATTATAATAAGTGAGATGGAATTATTAAGAAAGGTAACAATGGAGAGTGGGAATGAAAGTTAGGAATGCATTTTTATTTCCTTTATTCATTCAAGCCTTCTCATCTAGATGTTGATAAGCAGAATCAGCCAGTCTATATTTTTAGGTGGTAGCATGTAGCATAGGCATAACACTTTATTTAGAAATTAATTCTCTTTATCACTCTTTTGGAGGTTGATGGTGGGGGAAGAAGTTAAGAAGCATTAACTTTTGTCTCCAGCTACTTGATAATGTCATTGCAGTGTATGTAAAATAGTTTGGTTTAAACCTTTCTCTTTTGGAAATTTGATGTTTAATGATATTTACCTTATCACAATGGATAATATTCTCACGTGTACATTTGATTTTATAGTAAGAGTAGATCACTGAAATCCTATCTAATTTAGTCTATAATACCCAACATGTAGCAAAAAAAAAACATGATTGAATTGGGTCTGTTTTTTGGTAGTGAGCTGGCATTTGATATGCTTTATAGAATTATGCAGATATATTGTATGATTTGTGGTCCCCAGCCATGACAGTTAGTTTTATCTGCATCAGCATCCTCTCAATGCTTTCAAGCTCAAATGTAAAGGTGTGAATCTAGTTACTATGTGCCTTTTTGTTTTATATATTCTTCAATTCTATAATATTTAAACAAAAAATGTGGATTACCAAAATCTAGATATATGCTAATTGAGTTAAATTCGAACCTTGGTCTTCCTCCTAAATGTGGACACTGAGAACTGAATAATCCATATTTTGCATCATTTGTTCTTAGTATTATTGTTTTAGTTCATGATTGCTGCCATTGTTCGTTTCCTTTTATCAATTTCACGTGCTTTCTATAACCTATTGTGGGACTTCATATTGTAGCACATTATATTGACACTATTGATCATTAGAGTTTAGCCTAATAGTTGAGATATGAGCTTGGTATACTTCATGGTTGCTTCTACATTATGTTACCAGGTAGCATCACTTCCAAGTGCATAATAAGCACATCCCTTTATTTATGTAATTTTTTGATGCAATTTCTTTTATTTGTCTTTGTTGCCTCACTTAGATTCACCTATTTTATAGATATTTGCATCTTTTTTTCCCTCATTGAAGTGCATAATAGACACAACAATATGGACTTACCTACAGGTGTATCTTTCGTGTGGAGTAATATTTGAGGTTTTTAGTTAGAGGTCTAGTTAGAATGTGCCATGTGCAGATTACATAGCTTTTGGAGTTGATTTAATCCTCACTGATCCAACCAAAGGAATGGGAGGATTAGTAAAGAAGGCTTATGACCTTTTGGAATCAACACCAAATGCTTTCATGCCCTTTTTTCTTTGAATACTCTTCTTTTATATGATACTTTTGTACATATTTTTGTTTGAATGCTCTGTTTCAGTCCTCCAAGAAAACATAAGATAAAATTAAAAAGGATTGGAGTACAAGTCTTTGAAATTTTTATAGGCCTGAATCCAATTCCTCTTTTTGTTGATAGAAATGAGTCTGATCTGATCATATAGCCATCCTATAGTTTGAACTTTCAAAAGATAGTATTCTCTTATCAAACTAAACTTTGGTTTATTACATGTCTTCAACAAATAGTGAGCATTCTAGAGTGAGTAACATGCCTATAAGTATCAGTTGTGTTCATTAATTCAAGTCCTTTGTCTAGAAGAAATGAAATAAATCAATGTACAAAACCCCAATGGGGCATTCTACATTCAAATCTGGTAGGTTGCATTATCCAGTCAGTTGTGTTTATATTTGATCACAAACAAATAATAAATTCTCCAAAAGGGTTGGCTTTTTTTGTAATAATTATTGTAGAAAAAGATATGCATCTATGCCTTCATGTGACAATGTGACATGTAGGAGCCAAGGTACCCAATGTTTGTACAAAAGATAGTTGTGTAAATAAAAAAGGAACCTCATGCTATGTTATTTTTGTTTAGTGTATGGAGACTATGTTGCAATGGGAATTAAAAGGCACTTGAAGGAACCCATAATGCTATACATGTGAACTGTTAACATTAAGTCCGTTCTTCCTATCTAACTGAATAAGAATATCAAAATTAACATAGCTTACACAAGCACAAAAAGGCATATATTCCACAATAATCGAAAGTTGTGTTTAAATGGCAATCACACAAAAAATTATGCAGAATTTGAGAAAATTGCACAGTTTACAATATTGCCCTTAGAAAATGACATTTTGGTGGCATGGCATTTTATTATTCTCTTTAATAAAATTCTTCTTTTATAAAAAAAAATTAGATCTATGTGTGCAAGCACAAGTGTTGATCTTTGTGTCTTATTTATGGATATTAGTAGTAAGGCTCACCTTTGATTTTTTTAGATTTGATTAGTATTTGAGACAATTTATCCTTAGGGCTACTGTTGCGGTGTAGGATAAATATACTTGCAGAGCTTCTTCAATTTAGTGATCGTGAATTCTACAAGGATTGGTGGAATGCCAAAATTGTTGAAGATGTAGGTTCTATGTCCTGCCACATTCTTAGGTTTTTTGTTTACAATACTTTCAATCTTTCATGAAGAGAATTTGTGATTTATTTGACTTTGTTGGATGTATTTATGTTGTTGTTGCTGCCATCAGTATTGGAGGATGTGGAATATAGTATGTTTCTTTTTCAGACTTAATTTTGATGACCAAGTTGGATAAGTACTTTTTTTCTTTTGTTTGCCAAATGAGTTGCTGATTTCGTGTTAGGATGAAATTCTTGTGAACATATATATATTTGATATAACTATGCCACCAGGGTATAATGATGGTTGACAACCAACACTATGTGAGACTATTTTAACAAAAGGAAGAAAGAGAAGTTACAGAATTTTTCCATATGTTTTATGGCTTATTTTTCCATCTATTATTGAATAAATGGTTCTAAAACCATATGTCAAAACATATCAACAATTGTTTATTACTTTCAAGTGTAATTCTGATGCAGGCTATTTCCAATGCTTTACGTGGGCAGGAATCAGAGAATTTCCAAGAAGTCAAAAGAGCGCTTGATATCATATTGAGGCAACATGCTTCTAAGCACTTTGTAAACTACTATTTCTTTTTGCTCCTCTGTTTTTGTTTAACTTTGAGTTGTATTACTTGTAATTGTCTAAGTTAGAGAGAAGTTTACTTGTAAAATGTAATAACAATTAATAGTATGCATAAGGTATTGTATCTACTGCATATACTTTCAACTATTTTGATATCTTTTATAGTTACTTGGATAATTATAATGATTGATGATTTATTGTGATTTTTAGTAAATTTTGATTTTGGATAATTATATGCATAGGAAAATATAATTTGTTTAATAAAATGAAGGCATCTAGTTGTGACAAATCACAAATAGATGCCTATTTTCTTTTAATATTTTTTTTAAAAATTAGAGACAAATTTAGAGACAAAAAAATCTGTATATAATTTTAGAGATGAAAATAGAGACGAAACATGTTCGTCTCTAATTTTAGAGACAGAACAGTACCGTCTCTAATTAAATCATTATTATATTTTAAAAACAATATTCGTCTCTAAATAGAGACGAAAATTTTTTAGTTAGAGACAGACATTTTCCGTTTCTAAATATTTAGAGATGCTAATTTTAGAGACGGAGCAATTTTCATCACTAATTTTGTTTCTAAATATTTACAGATGAAATTTTACACATTTAGAGATAGAATTTGTTCTGTCTTTAAATTCAAAAATTCTAGTAGTGCGACCTTATGAGTGGTTGGATGTTAATTATGCCAGGACAGTCCAAGCCCCCCAGTTTGGGCGATCAATGATGATAGCCCAAGCTTGTGTTATTAATGTTTATTCTTATCCAAGCTGGACAGTCAACAGCCCTCCAACTGGGGCAAATCACAAAATGAATGGCCGAGCTTTTTCCTGCTCTTCGTAATTTTTAAGCTTCGTCCTTGGGTAACTTTCTAAGATGAGTGATGATATTTTTTGTGCATATATTTTTCCGACAATAGCTATGAATTTTCTCTGCCTGATCCAATCTTGAGTTTGTTCGATTTAGGCCAGTCTTCAAAGGCATCTTGGTTTGACTGTGGCCTCAGATAGCTTCGTATGTTTTCATTTTTTAATGGAAGTCTTTGACCTCAGAATTCTTTCTGAGCTTGGCCGACTTCATATATATAGTCTTTTCCATCGACATCATGGCTTTATCATGATCTTGGATTTTCCGAGCTTGCCGATTAACATTTAAGGTCGATCATGGTATTTGAATTTTTCGCATATCTTTGATCGACCTTTGGGCTAGCATTAACTCTTAGGTCAGTTGACATCAGTTTTAGACCGGCATCAGCTCTTAACCCGGTTAACTTCGGTTCTGGACCAGTATCCATTCGAAAACTGATTTTGATTTGGTGACATACCTCATCTGGCATTGGCCGGTTACTTAGCTCAGGGGCATTCATCAACTTTGTGTTGGCATCGGTCTGATATATACCATCGACCGGTTACTTCACTCGGGGGCATTCATCAGCTTTGCGTTGGCATCAGCTGGTTACTTAGCTCGGGGGCATTCATCAATTTTGTGCTAGTATCGACCGATTATTTGGCTCGAGACCATTCATCAGCTTTGTGCTGACATTAACCGATTACATATCATCGGTCAGTAATTTGGCTCACGGCCATTCATCAACTCAGCTTTGTGCTGGCATCGGCCGATGCATTGGCCGAGGCCGGTTATTTTCATCAATTTTTTGCTGGCATCGACAGGCGCATTAGCCGAAAGCCGATTATTTTCATCGCTTTGTCTTTGACATCGGCCGGCGCATTGGCCGATGCTAGTTATTTTCATCAGTTTTATGCTAGCATTGGCCGGCGTATTGGCTGAGGCCAGTTATTCTCACCAGCTTTGTGCTGACATCGGCTGGTGTATTGGCTGAGGCTGGTTATTTACATCAGCTTTGTGCTGATATCAGCTGAAAATTGGTTTGACCTGAGTTTTCGGGACCTTCGCCTGGACTTTCGCATGGTTTTTTATCTTCCTGAGTTTTTGAGGCCTTCGATTGGAATTTTTTAATAATTTGTTGAGGATTTAATCTAGCTTGTCTTAATCCTGCCATGTGAGTGATTTTGATAATAATATGCAATTAAAATGGATAAAATAAGTTTCCATACCTCGGTAAGGTTAGTTGTGTCGAGATGTGATGAGATTGATCTTCTAAGTTATAAGCCTTCTAGATTTCATATGTCGTAAAACTTCATGACGTCAGCTTTGTTAAAGAAGAGCTTGGCAATTTTACAACTCAGAACTATGAACTCGGGAACTTCAAATTTTGTCTTTGAGCTGAAAGTAATTTATTAACATTTGTTGTCGCTAACGCCTCTCTTGCAATCGTAATAGCTAGTTCATTATGGCTTTATGAGTTGTATAAAATGAACGTCCTTTTTGAAGTAGTTATCTCTAGGAATGTCAATAATCACCACGTGATATATATGGCTGAAAAGTAATTATCCACCTCATTTAAATTTCAAAACCTTTCACTAAATGGGAATGAATGAGTTGGAAATTACGGCGAATGACCAATAAAAAATGGCAATAAATTGTATGTTATGTAATAAAATTGATGAAGAAATGATAACATCTAATGCAAAGCAATGACATTGATAACTTAATATTCAAATTTCAAATAGAATGGTAGCAATAATATTGACAATAATAAAGTGGTCATTAAGTGTATTCATATAAATGAGAATGAATGTTAAATAAATGGTTGTTAATCACAAGGTATTTATTTTCAAATTGATGTCGTGCCAATAAATTAGCATTAAAGAGTTTCAAAAAATTAGCATCAAAGACAAGAAATATATATGATTAAATGGTAATTGAAATAGACACATTAATAGCTTGGCAGACTTCCTTTAGATACCATCTGTGAATTAGAATAGTGATATTAGCATCAAAGACAAGCAATATATGTGATTAAATGGTAATTGGAACAGACACATTAATAGCTTGGTTGACTTCCCTTAGATACCATGTGCGAATTAGAATAGTGATATTTGTCACGTGTAGGCCTCATGGATTTGCTTCATATATTGTCCTAAGAAATTGCAAAAAACTTGAGGTCATGCCCTGCACAAGATTTGTGTTAGGATCCGCTCACACTTGTTATGTACATGCTGTTGTAGTCGGGTAATGACAGTAGGCAACTGCAAGACTTGTTTTTTTGCTAAGTATGTTATAAAAACAAGAGGAACTAAGCAACAAGAGTTAGCATCTAATAGAATAAATTACGTCACTAAGAAAAACTTCATTCCATGTCAATAAAGAGGGTTAACAATTAGAGAAATTTAATTGTAGCCCTATAACAAATTAATTCTTAATTTATAAAATATGTCATGTCAATTCAGGGCATTAATGAAAATAAATTCCTAATTAATAGATGTTACATATGTTAAGTAATAATGCTAATTCATGTCATAATTTAATAGAAATTAAGGCCACATGTTTACGTAAAAAGCAATAAGAAATGGTAATTAAAAAGGGTCAATACATGATTATTTATTAATGAATAAATTACTAAATAATGATGACTTAACCAGCAATAATTTTGGCAATGCATGAGTTCTAATCAAATGGTAAATTCAAGTAAGCATGATTTGATTAAGGGCAATGCGAGCACCGTTTTTGTGGCATGGTAATTTAATTTATATCAATTAGTAATGGTCATGCAATTTATATGGATAGATAATCACATAGAAATTAATCATCATTTTGTTTCTCTAATGAATTAGTGCCTATGATGCTAACAGTCAGTCACGAAGAATTAGGACCTGGAATATTATGCTAATAAATTGATATGAATAGAAATTCATTTGATGCTTAGTGAATATGTTAGATGCATGGGATAAATTACTTTGCAAATCAGGTGGCGAGAAAATCTACAGCAATAACGATTAAAACTATGTCACTCCAATATGCCAAGTGCTAATGGTTTTACTTTGATGGGAAACTAATCCTAGCAGCTTGGATGAATTAGATGGCAATTAGAATTATGTAAGTGTTTATGGGTAAATTTGGTTAGGACAAATTCCAACAAACAAATATATTTTATTAATCGAATGTGGGCTCAGAGTTATGTGGTAATCTCGTTTTGAAAAAGAAACTTTTGAAAACAAACTGGAGGTAAATAGCAGAAGTGAAAGGAAGAAGTAAAAGTTTATAAAAAGCTTTGAAATGTTACAGGAAATAAAGAGTTACAGAAAATATAAAAGACAGGAATTTAAAGTGTATAAAATTAATGTGCAGAGAAGTAAAGTACAAGAAATGTAAAGTACTGAAGATTAAAAGTGCAGAAAGTTAAAATGCAGGCAATGTAAAATGCAGAAACTTAAAGTGCAGAAATGTAAAGGAAAGCAGAAGATAAAGGAATTTCAAAGAACATTGCATTAAAGTAAATGACTTGAAATGAAAATGGAATGCATACTTGGAGTCAAATCCTTTAATCTGCTCGGGTGAAATTTTAGGATTGTATATCCAGTAACCAACCCATTGTACATCGTGAAAACTAATATTTATAGGCAAAAATAAAAATAACTTACTCCTAAAATCTAGGCACGTATATGGCAGTTTTGCCACATTTTAATTAACTGAGAGCAATTATATAATTTTTCAACAAAAACCAACATCCAACTATTAATACTCAGGTTGGTCCAGCACTCAAGAAGATTTCTTCAGTATCATCATCAAGCTATCGAAAATATCTTCATCGAATATCTCAATAGTATCATCCGACTGTCGAAAAAATATCTTCGTCGAACTAGAACTTGTAATTTTACCCCCAACAGATGCCCCCCAAAATTTTTCTTTCGACATTGCTGGAAAAAAGATAAATTTTAATCTTATCTTCTAGTTCTAATTCGATGTCAATACTTTATCAACCTTCCAAGGTATTTTGAATTTTCAATTTGATTTAAAAATCTAGTAAAAACTTCTGTAAATTTCTCAAAAGCCACAACTGAAACTATCACTTCAGACATTAAATAATCGTTTCTCAATAAATAAGAATTATAATTACCCCTATCTAAAAGAAATAACTTTTTGAATTTGCATAAATCACACCTCTTTTCACTTTCCATATGGCATGATGGGACCTACGCTCTTTGACGTGGCTGCCATAACAGGTCTTCGACCAGATGGGGAAGTCATAACTCCCGTCCCCCTATCCCCGAAGCTCCAAAGGCAAAGACCACCAAAACAGCTTCAACGAAAAGTCCTGCTAAACACAAGGCTACTGCTAAGCCTTCAAAAGCAATTCGGGACTAGATTTTGAAACTTAAGTCTATAAACTCATCGAAACTAAACCTTTTGTCGAACATAGGTTGGTGACTCCACTTCTGCCTCTTCTCTCGAAATCATTGACTCTTCAAGCCCACCTGTTGAGAATCCTTTAAAGGTATGTCTTCTGTTACTTTCTCTTTTATCTCTTGGTGAAATCACAACTCATTTTAATTTTGCAGAAGAAAAAGAAGACGACTCACTCTTCAAGTTCCAGCTTGAAACCCACTGCTGAATTTGAAACAGAAACCACCTCACTCTTATCCAAGGTAAATTTAATCGACATAATTTCTTTTTCAAACATTTGAGCCTTGGATCCCATTCATAGTTTGATCTTTTCCTCCGTTTCAGGACCCAGAAGCTGAACAAACTACTGAAAATCGTTCAGGACCCAATGTCGAATTAAATACTAAAGAACAAATTCGACAATCTCCTGAGGTAAAATACTTTGAATTTTAACTGTAATTTTCATGATTTTGTTAGTTCTAACATTTCCTTTGTCTGTCTTCAGAAATCAACAAACTTTTCTATATCTGACAGTCCTACCAGACAAGGTAATGAAAATTGCCTTTTAGAGGTTCAAACTTCGACCCCTGCATTGCCTGTCATCTCTCTACCCTTTTCGACAGAAGTTCAAACTACCATAAACTTAGAAACTCAAATCCATATGGGTGCGGAAAGTTCTCAAGCAAAAAAAGGCAATCCTGTCCAAATCTTTACAGATAATTTTGACATGGACAGCCTTATAGCTGAAACTGTACCTACCGATTTACCCCCATCTTCTTCGACAAATTTAATTGTCCCGGAAACAGAAAATATTGAAGACATGGAGGTAGATTTGGATGAAATAATATCTATGCTGTCAGGCAGTCACAGAAGCTCTCCTCGATCAACTCATTCTTCCACACAGCAAGGGCAAGATTCTAGTGACTCTCACGTCACTGAACTATTAGCTAAGCTGAAGAACGCCTTCACCTATTTCTTTGAACATTTAAGTTTAGATCAACCTCTTCAAGAAAGGATGATGGTCATTGTGACGAAGTTGGAACCCCTTTGTCAACAACTACCAATAGACAATCGAGCTCTTCCTACGACCATCAAAGACTTTCTCTAAAACTTATCATCAAAGATGTCTATCATCCGTCGAGTCATTCCTGCTTACGATAAAGAAGTTCAAGAAAAGTCCTGGATCTTGAAGCAGTTGACCGATGCAAAAGACAAGAATGCTAAATTGAAAGATATTCTCCTCAAGGGAAAAAATAAGAAGGTAGATTTAGCCAAAAAGATTGGAGATTTGAAGAAAAAGCTTGAAGAGGCTCGGCGTCAATAACAAAAACTTGATATTGCATTACAAGAAGGGACTGCCAGGCAACAAAGCATTGCTAGCAACACTAAACAATGGGTTGTCGAAGCCAAGCAGTGCTAGCAAAGATAAACTCCCTTGAAGCAGAATATGACATAGCTTGTGCTAACAAACAATCTTTGAAAGATTCTTAGGAAGTTTTGAAAAGAACTAGAATGTATTTCCTCATCCCTATTTTAGTTAACCGTCGGTTTAGTAATCCGACAAGATTTGTATGGCCTTCTAGGCCAATATATAATAAACATTTCCTTCGATCAATCCTAACACATTTTTTTTATTATTGTTTCGTAACTCTATACGCTTAAATGCTCTTTTTTTACCTGTTTCTTTTCAATGTATCTCGTAACTACGCATCATAACCATTGTAATTAATTATAATGCGAGTTACAAAACATTGCATACAAACTATATCAGCAAAATCCCCTATAAATAGTGTCTTTTGGGACGCTATAATTCAAAAAGTACAATCTGACCCTTTTCTTTCTCATTTCTCAAAAACTTTTACCATGTCCTCAGATAATCTCCTCTTCTCTCTATGGGAAAAATGGTTTAATTTCATACTATGGAAAGAAGGACTTTGTATTAATGGTGATACCCATATTGAGCTTCAGTAATCATCGTAATATGGCAGTTATGCCACATTTTGATAAACTGAGAGCAGTTATACATTTTTTCGACAAGAACCAACACCCACCTATTAATACTCAAGTTGGTCCAACACTCAACAAGATTTCTTCAGTATCATCATTGTGAACACCTAATTTTGTCCAAGGTATTTTGTAAAAAAAATATATAAAAAGAAAAAAAAGAAGAAAAAGGGAGATAAAGAAAAAAATCAGACTTTCACATTTTTGGCCCATTATCCAACCCATAACTTCTTGACCCGTTCTACTATAACTCAAACTCATCATAAATAAACTTATCTTAATCAAATCCCATCAACTATCCTAAACTTATTCTAAACCAACCCTAACACTCATCCTAAACAAATCCCAACACCCATCCAAAACTAATTCTAATCTCACTTTAACTCAAACTCTTCACCCTAATCCCTCCTATATTAACCCATAACCCACACATAGAAAAGCACTTTGACCACATTTTTTTGACCCGACTTGTGAACCTTGCAATTTTCTTCCCTCATGTCATCTTCCTCCAATTTCAGTCCACTACACCTTCTTCACTTCTCTAAAGCCATCATCTTCAACCTCTTCTTTCACCAAACACCACCATAATCCACTACCTTCTTCCTCCAAACCCCACCATCCTCTATCAAATTTCCAGGACAACCAAAACCACCACCATTAATAACCTCCATCGTCATCAACCTTCAACCCCACCATCAACTAAACCAAAACATCTAACACCACTATTCATCATCTCTTCCCAACCTTCATTACCACCATTCTCTTAACCTTCATCTAACCGTTCAACCGAGTTGACTCGAACCCAACCAGACCAAAACCAGACCCAGATCGGAAACCACCTTGTCTCCGTCAAGCCACCGCAACCCAACGAACCAGCACCGCTCAAACCGGAACCTGTGACCCGTCGCTGCATGACCCGTAGCCGAACCTGCACAGCGTAACGTCCTCCACGCGAGTCGCGCTCCTGATTCGCATCCAGATTCGCATCTCCGATACAGATCCAGTCAATGTTCCGCACTGAAACCAGCCTTGTTGTCGCCGTCTGACCAAACCCGAAAACTCTAAGTCGTCGACTCCGTTCCAGCCAGAATGTGCCGCATCGCTCCAGCCGCGAACTGTCGCCGACCCGCGACACCCGTGAAAGCAACCAGCCGCTGTCCCTGTTGCACAAACTAGCCGTCAGCACCACCCCACAGGTCCGAACTACCGAAACTCGTGTCCAGCCTAGCTGTCGCCACCACCTCGCTGGTCCTCTAGCCGCCGTTGCTCCTCTACCTGAGGCACCTCACTTCTGAAACTCTCAAGGAAAAAAAAACCCCTCTTTTTAGTTTTTGTTTTTTGTAAGCCCATTTGATTTTTTTTTTTGTTTCTAATTCCTGTTAACCCCTTTTTTGGGGGGTTCAGTTTGGTTTTAGCTTTAGTCTTAGTGCTTTTTTTTGTTTGGGAAGAAGTGGGCTCATAATCTAATGGGCCAAACTAAAACAAAACGAAAACAAGGATTAAAAAGTAAAAATATAAAATAATTAAATATTTTTCTAAAAGAATAAAATAGGATTAATAGAGTTGTGATAAGAACTTTTTAATCTTGTAGTTATTTTGGATCATCTAAGTTATGACAACCTAACGATTCAAATTGTTTAAAAAAATAAATCATTCAAAATTCATTTTTTTTATTTGTTCTTTTTTTAGGTAATTTTAGATAATAAAAAAATCTCATTTAATAGTAATAAATTCAATAATCAATGGGTGACGTCTCTAGGGTGACACGAGCTTCACCTATTCAAACCTTAATTTGATTAACAGAGTCGCAACGACCTGTTAATTTAAATTTCTATAAAAATAAAAAATTAAATCTTTTCTTTAAATAAAATCAACTAACCCACACTTATTTTCTATAGAATTACATGACTTTGAATTCTTCATTGCACCTGAAGATACGTAGGAGCAAAATTTATTTCGTCAAGCCAAAGTTTAAATTTTCACAAATTATTTATTTTTAGTTGTTTTTTATATAAAGGGGTAAAACAAATATATTATAAGATTATTAAGTTTTGCATAACTAATTTAGGATAACCGTTTTAGGACGGATGTGTTAGGACTGCTTTGGGGTTAAGTCCATACCCTTCCCTATGCATAACCGACTCCCGAATCCAATCTGATTCCAAAGACCATTTTCTAAAAGGGGTTTTCAATTTTTCTTAATTTAAATAAAATTGGTGACGACTCTTAATTATGTATTTTGTTTCGCCGCTCCCACCACAACCACGGTCGCAACAATCATCAAGCTATCAAAAAATATCTTCATCGAATATCTCAATGGTATCATCCGACTATCGAAAAAAATCTTTATTGAACTAGAACTTGTAATTTTACCCCCACACTACCACAAAAACAAATTTCAGCCAGGGTTCAAACCGTGGCAAATTCACAAGAAAACCGTGGCAAAATTAAGGTAGCCACAGTTATTAACACGATGGCTAATCATGGCGTCGCTCCAATTTTAGCCACGATTTTTCTAACCGTGGTAACATTAATTTAGCTACGGTTAGGTCCTAATTCGCCACGCTTGTGACCGACGATAATCATTAGAGGAGAAATGGCAAAAATTCAAAGATAGCCACGGTTTATTCTTTTTTAAACTTGTCTTTAACATGTCTTCGTGGCTAATTTGATGATAGTTTTCGCTTGCAATTAGCCACTACTAAGGTTAAACTAAACCCTCGACTATGTTCCTTCTTTTTCGTGGCTAATTTTTTTAAAAAAAAATATTTGTTGATATTTTTCATAATTCCCCTGATATCAATACATATATGAAAAATTAAATGTAATATTAAAAGCCAAAAGAGTGCACACTGCCAAGGAGCTTTACACTTGCAAATTTCATTAAGTTTATGATAAATGTGGCATAAATGATTAATTAGAAATGAGGTACATGCATAGCAATGAAAACTAAGTATGTGCATAAAACTATGTACATACATATCAATAAAATCAAGAGAATTGTATAGAAAACTAAATAATTAATGTAATCTTGTGAGTCCTACAAATATATCGGCTTTCTTTACTTGCCTATGAATATGATATATTTAACCTACTATGTACAAAAGAACGAAGATGCAAGGTATAATTAAGAGAAGTCAACATTGTTCTTTCTTGAATTTTCAGTAGACAAGTCTTGACACCAAGAAAGAACAGGAGAAGTTAACAAAATACATCAATAAGCCTAATTTTGCAGGGCTACGAGTATACTGGTCCAATATAATGGCTACGAAGATTGAAATTATCTAAGCCATAATACATGCCAAGAGTAGTACAATCATGAATCATCTTTAAAATTCCCGAATGAACATCCTAATTATCACCGAACATCCAAGATTTTGCAGATTAGGACAGAAAGTTGGTAGAGCAATTAATTTTTTTTCCCTATCAAACAAAGATTAGGATTAAGGGTTCCCTGATATCTAATCAAGTTCAACTAAAAAGTTCCAAACCCTTAAGAGCTAAAAATCAACACTTACAAGTATCAATGATTTAATAGAAAAAAGGGTGCACATAACTATAGCCTTTTTCAAGGCAGTGACAATGATAACAAAAGCAACATCCATGTAGCAGTTAAGTGGTATTTTGTTTCTTACCCCAATGATGAGCAACTGACTTTGACTTTTCAAGAAGTGCATAGCCCAACCCATTTCTGTGCAACTCTTTAGCAACACTTACATTACTGAGGTATGCCCTTGTGATATCAGCTCCAATCACGTGACAGTAAAACAATTTTATGCAGACAACATTGTACAAATGAGCAAACCATAGAAGTGTTATCAATTTTCTTGTCAAAACCTGAAGCAAGCTAACACATAAACACACACGCACGAATATAGATTTAGAAATCTAGGAGATATGATGAATACCTCTGGCTTCATCCCTGCAATTTCATCAGGAAGGCTCAAGCACTGATTAAGATCAAGACTGCCAACTACAATCTGGTCTTCTCCACTGGCAGAAAACTACAAATTTAACTACAATATAACTAATCTTGTGAAGAAACAAAAAACATAAGACTGATAAACAAATCTACGAAGAAAAAATAGAGAAAGCTCATCATCATATTCATTCATATGTGGCAATTTACTTGATGTGATTGAGGTTGGAACTACAACAATTCTAATCCAACAATTCTAAGCAAAGTAGAAGCTTGTGTAATTTGTATGTCAAATCTGTACATTTAATTTAATTATAATATAAATAAACAAACTGTAGATGTGAATTTTCTCAGTAAATATGGACAAGGTCCATTACACAAGAGACATCTTTATCCCAAAACATACTTTAAACTTTAAAGTCCTTTGCAAGGACATGGAAAAGCATTGGCTTATTAAGAGAATTGTAAAATTTAACTTGGTTGAATATACATAATATCACTTATTATGAAATTACAAGAGGGTAGGGGCTCAAAAAGACATTATGAAATCCAAGTTGGAACTCCTTTATTTGACCTGATAAATTACACCAATATACAAAGTAAATCTCATTCAGCATGGAGAACAACATAATTTGAGAATATAGTTTACACAGTTACCCTGTTTGTACTTTTACTTAATTTTCTTTCACCTCTCATTGTCTATTACTCTATCCTATCCCCTAGAGAGGACTCAATTCAGGATATGCCTAATTTAGCTGAGTTCAGCTTTTAAGTTTTGGCACTAGAACAACCAAAAACACCCCCAAAATGAAACCACTAAACTTGTTTGCAAATGCTTCTCTTTTACAAAAGAAGAGCCAATTGCTTCAATCAAGCTACACTAGACAAAACCCACTGTTATACTAGTTTTTCAGCTCAATTATTAGTTCCCCTGGAATAGAATTACTCATTTACCGACTAAGCTATCTAAGGCTTTCTAAATATTCCATATTATTGAGCTTAATCTTTAACTCTATATGTTACATGTAGAACTACGACACATCAACACGAGCCTTGAAAAGAGAAAAACAAACATAGAAGTTCTTCTAACAACAGAATTAACAAACTTACTTTTCTCTGGTTCTTCCTATCATTTTCTTCAGGAAAACTGAGAACACGACTTCAAATTTCAAAACGAAAAGCAAAAGAAAATTGATTATAAATTAAAAAAAAAAAAAGAATACCAGAAGACCTTACTTTAGGTCACCGGAGACCGGGAACCACGAACGGCAAAACAGAGCGTTGTTTTTTACCCTATAGAAAATCGAAGTGCTCCACTAGCAGCACCCGTCGTGCGTCTCATTCCCACGTCTTGTGCCAACGCCCTTCTCCTGAAAGTCTCCTCCTCTCGAATCAACCACCTGCACTTTAAGTGCTTCCTGGGAGACAAAGGTGCTACCTCCAGCGAAGCTTGTGGGGAGAGGCGACGATGGCGAAGGAGAACGAACAAGAGAAATGAGAGGAAGAAACCCTCAGGGCTTTCAGAATTGGGATTATGCGATTGCTGGCCCTTGACACCAGCTGCTCCATTCCCGTCTCAGTGGAAGACATGGCTTTCTGCGACAGAGACGGAAAGGGAAACGGAAATTGAAGGAGGATTGGAGAAAGTGAAATAGAAAATCAATGAAATCGAAATGGATGGAAGGAGGATTCAAACGGAAACAGGGAGGGATGTAATTTGAGGCTTTAACGTTAGGCTTTAGATTCAAATTGTTTAAAAAATAAATCATTCAAAATTCATTTTTTTATTTGTTATTTTTTTATGGAAGAAGATTGGGGGCAGATAAAAGTTTGGCAGCTTCAGAGAGGGGCTCTTCGATAAAGAGAAATAATGGTTCTTCAGAAACCAAAAAAAGAATCAGATGCTTGAGAGGGAGATGAAAAAAGAAAAGGGAGGGAGTGCTACTTTGCCACGATGACCCAATTTCGTAGCAGATTTAGGCTATTTTAATTGAGTTTGCTATGGTTATTAAAACTGTAGCTAAATAATCGTGGCTAAAACCCGTATTTCTGGTAATGACAACAATAAGTCACGCTATGCTTGGCATAGAAATAAGTATCATTTTATTAAAGAATATTATAATATCACATCAATGTTGCACGAATGACATGCCAGCCAATTGATAATATTTTTCTTAAGATACCCCCATTTGATTCTAAAATAAAGGGCAATAATAAACAAATCAAATGGTTATCAATGCCATGCAAATAAAAAGGATCATTATTAAAGGATTTTTTTTTTAATTGAAAGGCATGAGTATTCAAACGTAGAGTTGGAAATTAACTATGAGCTATTAAAGAGATGGAAATTTTATGGATTAATGCTATGATAATAATTAATGAAAATTGCAATGGCATTATCAGTATAAAGGATAAAGGATAACGCTTTTGTGTTATTCCCATTGGATTCTTCTTCATATGGTGGTCTCTGATTTAGCAAGCCACAAGGCAGGACATGCATATTTAAAAAAAAATTAGTAGAAGAATACACTTACAAAATAGATATGTTGAGGGTGAATAGAGGAGAGTAAGGGACACAAACTGAATTTTCTCATAGGATATTCAGTACCAATGGTGTTACATGGACAGAGACGAAATGATGATGACCATAAGAATTGCCGAAAATAAGATTCTAATTGAACTAGTCATGAGAACATCTTCAAAGAGATATATATAACAACGATAGGAACGTGACTTGTGGTATTCCTGTGGGGTGGGAGAGTTTTACCTCTTCCCACAGACGACGTCAGATGTTCCGTCCTCTATTAGAGAGGAGATCGCCGAAGAACTCCAAGTCAGTCGTCCGACAATGCGTCAGATGATCTGTGCTCTGATGTGTGTGAAATAGCATCATATTTTGTTCTTATTTTGCATGTATTTTTAGACATTTTAGTTTTCATTTTTATTTGTTTTTCTCCTTCACGTTCGAAAAAGCTGCAATTTTGGTGTTATTATGCATTGATTGAGCAAAATTTATCAATTGGTCTTAAAATGGATGGAAAGCTTGCGTAATTGGAGTTGGAGCTTAAAGGATAGCATTTGGGACAAAAAGCTCACTCTAGAGGGTTCCACGACCTGCTTCTGTGGAATTCTCCACGGCCATGGATAGAGAAGCTGCGCGAAAAAGCAAAAGAGAACTTACAGGGAGTTCCACGGCCGTGGAACTCAAACAGAGAGATCTCCAGCAACGATGCCAAAAACTTAGTGTGTGAAATCCGCAAGTGTACGGTTTCGTTGTCAAGTAATGAAATGATCAGATCCACATGGATTACGTCTATGAATATCAATTAATTAATTAATTAATTCAATTAAACAAAAGAATATAGTTATGGAGTGATAAGGACGTAGTAACCAAGTAATTAATAAATGTCAAGGTGCAAAATTGAGAAAAACAATAGCAAGTTGTTAAGAAAGGTTTTTAGATTTAAGAAAGCTTTCAGGATTGGAGGTAACTACAATGATACAAGACTCCTAATTGACAATCCTTTTATTAAAATTGAAATTTAATTGAAGGTGAATTACCCTAATTTAGTTAATGTTCTCTCTCAAGAGACAAGAACCTTATCTAATTAAACCAATTCCTACTCTCGTGGTAATTGAATCTAAATTGAACCCATTATACTTTTTGGTAATTCATTAATCCTCGAAAGGTTAAACCTACTATCGTGATTTAGACCTTAAGTTCAATTCTTATGGTTCCAACACCTAGGTTCACATGCTGACAAAAGGAAAAGACATCCCTAAATATCTATGAGATGCAAATAAGTGGCATTAATGTGAAATGCTCTCAAATTCACATGAATAAGACAAATAAGGATTGAATCAAAGAACATTCAAGATTAATAAAAGGGGTAACAAAAATATCAATTAATCATCATCAATGTATCAAAAGGGCATTGCCCAATCCAGAAACAAAGGAACTACTCGGACAATATTGTAATCGACATAAAGAAGAAGAAACCATAAATCAAGTTCAAAAAGCATTCGGACCCATATTGATCGAAGAGAGAAGAGAGAAGATGAAAATCAAGAGCCTCCAATGTGCCTCCTCTAAACCAAAATTGTCGATAACCCTAATGCCCAACGACTAATATTGTAATTTGCCAACATCTATATATACCCTAGGGGTCTAAACTGGTCCAAGCCCATAAAAAAAAAAGAACGAACTTAAAAATCGAACTCAAACAGAGAGATCCACTTTGCTTTGGCCGTGGAATTCCCCACTCTGCAAAGATTGTGAATCGCTATCCTTGTCGAAGTGATTTTTAAGTTCATTTTTTCTTTCTTTTGATGGGCTTGGACCACAAAGGGTTTTCCCAGACCCCTAGGGTATATATAGATGTTCAAGAATACAATATTAGGGTTCGAATTCTGTTTAGAGGAGACACATTGGAGGCTCTTGATCTTCATCTTCCTCTTCTCTCTCTCTTCGATTTGTCCTCAATGCTTTTGAACTTGATTTCTGGTTTCTTCTTCTTCATATCTGAGTAGTTCCTTTTATTTCTGGGATTGGGCAATGCACATTGATACATTGATGATAATTAATTGATTTTGTTTACCCCTTTTATTAATCTTGAATGTTCTTTGATTCAATCCTTATTGCGCTTATTCATATGAATTTGCTAGCCACTTATTTGCATCTCATAAATATCTAAGGACGTACTGAGAGGTGAACCTAGGTGTTGGAACCATAAGAATTGAACTTAAGGTCTAAATCATGAGAGTAGGTTTAGCCTTTCGAGGATTAATGAATTACCAAAAAGCGTAATGGGTTCAATTTAGATTCAATTACCACGAGAGTAGAATTGGTTTAATTGAAGAAGGATTGGAGAAAAAGAAAGAGAAAATCTGCTTCTTGTCTCTGAGAAAGAACATTAACTAAATTAGGGTAATTCACCTTCAATTGAATTTTAATTTTAATAAAAAATTGGATTGTCAATTAGAGTCTTCAGATCATTGTGGTTATCCTCAATCCCAAAAAGCTTTCTTAAATCTAAAAACCTTTTCTAACAACTTGCTATTTTTTTTTTTGTTCTCAATTTTGCACCTTGACATTTATTTATTTAATTATTTGGTTACTACGTTCTTATCACTCCACAACTATATTCTTTTGTTTAATTTAATTGAATTAATTAATTAATTGGTATTCATAGACATAGTCCCTGTGGATTCGATCATTTTATTACTTGACAACGAAACCGTACACTTGTGGATTTCACACACAATCCTCTACCCGAGGGGAGATCGCTGGAGAACTCCAAGTCAGTCATTTGACAATTACCTGAGAAAGATGAGATGAAATACCTACAGAGGCTCTCCGACCGATAAGTCTTAGAGTTAAGACAGTGATAAAGACATAGGTAGAGAAAAACAAACATGTCTGACTTAGGCTGTCAGGCCAGTTTATATAGAGATTCGAAGGACTGACTCTTCAGATACCTTCTGTTAAGACTATTTAGGATTCTAAATATTATGTCTGGTCATTATGGTATGAGACGTTATGTTGGTAATTATCATGCAATGTCATTATGTTTGGTTATTATGACGTAAGACATTATGTCAGATCATTATGGCGCGAGATCATTATATCTATTGGTGGGTCATATTAAGCATATGTTTATCGAACTGTTACCTATTCGGGTATAAGGGGGTGAACCTTACAGAAATGGACATAGCTTATAGTCGGATGCCAATTAAATCAAGATGGTCCAAGTTACAACTAATTACAAGGTGTGCTGGGGGCGCAGATATTTCAAGATCAAGGGCCATGCCTATAATAATATATACCTCTCGGCGCTTAACTTTGGGATATAATAATATTCCGAATTCATGTAAATTAGGCAATATGAAAACACAAGAATATTCTGTTAAACAAAGGTATACTTGAGGGTTATGAAAGTGTCCAAACAAGTATCCTTTGGAAACACCATCTTTGTTTGATTCTGTAACCACATAGTCAAGCTTAGTGCTCCGCTCTCTATATATAAGAGAATAGGAAATATAATTGTTGCAATATATATGAGCATGGGATACGTACATGCAATATTTAATTAATTTGTATAATTAATTATTAGATAAGTTTTAAAGAGATTAACAAAATTTAAATAGTGTTATTTGATTAAAACAATTAATTATTTGAATTTAATAATCAATTATTTTTAATTAGATTAATTTTATCTAAATCTTATCATAAAGTTGGTTATTAATAGGATGTGTTCAACTTGATCTTTAAACCTCATGAAACCCTCTACAAAAGCAATTGTGGGACTCCTAGGAAAAGTATAATAGAACATATGTATATTCTCTCCCATCTCAAAATCACATTTTATATGGTACGTAATTGTCTTGAGGCACCATCATTAGGTATTGGGAGTTTATAATTAATGTGCAAGTGGAGGACTATACTAGCTAACTGCTCCTCAACAACAAGAAGCAAGTTTTTAATTTTGTTTGTGATTGAGATCGTGATCAATACAAAGAGACACATCCGAAGTCTTGGAACCTTGAGTAGGCCATCCAAATTATTTTTCCAATAATAACGAAATAAGTAGTGTATGTACTGATCGTTTTATAATGTAAAATTATATTAACATGTGTGTATAAAGTATTATATGAAACAGCTATCCCTTGGTTTATTTTCTGTCGTTACTGGAAGTAGAAGTTGATGGAAGGCATTTTGTGCATTTTATTTGTTTTTTATCACATTGTCATCACTAACTAACTCACATATGAGATGACAGATTCAATGGTTTTTGGCTGGATATATGTGTTATATATCAACTGATCATTGATGAGAGAGTTTTTTATATAAAAAAAATTAATTAAAGTCACACCAAGTGATCGATAAAGCCAAAAACTTAGAGCAAATATTAGTTCATTTGTATACATGTTTAATAATTTGAAAGTAATTATTGTCTCACAGTTATTTTGTCAGTATTACATTGGATTAAATGTCTCATTACATATAACTTATTTTATTAATTTAATAAATAATTAAATTAAGTTAATGAATTAAATTCTTATTGAGTAAAAAAAAAGAATAATTTTGTAATTATAATAATTATCATATTGATAAAAGTTAACAACATTTAAGAAATAATTTTAACATAAAATTCAAGATTTTGTTCTTGATCGTAAATAGTTTATTCTTCTCGCACTATTACTAATTTATAAGAAGAAAATAAAGAAAGACAAAAGAATAAGAAAGTGATTTTTTGAGATCTTTCTAATATTCTTATAATACAATTTACTCTTATTTATAGATAAATGTTAATGTCTTTATATTTTTTGTTTTTAAAAATCATGAATTCTAATATTTTTATATTTAATGATAATTTTTTATATTGAGATTCTTAAAAAATTATAAATTAATATATGGTATTAAAAAAAATTATAGAATTTATAATTCTTTATTGATGATAGATGATTTTTTTTAATTTATATGAATCTTAATTAAAAAAAATTAATATTTTTTATTATGTTATTTCATTATACTGTATAAATTAATTTTATGATATATTATTATTTACATAAATTAATAAAAACAATGAAAATAAAAACTACAGTGATTTATTACAATTTTCGTAAATCACCACATCACGTCTCTGCAAGTTGATTACAATTTTCGTACGGAAATTGATATGAGATCAACGACATTAATTGGGGTATTCAAGTTACATCAGAGATGTCATATTTTTTGTTTTAAGAATATGCAGTATTTATTTTTTACGCATAATACTATTAATTTAGAATGAAAATTATGTGAGATTTTTTAATAACTAAAATAGTTAAATTTTTAAGTTGATTTAATTTTAAATTATATTAAAGTTATTTTTTAATTATCCATAAAATAAATATTGTGAATGACATAATAATTATTTGTGTATAAATAAATTGAACTTCATTGTTATAAGACATTTATAAATTTTTTAAAAGTTGATTAGTTGTCATTATAATAAATTAACATATATAATTATTGGTAGTGTAAGAATACTATTAGTTTTATTTATATATTCAAAGATAATAAATATTTCTAGTTAGTGTACATATTATTGTCAAATAATGTTAAATTTATTAGCATCATTATGTTTATTGTTATATATTGATGTATCACCCAAATGAGAACATTGATATACATTAAATGCTTAAGTGATTTATTGTCTGAATTTGTATAATTTGTTAATTTATGACTCAAAGTGTTAATGTTAAACATGTGATCATTGCAGTATCTGTCATTATTTCTTTAAATTCACTTGCTTCGTCTGTTCTAGTCTTTAATGGGTTGAACTTCTTTGACTGTAGTGAATAAGTCCAATTTCACCTTGATGTAATGGATCTTAATTTGGCACTCAAAGTTGAGAAGCTTGTTGCTATTACTACTGCTAGTAGCAATGAAGAGAAAGGTAATTATAAGGCTTGTGAAAGGTCAAATAGACTAAGTTTAATGTTTATGCGAAGGAGCATAATAAATAACATCAAGTTGATTCTTTCCAAAACTGAAAGTGCTAAAGAATTCATGAGTTTTGTGAAAGAGCGCTCCCAAATTGCAGACAAGTCTCTTGTTGGTACATTAATAAATACTTTAACCATCATGAAATTTGATGGTTCTCATACTATGCATGAGTATGTCATTGAAATGACAAACATTGTAGCAAGACTCAAGTCTTTGGGAATGGCAGTGAATGAAAATTTTCTTGTGTAGTTCATTCTGAACTCATTATCACTTGAGTATTGTCCATTCAAAAAGAATTATAATATCATGAAAGATAAATGGAATGTGCACGAATTGCACAATATGTTAGCTCAAGGAGAAATCAAACTTAAGAATCAAGTAAATCACTCTATCCATTATGTGAACCATCAAGGATGAGCTGAAAAGAAACATAGAAAAGGAAAAAGACCACTAAAGATTGATGATCATCTGTCAAAATCCAAAAGAAAGAGTCAAATAATAATATAAGTCATTTTAGTGGGAAATCTGGACACTTCTAGAAGGATTGTCAGGGCGTAAGGTTTGGTTCAAAAAGAAAGGTAAGATTAATGCTTATGTATGTTTGAAATCAAATTTAACTGAAGTTCCCCAAAATACTTAGTGAATTGATTTTGGATGTACAATTTATATTTCTAATAAGATGTAGGGATTTCTTCTAATCCAAACCATAAGCCTAAATGAGAAGTTCGTCTTCATGGGGAATAGAGTGAAGCTTCCAGTGAAATGTGTCGGAACTTACCGTTTAATCCTAGACACTATACATCATTTAAATTTATTTAAAACTTTTTATGTACCTAGTATTTTTAGGAATTTAGTTTCTTTATCTAAATTTGATGTTGCTGGATACTCTTTTTAAGTTTGGTAATAGATGTTTTACTTTGTATAGGCATACTTGTATGATTGGTTCTAATATATTTTCTAATGATTTATATAAATTGAATCTTGATAATTTATTTTTAATCACTAAAGTGGTCAAATTTTTAAGTTGATTTAATTCTAAATTGTGTTAAAGTTATTTTTTCAATTACTCATAGAATGAATGTTGTGAATGACATGATGACTATTCATGTATGGGTAAATTGAAGTTCATTGTTATAAGGCATTTATGGATCGTTCAAAAGTTGATTAGCTACCCTTATAATAAATGGACATAATTGTTGGTAGTGCAAGTATACTATTAGTTTTATTTATATATCTAAAGATAATAAATATTTCTAGTTAGTGCATATATTATTGCCAAATAATGTTAAATTTATTAGTATCATTATGTTTGTTGTTGTATGTTGATGTATCACCCATATGAGAATATTGATATACATTGAATGCTTAAGTGATTTGTTATCTAAATCTATATAGTTTGTTAATTTATGACTCAAAATATTAATATTAGACATGTGATCATTGTAGTATTTGTCCTCATTTCTTTAAATTCACTAAATTGTTTTGTTTATTCTAGTCTTTAATGGGTTGAACTTCTCTGATTGGAATGAACAAATCCAATTTCACCTTGGTGTAATGGATCTTCATTTGGCACTCTAAGTTGAGAAGTCTACAACTATTACTGCTGCTAGTAACAATGAAGAGAAAGCCCATTATATAGCTTAGGAAAGGTCAAACAAACTGAGCTTCGTGTTTATGCTAATGAGCATAGCAAATAACATCAGTTGGGCTCTTCCCAAAACTGAAAGTGCTAAAGAATTCATGAGTTTTGTGGAAGAATGCTCTCAAACTGTTTGACGATTTTTTCATGCCGAACCGAACCATGCACACCACTATTATTACTAATTAAGAAACATATATGACATGATAGTAAATGGTATTGATATTCATTATTGTCATTTAATGATATCATGGAATTAATTGATTATTGATTTACCATTATTTTATATATTATTGTCTTTTACTATTAATTAGGGAAAATATATGATATGATAGTAAATGACATTGATATGCATTATTGTTATTTCATGATATGACAAAATTAATTGGCTATTGATTGATTGCTTGGCATGTTGTTGGCGAAACGTTGATTCAATATTAATTGATATTTTAAATAATATTCATTGTCATTGGATTCTTTACTCCTATTAATTGTCATAAATTCATTAATTAACAATTATATATCATTAAACTGATCATAATATTATTTTGACTTCGTGTAAGGATATTTTACAGTCATCATTAGGAATGACATTAGCATTTACATCTATGTGTGATAATTTCTGTAATGAATTCATCTTAATTTATTGTTGTTTATTTGCATAACATTAAATTTTACAGTTTTATATATTCATTATTTTAATTTGACCTTTTTAAGCTATAAGTGTATGGATTTTATTTACATGAGTTTAATACAACTAACCTTACCAAGGTATGAAAATCTAGTTATGTTTATTTCAATTGCTTGAAAATCTAGTTATGTTTATTTCAATTCCATATTATTATCAGAATTACTCACATGAAAGGATCAAGACAAGTTAGATTAAAGTCCCAACAAATTCCTGAAAAATTTCCAAACGAAGACCTTGAAAACTCGGGTCAAATCGGCCCAAAGCCAATGTCGGCTCAGAGTCGATGCCCAAACGAAGGCCTCGAAAACTCGGGTCAAACCAGCCCAGAGCCAATGCTTGTCAAAGACCAAGGATAACCGGCCTACAAGCTGATAGCGGTAAAAAATCGAGGATAATCGGCCTACGAGCCGATGCCGGTCCAAAACTGATGTTAATCGACCCAGGAGCTAATGCTAGCCCAGAGATCGATCAAAGGTCAATCAAAGATATGCAAACTCATAATGTCAAGCTCATAATGTACTTCCATTAAATGAATAAAGATCTGCAAAAAAATCAAATGTCATGATCAACCTTAAATGTTAATCGGCAAACTCGGAAAAATTCGAGATCATGATAAAACCATGATGTCAATTAAAAAGGCTATATATATGAAGTCTGCCAAGCTCAGAAAAAATTCTAAGGTCAAAGTCTTCCATTAAAAAATGAAGACATACGAAGTTATTTGAGGCCATGGTCAAACCATGATGCCTTTGAGGACTGGTTAAATCAAATAAACTCAAAATCGAATCAGGTTAGGAAAATTCATAGCTAAGGTCGGGAAAATATATGCACAAAAGGCCTCACCACTCATCTCAGAAGGTTACCCAGGTACAAAACTTAAAAATTATGAAGAGCTCAGAAAAGCTCAATCATTCACTTTGTGATTTGCCTAAGTTGGGGTGTTGTGGACCGTCCTAACCCAATTGATATTCGATCATTCATAAGCTTGGCCTATCTTCACAAATGACTAAGCTGGGGGCTATGAATCGTATTGACCCAATTGGCATCTGGCCATAAGTTAGTCATATTTTAGCAAGGTCTGACCGACTTATATTCGAATGGGTAACAGCTCGACAAACACGTACTTAATACGACCCACCAACAGACATAATGACCTTGAACCATAATGACTATACATAACGTCTAGCGCCATAATTATAACACCCTCCTTAGGGCATCACATTTTCGACTCCCGACTCATAATCTGAAAAGAAATTCGCACAAAGTTTGAGTTATAAAAAGTGGGTTTTAAAATTTCTTCTTTACTTAAACGTAAATTTATTGAAAATATTAGGTAATATTGGAAATCATATTTCAACTATTCATTATGCAATATTGACACCAATTAATATTTCACGATTTAAAGAGAAATATAAACTAACAGACTCTTTTTTTTTTAACAGTAGCAAATCCCATGACGGGTCCTACTTAATAGCACAGTACAATACTAACGTTAAAACTTAACATACTTATTCTCATTGTGTATCCATCTTGTTGCATCGTACATCATCGTTCTACATCCGTTCTTTGTCAACACCGCACCTTCGAGTCCTGAATGTCCACTCCTTATTGTTGTCACCCATCTCGTAGTATTCATTGCCGTTATGTCTAAGACAACTCGATCCTTCTATCATTTGATTTTAACAAGATGATTGCTGAAAGAAACAACATAACAAAGAGGTGAGATCACCTACGCCAATACCAACATGACAGCACAGAGATAACACAAACAACAATATCATACAGGTATATCATACAAGAGTTCTAACAATGTATTCAACATTAATCAACTATCATCATCTAATCATATAGCAATTAATATTCCAAACATCATTTATCATCATCATCATCCAAGTATTTAAAACAATTGTCATAGCCAATATTCCTCAATTAATATATCATATAGATATAAATGCTTAGATTTATGCATGTGCACAAAGACTCAGTTTTTCAAAAACAACTTCATGGAGGTTTTCATAATTTCGAGGAGAATGCTCTGTCAATTGTCAGCCTTAACTCAAAGACAATCTTCCAGTTGTTGAAAAGAATCGTGTTCTTGCCAGGTATTGTCAATGCGTTGCAACAGACTGCATCGTCAAGTGGCAAGGTGGTACTCGCCACCGGTACCCATCGGGTCGACCGCCGCCGCTCGACGCCCCAAGATCCATCATAGACCTGACTATCAATTCTCATTCCCTCTTCGACCACAAGGGCCATATACAATGCACGAGTATATCCGTGCAAGTCCAACCCCAAAGGGCCAAATCTTTTCCAATTTCATTTGTTCAATCATATGCCTCAACGCATATTTTTTCAATGCATGTATAATGGCACCAAATATCAATCACAGGCAAAACACGTCATTTTCTCACACAATGTTTATACACTGGTTCCACAGTAATCATACTGTATTTACAACAGCGAAATCATGTTATCATATTTTCATAGTTATAAAACACTTTCATCGTATTTTCAAAATTGCGCAACATTTCCGTTTCATTTTCAGAATTCCAAAATGTTTATATTACGTTTTCAAAATATCGTAACACTTATGTTACGTTTTCAAAATTCTGAAACGTCTTTGTTATATTTTCACAATACCGTGACACTTCTGTTACGTTTTCACAATACAGTAACATTTCTGTTGCACTTTTAAATCACGTACTAATTTTTCAACGTTTTTCTCAATTGCAAAAAAATATACGTTTCTTAAATCGCATATTATTTTTCCACTGTTTCAAAATCGCGTATCTTAGAAATCATTCTTTTAAGTCACGTAAATCATTTTCTATCATTCTCAAAATATTTAAAACACTTTCCAAATCTCATAACAAATTTCTCCCATTTTCACAATCGCATAAAAAAATATTCTATAGCTATTCAATCACGTAGTGATTTATCAACAGTAGTTCAAATCACGTAAAATATTTAAACGTAAATTCAAATCGCGTATAAATATTTCAACGTATTTAAAATCACATAGAAATATTTTTCCATATCAATAACTTAAAAATCACGTTTTTAAGATAATAAATAATTTTTTCACTACAATTTCATTACAGAAATATTTCTTGACCTTTAAAAATTCCTTTTTAACTTTTCTCAAAATAATATAACCTTATACTTCATTTAATATATTTTCTTACTCAAGAAAATATTTTTTCACAGTTCTTTACTCAAGAAATTCTTTTTCAAAATATAATTCACAAAAATCACTTTTCCATTGATATAAATCAACATTTCAAAACTTAACATTTTCTAACGTATTTCAAAACTTGAAAATAAGTTATACGTGAGTAAATTTTCAAAACACCATTATATTCTCCACTTTTCCCAAATCAATTCTAAAATCAATTCTCTTCAAAACAAATTAAGATTCAAACCCTTGCAACTTTTTTTTTTCATTTTCATATGAAAGTTCATTTCTCAAGTGATAAAATACTTTGATTTCCCTTTCCAAAATCCTTATACTAAAACATTTTGTTCAAACATTTTGTTTCCACTTTAAAATTACTTTGTTTCATAAAAATAAAATTATTCCAACCTCCAAAAATCGTAGAGTCTTTGGCCATTGAAGCCATCAAATATTTTTCTTCTAAATTGATATGGTTTACACAAACAAAACCATTAAAAATTCTTTATTCTCAAAACCGAAATACCGATGGTATAAAAAACCAAACTCATTTGTTCAAATTCATTTTTACTTTCCTTACAAATCCTTTTTTCACTTTCTTTGCAAATCCTTAAAATTATCATTGCTATTTTCATTTAAATCTCATGTTTAGTAAAACACTTAGAAACTTTTGAGCACAAAATAAATCAATAGAAATCCTTCTAAAACCATATTCATGTACTCTTTGAAAAATAAATTCTTTGTTTATTTTTCTTACTTTTCTAAACATCCATTTTCATCATTCAAGAAAATATTAATTTTATGAACACCTATTTTGAGGTGTCTTGTTCGAAATCCACCATGTTCTAAGTACTCAAAAATCAATTCTTTTGTTCTTAAAAATTTTCAACATGAACCCTAATCAAGGGCATCAAAACCGTAGCTCTTCCTTGGCTATTGGAGCCAAAAATCAATTTCCTTTCCACCATCAAGTCATGGCATATACATATATATTTCATCATAAATAATATAAGCATACCATCAAAGACATAAAAGCATGTATAGCATATCAAGCATATCATCAAAGCTATAAAATCATGCAAAGCATATCAAGCATAGAAAATTAATCAAAGCTCATAAACACCCACAAATTAATTACATGACCATGGATATGAATCCTCACATGGATTCCACATCCATCAAATAAAATACCATCTATCACCACCATGCTTGGTTGGTGATATGGATCTCCCTCTTACCTCTTGAAGATCCTCAAAAGCTTCTTGATTTGCTTCTTTTTCCAAGTCCTTCACCACCAAGGGCTTCTCAAATACAAAACAAAACACAAGTTAATTAACATATCAAGCTTGATTAAGAGGAACCATGGATCAAACATGGTTTAGATCATGAAAAAGAGAGAAGAAAATGAAGTTTCCTAATATTTCTACTTCACCTCAAAAACCCAATAACTTTGATCTTGAAGAAACTCCTTGAAGATGAATGATTTAGAAGAAGTCTTCAACATGAAAGTTGCTTAGAATATCATGGAGATTCAAGATCTAAGGTTGGATGAAATTAAAAGAGATTGGATGGTGATTTTAGGGTAGATAATCGAATGGTTTCTCTTGAAGCACAAAGATGAAATTTTTGATTTTTGATAGAAACTTGAAGCTTGGATTTGAAGCTCAAGATGAATGATTTTGGAAAAACTCATAACTAGAGATGTTCTTAGAATGATGTTTAGGTTTAGAAAATCAAGTTGGATGAAATTTTTGAGTGATGGAAGGTGTTCTTGGAGTGCTTGGCCAAAACATGAAGAAGGAGAGAAATAGAGAGAAAACTTGAGTAACTTAGAACTTCTTGAAAATGTCTAATGATGACCAAGGATGGCAATAATGGTCTTCAAACTTTTTCCTATGTCCTAAAGCTTCTCAATTTCGTAGCTCCCCTCCAATGCATTCTCCTTGAGTGCAAATTGATCAATAATGATCAATTATGATGAAACATTGACCAAGACCACTTAACAACGACATAAAGTAATGTAACTCTTTTCCTTCTAAATACTCCAAAACGATCACCTTCTCTTCATAATGCATTCAATAAAGTTGTATTCATTATTTGCCACCATTTGAAGCATTTCTAGCCATTGATTAATTCAATGGTTAGGATTTAGGTAGATTTTTAATTTTAGAAGAAACTAAATCTGCGTATTGGATTTTTCTCCTTTAAATTCTAAATTTCTTAGATGTGTCTCCAAAATTATGGGTCAAGATTGCTTCTTCAAACTTTAAATTCAAGGGTCCTAATTAGTCTTTACATTACTTTAGAAGACCAAATCTCCACCATTGATTGATTCTTCATCCAATGGTCATAAATGGTTTTTACTTTTTAAGATTAAATCTCCACCCTGATTTAATCTAAACCAATAATGGTTATAAATGGTCTTTGTCATTTTTCAAGACCAATTCTACACCTTTGATTACATCTATGGTTGATATCAAAGCCTTCCTAACTAAGCTTATTCTCACACCATTGATTAAATCAATGGTTATTATCCGAAAACTTTAACCTTTGATTAAATCAATGGTTAATATTCAAACTAAGTATTCTCATCCAAGGGTATAAATCAAGTCAAGCTCTCTTTGTTGACTATGCAAGATAATATTTATTCTTGTATTCTACAAAAATATTTTTTCTTGTATTTTTATCATCCAATAATTAAATACAAGATAAAACACAAGATCAATAAAATTTTCTAAAAATCTGTTTCCTGGATTCAGGTTTAGTAAGATCCTGTCTCCGTCCTAAATAAGACAAATTTTTTATCTTGTAAGAAAAATTTTTGCTTTCTGCGGGATCCACCAGGCCCACGTATATGCCACACCTGGGCCCACAAACAAATAAAAAAAATTCATAATTATCCACAAAAAATCACAAAAATTAAAAACGCACAAATATCAAATCGATTACATAAAATAATTACCTAACGGTAAAATTAAATTACGTCAAGTTTTCCTCGGCGAAAATTTTTATTTTCCCGACACTAGAGTAAATCACTCAAAACGATCAAATACGCTGACGGAATAAACAAAATAATTTTACAGTATCCAGAAATTACTAAATAGTAAAATTCCGTTAACTGTCAAAATTACTGTTTAAGAGATTGGAAATTTGGGGTGTTACAATAATGACTAAACATAATGTTCAGAATCCTAAATGGCCTGAACGAAAGTTATCCGGAGAGTTAGTCCTCTAGATCTTTATATAAATCGATATGACAGCCTAGGTCAGACATGTTCACTTTTCTCTACCTATGTCTTTATCACTATCTTGACTCCAAGATTGATCGGTTATAGTGCTTCTGCGGGCGTTTCACTCAGTCTCCAATCTACTAAGTGTCGGACAACCGACCTAGGTTTCTCTGATGACCAACCCCTTGAGTAAAGGACAGAACAGGTACTTTAACCACCATCAAATTTGATGGTTCTCGTATTATACATAAGCATGTCATTGAAATGACAAACACTGCAGTAAGATTCAAGTCTTTGGGAATGGAAGTAGATGAGAATTTCTTTGTTCAGTTCATTCTGAACTCATTACTGCTTAAGTATAGTCCATTCCAAATGAACTATAATACCATGAAAAATAAATGAAATGTGCATGAGTTTCACAGTATGTTAGTTCAAGAAGAAATCAGACTTAAGAATCAAGGAAATCATTATATCCATTATGTGAACTATCTAAGAGCTAGAAACAAAGCTGAAAAGAAACATGGAAAGGCAAAAAGACCACTAAAGATTGATGAGTTCTCTGTCAAAATCCAGAAGAAAGATTCGAACAATAATAGATGTCATTTTAGTGGGAAATCTGGACATTTCCAGAAGATTGCCAAGGCCTAAGGCTTGGTTCGAAAAGAAATGTAAGTTTAATGCTTATGTATGTTTCGAATCAAAATTGACTGAAGTTTCCTATAATACTTAGTGGATTGATTCTAGATGTACAACTCATATTTCTAATATGATGCAGTGATTTCTTATAATCCAAATCATAAGCCTAAATGAGAAGTTCGTCTTCATGGGGAATAAAGTGAAGCTTCCAGTGAAAGGTGTTGAGATTTACTGTTTAATCTTAGACACTAAACATCATTTAGATTTATTTGAAACTTTTTATATACCTAGTATTTCTAGGAATTTAGTTTCTTTGTCTAAACTTAATGTTGTTGGATACTCTTTTAAGTTTGGTAATGGATATTTTAGTTTGTATAGGCATACCTATATGATTGATTCTGATATACTTTGTGATGGTTTATATAAATTGAATTTTGATAATTTATATACTATAACTCTTATGACCTTGCTTCATAATGTTGGCACTAAACATAGTTTAGTGAATGAATGTTCTGCTTACTTGTGGTATAAACATTTGGGTTATATTTCTAAAGAAAGAATGGAAAGGTTGGTAAAGAATGACATCCTTCTAAATTTGGATTTCACTGACTTTAATATTTGTGTGAATTACATTAAAGGAAAACAAACAAAATACACAAAGAAATGTACCACAAGAAGCACTCAGCTTCTTGAAACTGTACACACAGATATATGTGGACCCTTTGATGTCAATTCTTTAGGTAAAGATAAGTACTTTATCACCTTTGTTGATGATTATTCATGTTACGGATATGTCTATTTATTGCATGAGAAATCTCAAGCAGTAAATGCCTTAAAAATTTATGTAAACGAAGTTAAAAGACAATTGGAAAGGTAAAAGTTGTAAGGTCAGATAAAAGTGGTGAGTATTATGAAAGATTTGATAAAACTGGATAACACTCAAATCCTTTTGCTAATTTTTAAGAAAAACGTGACATATATACTCAATATACAATGCCAAGTACACCATAACAAAATGATGTATCGGAAAGGCGTAATCGAATCTTAATGGATATGGTCAGGAGCATGTTAAGTAACACGTCTTTACCATTGTCATTGTAGATGTATACTTTAAAAATTATCGTGTATTTGTTGAACAAGGTTCCTCATATGGCAGTTCCAAAGACATCTTTTGAACTGTGTACAGGTAAGAAACCCAATTGAAGGCACCTATATGTTTGGGGATGCTAGGCAGAAATAAGAATCTATAATTCACATGAAAAGAAACTAGATACAATAACAATCAATGGATATTTCATTGGATATCCAAAAGAGTTTAAAGGACATAGATTTTATTGTCTTACCCATAGTACAAGAATTATTGAAATTGAAAATGCCCGGTTCATTGAGAATTGTGAGGTCAGTCACGAAATACGGAGATTAAGGAAATTAGAGTACATGTTCCTTTGACTTGTGCTCTTACTTATGAAATTATTGTTCCTCATGTTGTTGAACCACATAACAATCAAGAAGAACAACAAGTTAATGATCTCAAGGTTAACAATAAATCTATAGTAGAATAACCATAAGAAATAACATTAAAAAGATTCTAAAGAGAAAGGAGATCTATTATTCCGAATGGTTATGTGGTGTATCTAAAAGAGTCAGAAAATGACTTGAAAATTAATGACAATGATCTAATTTCGTTTTCACAAGCCAATAATAGTGATAATGCTGATAAATAGTTAGATGCCACGAAAGATAAGCTTAAATCAATGGAACATAATAATGTATGTGACCTTGTGGAAATACTTGAAGGGTGCAAGAGAGTTGGGTGTAAATGGGTCTTTAAGACTAAGTGTGACTCTCATGGCAACCTTAAACGCTACAAAACTCGTCTTGTTGCCAAAGTTTTTACTCAAAAGTACGGCATTGACTATAAGGAAACATTCTCGCTAATTTGCAAGAAAGGTTCTTTTAGAATTATCATGGCATTAGTAGCTCATTATGATCTAGAGCTACATCAAATAGATGTGACAATCGCCTTTCTAAATGAGAATTTAGAGGAAGATGTTTATATGAATCAATTAATGGGGTTTTCAGTTGAGGAAAATAACACATGGTGACTTAAGAAATCAATATACAGACTTAAGTCTTCTCAACAATGGTATCTCAAGTTCAATGATACTATTATATCCTTCGGATTTAAGAAAAGTATTGTTGATTAATGTATATATCTGAAAGTCAATGGGAGTAAGTTTATCTTTCTAGTTCTGTATGTTGATGACATTTTGATTGCAACTAATGATCTTAGTCTATTAAGTGAGACTAAGAAGTTTCTCTCTAATAACTTTGAAATGAAAGATATGAAAGAGACAAGCTATGTGATTGGAATAGAAATATTCTGTGACAGATTACAAGGATTGTTAGGCTTGTCTCAGAAAACATATATCAATAAAGTTTTAGCGAGATTTATAATGGAAACTGAATTTGTGGCATGCTTTGAGGCTATGGTTCGGGTTAAGTGGTTGTGAAACTTTATTTCAGGACTTGGAGTAGTCGACAATATTGCCAGGATGTTGAAAAATTATTGTGATAATTCCACAGTTGTCTTCTTTTCTAAAAATGATAAGTATTCTAAATGTGTTAAACATATGGAATTGAAATATTTTGCCGTTAAAGAAAAAGTTCAAAAACATAAAATGTCAATAGAACACATTAGCACCGACTTTATGATTGCTTACCCTTTGACAAAAGGGTTGCTGCCCAAAATATTTAGTGAACATGTTGAAAGTATGAGCATTGTTGTCAAGTAGACATTATTGTATATTATGTTAATATTTATGTTTTATATACTTTGACACTCTGAGCTCATGAATGAATATGTTTTTGTCTTACCTATTTTTCGAGTTTGTATACATGATTGAATATGAATGATGATAACAGGTTCTGTCTTTAATAAAGACATTATTGTTGAACCACTTATATGTTTCCTATTTATAGGTTATGTTAAGGAGAAGAGTGACTCTGTAGTACATGGAAGGGACTGTGTCGATTAGATGATATACGATCATCATCTCTCATGTTAGTTTTTATTCTTGGTCATGATGAATGATGTATCTAATGTAAAGAAGAGTTTGACTATATATATGCATTAATATTATGTTTTGACAGACTTATTAGACTATAAAGAGGGTAATATCACACGAGTCAAGTGAGAGAATGTTGGATTAAATGTCTCATGTAATAAACATGTGACTTATTTTATTAGTTTAATAAAGAATTAAGTTATGTTAGTGGGTTAAACTCTTATTAGGTAAAAGGAAAATAGTAGTTTTGCAATTATAGTAACTACTAGCTTGATGGAAGTTAATAATATTTAAGAAATAGGTTCTGCATAAAACTCAAAGTAATGTTTTTGGCTGTAAAGAGTTTCTTTTTCCCGTACCATAACTAAAGTAGAAGAAGAGAATAAAAAAAAATAAATGAATTGAAAGTAAATTTTTTGAGATTTCTCTAACACTCTTAAAATATAGTTTGCTCTTATTCAATTATAAAGGTTAATGTCTTTGTACTTTTTTATTTATGAAAATTATAAATTTTAAAATCTTTATGTTTAATGGTAATTTTTTATATTGAGATTCTTAAAAAAATTACAAATTAACATATTAATCTCTGATGTATCAATTCAAATAAACTGGCTGATGCCCCGTGTCCACACAATGGCTTTTTCAAGAATGGGGCATCTATGATTCTATATAATATATATTGTGCTTAATTACTGAAAGGGAATACAATGAAAAGGTGAATATATACTTAGACTCGAGGTGTTGTTACGCTGTATGATAATTTGTGGGGATGGAAGTTTACATACTTTTGTGCCTCTCATTTCATAGTTAAGTGTAAAAATTAGTGGGGATGGGGTGGGAATTTAGGAGAATTTTTTTTTAAAATAAGTTTATTTTTAAAGTGAAAAAATATTAATATATTTATTTTTAGATTATTTAATAAGTTAATATTACAATATATTTTATTAAATTAAATATAAATAAATTGTTACTTTTTATTTTAAAAACAAATTTATTTTGATGAAGTATTTTTCAAAATTTACGCCAAGAAAATAACAAACATAAAAGAGGACTTCATGAACTGGCACGACCCATCTGTTTCGCAGTCACCGCCATGAAGAGGTGCCTTTATATATTATACTGTTTTTGTTATTGATTGTTCTTAGATGTTTTGTTTATTGATTGTTAAAGAGCGAAACAAGTATTTATTTTTTTTTAAAGCAAGTTGAATATTTTTACAAAGAATTAATTTTTAAAAAATTATTTACTTCAAAATAATTAACAACGAATATGAGAATTTAACCTCCAAGATTCTGAAGATCCAAAATGACATTCACAAAGAAGCAGGAAGAAAAAAAATATGAATGTGAATCCGGATCCACTGTCCACTAGTACTCACGACCATATACGGGGTCTTACAAAACCAATTAACAAAATATACAAATACAAGATGAAATTATAATTAAAAACAAAAATATTAATTTTGTAAATGAACAAAAAGTAATACTCTATACGTGTTTGAAAAATCCAGGTAAGTGACAGTTGGTGGCATCAAGTGCTGCCGCTGTTGCCGACAAGTTACCTGAATTTCTTTTCCCATTTTCAACACGACCGAAAGACATGGCAGAAATTTATATTTGACTAACTTCTGAGCTCTAACCACCGACTCAACTCACATGGTGTTACTCCTACTGTCTAATACATTACGTATGAGTCACATGAGTATATCACTCTTCAATTGGATTAGTTGTCGACCACCAAACCCAATTCCTCATCTTTTTTTTTTTAAGATAAATACTTAAATAGATTTAATCATCTAAGTTTAGTGTATTATGTTAATTATATTATTAACTAATAAATAATTATTATAATTAATTGATAATTAACTATTATAATTTATTATAATTAATTATGTAATTAATTTAGTATACTAAATTTAAATGCATTAGATTTTTTAAATTTTTGACTAAATATTTATATAAGTATTATTATGAGACTAATTTCTGAATTAGAAATAGTAATTAAATAAAAAAAATTTCAAATCAACAATTTTAAGATTTAAATTCCTAATATTATAGATAAAATTCGTTTAGGATCATAATCAATTTTCATTATGGCTAATCACTTACACTAGGTTTATGCAAGTATTACTATTATTAACTTTTTTTAAACAAAAATTGAGAGTGAGGTGTGAGATTATAGTTCTCAATCTAAGGTAGATAGATAGGTTGGGATATATAAATTTGGAAATCAATTTAATTTATAAATAAAATTTAATTTAAATTATATAAATAAAAAATAATTTAATTATGTAATTTGAAATTTATTTAATTTTTAAATAAAATTATTTTAAAAATTTATAAAAATATTAATTTAAATTTAAAATCAAATTTTATATATATATATATATAATCATTCAAATTTGATCCAAATTGAGTGAATTTAATTTTTAAATCAAATAAAATAATTGAATAAATTTAATTAAATTTTCAAATCAAATTGATTCGACTTTTTAATAATTCTATACACGATATATGTGTGTAATCTTATTTTTATCAAGAGTTGGAATTTGTAAAAATTGATTATCATCAAATGTATATTAAAATTTGTAATTTTTAAAATTTTCACATTCTTTAAATGTAAGACTAATCTCTTTAATAATTATATCTTTTTATTATTGAGGTCAATTGAAAACAACAGTGCTATTTAATACGAATCATTTTCTACGAAAAGTGTCATGAAGCATGGCTAAGGCTAACCAATCAGGGGAGAAATAGGATAGAAAAAAGAAAAAGTTTTGAATCTCACACACAAAACGCATATTCATGTATGCCATTCTCAGGTTTTCGTGTGCGTTTGAGGAATACACCTTCGTAGCTTTTAGCAAATTTCAATTGAAAATGTCATAAGAAAAACTTAATTAATTAGAATCATTTTTATCCTCTGTTCATTCTTTGTTCATATATATAATGCGTAGTATACGAGGAAAAAAAGACATCATAGCAAATACTAACAACAGAATATTTGATACTTATATTTGAGCTGCTAAAGCAAAAAATAGCAGACTACTGTTTATTCTATTATATATGTATCAATTACCAAAGCAAAAACGTCGGAGATGTTGGAATCTTCCTATAGAACAGACCAAAATCATGTTAAAGACAAGTAGACAACGTTTTTCGTCCTTAACAACGCTTTTCTTCTTTTCTAATTCTAGCATCTATAGCTCACTATCTTTTGACGACTTTCGTCCTTATCTACGAAGTACAGAGACAAATATAAATATGGAACATGATATAAATATAGATATAAAAATACATTAATTTTAAAAATTATAAAAACGGATCATATATATATATATAAAAGAAAATTATATATTAATTTTGTTTGAAAATTTTATAAAAAAAAATAATAATTTATTAATATCTCATAGTTGATTTTTATAAATTTAAATATTTATATATATATATATATATATATATATATATATATATATATATATTTATTATTTCAAATTTTTAAAAAAATTCATAATTCATTAATATTATTTTTATAAGTTTAAAGATTTATAATATTTTAATATATATGTTATATGTAATATTTGTTATCTAATAAGTTCTCTTAAAAAATATAAACATAATTTCTATTGACATAATCTAAAAATCTCCTAAACTAACTTCTCCAATAGAACTAATTATGTATGTACGTAATGCGTAAAAAAATAAATACTAAAAAAATATTGGTGTGAGGTAAGCGATCAGAATAACAAAGTGGATGATTTGAGTACGCAGTAGAGGTAGAAGAAGCAGATGAAAATAGTGTTGTATGATAAGATAAAACTTAAAAGTCTAATAATGGCGTGTAAAAGATAAAACTTAAAATACTGATATATGAAAATAATAACTTGAGACGTCAGTCATGTGAGTTTGAGTGAGTTACAAGCTTACTAATTGAACGTTAGTTATGAAAATTAAGTTTTTTTTTAAAAAAAAATATTAATGAGTCGTGTTCAAATCATTTCTTAGTCATGTTCGAGAAGTGTCCGAGCATGTTTGAAAAGTATTCAAGTGTGTCCAAGACGTGTCTAAATTGAAAAAATAATTTTTTTTAATCAGATACATTTAGACACATATGACACATATGTTATACAAATATCTCCATATATTTAATATAAATACATATCTAATATATAAATATATTTTATAATCAACATATCTAACTTGATAAGTCTCTTTAATATTATCATTCATATTTCCCCTCTGTTAACGTTTGTATTTATTTTATAATTGTTAGTACGAGATATAGGCAAATGTGAATTAAATATATATATATATTTTCTCTCCTGAGGTGAGAGGGTGTGGGATCAATCATGTTCGGGGGTATGGTCACCAGTAAGATTCAAACTCATACACTACAATCAAAGTTTACACACATGACACTCAAATTACTATAAATCAATTTACATATATCAGAATTCCCCATTATGATTCCTCTTTATATTTTAATATTTTACCTCGTTCGGTTTATAATATTTCTTTTGAATCAATAGTTAGAAGCAAGTAAAAACAATAATAATAATATTCTCATTATATTTTTCTCTTACATTATTTTTTATATTATTTTTTATATCATTAATTATATTACTTTCTTTTAATCACTTTATCTTATTTAATCATAATTATTAAAAGATATGATAAAAAAAATATGTAAGATAAAAAATATAGTAAGATAATCATTTAAAAAAATGAACATAAAAGGTAACAATTTACATATTGATTATACAATGAATTTTAAATTATTTATTTATCTCATTATATTTTTCACCTGCACAGTTTTACTAAAATTAAGCATGAAAGTCCTAAACTAACAATATTAAAGAAAAAATCAAATCAGGTAAAGATATACAAATCTCTTGTCCAGGGTCATGGTTTCTATTAAAATAAAACTATGACATTCAAGCTAGCTCTGCACCTCCTTGACAATATATATAAATGTTTTAATCTTTTAAAATGTAAATCTAATTTTAAAAATAAAGCATATATAATAATAATTTAATAAAAAATAAAAAGTAAATGATCATATATTTTTTTTATATTTTTTGTGTATAAAAATACATCTATTTTATAAAAGTATAAATTATTTTAATTAATTAATAATTATTAATTTCATAAGTTACCTTTTAAAATGTAGTAATTCTATCGAGATTCATGATACATACCAAAGATATTTATACAAGAATCAAACTAGACAGGATTATCTGTTGAAGTGAAATATGCTACTGAATTAGGGATCAGCGCACTAAAGTAAGAGGAAAGTGGAAACAAATCCCTGAATTAGAGGGACACATCAAATTTGTTAGAAAATAGAAAGAAAGCAAGAGTTGTTGAACTGGAACCCCATAGAATTAAATATATAAATATAGTAATTAATGTGGAGCTAACCACGTCTTCTTCGGTGGCGTTTTCATCTAAGCTACATATGTACACCCTCGATGGGTACCTTCCCTCTGGGTCTTCATCACGTAGCATTTTGCAGTTTGCATCCTTCGCATCTATATCAAGTATCAACTCATAACTCGGATTATTTCCACGTGATCCGGCATGTTCATGTCGTTCAGATTATTGAGATCACCTACCTGTCCAACTCATGTAATGCCCCTCCTGGCTGTAAAAAAATCCTTGATTTACTAATTAACAAGTTATTTATCCATAAATTATCTATAAAGTTGATGATTTTGGATATCATATCGGTCATGCTCAATATTACCACTAGTTATTTGATTCTACCTACGTACAATTAAGTTCGACTTTGGTTTTTCTTTTTCTTTTTCACGTCTATTCGTTGTCTTTATAGACTTGTTTTAGATCAAAATATAATTATCTAATAAATACCTTGCATGCATTTGAGAAAAATCTCGATTAGAAAAATAAACATCACAAACGGGATATGCAAGTAAAATAAACCAACACAAGAATCTCAAATTTTTTTCCCCATACAAACAACCAATCGCCTGCGGTCCCAACAAATGTTCATACTATAAAATTATGTGAATTGATTGGATGGTGACTATCCTCAAAACAATTTACTAATTATAACATCATGCGCTTAAAATATCTGGCCAAGTTCCTTTCATGAACTGAACAGACAAAAATATCTTATGTAGCGTCCTCGAACAGCAAGATCAAGAACTAAGAAACAAAAGAAAAGTTATGAACACCCTCCCCCTTATTTTATTTTTTATCCCTCTTTCATATAATGTATGGAGCCTTATGAACTACGTAAAACCTCTAAAAAGTCTATCTTGGATTATATAGAAAAGAAATACCCCCCACCTCATTTTGAGCCAAAATCATACCGCATGGGTTAGAGCCGCTATAAGAAGACAATTTTTTCTTTCGAAAATATTAGGCTGAATAAGAAACAGAAAGAAACCATTACATAAGGCCAAATGGCGCTATTAAGTTGAGTATGTTTTTCTCTATTAAATCATAACCCATAGCCTTGCTTCGACATGAAATTAATTGAACTTGAATGGAAGACCCTTTTTTTCAGTTTGCAACATTACTGAGTGTTTTTTTTTTATAAAAAAATTTGATAGACAATTACTTCTGAATTTTTATCATCAAACAGTAAACTTATCTCATATGGAAATAATACCCACCGTTTAATACTACGATAAAGTATTTCAACTTGACCTAGAATAATATTTAGACTCTAAGTCCTTTCCGTGAGGCCAACTAGATCCAATAAGATCCGGCAGTGACACAAAGTGGAGCAACCGAAAAAATAAATACACACTCTTTCGAGACAGTTAGAGAAACAAAATTAAATTAAAGAATGGAGTCAACCGCTTAAATTAATAATAATCGAAACGTCGTTATGTACACATTTAGATTTAGTGCTGTAAGAACCCAATTTGCTCTGCCTCTACCTAAACTTCCATACCAAGAATTCAATCCTATATTTCACATTTCACAACCTTCCCACCGAGGGCAACAACCTCTTCTGCAATCCCCAATCTCTCCTATTGCAAATCCTTCTCTTCCTCACGCAAAGCATTTAAAGTGGTGGGGGGTCCATCCCTCCAGCTGTATATATACCGATATGTTTTCACCTACCAAATCCAACGCAACCAACTAGGAACAAACTACTATCACCAAATTCCACCTTTACTTATGTACACAAAGCCCAAACCTGAAGCAAAGAATATTATACTATAAAATCCACACCCCTAAATTCCCTCTCACCCACCCTTTCTGCTTTAAGAACAAGATTTGATTAAACCCAAATTGTACAGATTCCTTCTGACGAGGCTCCCAAGAGACAACAACACTGCCCCACCAACTCCAACTGGTTGTTCCTCCATCTCTGCCTTCTGATGACATACGAATGGCAACTCCTTCACTTTTAAATTGCTTAACCCAATTTTCTGCCTAACAGATTCTATGATTTTTGGGTCCGCTGGGTATCCAATCACATCCGTTACATAGAAAACATTTGTAGCCACGTCTCCTATGGTGGATATCTCAGCCCTCGTCACATTCAGCCCATTCTCCCGGAACGTTCTCATCACTTCTGCTAGAAGCCCCTGCTTGTCTTCCGTGCATAACTCTAACCTAACACCCTGTATTCAAAGAATTAGCAATTAATTAATTAATTAATCTTGGCACGTTCATATCAAAAGGTCATAACAATTTAACAAATAAAAGTGAGAAAAAGGATGCTATACTTCAGATGCCCTTCTCTCCACTGCAGCTTGCAAGCATTGAATCACACGTTGACGCTCTGGTTCTGAACTAATTGGGGTGCCATCCTTATGTCTTATATAAAACTCCTGAAGTGACAATTTGAATATCGTTAATTAAGCACATAAACCAAGCTAAAGACCAAAAACCAGCACATTTAATGCTGAATTATAATTACCAGGTATGCTTGGTCACTAGTTGTGTTAATAGTTGCATGAAACACAACATATTCCATGTCTGTCAAATTGCATACAACATCGAACAAAAGCTTAATTCGATCCTTGCACTGAACATTCACAACCGAATAACCCCTTTCTGCCCAATTTTGGACGGTCACTAATGGGGTATCAGAAGTAAACTTGAAAATGGGATTCCTCTGATAATCGCGGTCGGCGAACATCATTTGGTGCAGCCTTCTTTCAGGGTGCATGACAGCCATAAAGATGGAAATTTTTGCACTCCTATTGTCATTGTCTCCCTTTAAAACATTTCTTAAACGTGCCTCAAGCCTATTAAATTTCTGAGAGTCCTCAATAGCGGACCCAGAAATGAAGTCTTTTACATAGATTAGGGAGGCAATGCAGCCATTGTGAGTCCAAACCTTAGCCTCAACCACATCACATTGCAGCTCAGCCAGTACGGCAAACACCTCCGAAAGAAGACCGACACGGTCCGTTCCAGTTAATTCCAGGGCAGTTAGACCGTTTGAGCCATTAGTTTTCCCATTGTGAATGCTGCCAAGTGACTGTTACAACATATACACAAGAATTCAGATCGTGATTAATATAACAATAAAAACGCCATACACATGGGTGAATCAGTTTTAATTTAACCAGTAACAATTTGTGAATTAAATTAGAAGTTGTAAAGCCACAAATCCACAATTAATACCTGTTCAATGTATCTTAAAACGCTCTCATCTGTTAGCTTGTTTCCGTTTTGATCCGTAACATGGAAAACTGTGAATTGAATAGCCAAAGATTAGTGCACCTGGAATCAAAATTATCACTGAAAAGAAAGAGAAAGGGAAAGGGAAAGGGAAAATTAGCTTACCATCCATGGACCACCTGCCATCAGAGGAAATGTAGGCCTTCTTAATTGAAAGGTTCAGATCAGTGAGCACTTGTAGCGCATCCAAAAGAATCCCATGCTTTCTGGCGCTATCAACCTGTGCGTGAATTTCATCATATCAGAGACATTATATTTTTTAATTTATTTACATTAGAATTGAAAACCAACATTTTTGGAACAAAATGAAGGATTTTGGTGCGAGGTTACCTTGACTATAGTGGCTGTGGAGCAAACGGCATTGTCGATGACAACCCTGTTACGCAGCGAAAGGTCAAAGTCAGTGAAATTACAATTTTTTCCCCCAAATTTCTAAGACTGGATGAAAAAAAAAATTAAAAATAGGAAGAATGTATGCACGGGCATTGGGAAGAAAAACATTCTGGAAGAAAGGAGAATAAGGAAAAAAAAAAAAAAAAGTCAGAAAATTGTTAAAATATTGTTATTGGGACAATTCAACTTGAAAAGTCGGTGGGAATCAGGAAATCTGCTTTTCTCACCTTTCGAAAATTTCACGATTTTTGAAACATATTATTTCAGAAGATAATGAAATTGAATTATTACAACCGAGGTATGCAGGAAGAGGTCATAAGAAAGGAAAATTGTAAATAAACCAACACATAAAAATAGCAACTGATTTCAAAACATGAAACAATTCTCCTATGAATTTCAAATTAAGAGGTTTGGAATCAGGAACATTCAGAAAATTTTGATTGGGGAATTTAGAAAACGGCAGAAAATCAGGGAGAAAATTCCATAAACAAATAAATTGGAATGGATTTACAGAAAATCAACCAAACTCTTGACAAATCTGTAAAACACTCGCACACTTACAACCTATAATCACTTAAAAAAATATGAAAATGAAAAACAGAAATCATTCTATAGAATGAAGAAGAATATGAAAGTTAATAGACAGACCTGGGGGTGCTCATCCGTATTACGAGCTTCTCGTATTCGTCCGTACAGGCTGACCACTCCATCTTTGCAGTTTTTCCAACGAAAGAGGAAACCTCAGTTCAGCTTCAGCACAGGGAATGAGGGAATAGCTAACCGGTTTTAACAACAGTCACCCGAAACAACACGAACGAGTATTCGAAACGTTGTTTCAGTACGTGTTTGTGATGTATCTCAGGCTCACCACCAAAACATATATAGTAGATAATAAAAATGGCTTAAAATTCTAAACGGTGGCTTTTATTGCACAAACCTGTTCAGACCAAATCGCCATAAAACCTCCCTTACCAAACTCTCTCGCTTCTGTATGAGTTGTGAGAGTGTGAGAGTTACTATTCTCTGTCTTCACTCTCTTTCCAAGCGCAAACCACGCCTTGATCTTAACTCTGCCTCTTCCTTATACAGCATGTATATCTATTTATATTTAATATTTATGACATTTTCTTCTTACCCGTCTTTTATTATTATTTTATTTATTTAGATTAGAAACTACGCCTATACGAAAAAAAAAGGAGTAGCATTTGTTTGAGTTTTTATTATGATTTATGAAGCAGTGTGACATGGCGTGACTAACGCTTGCCCCTTAGTCTGCCCGCACTGACCGAACTTACTATTTTTTCTGCTGTTCCACATACAGTAATCTTTATATGTACCAACAGGTCAACCAACCGCAATGACACGTGTTCTATCACCAATCAGGGTCGTTAGCGATCCAGCTGGAGCGACACGTGGGATCTGCAGATGTTGCTTTGCGTGGTTTGGACTCAACAGCACAGCGGCAACTGCAGATGGAGACGCGAAGAAAGTTTTAGGGAAATATAGAGTACTGAAGATAAGTGTATTAGGTTAATTATATAATAATTATTATAATTAATGATAAAATTATTTTAATACATTTAATTTAAATATTTTAAGTTTATACAAAAGAGATGACTAACGTCACCTTTTAGGGTTAATTATGATTTTTATAAATTATTTTTATTACATTATTTTTATATCAGTTTATTTTTAGATAATAAAATAAAAAATACATATTTTAATGTATTATCTCTTTATTTTTTCTTAAAAAATGTAGTGTGAATAAAAATATAAAAAAAATTAGTATAAACTATTATTTTTCTTCTGGGGCCCTGATAACAATCGAGTTATCTTTGTAATTAAGGTGTAATTTGCCGACGGCAATTATGACGTACGCACGTGACAACACCGCTGGTATCGGCTTTTTCCCTGTCCCTTGTTTTGGCCGGTTTTCTTGTAATTCTACTTGTGTAAATGTACATTAACCTTGTGTGTGAATGTTTTTTTATTAACAGAACGAAATAGAATAAGTGGGGATGAATCGAAAAAGAAAGGAATAAAATGAAACATAATTTCTCTCCTCTTTGTTTGGAAGATTCATTAATGGAACGGAACAGAACATGTGTTCTCCTCATTCCACCTCAATTTTAGGAGGAACAAATATTAAACATTTAAGGGGAAGAGGGAAGAAATGATTCTCTATATGTTTTGTTCTGTTCTTATGTATTTTAAAACTTCCAAACACAAACTTATTTTCATTCCCCTTATTTCTTTTCTGTTCCTCCCATTATCTGTCGTCTAAACATAGTGTAAATCATTGAATTTAATCATCGCCTTTGCTTGTAGCCGTAACTCATTCTTGTTTTCATTCATATACTTTACCTCATTTTCGTCTTTCCCAATTCCAAATCATCACCAATGATAATCATCTTTAATTTTTTTTTTTAATCCCTCACGACAGCATCTATAAATAATTCCAAACAATTGAAATGTTTTAATCTTTTAAATTGAGACAGAAAGCAAAAATATCTAGCTGCTAATGTTTGGAATTCAAAAAAAGAAAAACAAAATGTTCCCATCAATTTTAACTAATGAGTGACATTTGTTCGGAAATTATTGTGGTAAGGTGATCTTTTTTTATAAATGATTATCTAAAACCTGATGTAGAGTTGAAGATAATAATAAACTAAAATGCATACAAAGTAGTATAGGTGAGACTCAATTATGAAATTGAGTAGTTTTTAAAGAAATTTAATGTCATAATTTTTAATAATGGTGAATATATCTTTTTTATAAATAGTTAAATGTCTTCTAAAATATGATAACAATAAATTAGGAATGATTGAATATGCTTTGAATATAAGATTAATCATTGGTCACGGTATCAAGGCTGCCCCTCTACACAATTATTCTTGCTTACTGCTTAGTCAGTTCTATGTGAATTTCAATTTTATTTTTTAACATTAAAAAATCAAATTTTCTAGAAAATGATAACAAAGATGCATGTAAGCATAAATACAAGTATAACATAGCCAACAAAAAAATAAAATGAGTACAAGTATATCAAAGTAATCATAAATCATTTATTTAGAAACTGGCAACAACTATGTCAACCACTAATTATATTATATTTTTCTATAAATTTCATTATTTGGAATCTGTCTCGCATATTTGACAATTGAGATTTTCGTTAGGTATGATTATATCATAATTAATTATAATTAATAGTCCATATTGAAAAGGTGTAATTGGATTGGTTGCGAACAATATACGCACACGCACGACTCAGAAGTCATAACGTAGTCGTGGAGGCACCTCGAGAGAATCAGAATTATCATGCGTTCCTCTAACGGTGTTTTGAATCGTGAATCTTTCAACACGTGTCAGACAATGGAGTGTCCTCCAAAAAGGACCCACGTGGATGGGCCTCGATGTCTTATGTCACGTGCAATGCAAGCACGTCATAAATACACGTCCTCTGGTCCGTCCAACGTAGCACAGTCGGCCGTTAAGCCTGCAGGCGAGGACGGCTTCCTAAGAGACAAACGGCCGTTGGCATTGAAGGTGTGGCGGGAAGAGACGGGGTTCCCGCCAAATGGGGCGGTGGTGGGCCCCATTTGTTATCCGCGTAGGTATTGTTGTAAAGCTATAAAGCTGCATGGAGGGTCTGGTTGCTATTTGAAAATTGAAATGGAAAGGAATAGAGGGTGTTGGGGGACAAAGCCAAATGAATGATTCGAATCGAGAATGGTAGCCACACCGTGAGCGCGTCTTTTGGCACTGCCCAAAGGGCAATGTACCGTGAAAAAAAAAAAAAATATACATTTAAAACATTTAAATTAAGTGTATTAAATTAATTATATTATTAATTGATAAATAATTATTATAATTAATTTTATTAATAAATGTTATAATTAATTTAATTTAATTTAAATATTTTAATTTATGTAAAAATTTCTTTTATGAGATAGAGGTTAAGAAAAGAAAACTTCTTCTACAATTTATTACATTATTCTAATAAAATTGTGATACTTAATCATTTATAATTATACAAATAATTGAATTAAATTTAAAATTTTAAATTAAATCTGAATAATTATAAATTTATCAAAAATATTATTTCAAAAGTATTTTATAATTTTTCTTAAGAGAGAGAGGCCTCGCGTGAGAATCAGCATTGAGTGGTGCCACGTTGTTGACAACTCAGAGGGTGGTTCTTGGGGGCTACCTTTTTCTCTCTTGTTGTTTTCGATTTTGTATGTGTTTCGTAAATCCCGCCTTTTTCTTTGGTACTTTTTGACCGTTAAGATTCGCTGTGGCGCCAAATTCGAAAACGCGGGATTAAGAAGAGTGGCATTTGACATGGCTTAACGGCGCTTGAGGCATGTTTTCCTCTAACGTCAACAAGCATGAAAGAACGAACATGTTGCGATTAATTTGATCAAAGCCCCAGTGTTGGCTTTCCTCTGAATTTGGATGAGTTTTGGTTTCCGCTTTCTCGCTTCACAGGCTACATTCCCTAATTTGACCGCTATTAGTAAAATATTTCTTCCCTATTTCTCGTGTCTCTTACCAAATGCCATTCATTTGCTCAACCTCACGTGGTTTTACGTTTTCATTTCTAATTTCCTTAATGAACCCAGTCGTAATTGTAAAACAACTAGTTGAATCCCGTGGTTTGCACAGAATTATTGAATGAATAATGTTTATGTTCCGGATCAGATTTCATATTAATAGTTCATGAACAATTCGATTTATTAGAATTAGAACTCAAATATTTATGCGCGCTATTAAATAAATAAATTTATCTATTTATAAAAAATAAATGTCTCTCATAAATAAGAATATTAATTATAAGAGATAATATTCTTATTAGATTTTTATCTTATTTAATAATATTTAATATAGATTTAATTACGATTCTTATCACTCTAAACGCTCCTATAAATATTATACAAAGTAACAAAGAAATGCAATCTAATTAAAAATACTATTCACCTTATACACAGTCTAACTTTAACATTAGAGTATCTTTTACAAATACTCACTCCTTACACCACCATGCATCGAAAGAAATTACATTTCTCAACCTTATTCAGATATTCATCTGAACCTCATTTAGTACAGTTTATATACATATATTTATACACTTATTATTTTATATTTGTAGAGTTTTTATCATTAATTATAATTGTCTTATCTCATTTTTTTTACATACATACGCTATAATTTGTCACATATCCTATGTAAGCTAAGATGATACAAGCACATCTAATGTATGCTAAGCATTATCTTTATTGAAAATATAAAAAATTGTAAGACTGAGGAGAAAGAAGTGATTGTGAGAAATAAAAATATGAAGAGTCCTTCAAGCTTGATCTCTACTCAAAGTTTTCAAAACTGAACTGGTCATTAAATTGATAAGAAAAAAAAATTAAGAGGTTAGACCGAGATTGAACTAGGGTTGAAAATATATGAAAATATATTACGAATATAATAACATATATATTAATTAAATAAGCAAAAATGTAAAAAAAAAAAAAAAAACATAGCAAAATATCTATATTTTGATGAAAGTAATTCACGAGCCATAAAATAAGTCAACACATTAAAGAAATATAATAAACAAATCTTAAACTGCATCAATATATTTGAAAATGTATTATCCTAAATATATTTTTATAATTGGAATTAATTTAAATATATAAAAAAATACAATTGAAAAAAATATTACATGCCAGCACACAAATACTCTAAATGGCTTATTGGTAAACTTAGTTCATAAGTTTCTATATGTGTCAACTTCGAATCTTGTGCTTTAACCTTTCGAATTTATTTCAATAACATATATAATAATATAGAATAGAGGAGGGATTAATTTATATTAATGTAATTTTTTTATATTTATTTTTAATTGTTAATTTTATTTTTATCTAATGATTAAGATTATTTTATTAAAGATAATCATTAGATAAAAGTAGAATTAATAGTTAAAAATAAGTATAAAAAAAAATTTATACTGATATAAATTGATCTTCTCTCTATAAAATATATAATATTTGACATGTTATAAGTAAAATGTTGTTGTGGCTTAGTGGCAAGAGGTGCTGAGGTTAACATTTATGTCTTAGTTTCGCTCTTATAGGATTTTTTTAAGCTGGTTCAACAGGGTAACTTGTGTCCATTCACACGGGTTGGAGGTGTAACATCCCAAGAAATATATTAAACTTGTATATGGTCTCAGAGTTACTCTTATATTTACTTAACATGTCAGTTCAATTTTATGGTAAATTGAGTTAGTTTAGACATTTTATCGCAACATAGAAAGTGAAAAGTGACATAAAATGACTCAGAAAATAGTTTTAAAGGTTAAGTTAAGGGAAATAAACATGGATAGTTTATTTCCAAGTTATAAATGAGTTAAGAAAGTTGCAGTTAAAGTTTAAAGGTAAACTGAGTTCGTTTGATATTTTTAAGCATACTGAGTAAGTGTTTTGATACCGAATGAACTTAGTGCATGTATGAAAAATTAAGGAAATGGTAAAATAAGTATTAAGATGAATCATAAAATTTATTTTAATACTTATGGAGGTTAGAAAGCTTGAAATAATAAGATCAGAGTATTTCTAAGAGGTGAGAAATTCCTGTAAAATGACTAAAATGCCCTTAGGGCATGTTCTTAAAAGTGAGATAATTCTCACTTCTCTCTCTCGTCTCTCATGCAGCTGCTGGGGGGAGAAAAAACGGAGAACAAAGAACAAAGGAGAGAAAGGAGGAGATGAAGAGAAGAAGAAGGACCAAAGAAGAGGATCCAAAGCTTCAAGATTAGTCATCAACTAAGGTAAGGGGTTGTTTCTCATCTTCTCATCTTCTCATCTCCATCTTTCCCTTGATTTACTTTGATGGAAAATGGGTATTTCTAAGGTTTAGGATGTATTTTGATTTAAGATGAAGGTATTATGATTGTATTTTGATGATATATTATGGTTGTTGAGTGGAAAAGCTCCAAGAAATTGGTTTGAATGAGTTGAAATGGATGAGGAAAATGGAGGAGAGCAGCACGTTCTGCTGCTACCCAGCCAGCGCTTAAACGTTGGTAATTGGGCGCTTGAGCGCCCAGCTCACAAAAGAGGAGTTTGGAATGAATCCAACCAACGCCTAGGCGTTGGGAATTGAGCGCTTAAGCACTCAATTGGCAGAATGACCTCTAGCGCTCAAGCACTGGACACAGAACAAGGGAAAAAGACTATGGTGTTTTATATAAATGATGAAATGTATTAAGCTCTTTTACGTTATTTTAATTGATATCAAGAATATCTAAATTATGAAAAGCATGAGTTCTTTATGAGTTTAATGATTAAGATTAAGGATTAAAAATATGATTGAGAAAAAGGAAAGATTGTACATCCATTAGACATGGATTGACTTAGATATAAGTTTAGTTCTTGATGCAACAAAAGGTTGCATAGTTATTACATGAAAAGTGATGAGAAAATGAAATATAAGCATATAGATAAGTATAGCAAAGAGAAGGGCCATAGTGCCTAAATGATAATAATAAGGGGCCTTAGTGCCCAGTTAATAAGAATTAAAGGGAATTATGAAGTAAGCAACTAAGGGTTGCCTAGATATGAATTGAGAAGACGTAAGGTTCAAGTATGTTAAGTATGATGGACAATTAAGAGTGTCATAGTGGCATGGATGCCTCATAGTGATTGGGGAAAATGTTAAAGTAAGAAAGAATGTATACTAAAAAGAAGAAGTACATTTAAAGTCCCATGAACGCTTTCATAGAGGTAGAGCTAGTAGTGCAAGTATAGAGATTATGTAGTGGCTATGTAAGAGTTAGGCATAACACTACATTATGCATATATACTCATACATAGTAAAGAAACCGTTCAGAATGATGGGTTAAGGAAGTAACAGATTCCCTCCCTACTATAGAAAGGAAAGTAAAGATAAGGAACCAATCAATAAAGAAGGTAGCGGGTTAAGGAGGTAACAAATTCCCTCCCCACTGCAAAGAAAAGAATAGTCAAGTTTCATGACATCTCATGACATTGCACTTACCCCATTATGCACCATTGGTTGAGCATAATCATTCATTATAACATCATTGCATTACTTGAAATTTGATTGTTATTGTGGTTGGTGATTCTTTGTGTATGTGTGTTGTGCTCAATGATATTATGCAATTGTATGGACGGTTGTTTAATATCATTGATAGTTTATGTTTGATTGCTCAATGTTATTGTTCCATTATATGGGCGGTGGTTCAATATCATTGATTGTTACCTTTCGATGACAATTATATGGGCAGCTGTTTTATCTTGTAAAGAGGAATTAGTTCAAAGTCTAGACTAGGAACATTACACAAAGAGAGAATGTGTATGTTCCTAGATTAAAGAATAAAAATTCGAAGGATTATAAAGATTTATTTATGATGTTATGATTGAGTAAGGAATAATGATTTAATTGTCAGTTAAATTTTATTTCAGATATTTACGGGTTGTATGATGTTATATGATTGCTGGTATTGGTACACTTATACTGAGAATTATGAATTCTCACCCTGTGTGTTCCATGTAAATCCAGGTTGAAGATTCAAGGTCACAGAGAATAAGAAGAATGAAGAATAGTATAGTTATATTCTACTTTGAGTAGATAGATTTTATATTTTCATGTATATGAGATTGAGGATGTAAAAGAAAAACATGTATGTACTAGTGAAAAGTTATGTATATAAGTGGATATTGTTTTCACAAGACTCTCCATGATGATTTATTTATATAAATGTTATGGATTAGTTTATGAAATAAGTTAGAAGTAGCATAGTTAATACTATTTTTTCAGGTATATGTCAGATATACTAGGATTTTAGTATTAAGATGTTACAGGAGGCCAATTCATCCAGTTTGATAATGGTTTCTAAAATACCATTTAATAAGGCCCAATTGGACCGATCGTCAGATCGATTCCCGACTGATCTAGTTAGACCAATTGATCCAATCCAGATTTGAAAACTATGTCTCTACCATTCAAATGAGAGAATAACTAGGATTGTTGGTTGAAAGAAAAAGTGATGATGAGATGATTTTAGGCAGAAAAAAAAATATTGTTCGAATGGGCCTTGTTTTTATATATAGATAGACAAAAAAATTGTAAGATCGATTGAGGAAAGATAAATGCTTGTAAAAAAAAAAGAATGAAGAGTCTCTCAAGCTTGATCTCTACCATTCAAATAAAAGAAGAATCAGCGGTTAGGATTGTTTTCAAAAAGGAAAAGTGATGATGGGATGGTTTTAGGCAGGAAAAAATACTATTGGAATTAGTCCCTATTTTTATATATAGATAAGCAGAGATTGAAAAATAAAAAAATTTGTGGCAAAGTGAATGTTTAATGTGTATTTTTTTCTTTTTGCTAAATATTTATTAGTCTTTTATTAAAGATATGCATCAAATTTTTAAATTGTCATAATTAATTTTTTTAAAATTTCACTAAGACAAGGTTGGAGGCCAATTCATCTAGTGGCCGAGTGGTTCAAGGCATAGCATTGAAACTGTTATGTAGGCTTTTTGTTTATTAAGAGTTTGAATCCCTCTCTTTTTGCACATTTACCTAATGGTTAAATTAATTTGTAAGTCCCTATAGCTTGGATGAATTTTTAAATAGGTCCTTATAGTTTAAAAGTTTTTAATTGAATCCCTATAATTGTAAAAATTTGTAATTGAGTCTCTGCCGTCATCTCCCTGTCTACCCCTCTGTTAGAGATTACGCACGTGTCTGTCACGTGTGCTGAGTGTCAACGGAAAATTGAGAAGAGGGAGTAGCATTTTGTCCTCATATTGGGTTCCTCCATTATTGGGAACCTTACAACCATTTCAAGATTTTCATCTTCATCCAATGTCATCAAGAAGTACACTACTGAAATCAAATTTAATGAAAATTCTCAAATTGATGGGTTTAGGGTTTGAAAATTTCCTAATTTCATGAAAATTCCTATTGAGGGTTTGTTTCGGTTACCAATTTTTGTTGGGAGGAATTTTTCACTCTCTGCTTGGTAATTTTCAAGAGAGTGGAGATTGTGGTGATAAAATTCGAATCTTTTTTATGATACTTCAATCTGTTTTTATGATTGTGAATGTCTTATGTGATCAAAATGAATCTGAACCGAGAGTGAGAAGAACAAAGGGCAGTGGGTGGTCGCTACGAAGTGTCTGCCATTAATGGTAGATATAGGTGCTGGTGGTTGCTGCAAATCACGTGGAGATGGTGTTTTCTTCCTTGAACCACTGCTGGGCCTCATCGGTTCCGTTGCTCATCGATCTCGGGAAGTTTCCAGCAAGGAAAAAGGTTTATTTTTTCCCTTCTTGAGTAGAACCCAGCAAACATTTTCTTTCCATGACTGAGATGGTGCTTGCTGGGCTTGGTCGTTCGTCATTAATGGCGGACTGAGCTCGATTGGGCTGTTGGAATGGGCCAAAAAGGAAGCTTTTCCCTTCTATGGTGTGCCGGTCTATTAGGGGCTTGGTTCCCCTCATGATTCACGTTGAAACCTGGCGTTGAGATGACTGTTTTGTGCCATCTTTGATGAAACCCAAAAAAGTCTTCCATGGCAGCTGTGTTACTACCTGTGTGCTATGTGAGGAAGAAAATGGGTTATTGACCTGTTTCTTCTACCCATGGGTTGACATTTTATTTTTATTTTTATTTTTATTTTTATTTTTGGGATCTTTTTACTTTTGGTTTGGGTCAATGATAGTCTGACTTGTTATATATTATTTTTGGGTTGTTATTAAATAATTAAAAAAATGTATAACATATGGCACATGCGCAATCTATAACAGAGGGTGGACGAGGAGATGACAGTAGGGTCTCAATTATAAATTTTTACAATTATAAGAATCCAATTAAAAACTTTTAAACTATATTGACTTATTTAAAAATTCGTCCAAATTATAGGGACCTACAGATTAATTTAACCTTACCTAATTCAGCAATGTTACTGATCACAATGTTTCAAATAACAATGGATACCAGTATTCAAACTTTCTTTGATATAGATTCTCTATTCCTAATCTCTTTTTGTAATACGAAAAATACTGGAAAAAATGGGCAAGTAGGTCAACCTCTTTCAAATATACAATATTGGTTCTGACAATGCAATGTAGTTGGACTCTCATGTCGATCCGAATGAATCATCCTTTCCACGGAGGTCAATCTTTGCCTGCTAGGCAAGAGGATAGCAAGTTACAAATTCTGTCTTGGTAGGACATGTATTTTTATTACTATTAAATTGAAGTAGTTAACGGTGGGGTTACCATTATCCTTTTTGTGGTGACGAATCTTGTATGTGTTCCTAAGAAAAGGAATTTGTCCATTTTTCGGGGTCTCAAAGGGGTATGGAAACACATAAGAACTCTTGAATTGAAATAGAAAAATAGATGTAACTTCAGTTACTTCAAAAATGGTAAGATCTTTGGCGCAAGAATGCAAGAAGAGGGATTGATCCGTATCATCTTGACTTGGTTCTGATTTCTCTGTTTTTTCAAGAATACCAAGTCAGGTTCTTCTCCTACCTGTATCGAATAGAACAAGTTGAGCCAAATCTTCTTCATGGAAAACCTACTTTATTTAGATCGAGAAAATCATATGATTTATGAAATCATGTGCTATTGCTTGAATCTGTAGTCAATCATATTTCCGATAGAAGCAGTTGACAATTGAATCCAAATTTTTCCATCATTTTCATATTTGTAATAGTGTGAAAAGAAAAGAACGTCTAACTCCAAGTTGTTCAAGAATAGTGGTGTTGAGTTTCTCGACCATTTTCCTTAGGATTAGTTAATTCTATTTCACGTTAGGGGCAAAGGAAGAGGTATAACTCAGTGGTAGAGTGTCACCTTGACGTGGTGGAAGTCATCAATTCGAGCCTAATTATCCCTAAACCCAATGTAAGTTTTTCTATTTTGATGTCACAATCGAATAAGAATCGAGAATGGATAAGAGGCTTGTGAGATTGACACGAGGAAGGTAGAACTATATTTTTTGGGAATGAACTCCAGACGAATATGAAGCGCATGAATTATATAATGAAAATGATTTTCATATTTAATTAAAAATATAAAGAAAATAAATAATTAATAGAATATTTAATTTTATATTTAATTCTGATTATAATTATATATTATATATTATGTATATTAATATTAATAGAATAATATAATTACTACAAAAAGATATATGCGTGAGATATAATCTATTAATTTATTTTATCCATAAATAATATATCTGTATCATAGTCTCATCTTATAATACCTCGGCTGTTCACACGGGTTGGAGGCCAATTCATCCGGTTTGATAATGGTTTCTAAAATACCACTTAATAAGGCCCAATTGGACCAGCCGTCAGACTGGTTCCCGGTTAATCTGGGTGGACTAGCTAGTCTGGTCTAGGTTTAAAAAATATGCCTATACCTTTCAAATGAAAGACTAATTAACGATTAGGATTGTTTGCTGAAAGAAAAAGTGATGATGAGATGATTTTAGCCTGGGAAAAGATAATGTTGGATTAGGCCCTGTTTTTATATATAGATAGATAAAAAAGTATAAGATCGATTGTGGAAAGGTAAGTGCTTGTAAGAAATAAAAAGAATGATGAGTCTCTTAAGCTTGATCTCTACCATTCAAATGAGTGAATAATCAGCGGCCAGGATTGTTTTTGAAAAGAAAAAGTGATGATGGAATGGTTTTAGGCAGAAAAAAATATTATTGGAATTAATCCCTACTTTTTTATATAGATAGTATAGTATGGCGGAGATTGAAAAAGAAAAAATTTCGCGCCAAATTGAATGTTTAATGTGTAATTTTTTTCTTTTTGCTTAGTATTTATTAGTCTTTTATTAAAGATATGCATCAAATTTTTAAATTGTCACCATTAATTTTTTTTGAATTTCACCTCCAAAATAATATAAATATTATATATATATATATATATAATATAAAAATATAATATAATATAATATAATATAATATAATATAATATAATATAATATAATATAATATAATATAATATAATATGTGTGTGTCTTTGTGAAGCAAATACTGCAAATAAAACAGGTCATATAAATATGGACTTCTTCCGAAAGCAACATAAAGTAAACAAGCACTTTCTTGATGTAAGGAGCCTGAGCTTGTTCTAATTCTCTCTATGTGGTGTTCTCTTATCTCTAATAGCGCTCTTTGATTTTTTGTGATATTTTTTTTTATCTTTTGTGGTACTTTGGTCCTTCACTGATATATTTATCATTAGGCTTGTTTTTTTTTTCTTTTTTTTTTTAAGATAACTAATTCATTACTTGAGTACAATAGAAGGTTAAGTCTCAAGTATAAAAGATGGGACATATATCCAAAATAAAACTTCCAACAAGCTTCAAAGTATGACGGATGGGATGATGAAAATATAAAAGTGTAATTTAAGTGGAATCCATGCAAATCCCCTTACTTTCTCCATTGATAGTAGACTTTAGGCTATATTTTTTTATTAATTATTTCTCACAGGTAATCTTTGCTTTTTGTGTACTATTGTCAAAACCATTAGGCTCGTCTTTTATTTATTAATATATCAAATTAATCATAATTTTAATGACTTTCATAAATGAATAATTAATGTGATGTAGCATATACTTTTGGTTGACACAATTAACATTTATTCCTTTTTTGTAATGAATATTAATAATAAAATCTAATTATTTCATATTTTATAAATAAGTATTAAGATTTCTTTAGGTAAGTATTATTTATCATAAATATTTCATTAAATAATTAACATATATAAATGTATTATTTAAATATAAATAGATTTTAAAAATAATTCAGAAAGCTTTCTACATATTTAAGGTTAAAAAAATGTTTAACTAAATAAAAATTGTTCAAAAATATTACTTGTATGTCAATTAGAAAACAGCACTACAAGGAAATATTGAGAAAAACGAGTAGAGGGTACAAATGTCAAAGCAAATTTTAAGATGATGAATGGTGGTGACAAGGGTGATGGGCAATCCACGTTCTTGTTTTCCCCCGTTTTTCAACATGACATGATGGGTTTGCATCGACTAAGGGCCTAGGCAACTTGAAAATATCAAACCAACAATAGTTGACTTTAATGGTTGCCACCATCTAGATGCTTGGAATTCATATGATTCTGGATCTTTCATCTGGTAATAGAAATGTTATAGGGAAAACTTTATTGGATAGTTAAAATTTACATAAAAATACTGATATAATATTGTAAAATATTATTAAAAAAATGCGTGAAAAGGGGACAAAAAATTATAACAGCATCCTTTCCGTTTATCTCCAGGACTCCAAGGCATGACAAAACCTTCCTAAAAAAAAAATTAACGCACACAAACTATGTTTTACAAATTATTTTTTCTTTTATGATTTTCAGTTGTGTTGTAAATTAGGAAATGGATAATCTCATCAGTGTTTTTTATATGACCTTATCAAGTTGTCATGTGAAAATAGATATACACAAACAATTTAAATAGGGTTCAACAAATTTTGAGAGAACCCATTAATGAAATCCTATGTAGAACCTTTACATCTATTTTTTATTTAAAAAAAAAACATCCAAGAGAATACATTCCCAAATGGAAGTATATATTAGCATTCAACAAGAATTTAATTTTAGTTTGCTATTAGTATATATTTTTTATATTATCATTTAATAATTTTTTTGAACTGATTATCATTTAATTTATTGATATACCAATGAAAGAGTTATATTCAATTTTAATATAATTGTTGTTACAGTCAAATTCTTTTAATTGTGTATTAATATACACAAATTAAATAATATAAAAATTTTACACTAATAATACATTAAAATTAATTAAATTCAATAATTTTCTTTTAAAACCATAATTTGCATATCTGCAGTTATTTTTTAATTGTAGTTTTTTGTAGTCAATCATAAGTCTTGTTATATTCTCTTAAAACATCTTTTTAATGATCCTTTTAATATATACTAAAAAAGTATTAAATAAAAAAATAAATAGATTTAATATGTTAAAAACATAAAAAAAAAAGTATTCAATATTTTTTTTAGTAATTAAGAGGATTTTTAGGAAAATTAAGAATTATTCATCAATCATATATTAATATGAATGTGAATAATAAGAAATGGAAAGTATCTCATTTAATGTTATAAGAAATTAGACACATGCATTAAAGTTGTCACGCTATTGTAAGGTGGAAAGGGATCGTCCTCAGACTTCGCATTTTTTGGAAATTCTAAAATATTTTAAGAGTATTATTCTAGAAGATGTTGTATATATTTATATTTAATTTAAAAATATTTAAATTTTAATTTAACTATTTTTATAGTTTTAAGATTACATGTATCATAATTTGATTAGAGCAGTGTAATATTTCTTAAGCGTTGAAGAATCTCTCCACGTTTTCACTACTATATTGAAGACATTTATTGAAGAAGCTGACTAGTTACTAGCTAGCAAGAGGTTATCAAGGATGAGGGGTTGGAAGCATTAGTGGGGCTATCCCATTCCAGTGTCCTACTCAGCTTTTGCGTCGATAAAAAATTTGGTACGTTGGATCGATCATCGTGTTTTTATTGTTTGTTTGGAAAGTGAACTTGGATCCAGGTTGGATAATTGACTTCTCTTCTGCATGTACAGTTGGTTTTTGTTTTCTGCGGCCGATGAATTCGAAGCCACAAAGTTAAGCATTGTTAGTTTGTTCATTTCTTTTCCCTTTTCACCTTTGCCTATGGTATTTGGTATATATCCCAATGGGACTACTGAAGGAGACAGGACAGGAGGACTTTGAAACTTTCAACTACTAAGCTCTCCCCTTACGTTCATGTAACTTGGGCTGGGTTTTTATTTTTAAGAGAATTTGTATATTGGTTATTATTTGAGCCCTAGCTTCAGCAGGCCTTGGGTTCATTTGTGTTAATTTGGTTGTTGCTTGTCAACTTCATGATCTCGTGTCATTCCCTCGCTGGAAAATCTTCTGCACCCACCCCTTAATTAAATAACATAAAATTAAACTGACCCATCTTTCTTAATTTACAGCTGCAGCTTTTAGCAACCAAAAGCATACTTAAATGAAAACATCAATCTCCAGCTGTTGGGTTATTAAAGTCCTATAGGATTTTGCCACGTGAATTGAACTGAAATGGTACGAGTAGGTGGAGTTTAGATTTTTAGATAATGTGATACCTATGTCACAACCAAAAACTTAAAACTCAACAGAATTTGAGTAAGAAAGAAACAAATAAAGAATCAGAGAAAGCATGAAGCAAAGTAGTGGAGTATGTGGAATAATCACGTTTCATTAGGATGGAATTTATCCTCTCTCATGTGATCAATTACTCATCAATTATATGAAGAGAGATAGACACAAAACAAGGTCTCATAAATTTTGAAAGGGTCTTATCAGTGGTTCAGAGAAATTATCGCAAACTCCTTGAATGTCATGTATAATTATGTTCATTATGTTCATATTGTGATATTTCAGTTTTAATTAATGATAGAGTATCGTCACTCACTTACATGTTTACCATTATTTTTTTTTATCTTTTCTTAATAAAAAGTAAAGGCTGAGATAATAAATATATAAATAAATGAAAAGCTCCATCATTAATTAAGACTAAAATGTCATAATATGAATGTGGTAAGTACAATCCTACATGACACTATAACAACTTGCTTAGATATTGTGTTTATCTATTTTTACATGAGGGGATGCATTCCCATGTAGAATCACCATTTTTTGTCTTCGACTTACGATATGGTAAGTGGTAACTAACATGTATTGGCTGAAGTTCCCATTATCAAAAATGCTTATTACATATTTATTTTTTTATCACATCTTGAGTACATGACAAAATTAGAATATAAGTATGTAAAAAATAAAATGAGTCAAGTTATAATTAAATAATAAAAATTATGTAGATATAATGTAATGTGAGATGTCACGTGAAGAAAAAGATAAACATAAAGACTTTTAATAATGAAACCCTCTTAAAATTTATGAAATTCTATATTAGTTTGTTTGTATCTATTTCTTTCTTCACATGACCTTGTCATATGAGAATTTTACATCAAAAAACTTATTTCTTATATATATGTTTCTGTGAGAAATATTATTGTTACATTATAGCACCTTGATAAGTGGTGACCCCGCATTAACTTCTTAATTAATTATGTAGCGACCCGACCTTGACCTCTTTTTCCTCGTGGGAAAATAGAGGTGTCCTTTAAACTTAAACACTACCATAAAAAGTATTTGACAATTTGATGAGAGAAGTGTTTATTATAATATGTGAGAGAAGTGAATCTTGACAATTGGATATTACATGAATGGTTAAGATTAGAACATAAATGCATGTGACTTTTTAAGTGGTCACATGACATTTAAGTAACTTTTAATCTTGATCACTCATGTATGATTGTATGATCAAGATTTATTTCTCTCATCTTCTCACAATAAAAACTTATCTTATTAGATATGTCATATATATATATATATATATATATATATATATATATATATATATATATATATATATATATATATATATATATATATATAGGGTTAAGAAAAGCTCTTTCAATTATAAGGTTAAGGTAAATCACCAACTTCAATGATGATTAATTTACAGTATGATTACATATTACCTTCCAATAGGGGATCACAAGATTTGAACTCAAATTATACTATTGTCATAGTTGGAAGGTTAACTAGGTGACCCGACCCTATTGGCATTTTACCTTATAATACCACCAACCAAACAAAGAATTAATATCTTGACTGTTTGGTTGTTGGAACGTGGAATAGCATAGATGTATTTCTTTTATGTTTCAAATTGAGTAAATAAAAGAATACAATATGATTCTTAAGACATGAGGTTCTTTCACCCAATAGGTTAGTTAGTCTTTTAAGTTTAGCTCTCCTTATAACATTTTTCATATTTTCATAGTTTTTTTCTTGCCAAAGATAGATAATTCATTATTGAAATGAAAGGGAAAGTTAGGTCACAAGTACCAAAATTGGGGCATATGCTCAAAAGAGATCTTTCAACAGGTTAGAAGTATGATGGTTGAAAGGTAAAACAATGATGGTATGGTTTAGGTGGAGTATATGCAAGTTCTCTTGGCTTATCCATCGTCATTAGGCTCTTGGTTACACTTATTCACCAATCGTTCCTCAAAGATAGCCTTTTGCATAGGGATGTTGACAAGAGAGGTGACATATTGCCTAGTCTGTTGGATATAGACATTGGTGAGGGTGCACACGATGTGGGGCAAAGAAGTTTTGTCTTCAGGAACGTCGTCAATGGCTACTTGGTTCTTAGAGGGGTTAAGAATGGTGCTCACCCCATGACTTGAGTTCGTGACAAAGGTCTCATTGAGATTAGCGTGCACAAAGACACCACGTGCAAGTTTGGTGAGAGACAAGTAAGATGAGAGGACGCAAGGCTTGCCTAGAATGGAATAGGACTTGCTTGAGAGGACGTTGTAGAATTGGGCCTAGTTGGAAGGAGGCATCACGACTCCCCTAGGCGGCACATGCCACACCCACAACGACCGGCGTGCCTAGGCGAGCCACGAACAAATAGTTAGAGGAAGCAGCATAAACCAGAGGTGACACAGGTATGGCCCTTGTATAATAGGGGTTGTAGATAAGAATATCTTACCAAAGAGTAGGGATTAGCAAAAATTTTCAAATTTCATAGTTTGATTTGATATTAGTTTGGTTAATGCATATCTTAAAAAGCAATATTTAAAGTTAATTTTTTGACAATTTAACAAGAAAAAAATTGATAATACTTTTTGGATAAATTAAAGTTTTGATATTTATACTTTACACTCATTTTCAATTTAGTCCTTATAATTTTTCTTTTCAAAACAGTCTTCATACTTATAAAAGTTTTTAAAATAATTCATGTTATTAACTTTTGTTGTAACGCTGTTATAACACCGTTAGTTGGTAAGGTAAGTGTTTTTTTTATCCAATATGAGCTCCTTTAGATGACCATCTTCTATGTAAAACGTCAAATAAGTGATCATTAATTCTAGTTGATACTTATTTCTTCTAAGTAAATACTCTTTTGATCAATAAGTGTTCATTTATTCTAGTAGGTGTTTATTTTTTTTTTTTTTTGAGTATATATTTTTTGTCCAATGAATATTTTTTAGATGCTATTTTTTACTTTGTAAAATGTCTAATAAGACTAATTTAACAATATTAGAATGAAAGTTAATAGTAAGAACTATTTTAAATTTTTTTACAAATGTAAGGATTGATTTGAAAAAAAAATAAGAACTAAATTAAAAATAAATGTAAAATAAAGGAATCAAAACTTTAATTTAACCATACTTTTTCAGTTAATTATTTATTTCTTATAATTATGGTTCTAAGATAATATTTTATTTATTTATTTATGTTTAATCATCAGTTCAGAGAACCAAAACAAGAGACAAGGCCCAAGGCCCAAGGCCCATGCTTAGCCTAACAAAATATAATCATCTGATGTCTATATTGGTAATCTTTTAGTATGGCGCAAGTTTCCTAAAAATCAAATGTTTACACTGTAGTTAGCCCTTTATATATATTTTGAGGAGAATTCTAGGCCAATTCAGTGGTATTGCATTTGGTTATGTTGGCAACTCAAGCGCTAATGCAGGCCAGGGACACTAGCCTAATAGGGTGGGTTTTTGTCTGTTAGGCGCCCAACTGATAAAACCTCAACTTGTCAGCCCAGTCTCTTTCTCCTCACACAACATAACAAAAGCCACAAAGGTAAGGCGAGGCTGGCGAGCCGACACTCCAAGTCCAACCTTTCAGTAGAATTAAAAAAAGGAAAAGTAAGCGACCAAGGGTATTATTTGGATCAGATTAATTTGATGACACCTGAAATTCAAATCAAACCAATTACCTTAAAATTTAGACCAAATTAATTAAATTAGTTTAATTTGATTTGTAAAATTGAATTACATCGTCAAATTTGATAAATATTAATTTTCATTAGTTTAATTTTTAAATTTGTAATTTTGAACTCAATAATTTAATGACTTAATGAATTATTTTATAAATATCTATTATTTATATTATACATTTTAATTAAATCACAAATTAAATTTATTATTTTATTTTTAACTTAAATGTTCTTAAAAGATTATATGATATATTAATCTATTCATGCAACCAATAAACCATCATATCTTATCTTTTATTTTATGAATCGTGATTGCATCTTATTTTTTTTTTGGTACATGTGTTTTATTATTTTTTATAATTTTTATTTTAATAAATATTATTTTGATAATATTTATTTTATTTATTTAGTTAATAATTTACTTATATTTTATTGTGTTCAATTTTTTGTGTTTTTGTATCTTTATCTTGTTAACAGTCCTTTTTTTTTTTTTTATGAACAATCTGATAATAGATCGAGTTAGTTAACAAATAAAAATTTAACTAAACCAATTAAATTTGATGAAGTTACGATCTATTTTTCTACTAAATCAAAATCAAACCTACATGTGAACAGCCCTCCGAAATAGGATGAGGCTAAGGGCGCCATATGTTACTCATGTTTCAAAGATTCAACGCTCTATCCAAAATCCAAAGCCCGCATGTGCAGTGTGCAGTATCAACTGCTCGAATTCTCGAGTTTTGAAGCGAAAAGAATGGCTTCTGTGCACTCCATCTGGAAGCTTGGGGCAACGCATCTGGTATTGCAGTCCGATTGCAGAGGACGTTCAGCTCAGACTTTAACGCCAAGTTGCCTTGAGAATTCATGGCTGGGTAGCAAACATTGGGTTCAGCCTTATTGCAGTGCTAGTATACTGAGTCAATACGTGTTCATTTGCAACCGCCTCTCCGTCGCTTCCACCGTCTCCTTCAGCCTCCCCACTGCGTAAGTCCAAATTGAATTGTCCATATTTGAGTTTGTTATGGTTTCAGATTTTTGTTTCGGTTTCGTATTTGGTTGCAGAAAGCCAGAGCGAGTTTCTTCCGGTATTTGATGAGAGAGAGCAGATGGTCTTCCAAGGCTATAAAATCATTAGCAATGGCTGAATTGGAGGCAAGGAAACTTAAGTATCCAAATAAAGAGACTCAAGCCCTTCTCATGGGGTTTCTTATCGAAGGTAACCTTTGTTCTAATGTAGAATCGGAGGGTACCTAAGTAGGCATGGACATGGTGGTTTCTTCTTCTTTGCATAGTTACTGTCACAGGGAGCCCTGAGTAAGGGGGTTGGGTACCTACAAAAGAACTCCAACGCTCAAGTTAGACAATATACTAGAAGGGTATACACCGTGAGAAGAACAGTTACCTCGTTAGATTGACATAACCTGATGCTTATAGTGCATTTGCAAAATCCGTCAAGTTTTGAGAAGGGTTTAGAGTTTGTAAATGAAACAAGTACTCTTGGTCGAACACTTGTTGCGAGGAATATTCATGTTGTATATGGGAGAAGTTGTCGTGGGTTAATGGGGGTTGTTTCACTCTCTACAGTTCTAGCAGGCAGTCAGATTTTAGGTGTCGTTCTTAAACCTTTAACTCAAAAGAACATCACTAGAAAGACAGTTAGAGAAGAAATTCAGGTATCATCTATACATGCACGAATAAAAACAATCATTGACAATTCTGATGCATTCATTGCCTTACCAGATGGTTTTGGTACTTTGGAAGAAATTTTTCAAATTGTCTCTTGGGCCCAACTGAACATCCACCATAAACCCATCAATTTGTTGAATGTTAATAATTTCTTTGATCTTTTGTTATTTTTTCTTGACAAAACTGTGAAACAGAAATTTATCACACCTCCGGCAAGACAACTTCTTATCTCTGCTTCTACTATTAATGGATTGATTGATAAATTATAAGCTTTTGTTTATAAACCTGATCCAAATGATAGCTGATAGACCAGTCAGTGAAGAAGCGATGAGGAAGCGAAGATGCAAAGAAAGCCAGATCTGACACTTCGTCTATAACTTTCCTTTTCCTTTGATTTTATTTATCATACTTTGTTTCTGTTTAAATTTGTGTTAGATTTCTCTAATAGGTACTATCTTCTATCCTTTACTCATCTATATTTTAACATTGTAGATAATATTGTGATCTGGTTAGGGATAGCAACGGGGCAGGGCGGGGCGGGTAGTAGCCCCCCGTCCCCCGCCCCGCAGATAATATCCACCCCCATCCCCCGCCCCATGCGATAATATCCACCCATGTCCCCGCCTTCATATCCGGTCGGTACTCCATTTATTATTTCTCCGCGGTAACGAGCACCCACGGATATCCGCGGTATCTAATAAATTAAAAAAAAATTAATAAAATTAAAAAATAAAATAAAAAAATTAACAAAAGTATAATATTTTAATATTTTAATTTATATAATGAGGTTTTTAATAATTTTATAAAAAATAATTTTTTTTTGCGAGTATCCGCGGGTACGGGGGAAACTACCCCCCGCCCCCGTTTATTAAACGGGGATAACTTAAACGGGTATTTATACCGCGGAAAATTAAACGGGTATTACCCGCCCCCGTCACGGGTATTACCCGCGAGTAAAATTGCCATCCCTAGATCTGGTTGGGGGAAATGATAGTTGAAAAAAAAATTTGGGAAGTATGATATGATTGCCTGCAACTTACTAAATCAATTAAGGATGACATAGTAAGGAGTAAATTTTGCTCTTGAGATAATTTTATTCTTAAGACGCATCTTAGTTGAAAAAATAATTGTTTTAGAAGTAGCAAAAAGCATATCTTGGGTCATAGTATAAATTATCTTCTTTCTTAAAAATTACATACTTGGATATGAATGTTGAATTGGTGGATTGAGAATGATAAAAATATGCCTTGTGAGATTTTGAGCCTATTGATGAATTGATTGAACATTTGTACCATTCTCTTCTTTCTTGTGTGATTTTCACTTATGGAATTGTTACTTTAGAACTTGTTTTGATTCTTTTTTAGGCTACATTTTCACATGCATACATAAACATGATTGAGGTATTTTTTTTTTGAAATAGCTACTTTAACTAAATAGCCAAGAATGATTGGTGCACAAATAAGCAATCTTACTCAGCAGCATATTGTCTCAATATGATATCAAACACTCTTATGATTTCTTAGAAATTCTCTGATTCCTGCTAACGTAAGGCATTGGAAATTGCCTATTTCCCTTTGCTTAACCCTTTTGAGCTTATTTGACCATTCCTTGTTTCTAGCTCATTATGTGTTTTAAATGAAAAATCATGTTCTTACCTGACCTTAGGGAATAAGAGTTACCTTGACCTAATTACAACCTTGAATAAAGTCCTCATGATTTGTGTGTGCATGTGTTCTGAGTAGTGGAGAAGTAAAAGATAAGCAAGCTTATGGTAGTGTAATTTTTCATGAGTTGAATTGAGTGAAATACTTACTTTTTGAATGTTTGAAGGATTGAAAGTGAATCTTGTGAGGATCTATCATTCTTGATTTGTTCTTTTTAACTGAAGTTTCATTGCTTGTTAGTTTGAGATGTGAAGAAATGTTACTTCATTAATGCTTTGATCTCTTGAATGACTGGTTACTCTTCTTGATTCATTTAATCCTTTAGAGTTTTTAGCTTTTGAGTCTATGTCATTTTTCTTTGTTCCCTAATTTTTGTCTTATGTGTTTTGCTTGAGAGTGCAAAAGCTTAGTGTGGGAGAATTTGATAACAATGTATTTTATTCAATTTATAATCCCCTCACTAGGCTTCTTAAGGTTCAATTAGGCTTAATTAAGTTGATTTTGTCACATTTTATGAAATTGAGCTTAATTGGATCATTGAAGAAATTATTGATAGAATTATCATTAATTTAGGTGATTGCATTCTTAAGTAAACTGACTACAATTTGAGTTGTAATTATTTGATTAATGTGATTTTGGTCTTGTTGGAAAGTTAAGATAATTCTCTAATAACTATTCACTTGATAACAAGAGCCACATTGATAGCAATATATTTCATTCGTTGTATAATCTTTTCACTTGACTTTTTCAGTAAACTGACTATAATTTGAGTTACAAACATCCTATGGATGTGATTTTGGTCTTGTTTTAAAGCTAAGACAAATTTTTACAACTTTTATGTAGACCTCAAGATCGGGAACATATGTTTGGATAACTCAAATTGAAGTTGAAACAAAATTTAAAGTTTTGAACCTGACAGCTTGACCTTTATGCACTTATTAGGCTATATCTATAACTTTCATGAGAACACAAGAGCCAGTTCGGAAGTCTTGAAGGTGATATTAAGCTTGAAAGTCAGAACAGAGGAGGTATAGTTGGGTCTGACCTATAATCAGTAATTGGGTCATATCCTGGGCTGTAGGTGGTATTTTTGGCTGAAACTAGCAGTTATAAAAAGTTAAGATAATTTTCTAGAACTTTCATGAAAACCACTTGATGGGAAAATGACGCATGCCATGAAATCAGAGTAGAAATATTTCGGAGACAAGAATCTCTATAATTTCAGCTCATTCATCATCATCAAGCAACTATTTTGGCATTTACTTCTCATAATCAAACAACTTCATTATCTTCTTGTACTCCTTAAGCTATATAAAAGGGAGCTTGGGTGCTCATTCAGATCATCTTTGTTTAGTTTTTGCTATTGTGTTATTTGTTTCTCTTGTTAAAATTTTCTTTGTTATAAATTAAAATTATGTTCATCTTTTTCTTCCTATCTCTTTCTTTCGTCTTGTTTATGAGTAACTAATTTTTATTTTGCTTAGGTAAAAGAGTGAAGCTTTTGGTAATAAGTTGAGGTTAGATTAATTTCCTTCTAGTGCTTAAATGATATATTTTTAAGTGATCATTATATATGTTGTATGTTGTTTCCAATCAATTTAGAAATCATTCATGTATATTGAAGAACTTGATTCATTGTAGACGAGACGTTGGTACAATGGATGCTTGAGACCATTTACAAGTGTTGGTGGACAATTAAAGGAACTATAATATGATTACATACATAATTTTAATTGAACTTTGAATGTTAAATCTTTCAATTGGAACATTCATTATGTGTGATTCCAATTGAGTTATTAGAAAAAATAATATTGTCTTTAATTTATTACCAAGAGTGGATCTCTTAACCCAAACAAATTCTTTTCATCTGTGAACAACTTTTATTACCTTCAGTATTGTGACAAATCTGCTCCTTACCTCAAATTATTTTTTCTTCATTAATTCCATGTAGATCGACTCGGACTCCCGATAATTTACTACTTGAAACAACATGCACTTGAGTTTGAAACTTTTAATTCCCATCAGGCACAGACACGGTGATTTCCTCCTCCTTGCGCAGTTGCTGCCACTGGGAGCCCTGAGTAGGAGGGTTGGGTACCTGCAAAGGGACTCTAACGCTCAAGTTATACAATGCACTAGAAGAGTATACACCATGAGAAAAACAATTACCTCGTTAGATTGACATAGCTTGATACTTATAGTGCATTTGCAGAGTCCTCAAGTGTTCGTCATAGGTACAGGTACATTGAGATCGTGGCCTAACGGGGAGTGCCTCTCACCCACGATCGTTCAGGCAGAGTTCTGGCAGAGAGTGTTTCCCTCCCACGATCGTCCAGGTAGATCTCTAGAATGTCGAGATTGTCACGTTAGTGAATACTTGCCGTTTGCAGGCAGATATGGTCCACACGCTCTAAAGGTCATGATTGACAGTTGTCAGGATCTGCGCAGACTTAAGGAGTACCATTAGGACCTACGACCAATGTCCGTGGACGGATGGCCTACCGGGGTAATGATGCCAGAGTCTGGTAGTGCGCATGCCGAATTTATTCTTTCGGGCAGGATCTCAGACTACGGTCCAGAACAACCTTTATTATCGTAATATTCTTTTGATACAACCTTAGCTCCTCACAATAGGAGGGTCTAGGTTCTGGTTATTTTGTTTCATATAAATTGCATTTTCATATATGGCATACTATGTCATGTCACCCGCTCAGCATTGCGATAATAAGCATCAGTTGCATCATCATTGCTGATAGTGCTTGTCTTCTGCTGCAATTATGGGTTTATAGAAGCAGACTGCTTCCTAAAGATGCGTCAGTCCTTGATATAATTCTTACTTTCTTCTGGCCATGTCTTTATGCGGAGCCCCTCGTTCCGTAGGGTAACTTTTTGATGTTTCCATTTTGTAGAAACTAGACGTTATTCTCTAATAACCATATCAGAAACTTGTGGCAATCTTATGGGGATAGTTTGATTATGTTCCTGAGCATAAACCTCAAAGACATTACAGACAGGGAAGATGAATGCATATTCTTGATGCCCACATATAAAACTTTGTCATTCAACAAGGGACTTAGTAAGGGTAATGCACTTTCTTGTAGTTACCCATATTCGTGGAAGAAGGAGCAGTTTCTGGTGGTTACGTAATTATATCTGAATTTTGATAATATACAAAATTTGTATGTATATATATATATAGTAGTAAGGTGTATTCTACCATTCTTTTTCCTTTTGGTTGTATGGTAAGGATATCCTCGATCAGGTCAGTTTTTGAGTCAACTAAGACTAAGTCCCTCCCTTCCTGGACGATCTAAGGGTACCCCATATTAGCCTAGTGCATTTACGGGAATTAATTCTCCTAGGTGCTGGCCCAAGGTTTGAATCCAAATAGTAAAGGCAGGGAGCACGTTAATCACTAGGCCAACCCCTTGGATTAGTATTAGTAACGCGTAGTCTTTGAATAGGAGATTATCACTCAATTGTGGCATGATCTCAGCTATTGGGAGTATGTAGTGTAGGAGCACTCAATAGTTCCACTTGTAAGATCCTTTAATCAAATTTAAATATCAGAATGTTCATCCAGACGGGTTCTATCATTTACTTTTCAGTTTATTTTTAAATTCAATCATCTAATTTCATGTGCTTTTATTTTCAGCCTCTCACTTTTTTATTTCATGTCTCTTTCTGATAGAATCCTAGACGACAACTAGAGTTCTAGTTGGCTTCTCATCCTACTTCTTTAGTTTGTATACCACGCACTTATGGAGTTGATTCCCTCTCATCAAACTAATTCAAGGGATCAATGGTATTTTATCTATCTTCATTTCACTGGCAAAAGAAATGGAAAATTTCGGCATCTACACATACATGAAATCCAAAGGCACTAATTCTATAGATCATGCAACCTAAAACACACAGTTCTCTTATTATATATGTTTATGACATTTCTCATGTTTCAATTTTCAAAGGCTTTTAATTATATATGTCCCCTATCTTGTTACCATGTTTTTTAATTTAGGTTTTGGATATCCAAGCTTATGCATGTGACGGATCTTTCTTTGGGCTGTAGGAACTAATCTAGCTGCTAAGTTTTTGAGAGCCAATGGAATTACGCTTCTTAAGGCGATGAAACTGTGAAGTTGCTTGGAAAAGTTGATATGTATTTCTTCAGCCCTGTGTTGTAATTTTAGTCCCACATTGGTGGGTTGTTAGCATTTGTGGAGGAGGTTCTCTTATAAATAAAGACCTCCTCCATTAGTTTTATCCATCCCAAAATTTCCTCTTCTTTCTTTTGTATAATTCTCTCCTTGTATCAAGAGAGAGGTCTTGTAATTTCTTCCTCATAGTAAAAACTTTTCTACTCTTGTCCGTGGTTTTTCCCTCATCATCATTAGAGGGTTTTCCACGTTAAATATTTTGTGTCAGTTCCCTTTTTCTCAACTCTATTTTAGTTGCGTGATATCTTTTTTTCTATAACTCCTGTACCCAACAAAGTGGTATCGAGCTCTCGGTACACTACGGTGCAAGGGTCGAAGAAAATTCTTAGTATGCTCTGTGGTTGCAGATATGATCGATCTTCCACATCGAAAAGAATTATTCTTGTTCTTGGAATTAAAGTGTGGTAGTGTGGGAGTGTATGTCTAGAAAAGTTCTGGCTAGGAAAGACTTGGTATTTAAGCGTGTCCATTAGTGACTCACCTCTCTTTCCTGGGAACTTGCCTGGTATACTATTCACGATCTACGGTCACTATTCCAGAATACGGCACTATTCACGCTGCGAGTACTATTCATGGTGACTATTCATACGTGTAGTTGTATACTTTTACATTGATTGTTAACGCATACTGGATTTGTTCTAGTATACGGTAATACGTACAATCGTTTCACGTATACGATACTATTCACGGTGAAATAAAGTGCAAGCGTTCATTGAAAATTATTTGGTGTAAAACCATGGCGACAAAATATGAGATTGAGAGGTTCAATGGGAGTAATTTCTCCTTATGGAAACCGAAGATAAAGGCAATCTTGAGGAAGGACAATTGCTTAGCGAAGATTGAAGCGCACCCACCGGGATACCTGCGATGACAAGTGGAAGGAGATGGATGACAATCTTGCATGGGCAACCCGCATCTAGCTTTGGCGGTCGGTTTGTCAAGTGTTGCAGAAAAAAGGACGGCGAAGGAGATTTGGGATGCTCTCACCAAATTGTACGAGGTCAAGTCACTTCACAACCGAATATTCTTAAAAAGGAGGCTTTATACACTTCGAATGAGTGAATCCATGACAGTACCGGATCACATCAACAATCTGAACACGTTATTTTCTCAGCTTACAGCATCAGAATACAACATGGTGGAAAATGAACGTGCAGAGCTTTTACTTCAAAGTCTACCTGACTCTTATGATCAACTCATCATCAACATAACAAATAATAATGTTGCTGATAATCTTTGATTTGATGACGTTGCTGCTGCTATTCTTGAAGAAGAATCCAAGCGGAAGAACAAGGAAGACAGATTGAAAAGCTCACAGCATGCAGAGGCTTTATCGATGATGAGAGGAAGATCAACGGAACGTGGCTCTAGTGGGAGCCGAAATCAGAGTAGATCAAAATCACGAAGAAGGAAGAACTTCAAATGCTACCTTTGTGGCATGAGAGGACACTTGAAGAAAGATTGTTGGCACAACAAGAAAAATGCAGATAAAGCTCTCAAGCAACAACATCTCAAGGATGTGTTGCGAGTACCTCGATGATGGAGAAATCCTTTACAACTAAGTAGCAATTGGTTCCAAAGGCGGAAAACATCTCAATGATGTATGGATTATGGATTCAGGAGCAACATGACACATGACTTCACAACGAGATTGGTTTAGTACTTATGAACCTATCTTAGAAGGATCTGTATTCATGGGAAATGATCATGCCTTGGAGATTGCTGGAGTTGGTACTGTCAAAATAAAATTTCATGATAGTACTGTTCGCACAATTCAAGGGGTACGACATGTGAAAGGTTTAAAGAAGAATTTATTGTCTATTGGGCAATTGGATGACCTCGGGTGCAAGACTCATATTGAAGGTGGGATCTTGAAGATTGTTAAAGGTGCTCTAGTGGTGATGAAAGCAGAAAAAATTACGGCAAATCTATACATGCTTGTGGGAGATACACTACAAAAGGCAGATGCATCAGTTGCATTAGCGAGGCCAAGAAGAATCAACGATAATGTGGCATCGCAAATTAGGCCATATGTCTAACGTGGTTTGAAGATTCTCACGGAACGTGATCTCCTTCCTGGCTCAAATCGGTAAACTTACCTCTTTGTGAGCACTGTGTTACAAGCAAGCAGCATAGATTAAAGTTTGATAGATCAACTGCTAGAAGCAAGCGCATACTAGACTTGATTCATTCTGATGTGTGGGAGTCACCAGAAATGTCCCTAGGAGGAGCAAAATACTTTGTATCATTCATTGATGATTTCTCTAGGAGATTATGGGTGTACCCAATCAAGAAGAAGTCAGATGTGCTTCCAATCTTCAAAGACTTTAAAGCAAGAGTAGAACTTGAATCTAAAGAGGATCAAGTGCTTGAGGACAGACAATGGAGGAGAATATACAGATGGCAATTTTCTCACATTTTGCAAGCAAGAGGGTATTAAAAGACAGTTTACTATTGCATACACACCTCAGCAAAATGGTGTAGCAGAGCGGATGAATAGAACTCTCCTAGAAAGAACAAGAGCTATGTTGCGAACCGAGTCTAGCCAAGTCTTTTTGGGCGTAAGCGATCAAAACCGCTTTGTTACGTGATAAATCGGTCGCCATCAACTAATTGGTTTAAAGACACCAATGGAGATGTGGAATGGAAAACCGCAGATTATTCTTATCTTCATGTGTTCGGATGTCCTGCATATGTGATGTACAATTCCCAAGAAAGAACGAAGTGGATCCAAAATCCAGGAAATGCATATTCTTGGGTTATGCTGACGGTGTTAAGGGGTATCGCCTGTGGGATCCCACTGCCCACAAGGTTATTGTCAGCAGAGATGTGATATTTGCAGAAAATGAACTGCAAAGAGAACAAGAAGATGACAGCACTTTGAAAGAGACTACTACAAGCAGTGCGATAGATAGAAAAGCAGAAAGAAGATTCCTCCGAAGCGTCAAGAACCAGAGCACGAGGAACAAGAACCATATGAGGCCAATGATACAGAAGTTCGGCGATCAACTCGTCAGATAAGAGCACCATCATGGCACTCAGATTATGTTATGGCAAGCCACGATGCATATTGTCTTCTAACAGAAGAAGGAGAGCCGTCGACCTTTCAGGAGGCTGTGAGTAGTTCAGAAGCTTCTCTATGGATGGCAGCAATGCAAGAAGAAATGGAAGCCCTACATAAAAACAAGACATGGGAACTTGTTGAACTTCCAAAGGGACGGAAAGCCATTGGTAACAAATGGGTCTATAAGATCTAAAGAGATGGCAATGATCAAGTGGAACGATATCGTGCAAGGCTGGTGGTCAAAGGGTATGCTCAGAAAGAAGGAATTGATTTCAATGAGATATTCTCTCCTCCTTGTCGACTTACTACTATCGAGTAGTCCTACCTATGTGTGTCTTGCATTTGATTTACATCTTGAACAATTAGATGTGAAAACAGCTTTTCTTCATGGAGAACTTGAAGAGGAGATATATATGCTCCAACCAGAAGGTTTTAAAGAACAAGGAAAAGAAAACTTGGTTTGCAAGTTAACCAAATCTCTGTACGGTCTAAAGCGGCGCCAAGGTGTTGGTACAAGAGATTTGATTCCTTCATTATTAGCCTCAAATACAACAGACTGAGTTCAGACCATTGTACATATTACAAGAGGTTTGGTGATGATGATTTTATCATCTTGTTGTTGTACGTGGATGACATGTTGGTGGTAGGCTCCAACAAAGTTCGAGTCCAAGAATTGAAGGCACAGCTTGGCTAGGGAGTTTGATATGAAGGACTTGGGACCACAAACAAGATTTTAGGGATGCAAATTCACCGAGACAAAAGATAGGAAGATTTGGCTTTCTCAAAAGAACTATTTAAAGAAAATCTTGCGGACGCTTCAATATGCAAGATTGTAAGCGGTCTCTACCCCACTTCCCATCAATTACAAATTATCCTCAAGTATGAGTCCTAGCAAGTGAAGCTTAGAAATGTCTCGAGTACCGTATGCATCACAAGCCTTATGTATGCTATGATATGTACAAAACCGGACATTGCACAAGCAAACTAGCGGTCGGTTTTTATGGCGATCCCGGTAAAGGGCATTGGAATATTGTTAAGAGGATCCTAAGATATATTAAAGGGACCTCATCTTTGCATTATGTTTTGGAGGATCGAGTTTGTTATCAAAGGATATGTTGATTTAGATTTTGCGGTGATCTTGATAAAAGAAAATCTACTACTGGTTATGTGTTCACACTTACGGGAGGAGCGGTCACCGGTTATCCAAGTTACTAGATGTTGTAGCTCATGTACTACGTGTTTGAATATATGGCAGCTACCCGAAGCTTGTAAGGAAGCTATTTGGATTAAAAGGTTAATGGAAGAACTTGGGCACAAGCAGCCAGAGATAATTACTCGTGTATTGTGACAGTAGTGCCTTGCACATTGCAAGGAATCCAAATTTTCATTCAAGGACAAAGCACATAGGTATCCAGTATCACTTTGTTCGAGAAGTAGTAGAAGAAGGGAGTGTGGATATGCAGAAGATTCACACCAAAGACAACCTAGTAGATGTTATGACAAAGCCAATTAACACTGACAAGTTTATTTGGTGTCGATCCTCCTATGGCCTATCAGAAACGTAAGCAACATGGAATGACAAGGTAGAAAGAGTGGTGTGAAGATATGATTGACTCAATCAAATCTTCAAGTGGGAGAATTGTTGTAATTTTAGTCCCACATTGGTGGGTTGTTAGCATTTGTGGAGGAGGTTCTCTTATAAATAAAGACCTCCTCCATTAGTTTTATCCATCCCAAAATTTCCTCTTCTTTCTCTTGTATAGTTCTCTCCTTGTATCAAGAGAGAGGTCTTGTAATTTCTTCCTCATAGTAAAAACTTTTCTACTCTTGCTTGGTTTTCCTCATCATCATTAGAGGGTTTTCTGTTAAATATTTTGTATTTCTCAACTCTATTTTAGCCCATGATATCGTTTTCATAACTCTCATCAACACCCTGAGCATCCTCCACTGACTGAAGAAGCCTAGAGGGCCCTTGATTGGGCTGTTGATCAAAAATTAAAATCTGGTTGGTTCTTGTTTTTTGTTTCTCTTTTACTTTTGTTTAGCACCAACCACAGAAGAGTGGAAAGCTTCTTGCAAAGCCAATATGATTTTATGCATTGTTTTTACTTAATGCTTTTTGCATATGAAACTTGATTTGCCTGAAGGTTTAAATTTTCATTAGTTCTATAATTTGTTCTGTTTCTGTCTCTGTCTCTCTCCAATATCTTTTTTTTAATAATGTGTGAAAACAAAAATGCTAAACACAAGTAAAATTTGATAGAATTTTGTTTACCGAATGCTGTGTCATGTAGGACCCACATTATGCTAACCAATAACCTATTATATTGTGTATGGAACCAAACGTTTGTAGGAGCTGCATATTCAATTCAAAGTTGTTATATTTATGATTATGTCAAGAAGACACGTCATTCTGTAACGAGTTATGTATAACATTTTCTGTATGAATAGCATAACTAGTGTGGGATGTAATCCTGTTAATTAAAATACACTAGTAAGTAGCCCGTGCTTCCCACGGGGCATTCTAAGAAGTTTTAATTATCGTGTTGATTTTGAACTGAACTTAAAAAGAAAAACATATAAATATCAATGTCACAAATACAATATATATATATATATATATATATATATATATATATATATATATATATATAACAACCTCAATGCAGGACCTCCGTCTTCACTGGAATAATAAATAAATAGAAATATTTTATAATAATATAATATTTAATAGTTAAATACATTTTTAATATTTAATGTTTAATAATTAAATAGAAATATTTTATAATAAAAGATATTTAAGAATTTCAATCTATTTCTAATAATAATACACTTCAAAATTCTTTCTGTAAAACAAAATTACACATGTCTTCTAATTAAAGAGAACACATGTCTTCTTCTCATTCAAGAGATCATATGTAACTTTTTCACGCAAATGATTCATACTATTCATTTCAAATATCAAGTTCTTATGCAATGCTTTCTTTTTCACATGTGTGACATGTGTGAGTGAATAAATAATTAATATACATTATTATTTATAAAAAATATTTTAATATTAAGATATTTAATAATAAATAAAAATATTTAATAATTTATCATAACATATTCAATAATTAAATATATTATAACTTACATAAAATATTATAATATTTATATTTTAATATTAAAATATTATATATATTTTAATATTTATATTCTCTTTGGTAAGTACATTTTTATTATTTTTGTCATATTGCTATAAATACTTCTATACACATTTTTTTATTATGCATTTCAATACACTTGGTAATTATGATATTGTTATTATTGCATATCTAAGATAAATTTATTAATAGAACAAAATAAGATAATTATATACTATCTTTCCACGTATCGAGTTCACAAGCAATTTTTTCATTTTCGTATATGTGTCATGTGTGAATGCAAAGAAGAGTCAGGGAAAAGCTAATCACATAGGTGAGTAATTTAAAACTAGCAATTTTTATTGTTAAATAATTATTTTATTATCAAATGAAGTAGTAGTTCTATTAATACTTCCAAAGGTTTGTTACGTAATATATCGTTAATACTCAAATTTTATTGTTATATGTCAAGTTGATATTGTTGGTTATATCTTTAGATAAATAAAAAAAAGTGACTATAAATGATTATAAAATGTTTACATCAATGATGAGTTTGGTATAACGTTTAAAAGAAGGTAAAAAACTATGAGATAACTATTTATTTTTATAATAGTATATGTTTTTATTTATGGGTGTATTTATATTTTTTATATATATACTTTAATTGTTAAATAACCATTTTTTATTACTCAAAGTAGAGATGCTAAAACAAGTCACACCTAACGGATCAACTCATTTAAAAGGCCAAAAGTGACAGGTTGGTTGCATTTTGCAACTCGTTTTTAGACAGAAAATTTTAACCTATCCAGTATAACTCACAGGTAATGACGGGGCAATGCAGGTTAATCCATTGGTCACTTTTTTTTTTTTTGAGTGGCAGATTAGACAAGTTAACTTGTGCCTTAAAAATTTAATATTTGTCGAGTTGACCTAACTCGTCAACACATCATTTTCTTATTTTTTTATATATATTTTAAGTGAGTTAACCTATCAACTCACCATAATTTTTACATTAGTAATAAGTTTGATATATAACCTTAAAAATAAAATGAATATTTAAAAGATGAATATTTACTTTTATGATAGTATAAATTTTTATTTGTGAGTATATATTATATTTATTTTAAAGACATTTTTTATTGTTAAACAATTCTTTTTTATCATAGGAAATAACATTTCTATTAAAGCTTGTATAATTTATATAAAATTTGTTAAATGGTAAATTGTTAAGGCTCAAATTATATTATTATATTTGAAGTTGATAATATTGGTCGTAAAAAAAAAAGTAACGTGGAGATAATTTTGCAATTAGAAAAATAACTAGAATAAGAAAATAAAAATCGTTGACATTTGTTTATAAAAATGATAAAAAGTTAGAGAGTCCTCTAATTCTTACCAATCACAAAGAATATATAAATGATGTCAGTGAAGTTAAAGAGAGGATAATGCTGATTAGAGGACAAGAGTCATGTTCTTTTGTTATGTTATTTTTTTATATATTTTTATATTTGAAATGATATTTTAACTTTGAAATAGAATTATTATCCAAATGAACGACAATTTTATGATAATTATAATTATAATAAATAAGAAACGATTAATTGTTAAGCTTTTGATGTAATTTATAAAAATTTACTATTATGTTTTTCTAAAATAGTAAAATAAAATAATTTTATTTAATTGAAAAATGTTATTACTTAAATGTTATTAATACCAGAGTTTATTAATTTATTTTTTAAAGAAAAATTAGCAATAACTAATTTAAAGAAATATATGATGTATAATTTTTTTTGGTTTTCTGAATTAGATATTAATTGAGTGAAAAAGTTGAAACTGAATAAAACTTGGTTAGTTTTATCGTATATTCTTTATTGTTGGATAAATATAAAATTATGTTTTATTTTTCTTTAGAGTCAAATTAGTTCATAAACAAATGAAGCTAAATTAGGCACTTTTTAAATATTTAGATCTTGAAGAAATAGTTTATAGTTATAATAAAATTTAAAATAACCATTGTAATCTATATAAAAGAGATTTTGAGTAATATATACTATAATTGTTAAATATATTTTTGAAATTTTGTTTCATTAATTTTTATACTTTGTTAATTTTTATTTAGTAGTTATACTTTTTGAATTTACAATTTTATTATATATTGATTAATTAGATTATTGTTTATATAACAATTTGGACTCTTAATTGAAATTTTTATTTTAGGTAAAGTAATAACTGTATATGAAAATAAATAAAATTATGTAATGAGATTAAATTAAATTACTATATAAATATAATAATAATTTAGTATGAATTGTGATATGTGCGTTTCACGGGTCCAAAATGCTAATTACTCATATTTAATAGATTTAATAGATAGGCGGATGTGGTTAAAGTTGAGTGTGAGAGGTACTATTTTGTCTCTCCTCTGTCAGAAGCTTTTTATTGCCCATGATTCTAGTTACTTATTTCTGATTACAGAACAGTGTGGCTTGTAAGTACTTGTATTAAGCAGGTCCGTTAACGATGTCTAATTTTTTGGTCTTCACGTACGTTATAAGAGTCAATTTTTTCTGTATGCAGTTTGTTGATTGTTTTAGTTAGTTTATGATTTCATATTGCAATAATAAATAAGACTCCAATCCTGCTTTCAGAAATCATATCTTTGATAAAACTTAAACTATGAATTAGAAGATGAAGTCCTAAGATATTTAAAAACCAACAGGTAATGGAAATAAAAGCAGAGATTTATTTATAGTTATTTAAAAGAGTTTAAACTTTGAAGGGCTTTCATTTTCTCTCAACTTATATTTGAAGGCATTTGATTCTATAGGCTAAACAAAGAATCATTTCTGGTTTTTTAAAGAGCTGACACTGTTCTGCATCATGTTTCCTGTTACCTGTTATAGATCTGATGTATTTTTTATTTTTATTTATTTATAGTTCTGATGTTTCGTGTTACCTGTTAGATTGTTTTTGCTTCTTACAATGATCTCTGGTGGTAATGGCCTTTGAAATCAATTTTACTTTTCTAAATAAAAAGAAACATGCAATTACTTCTGTATTTACTTTTCATTATAATTAGAGTGCCACTTTGGTATAATTAACCACTGATAATATATAAATTTTCAATAAAGAGTCTTGCAATATTTTCTCATTCGTTTTTTTTTTTTGACATGCTCATTCACTTAATTGTTGGTATGTGTTGTATGATAAGTTAATATCAATGTCTTCTGCAAATGATGATTCTTATCAAGTGTTCTATTTACAAAGCTAAGAAATTAATTTGTTTTATAAATCCATCTGTGACTTTCAGGTGATGGTGGGGAAATTACCACAGCCCATATACTTCTTGGAATTTGGTTTGAAGTGGAATCCCCTGGTTACAAGATATTATCCACCCTTGGCTTTAATGATGAAAAAGCTAAAGAGCTGCAGTCTTTAAGTTCCAAACCTGGGTTTACGGATGATTGATATTTTGCTTTTAGATGTTCGAACAAAATAGTTTTGCTTTGAGTGCATTCTGATCATTGATGCAATTATATAATAGATAGATCAAAGGGTTGTTCTGCCTATTGATTTAAAATGCATTAATCATCTAGTTTTCAAATCTAAAGTCTCAATGCAGTCGGTACTACAATGACAAATAACTTTGGGGTTACCTTTTTTAGTGATTTTCAGGAAACACTCAGAATGGGATTGAGAAGGAACTCAGGCATTGTTCATGGAGTATGACTACGTGTTTGAGACGTGTCTAATTCATCCTGATCAAGTGTTGGAGATACTATGAACTTTTTATGCTCGATCATTTTCAAGGGCCTCAATAAGTTCATTTACGTGTCACATCCGGGAAGTTCCTGAGCCTGTGCGGTAGAGACTAATGTTTGTGCCTTGGCAGCCTCTTCCACCCAATTTATCCTCAAAATAAATGCTAATAACAAAATCAAGCAGGTAACAACACCAATCACAAGTCCTATGAAGAGTCCAACAAGCCCTAGGCCAAGCTTGAAGGCAAAAACCACACCTAATGGCAGGGCCAAGAAATAGAATCCACAAACATTAGCATACATACCTAGCCAAGGTCGAGCTGTCCCTCGGACAATGCCTCCACAAACTGCCAATGGAAAATTGAACACTTCCACCAGAGCCATCAGCAACATTATCTTCTTTACTCCCTTTATAATTCCCCTGTCATGGCTGAACAGGGTCCCCCAAATTCCCCTCGCAGCCACCATCACCAAGCTGCCAATGCAACCTGAGATAATGCCCTCTGCTAGAGACACACACGCTGATCGGTAAGCATGACCAGATTGGTTAGCACCAAGCTCATTAGAGACACGGGTGGAAACACAAGTGGCTAGAGATAGCATCACTGAGAAAAGCAAATAGTCAAAGTTTAGCACAATGGCTAGAACTCCCACTGCTTGCTTGGCATTTGCCAAGTGGCCTGTAAGCAAGACTAGAATCTCATAGCACCACCACTCAAGGCATGTAGTGAGGCAGCATGACCCACAAAGCTTGATCAACCCAATCCAATCCATAATGCTCTGATCCCACCACCCTCCTTCCTTCCACCACCTGCTTCCATTTCTACTTTCAATAATTACAACATAAGCGGCCAGCAGAACCACAACTATCAGATCAGTTATCCAAACCGCCATTGAAACTCCTCTGAGGCCCATGGCCTTGGAGAGTAGTATGTTAATGGGTATGTGAAAAGCTAGAGCTACAGCAGAACTAAACATGGTAGGAAGAGTTATGCACTGAGAGCTCAAGTAGGCTTTTAAGGGACATAGTAGTGAGGTGACAAACAAGTGAGGTATGAGATAGGAAATATAGGTCCTAGCCACAATAGAGATGTCTTCTTGTTGGCCAAAATGAATCAAAATCTTGTCAACATTAAGCCATAAGAAAGATATGGGAAGTGTTACCAACAACAACAAGAAGGTTGTCATGAGAAGGGTCTTGTGAAGGAGCCTGAAGTTTTTAGCACCATGAGCTTGTCCACAGATGGGTTCCATGGCACCACATAGACCATTCAAGACAGAGAAGCCAGTGACATTAGCAAAAGTGAAACCGAGCGCGCCACCGGCTAAACTGAGCTCCCCCTGGCGACCCAGAAAAGCTGTTGTGATGGCTGTCTTGGCAAACCAAGCCAAGTTCATGGCCACCAGTGGAAGTGCTATTCCTCGTTGAACTCTTAGCTCTGCAAGCAGCATCTTCACAAGATTGGCAGGGCATTTTTGAGTATGTGATGGTGGAGATGAAGGGTGTCGGTTGGCCTTATCGCTTATGCTTAGGTTCTCTCCTAGTGTAGATATTGCTGACATTTTTGCTGAGATATTGTTTTGGTGAGATTGTTGCAAAGCTCCACTTATGTAGTTCTTTCCCCTTTACATGAGACTGGATACGGTCAAGTGCATGAGTTTCATGTGTGGGAGCTGTTGTTTTTTTTAGGAGGAATAGATTGGTGGTATCAGGCTACCAGGTATTTTTTGCTGCCAATTCAAGGAGCTTGTTGGTGAAAGATTTATAGTGCCTGATGAACCATATAATATATCGCACTTACAATTATTGCAAGTACCGTGGAGAAAAAAGACCTTGCGAAATTTGGGGCTACTGGGTCCCAACTCTAGAGTAAAAAAAAAATGGCATTTACGAACTGTCACTCTGTCATGTAACCGAAGCAAAAGAAAACAAAAATGTTTTTTTTTTTTTTGGGTAATTTGTCATGATGTTTTTAACTTGCTTTACTTTTCAGTTTTCCCTCGTACCAAGCAAATGTAAAGTAATTGATTTAAATGCTTTTTAATTCTTTTTAGTCCATTTTCTCTTCCAATTTTGATTTTTATCTTTTCTATCAACCATAGCCCTAACGCGTCACACGGAAAAAAAAAAAAGGATTAATACATTCGGACAGTCCCAGAATGTGATATAAAAATACGCTCCCATGATGTTCACACAGAATTTAAAATTGTAGAAGGTTCTGATCAGCAATGATATGGGGGTCTTTAAGCATATATGCGTAACACGCTAGGGTAGCCTAAATTGGATGCCAGATTCTGAGCTACAACGAATTAAAGCATTTTGATAAATAGCTTATATGCTACTGTTTGGAAGTGGTAGAGAAAAAATTTTAAAGCGTAACTTTTTCTTTCATTTTGGTAATAAAGCCTTGAAATGAGATGATTATAGAGGTTGCCTTGTTTGGGTAATATTTCTTTTCCTTAATAAAAGGGTTGGAAATGGGTAAGACTTGTATTCTAAATATAAAGTTTGAACTTTACTTATAAGTTTGACATATGTCATTTTTTTAATACTTGATCTGAAAGATTATTTAAAGGTTTATTTTATAATAAAATTTTTAAATAAGCTAACAAACTTAAATCTTAAAATAGGTCAATAGATCCAAACCTTCAAATAGACCAATAAGTATATGATTCTTAAGACATTACATTAAAAATCTAATTCAATAACAAGAGTTTAACAAGTCTAATTATTCAACAATACAAAATTATAATAAAATAATCAATCTTAAGTTTCAAATTATCCAACAACATAACAATATAATTAGACAAATCTAAAAGATCTTAAGTATCAAATTACTAACATCAAAATAGTATCATGACACAAATCTAAAAGGTCTCGAATCTCCAACTGTCGAACAAACAGTATCACAACATATATCCAACAACAATACAAATAACACAAAATGTCAACAAACAATTCAACAACATAAAATGCAACAAACAAGACATGAAAACCTCTCAAAATGTAACAAGAAAGGTGCAACAACCAACAAAAAAGTTCAAATCTTAAGGTGATCTCTTCTTGAGTTCTTGTTCGTAAACCTTCAAAATAGAAAAATAAATTATGTTATTAGAGCATATAATAATTTAACAACAATCAAATTAATAAACTTAAGAAAAATGATTATTTCAAAATAAAAAGGACTATCTTCAAACCATACTTGTTACGAAACCATTCCCCACCTATATTAGTGCTTCAATAGATTCTTCATTTAACTTTGAACGAAATTCATTAATAACTCTTACTCCAGCACTAAATGTGGACTTTGATGTCACTGTTGAGATTTGAATGACTAGTATATCAGTAACCATATTTGATAAGACTTCATACTTTAAGTTGTCATTCCTCCATCACTCCAAGGCACTAAAGGAGTTATTATCTCCATCAAGAATATAAACACATTTCTCAAGATAAGCATCTAATTTTGATTTCATTAGAGGAACTGCATCCATTTCATGCACAAGGCTCATAATTTGATCAAATCCAGTAATCATTGAAGATTTAGGTGTAGAAGTGGATGAGGAGTTGCTACTAGCAATGTTCACTTCACTAAAGGAAGACTCTTCCATACTCAAAGTTACATACTCACTACATAATTCTTGCAATAAAGTCTGCACCTTGTTTGCATTATCCTTGGCAACTTCGTCAGTCTTATATATCAAAGGAAAGTGCATATCAACCATATATGAAATTTGCACCTAGAATCCAAAGCACTCACAATGGCCATCAACTGATTGCATTCCCCCAGTATTTATAAAATTTTATTTTAATTGGAGGTGCCAATTCTCTCATTAAGAGATTTCCATCCTCTGCAACATTATCAATAACTTGTTTCACCCTCTATACTTATGTGAGATCCAAATTTGCAGAATGATACTCACTACTTGAAATTATATGAGTGGCAAAATTAAACGTTTCTAAAAGTTAACAAACATTTTCAACTTTCTCATAATCCTCATGTGAAGGTGCATAATCAAAACATGTCTCTCTTTCTTTGTAAGATGGAAAGACAATCTTAAATTTCAAGCACTGGACAACATCTGAAATGTAGAATTCCATCTTGTAGGACAATTAATAACAAATTTCCTTTCTTTCGACCGCTTTTGTTCAACCACATCACAAAAAACCTTTAACCTTGAATCATTGTAGTTGACATACTTCACACTCTCACAAATATTGTAAATTACATCCTTAATGTTACTAAGGTCATCTTGTACCAACAAATTTACTATGTGGGCACAACATCTAACATGGAATAAAGCACCACAAAGGACTAACTTTGTACTCAGTGATAAGTTGTCTTTGAGATTCCTCAAGCATGAGTCATTATAAGAAGCATTATCAACAAATACTAAAAACACTTTGTTTTTAATCCCCCTTGCTTTCAAACACTTGAAAATTGCATCAGCCACAACAATCCCATGCCTTGGAGAAAGCACTTTCACAAAACTCCAAACTTTTTTTTGAAGTTTCCATCCCGCATCAATGAAATGGCCAGTATAACCATATATTTAGCTACTTGATGACTTGATTTCCATATATCCATAATTAAGTTGATCTTGCCTACACTTTTCAACAATGCCTTCGATTTTCTCTTCTCTACTTTTTATATTGCTAAACAATCAGTCCTTATTATTTTACGATACATTTTTTGAAATTCTGAATTTGTATATTGGAAGGCCCACATCCAAACTTCATCCTCAACAAATGTTAAAAGGATGCTCATGCACCATAACAACAATGACAATTATTTCCATCATCTTCTCATTAGAGTACCTAACTCTAGGACTCACAAATGGATTAGTTCCACTTGAAGGTTTAAATGGAATGGTGGGTTGCTTATTTTGTGTACCCATTTGTGACTTGTTTTGCATGCAATGATATGGATGTCTCCTTAGATGGTTAGTGTTATATGCCCTCTCACCTGTAGATAGCTTTTCTTTACAATATTTGTATACTGCTTTCATCGCACCTCAAATAACTTCAACTTCATTAAAATCATTTCAAACAATTAATGTTTTCTACCTCTTATTCTTAATGAAACAATCCTCCTCTCCTTGATCATGGTGAATTGAATCTGTTGGTACACTTTTCTATTGTTGTCTTCAAGTTGACTTGAATCTGTTGGTACACTTTGATTGACGTCATTAATAGGTGTATGAGTAGATGAAATTGTTTCATTACTCTCAAACGGAGAAGTCATTATGTTAACCTGTTTTATTATAGGTTAATAAAATTATAGCTAAATAATTCTAAATAAGGATAAATAAAGACTGAGATTTTCCAAATTCCAAATAAGAATAAACAAAGACTAAGTTTTCCAATGGTGGAAACTATGTCTAAATAAAATACATTCTAAAACAAGTTCATGATCAAAATTTGACTGGATTCACCTCAGTTGTAGAAATCATTTTTTTTTTAACAAACAGGATCATAAATAAAAGTAAGAAACATTCCAAAGTGGTCAACAAATTGATAGATATCTATCTGCAACTAACATACAAAATCATAAAAAGAAACATAACATAAACATGCCGAATTGATAGGTCTAAAAGACTTTTTAAATAATTTGAAACTTGACATTTTTAATTAAATAAATTTTTAAAAAAATATTAATTCAACTTATTTAATAAATAAGTCAATCTTAATTAATGCAGGTCAAGCCGTATGTCCCAAATAAATTATTTGACCTATTTCTATTCTTACTTACTAATTATTTCAATTTCAACTTTCAAGTAAAGGTGGACTCAACTGGTAGTAATAATTACGTCAATCAAAAGATTTTAGGTTCCATTGCTGTTGGCATGTTTTAATAATGTCATAAAAGTAAGTATTACTAAGTCATCATTGAAGTTTGCAACATATCTTGATATTGGCATAGGACAACTTTCTTTTTTCTTAAAACTTTGTATATATAAATCAATGGTTTAAATCTCCCTACATGAGATTAATTATGTAGCCAAAAGTTATGTAAAACTATCATTACTCAAAAATCATGTGTTTCAACTTTCAACTTTCGTTTCGCTGATGGGAATTTATAATTGCAATGTATTGTGCTTGTCAGCTGATCAGTGAAAACATTTTTTTTCTTTTTACATTGATTTAGATTTTTCATCCCCCGTCATTTTAATATTGACTATTGTATATAAATAATTTACCGAATATATATACCTCGATATAAAATACTATATATGATAGTGAAATATTAAAATAAAAAACTACTCCATTAACTTATTTTTCTTTCTCTAGGCCTGTAATACTGGAGATGATCCTAATTTCATGTTTATCGCGTAATAAAATTAAGCACACGTGTATAAATTTCAATGAGCACCATGGTTTCTACTTGTTCCCCCAATAACATGCATATCTATATTGAGGAATAGAAACTCCAAGCATATAGATATTGAGGAATATCCATATTAAGCACCCTAAACCTAGAAACTCCAAGCATATCATATCTCTTTAAAAATACCCATATCCTCCAGATCATCTTTATTGCTTCAAGAGCACTTAATTATTTTTTTTAAATTTTTAAGTGCAATATTTTGTGGAATCTTGGAATATTTGGGCGGGAATTTAGCCGAGGAGTGCGACTTTAACAGAAACACAATCTAAACCAAAACTTAGCCACATGACATGGAGGAAATTGTAATCTGCCCGCGAGCGTAGGGTGGAAACAGAATTTGAATAACGTAAATCAATTCTTCATGAGGGGACTTTGTTTTTAAGTTGATGTAGTCCCAAGGTTGGTTTAACGGTGAACGAATGAGCATGTAATGAATTGATAAATACGCGGTCAAAAGGTTTGAATTATAATTATGCTAATTATTTAGATTTAAGTTACAAGAAATATTTTGTGAATCTCTTAATTTTAACACATTTGACTTATTTTTAGACTAAAATAAAGAAATAGATTAATCTAGATAAGTATAAAGTACAAGCTGATCTGATTACCATAAGCTGACCACAATACAACAAAAATGACCAAATAAAAACTCACTCGTATTTTTTTTAAATAAAAAAAATCACGTATTAAAAGATGAGAAATTCTTATACACTTTCAAAATAAGAGATCTGTATTATTAAATATGTACCACATCAGTTTTATAAATCATTATTATCTTATATTTTAATTATATTTTTAATGTTATAACTAATTTATCACTCATTCAATGATGTAAAATAAGACATTTCTGTTACTCTAAATACACCTAAAAATCTCTCCTAAAAGATAGATTCACACGTTTCCGTAAAGTGGATCTCCATGATAAGGTAGGATAAAAGGCTGGTCCATATAAGTGCTTGTCTAAAGGTAATCATTTAACTTGTTCCTGCTATCCCACTAATTATATATCTTCGTATTATCATGACAAAGTTTCCAATCATAGTCTCCAATCATAATGCACAAGTTGAAGCATTATATACATGGTAATGAGAGCTACAGCCACTTCCGGCCTCATGGAACTCTCAGCATGCGGGCAAGAAGAAATATGATAAGTATTCTCACTTGTTATTCACTACCATGGAGATCATACTATAAAAGACAAATTTTATTATTAATAAGACGTACTTTATTCAGTTAGTGTTCATCAGTTTTGTTATTTGTGTCTTTTTCTATTGTAACATTATCATATCATGTTAGTGAATAGGATGAGAAGACCCTATTCCAAAGAGGAATATATGGCTTGATCTCAGGGGAAAGAATTACTACGAATATACTTTATATACATGTGAGGAAAGGTTGAACAAATGAAAAATTGGCTAATAGATTATGAGAAAGAGAAACACTGGTGTAAAGTCATAAAATGGCTGTGGAAGAAAAGGAAAATAAATAGAAAAAAAAAGCTTTCCAATTTGTATGATGTTGAAAACATAAGTGACATTGAAAAGGGAAAAAACTATATACCAAACATAAAACGCATATAAAGAAAGTTAAAATTATTGAGAAAAAGAGATGGAGTGGTTTGCTAGCTAGTACCATTCATTGATATCTAAAATTGTTCGAGTGGAAATTGAGGTGTACCTCTTTGCTTTGTCAAGATGATAAAGGGCCGAAGTGCTTGGTGACAGCAGATTGAACAACTTTTTAATAATTAATAATGGAGCTAAATTGAAAACATGAAAAGGTCTTGGAACACTTATGCTGCATTCATCACGTACGGTATACTTCAAAAAAGGGATATGTAAGCAAAACACGGCGATTCTCACTATATGTATACTTCAATCATTTTTTTTTTGATCTGATGCATACTTCAATCATCCAGATGGAGCCGTTTACTGTGCTCCATTATGTTAACCAGTGCACCGGTGGTGCATTGACTCCACTGGTTACAACCTGTTTCCCTTTTTTAAAACAATTTTTTGTTTGTTTTTTACAGGTTAGTCCGTTGCATAATTAGAACGACTTTGTCCATTTTGTCCTTCGAAATCGAAACTATAGAATACTCCAAGCTTCCCCCTCACCAGATTACCAATGTACCATAGCTGGAGAGCGTTTAAGGTTGAAAGCTCATTGTGTGGTTTAGGGAAGAGAAAACAGCCAGAAGGTGAACCACAATATTCACCGATTAAGTGGAAGTAGAAAAAACAAAGGTGAGTAAAATCGACTTACCGAAACAAAATAAAGAAATGCAAGTGAAGATAATCCGAGGCGAGAGAGAGGAGTACGTAGGTGCTGCAACAATGCTATATACAGCTTTCACAGATTCAGCAATGAGTGTGTCGATTACGAATTCTCCACTTGGAAGGAGGAGAAAGAGAAGTAGAATAGCAGGATCGAGGTGACAGTGGCAGTGGTAGTGGACTAGTGGTGCGGTAGTGGTGGTGGCGGGTAAGCTAAGATATTCGGAATTAGGTGTCTCTTAAAAGGCAAGACGTTCAAGGAGCTCCAAAACCATTCCCCCTTTTAAATTTGTTGTTTATTTACTTTTTTTTTTCTTCCGCAAAATTAGGTGCTCCTCCATTCTTGTTCTTCAATCTTCATTAACCTATAAAAAGAAATAAATGTTTTTATTTTAAGCTAATTGAAGATAAAAAGGTATTGGTAGTTTGACGTAACTGACTCTTGGGATGCATATAATAGCAAGAGAGTCCTAATCGTTTGTGGCAGAAGCAAGCAAGCATCCGAGACTGAGTTGTATCCGATATATTGGGGAAGGAAAGCCACTGTCTTTTTTTTTTTTTTTTTTTTTTTACTTTTACATAAATAAATAATAATGGTTTAAGGTAATATAAGTATTTTTATTTTAATTTAATTTTATTTGCATTTGAGACAAAGTATGATTATTACGACTTTGGACCACCCTCACTTGTATTCCACTCTCTGCAGTTAGGGGTAAAAACAGGTCAGGTTAAGATAAGTTTTGTCTTAAACAAACATGACTTGTATCTTAATTATAAGGCTTGAGTCTCACTTGTGAATCTGTAATAGGCCGACTTTTAAGGATTAACCTAGCCTTTTTAAAAGTCTGATCTAACCTGAAAGCCTATTTAAATACATATTTTGTAATGAGACATTTGTATAGACTAACAGACCTACCTTTAAATAGGCTAACAAATATTTACATAGGCTAACATACCTATCTTTAAATAGGTCAACATGTCTTTACATAAGCTAATAAACCTACCTTTAAATAGGTCAACATGTCTTTACATATGCTAACAGGCCTAAGTCTTGAAATAAGTCAATGGGCTTACTCAAGACAAATAGGCCTTTGTTATAACTTAACACTCACCTTCTAATTTTATAGATGTTCACCACTTTCTTACTCTAATCTTTGGTCGATGTGGGATTTAGAGATATACCAAGTTGCAAAATTATTAGAGACATATAGTTGCAAAACATGAATATCGAACCTATGCTTCTCTAATTGCAACATGAATGCAAGAAAGATTAGAGTTATAATGAATTAGCATCATGATAACAACTGCATGTTCTATAATGAATTGACAAAAAAGATAATATCATAATATTAATAATTGGTGAGGTTAACAACAACTAAATGAGTTAAACATGAAACATAGTCTAGTAACTTTGGTAACTTTTCGTCAGGTTCTTGCAACTAGAGATAAAATAATTACACGATTTAACCATAAGGAAAATAAAATAATAACCTTACATATGTTATTAACAAATATATAAACAAAAAATCTAAAAATAGCGTAGGTTATATCTTCATATTTTGTAATTATATGCCTCCAATAATTTTGTAACTTGGTGTATCTCCAAGTCCCACATTGACCAAAGACCAGGATAAGTAAGTGGTGAGTATCTATAAAAGTAGAAGGTGAGTGTGAACTTATTATTTTCATTCTAATAAATATATTATATTAAATATATTAATAAATATGTTATTTCTATTCTAACTTACTAACTTAGGTTTTAGTTATGACTTTTATTAAATTCAATTAAAAAATATATTAATATATTATAATAAATTAATAATTATAATTATAATTATTATAATAATATATATTATATTATATATAGTTAAACAGTCGACCGACTGCATTGTTAAGCTTAAAAGTCTATTAGATGGCCTGAGACTTAGTCTTTTTAGTTAAACAGACTTTTAAAAAAATCTTGCCCTAACTTATTTAGTAAACAAGTCAGATCAGGTCAAGCCTCAGGTAGGCTAAGCCTCAAGTCCCTGACAGACAGTCTGACCTATTTCCACCCCTATGACTGCAACTCACAAATTTTGTATATAAATGCATGATAGATGACTTGGCGGCTTTACAAGTGCGTTGCCATTGCATGAAATGATTGTGGTGTTACAAAATCACAGTCGTTATTGTACTCGTTTGAGTGGAAATAAGGACATTTTTATCAAACTGTCCCGGATGAAAAAATTATTTATCAAAATATCACATTTTTTAAATTATTTATCAAAATGTTACTCTTTTGAAATTATATACTAAACTGTCACCATTTTGTCCAATGTTGTATTTTTTATTATTTTTTTGTCTACGTGAAAAATGCAAAGAGTTTGACATATCTACGTGGAAAATGCCAAATTATTTGGCATTTTTACACTAAAAACGTCACTCTCTTTGGCATTTTCCACGTGGACATGTCATTCACTTTGGCATTTTAAGTGTAAAAATGTCACCCTCTTTGGCGTTTTTCACATAAAAAAAATAAAAAAAATTCCATGTTGCGTGTACTTCTAGGACACTTACGTGAATCTATTAAGAAATGACGTTTAAAGACATATACATTTCACATACCTATTAAAGAGTGCACCATAATGTTGAAAGACATCAGTATTAATTAGCTTATTTATAAGTTAAGTATTTATTTCTAGTACGTAAAGTAGCCGTTGTTGGACTTTGGTATTGACAAGACAAAATAACTAAATAAGATAACACCAAAGTCCCACATCGAACAAAGATACCTTGTTGCCTTACTTAGTTATTTTGTCTTGCTAACACCAAAGTCTCACATCGAACAAAAGTACCTTATTGTCTTACTTAGTTACTTTGTCTTCTCAACACCAAAGTCTCACATTGACTACTTTACAGATCAAAAATAAATGTTTGACTTATAAATAAGCTAATTGATACTGATGTCTTCCAATATTATGATGCACTCTTTAAAAGGCATATGAAATATATGTGTCTATGAGTGTCATTTCTCAATAAATTCACGTAAGTGCCTTAGAAGTACACACAATGTGATATTTTTTTTTTGTTTACGTGAAAAACGTCAAAGAGAGTAACATTTTTACACTTAAAATGCCAAAGTAGATCTACGTGAAAAATACCAAAGAATGTGACATTTTCAATGTAAACACACCAAAGAAGGTGACGTTTTTAGTAGAAAAACGTCAATTCAGCGTTTTTCACGTGGATAAAAAATTAATAATGTCATATTTGACAAAAAAATAACAATTTAATATATAATTTCAAAAAATTAATATTTTAATAAATAATTTAAAAAATATGACAATTTAATAAATAATTTTTCCATCAAAGACAATCTTATAAAAATATCAAAAATAAGTTATATCTGGTTTTACCTAAATAGTCTAGGCCCATTTTATAAAACTTTTACTGTTATTTGGAGTAGTTGTGGTCCCACTTGTAGCGTTACTAGCTGCTGCAGAAATTTGCGGCGGTGATGGGCGGCGATGTGGTGGTGATTCTTCAAGGAGGTGGAGATTGGGCAGACTTGAGAGAACCTAAACCTGGGGTAGAAGTGATGATGGAGTGACCGGTTGTTTTAGTTCAAAAAAGTAGTACATCCATGTACCAAAAAAATTTAAGTAGCCTTCTCCATATTCAACAATGGATTCTTCATCCCATAAATACAACTAAATCTTCTTGCCATAAGATATTTGGTTTCTTACCAATTTGTATTTACATTACTACATAGGGGCCTCGTACACTCGTACATGAAAGCATTTTATATGTGGTACAAAATCTAGGACTTAAATTTATTTGAGAATTAAAATGTGAGTGAATAAATAACGAATTAAAAGAAAAAAGACTAGGAATGACTCGTTAATCTAATTTTTTAAAGTTTTTTTTGTTGATATAATTTTGACTCTACGAGTATGTTTTCTTTTAGCCCATTAAAAAAAAAAACACTCTCCCTGACACTTTTTGACCTAACAAAAATGACTATTTGCCATGACAACACCATAAGCACACCCACACGGCCGCCAGAATCAGGAAGATTCTATAGAGGACTGTTTTTATTTCTATTAATTAAAAACAATTGTAAGATGATGATAAGCACTGAATATATGATCGTCATGACAATGAGGCCAGGAGTTAACAGTAATGGCTGCCAAAGTCAATCATGCGATGAACTTTATCCAAACAAAATACTTGATTACCCAAATTAATAACAGAGTAATTAAGACGTTAAATTTTTTTTTTACATTAGTTCTATTTCTAATTGATTGCGAAACGAATCCATAAACACTAGTCAACCTCAGACTAATTCTACTCTGGTTTGAACTTTGGAGCTGAGAATGGCTTCGATAAGCGAGATCTAAAATATAGCTAGCTTGGGCTCGAACCTTGAACAATGCAAGTGTTGAAAGTGCCTCTAATTAGTAACATGTCGTAATCATGCTCGCGAGATTAATTTCACAGCAATGTAATGAAGACATCTCAGTTTTAAAAAAAATCATATAAAAAAGAAAAATGCCACATAACTTAAAAAAAATAATCAAAATGTTAACAGAATTCAAAGGTGATTATTGGATGAAATAAAATGATAATAATTACTAATTCATCCAAGAATTAAAATGTATATCAACTCATTTTATTAAAATTTCTTAATAAAAAATTTTGAATGTGCATTTTCTATAAGAATAGATAAAACTTTTCTTTACATCCATTTTATTAAAATTTCTTAATAAAAAATTTTGAATGTGCATTTTCTATAAGAATAGATAAAACTTTTCTTTACATCCAGACCTTAAATGCATGTCTTTGTTATGGGCTTGGCAATTTATCACATATCACAACCAGCGATTACTTAACCCACCTTACCTATATGGAACAGGTTAAAAAGTTTCCCTACAAGATGGGTTGGGTGCAAATTAGGGATTAATTTGACCGGGTATGCTGTGCAGCTCTTTTTTAAATAAAATTATACTTAATTTAGTTAGTAATAAAGTTAATTATATATATCTTGTAATAATAACTAAAAATAAAGACTGCAGGATGATAACTATTAATAAGTAACCAGTCAAAAGTAGGGGTAATCAGGAGGCTCACACTCAAGTCATTATAAACAATGAAGCCTAGGAGGGTGTTTGAATTTGGATAATGAAGAAGATGGGGAAGGAAATGTGTTTTCTAGTCATTATTTAAGTGCTATTGGTTGTGCCTAAGGCGCAATTTTACTATACTTTCAGACTTAATGAAAGTTTTGGGTAAATGCATGTTGTTGTTGTACTTAAGACTTTATTTCTAACTTCATTTCCAGTAATAAATTTTACTATTTTTGGCCAAAAAAAATGTAGGATGATAACTTAGAGAAAGAGAGAATCAAAGAATATTATATAATGTTATGCTAGAAATAGATAGACATTATTCTATTTGATTTTTAATATATAATAATATTGAATTTGCATGTTTATTCATATTAAGTATTTGTAAACCATAACTGATTTTCACTAGTTTAACATTCATTTTGAACATGTCTTTCAATTTATATGATAGGATGGATTACATCTATAATTATGATTGATTATTCTATAAATTTATTTAAAATATTCATAAATGCGAAATGAGACTGATAAGTTGCAAGTTTTAGTATTTCATTAGAGGGACGTGTTCATATTTTGATCCACAAGCGTGTAGGTCAGGATTATGTTAAGCCAAAATCCACCAAAACAAAATGTTGTATGGTAACAAAGTTCCATATTTGTTAGAGTATCAGAGACACTCCTTTCTTCTTATATAAAATAGTCTCACGTTGCTTGAGCTTGAGTAAAGAACTGCAACCATCTCCTTATATAAAATAGTCCCATATTCCTTGAAGATAGATAGGGAGGTGCAACTCTCCCCTGTTATATAACATGGACATATGGTTATAGTCTCATCATTTCCTATGCTATCTTTTTATGGCATAGCTATATAGGTTTCACCAATTTTTTCTTTTTCCGTTAAGAAAATCAAATAAAATTTCTTAATTAAAAAATCAACCAATTTTATAAAAATTGGTTCGTCGATTTTCACCATTTTTTTGCGGTTCAACTGGTTTCTCAAATTTTTGGTTGATTTAGAACATGTAGTGTTCGGTTTACGGTTCAATTAATTTTAAAACACTGGATAGAGCATCCCACTTTATTATTTAGTTGTTTAACTAGGGAGAAAAGTGAAATATTTATGCCATTCATTCTTTGACCTCCAATTTAAGAAAAAAAATTGAAATTTTGATAGGTAAGAAATGGATTATGAATTTTTCTATTATCTTATCATTCAACTCATTCTTTTAAAATAATTTTCAAACACATTTTTTATAAATTGTCATTCCACTCCCAAGCACTCCCTCTTTACTATCATTTCAAATATAGTCTTAGTCATAAAAAATTCTTACATAAACATGATGTATTATAGTTGAGTGTACTAAGTCAATCAAAACTTAATATTTTTATAAATTTTTGTGTCTCACAATTAATTTTATTATACTTTAAAAAAATATTAAATTTTAATTAATTTAATACATTTAATTAAATATATTATATTTAAATAAAAATTTCTCCTTAGTAATAGCTTGAGGGATCAAATTTAAAAGGGGGATTTGGCGTCAGTCTCAAAAAAAAAAATGCAAATCTAAAAACTCTGCGTGTTTTAAATCTTGGCCTGTTGTGCCTTAAGCCAATTCGGATCGTTTCATCTTCTTGAAAATGACCTTGTAAGCTCCCTTTTTTTTTTAATGGAACGACGTATTCCTGTTCTGTTCATTTTAATAAATGATTAACTACCTTGGTTTAAAAAAGAAAAAAAAAAGGAAAAAGACCTGTGGAAACTTCAACTTAAAAAAGAGAGGACCTGCAATGGGCTGGCTACTGAAATGTACTGGGCTAAACGGATCTGACCTAGCGTAGTGCGACTCAGATTCTTAAATCTTATCCCTACACGACTTTAACCCAACTTAAGACGTTTCATGACAAAAAAGCAAGGAATAATGCTATATTCTCATAATAATAAGTTCTATTAAACCTTCTTAAATGCTTAAAATAATAAGTATTAAATAAAAAAATAAGAACTTTAAGTTAGAGTCATCTACAGTTACCAACAAGGATTGAATGCGGTAATAAGGGAATCACACTCCTAAAGATAGAACTAAATTCAAATCCGAAAAAAACAATTGTTGAGAGAGGCCTAATCGTAAAAGTGTCCAAGTGTCAGTATTATAACAATGTTTATAGGAATATTAAGACAAAAAAAAAATCCTCTGCAGTTGTGCACAATGTAAGTATTAAAGAGTTTTTTGATTTGTTTTCTATTTTTTATTTTTAGTTGATATATTTTAATTAATAATAAAAAAATAACATTTTTTTTCTTTTTTATTTATTTACTAAATTTTGTAATTGAAATGGTAAAAATAAACAAAATATTATCTTCACCATTTCCTTCATAATTTTTTTTATCTGCATTTCCTTTATAAAATTTTAAAAATAGAGTTTAGCATTAAAATAATATGAATTTTTTTATAATTATTAATGATAAAATATTAACTAGAAATAAAAAAATTAGAATACAAACCAAATATATCTAAGTATGTCACTGTTGTGTAAGTAACATTACTTTCATTATTAAAGTGCTCAAAATAGGCATAACAATTTCATCCCAATCTGTGGGTACTTAACCCGCCGTATCCGGTACGGGTTTGGGGTTAATTTGCCCTACCTTCTCTGGTACTCTTCATCTAAATAAACATAATACTTAGTTTAATTATTAATAAAATTAATTAATTAATATTGACTAATTTAATACTTTTTTCTAAATATATTTTTAACAAGATAATTGATTGATTTAAAGATTATGATTGACTATTATATAAATTCAATTCACAACTACACAATGGGACGAGATTGTTACAGTTTTAATGTTGTTCTTATTAGACGAATTTGAATTTTGAATTCTAAACAGTATCTTAAAAATTAGATCGAATAAGTTGGTTGAACAAGTTAAATCATGAATCGATCATATCTTTAGTTCGAATAATATTTGGTTCAATTATAGTTTAATCACAGTTCAATTACAAATTTAATCGATTAAATTTATTAAATTATGATTTAAAGATTTCGTCGAATTAATCTCCAATTTAATTTTTAAAACATTAAATCTAAAATTATAGGGTGGAGTGAGTTAAGGAAAAACTGGCTCCATATTAATTCAAAAACCAGTTATATATAGGGTTAAGATTAATTAATTTAGACGCAAAAAATTGTATCTAGGGTTACGATTAATTCAAGCGACGACCAAAAAATGATTCCAGTCAATCAGCAGCCGTCATTCACGTGTATACCATAAATTTGTCGCTTTCGCTTAGAATCTAACATTTTAATGGATGCAAATTAGGTGTAGACTTAGTTATTAATTAATTAATTACTTAATAATCATACTCATGTGAAAAGTTTCTGTTGGTCATCCCTCGAGAAGAATACGTTAGGAGGGTAACACCTTGAACTTAAGGGCTTTTGATCTACGAGAAAGCTGAAGCATGCCCCATGGAACTTGATTTAGGGTTGCATTTCTAATATACAAATCAACTATGATTTTCTTATCACATTTTTTATATTATTTTTTATATTACTCTTCATATTATTAATTATATTATTTTTTTTATTATTTTCTCTCACTTAATTACAATTATTAAATAATAATATAAAAAGTGATATTTAAAGAAAAATGATGTAAGAACATCATTTTTTATACAAATATAGTACATATTTTTTTGTCATAACTAATATTTATATGAATTTAATTGTAGTATATTGTTAGTATGCAAAGGATTTTTATTATAAATTATTAATATATTATTACATCATTAAAAATATTTAACTCGTATAATAATTACTTAAAAATTACACATGCAATTATGTATGATTGGTTAATAATATAAAAAAATTATATTGATAATGCATCAAAATTAAACTCAATTTATATTGTGTTAATAGTATTAAACATATATATTTGTACTTTTGAGATAAAAAAATACATTTAAAAGGAGAACTAATTAGTATCTCGTACATTTTATCGGTTAATTTAAATTAGTTAAAAAAAAATTTAAAAATATAAATTAAAAGTGAAAATGATTGAAATTAAAGAAGGGATTCCTTTTAAAATTTATTTAGAATTTTAAAAAGTATGGATTAAAGAGAAAATGTTTAAATTGAAAAAGGAAGATATACATAATATTATAAGATAAATTATTATTTTTTAAATAAAAATAAGGTGTCATTCTATAAGAGAGAATAACATAAATAAATTAAGTCACTCTTAAATAAAAATACTTTTTTTTTTAATAGCAAGAGAGGGGGCAAAGCCCAACAAACAAAGCTAAGTACTTACAAAACGATCAAAGGAAACATAGGCAACATCAGCTAAAAAAGCTACTGACAAGGAAGGTGGTAAGGAACCCATAACATGGCAACCCCAGAGGCAGAGAATGAGCATGTTTTGACAACAAATCTGCACAGCCATTCCCCTCCTTATAGATGTGTGTAAATTTGACATGCCAATCTTGATGCAACAAGGACTTCACCAAAGCAAGAGCAGCTGCACAGGGATGAGAAGCAGGAACAACGGAATTAATAAGCTTCATCACCACTTAGAAATCCATCTCCACCTCAAACTGTTTTTAAAACCCATAGAGAAAGCAAACCATAATAAACACCCCACTGCTCAGCTAACGTAATAGTAATGTTAGCCATGAAGCAACCTATAAAGCCACCACCATCATTCCTAAGAATCCCACCACACACCCCAGAACTTCTATTAAGGAAGACAAAGCCATCCACATTGACCTTTATCGAACCAATCTGTGGAGGCCTCCAAGAAATCTAGACAAAACGACCCTGTGAAACAGTGGAGATGGATTGGCGTTGAACACCCAATTAGGCAAGGGAATAATATCTAGCCAAAGCAATAGCTTTTGAATGCAGATTACTCAGAATATCATTAGCATTTTCAAAAACATGTCTATTTCTTTTATGCTAAAGGGAGGAACAGATAGTAGCAAACTTAAAGAGGCCATTAGTCATCCAAAGAACCAGAACAGCCTAACCCTGTGTTTGGATGTTTTCTCATTAACGGAACAGAACGGAATAAGTGAGGATGGATTGGAAAAGAAAAGAAATGAATTGAACATAGTTCCCTCCCTCTTTGTTTGGAAGATTCATTAATAGAACGGAATGAAACATGTATTCCCTCCATTCCACCTCAATTTTGAGGGGAATAAAAATTGGTCATTTGAGGAGAAGAGGGGGGAAATGATTCCCCTTATGTTCCGTTCCGTTCTTATGTATTGTAAAATTCCCAAACACAAAAAATTAATTCCGTTCCCCCAATTTCCTTTCTGTTCCCCTCTTTACCTGTCATCCAAACATAGTATAAGGAAATATTAGAAAGGATCCAATGCTGCAAGTTGGACGAGAAGAATGATTGGCGATGCAAGGTAGGAATCAAAGCACCCCAAACCTCCTTAGCAACGGTATAGTCCTAAAGAGTGTGAAAGGTAGTTTTAATATATATCATGGCCACCAAGAGGACAAAGGCCATTAGTAGTTAAGTGGCGTCTCAGGCGATGACTATTAGTTAGAAGAGCATCACGGCTAGCAAGCCACATGAACGAGCGAATCTGCTGGGGAGCATCTAGCTTCCAAATTTGCTTGAAAATATTGGAACTAGGCTGGACCATATCATGACAGAGGCTAAAATAAGCAGATTTATCAGAGAAAGTACCATCATTTGTAGGTAACCAAGCTACCGTATCCTGGAGACCATTTTGCCTAGGAGGAGCAATTGTAGCTATAATATCAAGGAACTCTTTGTGGTAGGGTCGTGGCTAGCATTTCCCAGTTCCACACACCCTGGGGAAAGGAAAAGTCATCAACAGTAGCATTCCAATCCAACGAATCAGATATAGCAAAATCTCCCAACCTATAAATTCCTGGTATCCAATGATTAGACCAGAACCTGATAAGCTGCCCATTCCCAAAACGCCAGATAAGATTATTATGAAAGTGATTCCAGGTTTTAGAAATACCTTGACATACACATTAGAAGCTCTAGTTTTTCTTTGCACTCTACGGACAAGGTCAGTACCACACCTATATTTAGCTTTCACAACTAGGAATGGCACGTGAGAGGATGGATACGGGCCAGAATTTTTTTTTTCTAGTGGGTTAAGGTATAAATTGATTTGGATAACTTGATCAATCTAACTAACTGAAACTAAATCAATTAGAGTGGTTTGGTTTGGTTCGACTATATTGATTGATTTGGACAAAGTTCGAACCAAATAAGACTTAATTGATTTGGTTCTCGAGTTAAAAGTTTTAAATACGAAAATCGAAATGAACTAAATCATATATATATATATATATATATATATATATATATATATATATATATATAAATAATTTTAAAACTAAGCTATATTTTTCAAGGGTATTAAGTCTTAAATGAACATTTTGGAGCACAGTACAAAAAATCACTCATCCAAGTTTCATCCACTCTCTAAACTCTACTGTAAGACTTATCCACATTCCACATTCTCCTTCAATCTTCAGCTTCTATCTAGTCTTCATTCCACGCTTCTATTCAACAACCCGAGCGCCCACTATTCTCCTTTCCACCATTTTAACCTTTTTCCCCACTACTATCTACGCAGTGCGCACTGCACCTCTACCCTCTGCCTTTCTCTGCCGACGCTGCTCGTCGCTCGGTAAGTCTTCTTTCTCCTATAGATCTGGCCAATAGGAGTATTGTCTAATAGATCTGACATTCAACCCATAATCTTCTTCTAATTTTGGTCTTTTATCTAGTAAGTCTCTTTTTCTGGGTTATTGATTGAGAAAATTTAGCGGCTGGATTTTGTGCTCTACTATGGCAGATTCATAGGGTTTTCACTCATTCAAGTATGAACTGTTTTTCGTGGTTGACGAAGCTGGACGTCTCTGTTCTAGCATGAATACCAAAAACTACATATAAACTACTATTGTCAAGCTGAGGTGAGAAATGGCTTCTTTATGTTGTTTGTCTAGATTCCCTTCAATTTGTAAAGGTACAGTTGTAAAGTCAATTGAAATTGATAAGTCAGTACTTCTCCCTCAATTATCAACTCATCATTAAAAAGATACTTGTAAGGTTCATTACACTAATTTTTGTATTAAAAAAATGGTCAATCTGACCACCCGATCCAAACCAATCGGACCACTCGAATCGAACGAATCCATAGATGTTCGGTTGGGTTTGATTCATATTTGACTATCAAAAAATAAGAAAACAGAACCAAACCAAACCAATTAATTTTGAATGATTCAGATTTATTTTTTCCCTGGAACTGAACCAAACTGACCCGATTACACCCTGACTTGTGGGTGCGGGTACCCATTTATTTCTGTTGGATCGAGCTTTTCACTAGGTCAAAATTTATAACTATTAGTCAGGGTACAACTCTTTCTACTTAAGCCCATCAACAAGCGTCACAGTTCAATCTGACTTCGACCTCACCTGAGCCTTGCCAAGGCAGGATGTTGGCTCACAACCAACAATCCTCCTCCCAACACCTGCCTTTAGTAGTCTGTGCCTTTCTGGGACACGGATTGAAACACATATATATGTAACAATTTGTCCCATGTTTCAACCCTTGTCCCACATTGCATAATTCAAGCATTTTTTATTTTCCATTTTTCTATATAAAGGATTAACCTCTAAATGCTTAAATTATTCAAAAAGCTAGACTTAGGTTTACTACAACGATTTGGGCTAAGTAACTTCAGTTAAAACTTTTTATTTTATTCCTATCTTTGTATTCGGGAATGCATAAGTTCACAAATAGCCACAATTGAATTTTGGGGTTGTTTGCTAAGAGACCCAACTTTGTTTGGGTGAAATAAATATTCAAAGTTGTTGGAAAATATGCCTTAGAGCCAGGGATAGATATTCATCCGCCGGGACAGGAGGCTATTACACGCCCCCGCCTCGTCTCGTTATCATCCCTATTCACAACTTGAACTCAGAATGCATCGTGATCGTGAATGAGGGTCTGATTCATTTTCATCATAAAAGCACAATTCATGTCCTTGGAATGATGAAAACCTAGGGCACCAACCTCCTTAGGCGGACAAATGTTCTCTCAACTAATCAAGTGCAGTTTCATAAGCTTTCATTATCTTCTTGGTAAGAGTTTAACGGTCAAGAAGCCTCTTTAATTTCTTCAGAAGCCCGAATAAATTATGCTGAAAAGATTTGTATTCTTTTCGTCATAGTATTTTTGTCTAATTAACAACATTTCATTGTTCTATTTTTTGTGTGAAAAAACAAATCATTCATTAACAACTACGAAAGCCATAAAAAAAATAATAAGAGATGACAAATCCCCTAATCAAAACCTAACACCATCACTCTGAGAGACAATGACGAAAGTCCAAATCTTAAAGAAACAACTTTTATAAAAAAGATTGCATAACTTTCGTGTTCCTACAGTCTAATAGAAATTAGTCTCATGAACAGTTCAAATAATTCGAACCTGTAAGAATACTTGTGTTCTCACAAAAAAAAAACCCAACTCCATCAAATCTTAAAGATTGAAGGACAAGTTGATGATTAACGGTATTACTTTCACTTTTTCACGACAAACACATGAAAAAAATACAGATGATAACAATATAAAATTATTAAATCAGTATTATAAGGATTTTATACAAAATTTATTAATAAAAAAAACATAAATATCATAAGCATGCTTTAGATCCTCCTAATTTAGGAGCAAAACTACTGTATAATTTTTAAAGTTGGCCCATCAAATAGATGAAAATTGTGTCTTGTTCCTTATTCTAATCAAAGCGATATATTTGTAGCCCTTTATATAAGAAAAAGGAAAATAGAAAATGATTGAATTATCCATTGTGGGACACAAATTGAAACACACATATATGTAACAATCTCTCCCATGTTTCAACCCTTGTCCCACATTACATAATTCAAGCATTTTCTATTTTCCATTTTGCTATATAAAGGATTAACATCTAAATGCTTGAATTATTCAAAAAGCTAGACTTGGCTTTACTGCAACATTGTGGGCTAAGTTGTTTTAGTTAAAACTCTTTATTTTATTCCTCTCTTTGTATTCGTGAGTGCACAAGTTCACAAATAGCCATAATTGAATTTTGGGGGTTGTTTGCCAAGAGACCCAACTTTGTTTGGGTGAAATAGATCTTCAAAGTTGTTGGAAAATATGCCTTAGAACAGAGGGCAGATATTCATCCGCCGGGGCTGGGGGCTACTACACGCCCCCACCCCGTCTCGTTGTCATCCCTATTCACAACTTGAACTCAGAACGCATCGCGATGGTGAATGACGGTCTGATTCATTTTCATCACAAAATCACAATTCAAGCCCTTGGAATGACGAAAACCAAGGGCACCAACCCCCTTAGGTGGACAAATGTTCTCTTAACTAATTAACTACAGTTTCATAAGCTTCCATTATCTTCTTAGTAAGAATTTATTGGTCAAGAAGCCTCCATAATTTATTTAGAAGCTCAAAAAAAATTATGCTTAAAAGATTTGCATTATTTTCGTTATAGTATTTTTGTCTAGTTAACAACATTTCATTGTTTTTGTGTGTGTGAAAAAACAAATCATTCATTAACAATTATGAAAGCTATAAAAAAAAAATAATCAGAGGTGACAAATCCCCCAATGAAAACCTAACACCATCACTTCGTGAGACAAGGATGCAAGTCCAAATCATAATGAAATAACTTTTATAAAAAAGATTGCATAACTTTCATGCTCCTGCAGTAGAATAGAAATTAGTCTCATGAATAGTTTGAATAATTCGAACCTGTGAGAATACGTGTATTCTCAAAAAAAAAAAACTAACACCATGAAATCTTAAAGATTGAAGGACAAGTTGATGATTAACGGTATTACATTCAGTCTTTCACAACAAATACATGAAAACAATACATATAATAATAATATATAATTGTTAAATCAGTATTATAAAGATTTTATACACATTTTTTAATCAAAAAAATCATAAATATCATAAGCATGCTTTAGATCCTCCTAATCAGAAGCAGAACTACAATATAATTTTTAAAGTTGGCCCATCAAATAGAAAAAATTTCCCACGTTCCTTATTCTAATCAAAATAACATATTTGCAACCCTTTATATAGGGAAATGAAAAATAGAAAATAGATGAATTATCCAATGTAGGACACGGCTTGAAACACACATATATGTAACAATCTCTCCCATGTATAAACATTTGTCCCACATTGCATAATTCAAGCATTTTATATTTTCCATTTTGCTATATAAAGGATTAACATCTAAATGCTTGAATTATTGAAAAAGCTAGACTTGTGTTTACTATAATGTTTTGGGCTAAGTTGCTTTAGTAAAAACTTTTTATTTTATTCCTCTCTTTGTATTCATAAATGCACAAGTTCACAGATAGCTACAATTGAATTTTGGGGGTCGTTTGCCAAGAGACCCAGCTTTGTTTAGGTGAAATAAATCTTCAAAGTTGTTGGAAAATATGCCTTAGAACAGGGGGCAGATATTCATCCGCCGGGGTTGGGGGCTACTACACGCCCCCACTCCATCTCGTTGTCATCCCTATTCACAACTTGAACTCAGAGTGCATTGCGACGGTGAATGAGGGTCCGATTCATTTTCGTCACAAAATCACAATTCAAGTCCTTGGAATGACAAAAACCAAGGGCACCAACCTCCTTAGGTGGACAAATGTTCTCTAAACTAATCAAGTGCAGTTTCATAAGCTATCATTATCTTCTTGGTAAGAGTTTATCGATCAAGAAGCCTCCTTAATTTCTTCAGAAGCTTGAATAAATTATGCTAAAAAAATTTGTATTCTTTTCATCATAGTATTTTTTGTCTAATTAACAACATTTCATTGTTCTATTTTTGTGTGAAAAAACAAATCATTCATTAACAACTATGATAGCCGTAAAAAAACATAATGGGACAAGGATGCAAGTCCAAATCAAAACCTAACACCATCACTCCGTGAGACAAGGATGCAAGTCCAAATCTTAAAGAAACAACTTTAATAAAAAGATTGCATAACTTTCACGCTTCTGCAGTCTAATAGAAATCAATCTCATAAGCAGTTCGAATAATTTGAATCTGTGAGAATACCTGTGTTCTCACAAAAAAAAACCTAACTCCATCAAATCTTAAAGATCGAAGGACAAGTTGATGATTAATGGTATTACTTCACTCTTTCATGACGAACACATGAAAAAAATACAGATGATAACAATCTATAATTGTCAAATTAGTATTATGAAGATTTTATACAAATTTTATTAATTAAAAAAAACATAAATGTCATAAGCATGCTTTAGATCCTCCTAATTCATGAGCAAAACTATTGTATAATTTTTAAAGTTGGCCCATCAAATAGATAAAAATTGCCCTTCATTCCTTTTTTTAATCAAAGCGATATATTTGCAACCCTTTATATAGGAAAAAGGAAAATAGAAAAAGGTTGAATTATACAATGTGGGACACGAATTGAAATACACATATATGTAATAATCTCTCAAATGTTTCAATCCTTGTCCACATTGCATAATTCAAGCAATTTTTATTTTCCCTTATGCTTTATAAAGGATTAACCTCTAAATGCTTGAATTATTCAAAAAGCTAGACTTGTGTTTACTACAATGTTTTAGGCTAAGTTGCTATAGTTAAAACTTTTTATTTCATTCCCATCTTTGTATTCGTGAGTGCACAAGTTCATAAATAGCCACAACTGAATTTTGGTGGTTGCTTACTAAGAGACACAGCTTTGTTTGGGTGAAATAAATCTTCAAAGATGTTGTAAAATTTGCCTTAGAACACAGTGCAGATATTCATTCACTGGGGCAGGAGGCAGGAGGCGGGGGGCGACTACCTGCCCCCGTCTCGTTTCCATCCCTATTCACAACTTGAACTCAAAGTGCATTGTGACGTTGAATGAGGGCCCAATTCATTTTCATCATAAAAGCACAATTCAATTCCTTGGAATGATGAAAACCAAGGCCACCAACCTTAGGCAGACAAATGTTCTCTCAACTAATTAAATGTAGTTTCATAAGCTTTCATTATCCTATTGGTAAGAGTTTATAGGTCAAGAAGCCTCCATAATATATTCAGAAGCTCGAATAAATTATGCTGAAAAGATTTGTATTCTTTTAGTTGTAGTATTTTTGTCTAATTAACAACATTTCATTATTATGTTTTTTGTTTGAAAAACAAATCATTCATTAATAACTATGAAAGTTATAAAAAAAACATAATAAGAGGTGACAAATCATTTAATCAAAACCTAACACCATCACTTCGTGAGACTAGGACACAAGTCCAAATCTTATAGAAATAACTTTCATAAAAAGATTGCATAACTTTCATATTCTTGCGGTCGAATAGAAATTAGTCTCATGAATAGTTTGAATAATTCAAACCTATGAGAATACCTATTTTCTCACCCAAAAAAAAAAATACTAACACCATCAAATCTTAAAGATTAAAGGACAAGTTGATGATAAATGGTATTACTTTTAATCTTTCACCACGAATACATGAAAACAATACAAATGGTAATAATATATAATTGTTAAATCAGTATTATAAAGATTTTCTATAAATTTTATTAATTAAAAAAACATAAATATCATAAGCATGCTTTAGATCCTCTTAATTAGGAGCAGAACTATTGTATAACTTTTAAAGCTAGCCCATCAAATAGATAAAATTTCCCCCCGTTCCTTTTTCTAATCAAAGTGATATATTTGCAACCTTTTATATAGGGAAATGAAAAATAAAAAATAGTTGAATTATCCAATGTGGGACATGGATTGAAACATACATATATGTAACAATATTTCTCATGTTTCAAACCTTGTCCCACATTGCATAATTTAAGCATTTTCTATTTTTCATTTTGCTATATAAAGGATGAACCTCTATATGCTTGAATTATTCAAAAAGCTAGACTTGGGTTTACTACGACGTTTTGGGCTAAGTTCCTTTAGTTAAAACATTTTATTTTATTCCTTTCTTGGTATCCATGAATGCACAAATTCACAAATAGCCACAATTGAATTTTGGGCGTTGTTTGCCAAGAGACCTAACTTTGTTTGGGTGAAATAAATCTTCAAAGTGCTTAGAAAATATGCTTTAGAACAGGAGGTAGATATTCATCCACTGGGGCAGGGGGCGGGGGGCTACTACCTGCCCCTGCCCTGTCTCGTTGCCATCCATATTCACAACTTGAACTCAGAGCACATCACGACAGTGAATGAGGGCCCTGATCATTTTCATCATAAAAGCACAATTTATATCCTTGGAATGACGAAATCGAAGGCCACCAACCTCCTTAGGCGAACAAATGTTCTCTTAACTAATCATGTACAGTTTCACAAGCTTTCATTATCTTCTTGGTAAGAGTTTATCAGTTAAGAAGTCTCCTTAATTTCTTTAGAAGCTCGAATAAATTATGCTAAAAAGATTTGTATTCTTTTCATCACAGTATTTTTGTCTAATTAACATTATTTCATTGTTCTATTTTTTGTGTGAAAAAACAAATCACTCATTAACAACTATGAAAGCCATAAAAAAAACATAATAAGAGTTGACAAATCTCCCAATCAAAACCTAACACCATCACTCAGTGAGATAAGGACGTAAGTCCAAATCTTAAAGAAACAACTTTTATAAAAAAATTGCATAACTTTCGTGCTCCTATTGTCGAATAGAAACCAGTCTCATGAGAGTTCAATTAATTCGAACCTGTGAGAATACATGTGTTCTCACAAAAAAAAACTAACTCCATCAAATCTTAAAGATCGAAGGACAAGTTGATGATTAACGGTATTACATTCACTCTTTCACGATGAACACATGAAAAAAATACAGATGACAACAATATATAATTGTTAAATCAGTATTATAAAGATTTTATACAAATTTTATTAATTAAAAAAACATAAATATCGTAAGCATGCTTTAGATCCTCCTAATTCATGAGCAATACTACTGTATAATTTTTAAAGTTGGCCCATCAACTAGAAAAAAAATTGCCCTACATTCCTTATTCTAATCAAAGCGACATATTTGCAGCCCTTTATATAGGACAAAGGAAAATAGAAAATGATTGAATTATCCGATGTCAAACACGAATTGAAACACACATATATGTAACAATCTCTCACTTGTTTCAATCCTTGTCCCACATTGTATGATTCAAGCATTTTCTATTTTCCTTTATGCTTGGTAAAGGATTAACCTCTAAATGCTTGAATTATTTAAAAAGCTAGACTTGAGTTTACTACAATGATTTGGGCTAAGTTGCTTTAGTTAAAACTTTTTAATTTATTTAATTTATTCCTCTTTTTGTATTCGTGAGTGCATAAGTTCACAAACAGCCACAATTGAATTTTGGGGGTGGTTTGCCAAGTGACCCAGCTTTGTTTGGGTGAAATAAATCTTTAAAGTGGTTGGAAAATATGCCTTAGAACAGGAGGCAGATATTCATCCGCCAGGGCAGGGGACGGGGGGCTACTACCTACCCCCGCCTCGTCTCGTTGTCATCCCTATTCACAACTTGAACTCAGAGCGCATCGCGATGGTGAATGAGGGCCCTGATCATTTTCATCATAAAAGCACAATTTATGTCCTTGGAATGACGAAAACGAAGGCCACCAACCTCCTTAGGTGGACAACTGTTCTCTCAACTAATCATATGCAGTTTCACAAGCTTTTATTTTCTTCTTGGTAAGAGTTTATCGGTCAAGAAGCCTCCTTAATTTCTTCAGATGCTCGAATAAATTATGCTGAAAAGATTTGCATTCTTTTCGTTATAGTATTTTTGTCTAATGAAAAATATTTCATTGTTTTGTTTTTTGTGTGAAAAAGCAAATCATTCATTAACAACTATGAAAGCAATAAAAAAAAAAGGTGACAAATCCCCCAATCAAAACCTAATACTATCACTCCATGAGACAAGGTCACACGACCAAATCTTAAAGCAACAACTTTTATAAAAAGATTGCAAAATTTTGTTACTCTTGTTGTTGAACAGAAATTAGTCTCATGAATAATTCGAATAATTCAAACCTGTGAGAATACCTGTGTTCTCACAAAAAAAAAAAAACTAACACTATCAAATCATAAAGATCAAAGGACTAACACTATCAAATCATAAAGATCAAAGGACAAGTTGATGCTTAACAGTATTAATTTCACTCTTTCACGACAAATACATGAAAACAATACAGATGATAATAATATATAATTGTTAAATCAGTATTATAAAGATTTTTTTGCAAATTTTATTAATTAAAAAAATATCATAAGCATGCTTTAGATCCCCCTAATCAGGAGCAGAACTACTGTATATTTTTTAAAGCTAGCCCATCAAATAGATAAAATTTCCCCCCGTTCCTTATTCTAATCAAAGCGACATATTTGCAGCCCTTTATATAGGGTAATGTAAAATAGAAAATAGTTGAATTATTCAATGTGGGACACAGATTGAAACACATATATATGTAATAATCTCTCCCATGTTTCAACCTTTGTCTCACATTGCATAATTCAAGCATTTTTTATTTTGTATTTTGCTATATAAAGGATTAACCTCTAAATGCATGAATTATTCAAAATACTAGACTTGGGTTTACTACAAACGTTTTGGGCTAAGTTGTTTTAGTTAAAACATTTTTTTATTCCTCTCTTTGTATCCGTGAATGCACAAGTTCACAAATAGCCATAATTGAATTTTTGGGGTTGTTTTCCAAGAGACCAAGCTTTGTTTGGGTGAAATTAATCTTCAAAGTTGTTGGAAAATATGCCTTAGAACAAGGGGTATATATTCATCCGTTGGGACAGGGGGCGGGAGCTACTACCCACCCCATCTTATTGCCATCCCTATTCATAACTTGAACTCAGAGCGCATTACTTAATGAGGGTTCAATTTATTTTCATCATAAAAGCACAATTCATGTCCTTGGAATGATGAAAACCAAGGGTACAAACCTCCTTAGGTGGACAAATGTTCTCTCAACTAATCAAGTGCAGTTTCATAAGCTTTCATTATCTTCTTGGTAAGAGTTTATCGATCAAGAAGCCTCCTTAATTTCTTCAGAAGCTCGAATAAATTATGTTGAACAGATTTGTATTCTTTTCATCATAGTATTTTTGTCTAATTAACAACATTTCATTATTCTATTTTTTGTGTGAAAAAATAAATCATTCATCAACAACTATATAAGTCATAAAAAAAAACATGATAAGAGGTGACAAATCCCTCAATCAAAACCTAACACCATCACTCTATGAGACAAGGATGCAAGACCAAATCTTAAAGAAACAACTTTTATAAAAAGATTGCACAACCTTCAAGCTCCTACGGTTAAATATAAATCAGTCTCATGAGCGATTCAAATAATTCAAACTTGTGGGAATACCTGTGTTCTCACAAAATAAAAAAATTAACACCATCAAATCTTAAAGATCAAAGGACAAGTTAACGATTAATGGTATTACTTTCACTCTTTCACGACGAACACATGAAAACAATACAGATGATAATAATATATAATTGTTAAATTAGTATTATAAAGATTTTATACAAATTTTATTAATTAAGAAAACATAAATATCATAAGCATGCTTTAGATCCTCCTAATTCAAGAGCAAAACTATTGTATAATTTTCAAAGTGGCCCATCAAATAGATAAAATTTGCCCCTCGTTCCTTATTCTCATCAAAATGACATATTTGCAGCCCTTTATATATGAAAAAGGAAAATAGAAAATGGTTGAATTATTCAATGTGGGACACAAATTGAAACACACATATATGCAACAATCTCTCACATGTTTCAATCCTTGTCCCACATTGCATAGTTCAAGCATTTTCTATTTTCCATTTTGCTATATAAAGGATTAACCTCTAAATGCTTGAATTATTCATAAAGTTAGACTTGAGTTTACTACAACATTTTTGGAAAAGTTACTTTAGTTAAAACTTTTTGTTTTATTCCTCTCTTTGTATTTGTGAGTGCACAAGTTCACAGATAACCACAATTGAATTTTGGGGTTGTTTGCCAAGAGACCCAACTTTGTTTGAGTGAAATAAATCTTCAAAATTATTGGAAAATATGCCTTAAAACAGGGGGCAGATATTCATTTGCCAGGGCAGGGGGCTACTTCTCGCCCTCGCCCCTGCCTCGCCTAGTTGCCATCTCAATTCACAACTTGAACTTAGAGCGCATCACGATGGTGAATGAGAGCTCAATTCATTATCATCAAAAAAGCACAATTTATGTCCTTTGAATGACAAAAACGAAGGCCACCAACCTCCTTAGGCGGACAAATGTTCTCTCAACTAATCAAGTGCAGTTTCATAAGCTTTCATTATCGTCTTGGTAAGAGTTTATCGGTCAAAAAGCCTCCTTAATTTCTTCATAAGCTCGAATAAATTATACTGAAAAGAATTGCATTCTTTTCGTTATAGTATTTTTGTCTAATTAACAACATTTCATTGTGTTGTTTTTTGTGTGAAAAAGTAAATCATTCATTAACAACTATGAAAGTTATATAAAAAAAAACATAATAAGAGATGACAAATCCCCTAATCAAAACCTAATACCATCACTCTGTGAGACAAGGACGCAAGTCCAAATCTTAAAGAAATAACTTTTATAAAAAAAGATTGCATAACTTTCGTGTTCCTGCGGTCGAATAGAAATTAGTCTCATGAACAGTTCGAATAATTCGAACCTGTGAGAATACCTATGTTCTCACAAAAAAAAATACACCAACAAATCTTAAAGATCAAAGGACAAGTTGATGACTAACAGTATTACTTTTACTCTTTCACGACAAATACATGAAAATAATATAGATGATAATAATATATAATTGTTAAATCAATATTATAAAGATTTTATACAAATTTTATTAATTTAAAAGACATAAATATCATAAGCATGCTTTAGATCCTCCTAATTCAATAGTAGAACTACTGTATAAATTTTAGTGTAGACCCATTAAATAGATAAAATTTATCCCTCGTTCCTCATTTTAATCAAAGCGACATGTTTGCAGCCCTTTATATAGGAAAAATGAAAATAGAAAATGGTTGAATTATCCAATGTGGGACACAGATTGAAACACACATATATGTAACAATCTCTCGCATGTTTCAATCCTTGTCCCACATTGCATAATTCTAGCATTTTCTATTTTGCTATATAAAGGATTAACCTCTAAATGCTTGAATTATTCAAAAAACTAGACTTGGGTTTACTACAATGTTTTGGTCTAAGTTGCTTTAGTTAAAACTTTTTATTTTATTCCTCCCTTTGTATTCGTGAGTGCACAAGTTCACAGGTAGCCACAATTGAATTTTGGGGTTGTTTGCTAAGAGATCCAACTTTGTTTGGGTGAAATAAATCTTCAAAGTTGTTAGAAAATATGCCTTAGAACAGGGGACAAATATTCATTTGTCGGGGAAGAGTGCGGGGGGCTACTTCTTGCCCTTGCCCCGTCTCGTTGCCATCCTAATTCACAACTTGAACTCAGAGCGTATCGCGATGGTGAATGAGGGTCCGATTCATTTTCAACTTAAAAGTACAATTCATGTCCTTGGAATGACAAAAACCAAGGCCACCAACCTTCTTAGGCGGACAAATGTTCTCCCAACTAATCAAGTGTAGTTTCATAAGCTTTCATTATCTTCTTGGTATGAGTTTATCAGTCAAGAAACCTCTTTGATTTCTTCAGAAGCTCGAATAAATTTTGCTGAAAAGATTTGTATTCTTTTCGTCATAGTATTTTTTTTCTAATTAACAACACTTCGTTGTTCTAAAGAATTACGCGACTTTGAGTTCCTCATTACATCCGTGGATACATAGGAGCAGAATCTCTATTTTGTCAAACTGAAATTAAATTTTCATAATGTGTTTGTTTCTTTTCTTTTTATAGTTACAATGTGTTTTTTTAATGGGTAAAATAAATATATTTGAAATTATTAAAATTTGAATAACTAACTTAAGGTACCATTTCTGGAACGGATAGTGTAGGGTGCTAATACCTTCCTTACCTGTAATCGACTCCCGAATCCAAATTCATTTTCTAAAAAATCAGTTTCCCTAATTTAAAAGTTTGTCTAATGTTTTTCTAATTTAAACAAACATTGGTGACGACTCCATTAATTTTTAAATCTCGTATATTTTTTATTGTCCTATCGCGATCTCGGTTGCGATACTTCCTATAGATACCTTCAAGTCTAGCCATCAAGCTCCTCTTTTTCTTAAATAAATTCCCAAAAACTTCTCTGTTCCAAACCTGCGCTTCCTCCCTGAAGGACTCGATATTTGAAAAATATCTTTAGTTCGGTCCTAATAGTCATTCACCACTTTTTGGAATCCATCATGCATTAACAACGGAGCCAAAAAAACGGAAAGGTCTTCTACGAGAACTTAACCGATGAGAGTTCTCCTGATTAACTAAAAGAGGAACATGATCTGATTTCATACAAGGCAAATGCTGAACCCAAGCATTAACAGACCTAGTAGACCAGTCATGATTGGCTAGAACCCTGTCAAGATGTCTCCGAATGTTCCCACGATGCCATGTGTAAGCTTGGCCAGAGAAGCCACGATCATGCAAACCATAGTCAAAAACACACTCAGTAAAAAGACTAGAATCCACATGATGTGAGAGGAAGAAGATGGGCTAAAGTGAAGGTAAAGCAATTTCGGTGAGATTTAAACTCAAAATGAAATAATCTCTAAATAGACCAAGTTTCATTTAAAATGAAATTATTGGATAAATGACGATAAATTTTGAAACGCACAGGTTAAAAAATTTAAAAAGGACATATTACCATTCACCGAAAAAAAGAGAGCCCATTTTACCAGAAAAATTCAAAAAATAAAAAGCCTAGGCATATAAAAAATTTAGAAAATACTATAAGACTTTGTTATATTAGTGTCATAACTTATACTTAAACGAACTACACTTTTTTCTTAACAGTTGTGTAAAAATTCGAATGTATATAATAATAAAAATATTATAATACAAATTTTCAATCAATAATTTCATAATTTCCTATATAATTCTCATGCTTTCCAAGAAACTTTATAGATACAGTGTTTATAAATTATAATTATAAGGAGATAGGCTTTTTTTTTATAGCATTCACTTATTTTAATCATTTTATATTCTTAAGATAATTAATAAAATAATAAATCAATAAATTATCTTTCATTAGCTTTCATAAGTTTTCATTATCTTCTTAGTAAGAGTCTATCAGTCAAGAAGCCTCCTTAATTTCTTCATAAGATCAAATAAATTATACTAAAAAGATTTGTATTCTTTTCGTCATAATAATTTTGTTTAATTAACAACATTTTATTGTTCTATTTTTTGTGTGAAAAAACAAATCATTTATTAACAACTATGAAAGTCATACAAAAATATATATATAATAAAAGGTGACAAATCTCTCAATCAAAACTTAACACCATCACTCCATGAGACAATGATGCAAGTTCAAATCTTAAAAAAATAACTTTTATAAAAAGATTATATAACATTCATGCTCTTGCGGTTAAATATAAATTAGTCTCATGAGTGGTTCGAATAATTCGAACCTGCGAGAATATTTGTTCTTACAAAAAAAAACATAACACCATCAAATCTTAAAGATCAGAGAATACGTTGAGGACTAACGATATTGCTTTCACTCTTTCACGACGAATACATGAAAACAATACAGATGATAATAATATATAATTGTTAAATCAGTATTATAAAGATTTTATACAAAATTTATTAATTAAAAAAAACATAAATATGATAAGCATGCTTTAGATCCTCTTAATTCAAGAGTAGAATTATTGTATAATTTTTAAAGCTAGCTCATCAAATAGATAAAATTTGCCCCCCGTTCCTTATTCTAATCTAAGCGACATATTTGCAGCCCTACCCTACGTTTATAGGGTTGAGATCATTATTCCAAAGAGAATGAGAAATTAATTAATCAGACCCGTATATATGCGTCGCTGTGATTTTCTTTTTTGAAGCTAGGTATTTCTGTATCATATCACGGAGACCAGGATTTAAGTATTCGATTACGAAAGGTTGCCAGATGATAGTTACGTTCAAATCCAATGTATTATTGTTTTTCATGATTTAAGGTTTTAGCTCACACATCCTGCTTTACATCAGCTTATAAAGCCCGTGAACTCAACGTGTATATAATAATAATATCCATGAATTTGAAATTAAAAGCTCTAAATATTAATAGAAACTTTTAGATGTTTGATATTATATAAAACTAATGCCTTTTACCTAATAGCTTAACCTTTTCAAAGAGATAGTTTATAACATATGAAGAGATATAGTTTTTATAAGTTTTACCAATTACCACTTAAATAAATTTAAATATAAAATGAAAATAATTAAAATTATATAAAAATATATCATGATTCAATACATCAACTATATAAGTTTCAACTATCATAATTGGGCAGCCTTAATAACTTAATAAGTCTAGTACCGAACGCAACATTGCTCTCCAAGATTATTAATTTCCAAGGAGAAATGTCTAAACTTGGTGAATATTATATTACAACATATATATTAAGTCCTCAGCCTCGTCGACCCATAGATTCAAAGGTCTGTCTCTGTCCTCTGTGTGGAACGCTTGTCCGCATCTTACATTTGTGATTGTGATAGGGATGGGATAACTGAACTTGTTCTTAATGGATCGATTATATATATCTGATTGACATGCATATACCCCACATCAGTGTCTCTTATTTTGAGAGTACAAAATTATGTAATATTGATATTTTAATTATGAATTGTATCAGATATTTTGATATTTTTAAATATTTTTATTTATATAATTTTAATTATTTTTAAAATTTTATTATATCAATATATTTTTATCATATCGTATTTATATTCTATATTTGTATTTGTACTTTTTAGGTAAAAAGGAATAAATTCTTATCTTTAAATTAAGTAGTTTATAAAAAAAAATTAAGAATGTATGGCCACTTATATATATTTAAATTTCTCACATAATTTGGGTTCAATACCTATTATACATTTATCATGGGTTATCGTTTCATGGTCCCCAAACCTCGCGCACTCTTCACATCATTTGGTGAAAGATATATAATTGAGAGAAGGTTCAGGATTTTCATTTCTACAACGGCACAGTGTTTATTCTGTTTGTTTATTTTAATATACCAAGAAGTTATTACAATGATTTAACTTGAGACTAACATTACTAATTTGTGTTAGTTCAAATAACAGAGATTCATATTTTTTAAATATATAGTTCTATATTTAATAAAAAATTTATGTGTATAAAAATATTATTATTAAGAAGAATTTTTGTTTAAGTATTTAAATGTATATCAAAAAATTAGTCTTTTATTGAACAAAAGATACTCTAAAAAATAAAAATAAAAAAATTCGGACTATTACTGAATTGAACCTAGGTGACAATTATTGAAATGAACCTAGCTAGGTGACAATTGATGAATCCACGATTTCTCCCGTCAAACGAAGTGTAACCTACAAGCTCTGAAATACCGTCAAAGTTAACCAATAACCACCGAGGGCTCCAGTGAGAACCTTCCGAGCTAGTATTAACAATTAAGTTAAATGTCAAAGCCATAATTCTACAGAAGAGATGTTTAAGGTGGTATGCAAAGAATCAAAACCAACTAACCTAAATGTTTTAGTAATTTGAAAATACTGACAAATAATAATAATAATAATAATAATAATAATAATAATAATCCTTTTTTTTTTGTTTCTTTGAACAATGCATAAAGTTATCTAATTAAACTTTGTTAATTTGAATTGGGTTAGTAGTTAGCAGCCTTTGGAAGATTCAGGCATAATACTTTAATTTTTACTGGTTGGGACAGTAACCAAGTGCTAGCAACCGATTTTCAAGATGAAGGATAAACTTCTCCATTGGTAACAAACAATTATCCACCGAGTCGAGAAAATCTAATTTAGAATCTCAAACTAAGTCTTTCACTAGTATTTAATGGAAAATTATATATTTCATCAAGTAAATAATTAAAAATCAGTAGAGAGGGAGGCAGTAGAAAAAAGGGATTGAACTTAACGGTGTACATGGACTAAAGTCTGTAGGGTAAGGAGGGTTCAAGAAAAGGAACAGCACATCGTATTTATTAGTAATAGTTTAATCGCTTGTGTCATTAAGTAGACAATAGGATGGAGATGGCTTGTGGTTGAGAATTGAGACAGGTTAGGATTCAAAGATTCAACAATATGGAATAGATACTGTTTCAAGCGTTCATGTCAATAAAACAACTGGCCGGAAGAACTAACTAACAAGTATTAAGAAGTACTCATTTGGTTTATTTTTATCTGTTTGTTCAGATATTGCACTAGTATTAAGAAAGTAAATTTTATTGATTATAAATAAAATTAATTTGATTAAATGAATTATTCTTTATTAAAATGTTTAAAAATATTACTTTATTAATTTTTTCTTTCACTTATTAATATCAGAAGTAAAATTTAAAAATAATTAAAGATTTATTAATTTTTTAATTAAACAAATAATTTTGGATAAAATATAAAATTTTTAAATAGATAAAAAAATGTACGGATAGAGTAATATTAAAAATAGAGAGAGTTATGTCCCATATCACAGTTCACATGCCGTTTAAATGTTTATTCAATTCGGCGTCTTAACTTGCGTGCTTTTGAAATTACTGAAGGCGAACTGCAGTGTTTTAACTCAATTATTTATTTATACAAGCATATTCTTCACAATTTTGATTTTCTCTATAAAATTGCTTCTTGCACACGTCACTTCAATGATATATGACATAATTAGAATATAAGAGTATAAAAAAATGAAATGATATCAACTATAATGAGATGATATAATTATACAACAGTGAGAAGAAAATTTTAATTAAACACTGATTATCATTCTTAGATACTCTATTTAAGAATTACGTATAAACTTATTTTTTTTAGAGATTAATAAATTTATAATGTGAATTACACAGTTTTGCATATATTTAATATTAAATAAAGTGCTTGAATGCTTATCCGAAGAATTGCTCTAAATATAAGGTAAGGTGTAAAAGTGGGGGTGAATAGCTGTAATTTTCTCTACAAGTTACTGCTAATTTTTTTTTTGAAAAAAAGATGAGTCTAAATTATGCACAGTACCTTTACAGTTCGCATGATCATTAGAAGTGACAAAACGACTCAGTTCGCTCCATCTTATTCCCGTTTCAACCAATCAAAATATAGGGTGAGTTGGATTAGTCTATATTTAAAAATGGATTAAAAAAGTTAACTCATATTATTTTAGTGCGAGATAACGAGTTGACAGATTAATCCGCATAAAGGATAAAAATAAAAAAAATTAGACGAGTTAGTGGGTCAACTCGCTTAATCCGCTTAAAAAATAAAAAAATATATAAAAAATAAAAAATACTATAAAAAAGAGATATAAAAATAGTGAGTCATAATTTTTATTCATAAAAAAAAATAGATACAGATCTAAAATAAAAAAAAAAAAAAAGAATTAAAAAAAGAATTAAAAAATAAAATAAAAATATTTAAAAAAAAATTAACAACTCAATGAATTAATCTACACATACCCTGCTTAATTTGCGAATTAAACAAGACGAATTGTATAAATTAAAACATAAAAATAAATTCAAATATTAAATCTAACTCACTTAAAAATAACAAATTAACATAACAATTCAATTTATTAAACTCATTTTACTAGCTCTAATGATCAATGATCATTGTGCCCCAAACTGAGAATTGGGTTCAGGATACGACAAGGGGTGGTATTTAATATGTACCTCTTAAGTTTGGGTCTACCATGGACTGTTAAATTTTATCCATTGAATAATAATATTAAAGAATTAATGACAGAGATTTAAGACTTACAACTTAGACAATATGTAATTTTGTAATTTATGTATATTATGTGAAAGTCGTTTTAACTTAATTATTTATATGTTAGTCTTTCAAACTTAAAAATATATTTTTTCCTCTCTATCCTCCCTTGATAGATTACAGAACCAGAGCAACTAGATCTACGGCCACTGAGACCATATCCCGTGCCGGTAGCCATAGGGTAGTGCAGCTATGGTTCGTTGCGCGGTGGCATGACTCATAGGGCCTTGCCTCACAGCTCTGAGATCCTCTTCGTCTCTTTAGCCAGCGAGATCTGGGACGATCATCAAGGCAGGTGCACCGACGAGTTGTTGTTCTGAGCCGCTGTTCGCGGCGTCCAACTCCGGCAAGACTAGACAATCGTGATAGTGGAGCAGAAGATATTAGCGGACCTGAAATTGATGCAACAGATTGAGATCGTGGCGAATCTGAGGAGCTATGTTTTTAGTATATAAATAGGAGAATCACAGGATAACTCGACAAAAATGATTAGCCGGTTCATATACTTTTGTTGCATTGATTGCCCGTTTCTCTTTCTTCCACTGTCACGGTTCTTTTTCTTGCAGATGCACTTTCATAAAATCTATAGCTCATTTCTGCCTCCTCTTCATGTTCAATAGAGGGTTATACTGGCCATCTACAGTTTCATAAATTGTATAGATAAGAAAATTCATTTTTTTATATTACTAGATCATAGAAAGAAAAATGGGCTAAAAGAGCTTACTTGGATCTGATTTTTGTTTCTTTCTTACAGTTTTATTAACCCCTTCCTCATTAGAACAATACAATTTCAATTCTTTAGTAGACATTTTAAACTCTGTAGTATTAAAGTGAATATACTGTTAAAGAAAAAGCACTCCCACTATTTTCCCAGTTTGTACGATTTAGTTTAAATCTATCATTAAAGTTTTCATAATCTCACCATATTGAGACAATGGCGAGGAGCATGCTTTTGTCAAAAGTTGATAAAATATTTAATAAAATTTGAATTTTTGTTAGACTAAATTACAAATAAATCAATAGATTAAATTATAAATATCTAAATCTTATTATAGCAAATCATTTTAAGGGCATATATGCAACTAGTAACAGACTCGGGAATTCTGAATAGTGAGAACAATGAATATGAGAGTTAAAAATTTAGATAAATAACTTAATAAATATTTACATATAATGAAAATTAATAAATTTTTTATTAAAATTTTATTTATCCTTCATATAAAAAAAATAATGTCATAAAAATTATTTAATAAATTTCATGAATAAAAATAAATTGTAAACAACTTTGAAAATAAAATTAATAATATAGTTGTATAATAATAAAAAAAAAACTGAAAAGTAAGTGGAGACTTATGCCCGCACTTTCATTAACATGTGTCCGTCCCTAGATGCACCCAAACTCATTCACCAAAGACATGGAGTCGAGGAGAGCATGCGTCTTTTAGGATCTAATGAATCTGACACAGCGACACACACGCACGCACAGAAGAGAGAGGAAGTGGAGGGTCCACCATGCATAAACAATGCTTTGGATGAAGCAGAGGTCACAGAAGAGAGAGAGGAAGGCCGACAAAGAGCATCTTTGGATGCATGAGTTTTATTTACACACGGGAGTTGTTAGTTTGTGAGTTGTGAGAGCAACTAGCTTCGTTGGCGTCTTGTGCTTTTTTTAATGAGTTTCAGCAAACTCTCCGGCGCTCTTGCAGTAATGTGTGTTGCTCTCCACTGTCTTTATACATCTGTGCCCTCTGCCTGTCAGCGCCACCCACGCGTCTTTCTCTCTCTCTCTCACTGCAGCACTCTGGATTATGCGGTCAACCCCCGTGCTCTCCACTCCACCAACCTTACACTACCCTGCAGACTTTGTTTCTTCATCGATTCTCCACCAACCTTACATGGCTATTTCCCACAAACACACACACACACACACTTACCATTACTGCGCTGTTTCTTAAAAGTAACCTAGTTACTTTTGCAGTTAACCTCCTTTAATTGATTATGAAAGCTAGGTTTATTTCGGATTAACTATTATATAATACAACATTAATTTCTAACCATTTATGTCTTTATATACCACATATACCGTAATAAATCAATCACTAATTAATTTATACGATATATACAGAAGGCAGCTGCTTCAACTCATCAAGCATCTATGTATATCATATCTATTCTATGTATATCAGTTTCTCAAGGTACATATTCATGAGTCATCACCGATCTTTGGCCAGTTACTGATGTTTTACATTTCTGCATAATTAATTAAAAGAGTGAAAATTGGTAGTAACTCAGTATCTTTTGCTACTTTGACAACAGCGTCCACCTTCCTGCAGCAAGCTACGAGCTAGCTATATTGTCTTTCTTTACCTAAGACTAACAATTCCGTGCGGTGGTACTGCACACAAATTTGATATTTTTGTTTAATTTCAAAGTTTCAAGTCAAATAAACTTGAGATTGCTTCGTCTACCCCTTAATTACTTCAAGCCGCCGATTGTCCCATGGTGTGGTGCATGTGGGTCACTTTGCTCCTTCCCACAAAACAACCCATGTAGATTTCCTTCCCACCTGCTCGCGTTTTCACTGCATTTCGAACAACCTGAAGCTGTTCCGCATATTCTAAATTTTCAGTTGCTAGCTCTCGCGGGCTGATATAAATTTATGCCAGAAAATTAAGCTAAAACTAATTCAATTTGGGAACTGCAGATATTTAATTAGGTTAGAACTTACAACAGAAAGCGTCTATTTTGCTTTGTATAAAACAGTGTAGCTTCTTTCTCTATATATGTTTTGATCCAATCCCTTGATCCTAAGAAATTAACCATTGGTGGGGCGCATGCATGCACTGCTTTGAATTTTGTATCACTCGTTAGCAGTATCCTAGAGATATAAATTATATTATAATTAAAAGTAAAGTTATTCACACATCAAAAATTTTACATCAACATCGTATCATGCTTGTTTGAGAAAATAAAAATAGAGAGTGTGTGTGTTAAAATGTATATTTTTTTTTGTTTTATTATCTTAAAAAAAATTCATGTAAGAATAATATAAAAAATTTAAAGTGCAAATATTATTTCTCTTTTGTGAAAATCTGTTAAGTTCATATTTATTGTTGTTTTACTTTCTTCATGCAAGAGTGGTTGTATTTTGTTAATTATCATTTATCACAGAGATGTTGGACTGCAGTTTATCAACCTTCTTGGATCATATTCCAGTTCAATAGCCATGGCCAAGATATATAAGTTAATGGTTATAAAAAACTTAACGAATGGTTGAGCTAGTCATGGGTCATGCAAGGCACGATAGATATACTTTGGCAAATTAAGTAATAAAACTGAATAGAGTCCAGGGAAGTAAAGATGAAGTCTACTGAAATATACCCGAAAGAAGCGGGTAAAGACACACGTGTCATGTTTTAGCAGGTGGGCCTCAAGTTTAATGTTGGACTTTGAGAAGATATATATATATATACCCAAGTGGTGCATGTGGGTCTCATAGAAAATGAAGCACAAATACCCTCGGAAATCTCTCTCTCTCGATGCTTGACAGTGGTCCAGTTAAATCTTAATTGTGCCAGCTATTGCTATTGTTTCATTTATATAAACAAGTCTGTCATATACCACCGAAGTTCTCGTTTGTGTTGTGGATATTCTCAGGAAACGACCTAAGAAAAGTACTTCAAACTTCAAACCCTACACATATATAATATATTGGTTAACCTGATGTTCTGCTTGCTCTCTCATTTATTATAATAATTCCATATGTAAATTAAATGAAACTAAGTTCAGACAGACATTGGGCATAAGGTCTTAAATTCTAACTCTACCTATACGTAGTTGATCAATATCAGCAAGCTAGCTTCTTACAGATTTTGTATTTATCGTAAAATCAATCCAATATATAATAAATATTCACTGTCACAAAGTAATTAAGATGTGTCCATCTGAGTTTTGCCATAGGAAATCTTATATATTGATAAGCTTCTAACTAATAATTAATTAAGAATCAATGATATCTTAATTTTAGCTAGCATCAGAATATATATATATATATATATATATATATATATATAATATTCTTTTAAAGTGAACAAATAAAGGTATATCAACTCTTATATCATTTAGTGAGTTAATATCTCTATATATTTTATCAAATTAAAAATAAATACATTATTATTTACTCATTTTAAAACAATCTTGCCCATACATAAAATATTTTAAAGGGACGTGGGATGAAATCTATTGTTGAGATCGATTGATCAATTGAGGTAGAGTAAAAATATATAAGATGAGTTTTTAAAGTTCATTTGTGACTCATCCTTTCTTTCATTAAAAAAAAAAATTAAAAACTCTTTACTTTTAACACTATGTTAGTAGGAAAGTGGGAGTCAAATCTATTGCGGATTGTCACTATAATAGTATGTTTGGATCAATGTTTTTAAAAACAGAATACTCATTTAAACCGGTGAAAGTATTAATTCACGGTTCATAAGTTAAATTAGTGATAATTAAATATGTATGTTTTTAATATTACATAATATATTAAGTAATAAATTAACATATAAATATTTTATATTATGTTATTTAATATTTTAAAGTCTTACATTATATAATGAGTGAAACATTCAGGTATATAATATATATAAAAATTAAGAGAATACTACATTTATAAGTCCCACATAGAATAGTGAGTGAAATATTCAAGCATACAACCAATATAAAAGTTAAGAGGGAGGCAAACATTTTTTTGCCTTTCTTGAGCCTTAGATGTGGGCATTTGTAACTCATCATTAGGCCGTTATTTAGTTCAAAAATTATTTTTGAATGAGTTACAAATTTGTTAAAAAAAAAGGACTTTTTCTAACAAGTATCCTAAGAGTATTTGTTAAGAATTCAAAATAGGATTTTTTTTTATGAAAAATAGAGTATTTAATGCATTAAGAATTGAAAAAGTTCTACTTTTCTTGCAAAACTTTTTTATTTTGGATTCTTTAATAAAGACACTTGCTAGAAAAACTCCAAAAGAAAGAGTTTATTTAAAAAAAAACAGTTTAAATTGATTTACTATCGATTTTATTAATTTTTTACTAGTTCAAACCGTTCTTAACCAATTTTTTAATAGACTGGTTTTGTAGATTAAATAAATCGGACCTATGATCGTTCATTGATTTTTTGATCGAATTAATTGATGAATTGAGTTTTTTCAACATTAGTTTGGATGGATGATTTTAAGAAAGGGCTGTATTTTTTTTTTTTAAGAATTTAAAATCCCTTATCATAAAATGCTTTGTATGGGTATTGATTAGAGTCATTTTTAAAAATTTTAGAATATTTTAATAGAATATTTCTTAATCCAAAAAAATGAATTTAAAATTCCACCAAAAGAGGTGGAATTTCTAAAATCCTAAACCCTTCTCCTTTCCTCTTCTCTCTCAACCCCCAACTTTTCCTCCGTTGTTCTTCCTATCCACCATGCCTCCACCTAGCACAAAGATGGTGATGACCAAATTAAGCCTTCATCGACGGTGACGTCGTCGGCATCGGCAAGATCACTAGCGTTACAGAGCACAGAGAGACCAACGTCTCGTTTAGTTTTTCGTTGGTGTTTTCGTACTAGTTCGCAAAATACTGTGCTTTGATCACTTCCCAGTCGCATTATCTCACCGGAAAGTCTTTTCCAACAATGTATTGTTAAAATCCCAACTGTGACTAGTGAACCTGTTTAGGATGATAATATGAGAAAGTAATGGGAGCTTCTGGGCCTCTGAAGGTGAGACCTTTGTAGAGAAACCGTGAAATACGATTTTGTAGTCTGGATGACATGGTTGATGTCTTCGGTTGATGATTGATACCAGTGCTTGTGGGTTGAGAAAATGGAAGGCTTGGCTTTATGGCTAGACTTAGATGACGATGGTCATTTTTTTTTTTTTTTTATAGTTTGGAAGAAGAAGCAGCAGCAGAAACAAAGAAACTAGTGCAGGAATTTTGCAATTTCATAAAAAAATATTCAATCTAGAAATTTTAAAAATGAAAGCAATTGAATTGATGTATTTCAATTACTCGCATTTTAAATTTTCTAAAATTTTGAAATGCTCAATGCAAAATCAATTTAAAATTTTTTTGTACTACCGCTCAATTATACATTATATGTCAATAAAATAGTTTGATTAAAACAAAATCAAAATGTAATTTTTTTATATCAATATAATTGGTTAACACTATAATTTTTAAAACTAATAATATAAATTTAGTTAGGAGTTATTCCTTCCATTTCAAAATATTGTCACGCTAGAAAATTTACTTTGATTCAATTTATCTATCATTTTAAAAAGAATAAAAGAAGTATTAATTATTTTTTTAACTTTATCTTTATCTTTTATATATGTTTTCAATAGAATAAAAGAGAATATTAACTGTCTTATAATATTTTAAATATTTTTTAAAGAATAATTTAATTAAATATAATTACATTTTATTATAATTAAATCTATTTAACCAACTTTTTTTTAACTGAATGAAGATACTTCAAATAACTGACCCAAAGGCAAGAATATCCTGTAATAAATAAAAAGGCAAGAATATCCATTCAAGCCAACTTATCTAATTACTTTCTTGATCCTTATACTATTAACTTAAACGATATATATTTTAAAACGAAAGAATTGAGTATAACTTGTTTTCTTAATAGGTTAGACTAGTACATTTTTTTTACAAAAGGTTAGACTAGTACATAAAAAATGAAAATTAACAAATTTTATTTTCTTATATTAAAATTAAGATTAAATGTTTAAATTGGTTCTTTAAAGATACGTTGGATATCAAGTTAGAGAAATTCTTGCATGAATATTGTTGAACACATCATCATTTAGACATTTCATTTAAATTTTGACATATGTAAAATGATGACTCATATTTTTAATTATTCGTTAAAGTTACACAACTTTTAAGACTTGACTTAAATGTAACTTATTATCTCTATTTTTCTCTCTCATATGTTATTAATACAAAATATAAAAAAAAAAAAAATGTAAAGTTTAACTTCTTCCAAAAACGAAACAGCCTTATGTTGTTTATAAAATTATTCTACTTAATCTTTAGTTTCTTTATGAAATCTTTTTTATATATAAAAACAATCTTTTAACATGAAACAAACATAAAAGACATTAAGAAAATGATTTCTCATGCAGAAATATTAAATTTTTTATAACATAAAACAAATAGAAAGTGCCTTAAAATATTTCTCCATCTTCTCTTTTTTTTTAAAAAAAAAACTTTCAGTACTTAATTTTATTATGTCTTTTTTATTTTTATTTTTAACCTTCTTTACGTTACGATTGTTTTTAAGCAATAACACTTTTCAATTTTACCATCAATATTTATATTACTACTTTGCTACTTACTACTCATTTTATCATCCAAGTTTTCTTTAATTTCTTAAAACTTATATTTTACAAAAATTTAAAACCACACATAAAATAATAAGATTGCTTATTTAATTTATCACAAGTTACTTTATATGAATATAAAAAATATATTAAAAGAAACAATACAATTATATTATAGATTAGTATGTGTTCCGTAAATTTTTTAAGGAAGACTTCAATCTAATAACTGTACAATAATCCTACAAAAAATAACTCAAAAAAAGTACTAAGATTATCATAAGATACAATTGAAAATAATTACGAAAAATTAAATTTACATTTTTTGAACTTACAATTATATTATAAAAACTTAATATTTCCACATGAGAAATCTTTTTAAATTTTTTCTTGTGTTTGTTTTATTTTAAAAAATATTTTTATTAAAAAAAGAATTCATAAACTATATTTAAAGGTTAAGTAGAACAAATATTTTTTAAAAAAAAAAGTAAATGAGGAAACAACGTAAGGTTGTTTTAGATTGAGAGAAAAGATTAATTATTGCCTTAAAATATTACATTTTGTTTTTTTATATTTGAATTAATAACATATGAGAAAAAAAATAGAGAGAATAAGCTACATTTAAATCTAGTCTTAAAAACTGTGTAATTTTAATGTAAAGTTAAAAATGTAAATCATTATTTTACATATATTAAAATTTAAATGAAGTGGCTAAGTAATGATGTGTTAGGCATTGTCTATTTAAAAATTTCTCATCAAGTTGATCTTAGAAAATTTTGATCATCAACTTGATCTTTTAATGTTTAAAATAGACATTAGTTAAGTTTCTCAATATATATTTAAATATAAATTTCATCTCTAAATTGATGTTTATTTTACATTATTAAAGACTAAATTAATGTACAAAATTTTAAGAAGATCATTATTTCATATATATTAGATATATATGCTGTACAAAGTGTGACAAAGAGAGAGTCGAGGGACCCATCCACCGCCCACAAGCACGCAGTATTTCTGCAACCAAATCTATCTCCGATCTGTTTTCTCAATCTAAACCTAACCCTAACCCAACGCTACTTCCTAAAATAAGAGAGAAATTAACTGGCAACCTGCTATCCTCTTTCTCTTTCCTCACTCTTCCCAGTCTCTCATCAAACGGAACTTTAATTTACGGAGTCTTCAGATTGAAACCCCCCACGGATGAGTGTTGAGGCAGGTTGAAGGGAAAAGTCAAATCCTCTTACAACTTGGTGGCCTGGCCTACACCAAATTCAATCTCATATCTTCTTTCCTTTGATGATCAGTTTCAACTCGGAAGCTGTTACTACCATTTGGATTCATCAAAATTAACAAGATCTTCAAGAAACTAGCAAGAAGATAGAAGAGAGACAATCAGAAACACTGACTGGTCATATATAATTTGTGTTCTTTAATTTGCTTTAATTAAGTTCCATCCAGTCCACTATTTTGTTTTCATGATCTATATATAATTGCCTTTATATGCAAAGGAAGCAAGAGTTTAAGACCTTCTCAACTTGATATTATTACTATATAGATAGATAGATAGATAAAGAATATAATGGATCCAATTACAGCACACGGGAATTCTCTTCGCCCTCCTTTCCACACAACAACAAGAGATCTCCATCTGCACCATCAGCAGTCACATAATCAATTCCACCCTTTACAGCAAACCACAGAAGACGAGCAAAGCGGAAGCAGCGGTGGCCAAAAAAGGGAACGCGAAGAAAGCAACAACAACAACAATAGTAGTGAAGGGAAGGATGTGGGTGGAACCGGTTTAGGTGAAGCTGAAATAACAAGAAGAGCTCGAGGGAGACCCGCAGGATCCAAGAACAGACCCAAGCCACCCATTATCATCACGCGCGACAGCGCAAATGCCCTAAGAACCCACGTGATGGAGGTAGCAGACGGTTGTGACGTGGTGGAGAGCGTGTCCAACTTCGCTAGAAGGCGCCAAAGAGGGGTTTGCATCATGAGTGGCACTGGAACAGTCACCAACGTGACTCTAAGGCAACCAGCTTCTTCTGGTGCTGTTGTTACTCTTCACGGAAGGTTCGAGATCTTGTCACTTTCTGGATCGTTCCTGCCACCACCGGCTCCTCCAGCTGCGTCCGGTTTGACCATATATTTGGCTGGTGGCCAAGGGCAGGTGGTTGGTGGAAGTGTCGTTGGAACACTGGTTGCTTCGGGGCCTGTGGTGATTATGTCTGCTTCGTTTAGCAACGCTGCTTATGAGAGGCTTCCTTTGGAAGATGAGGACCCTTCGCTGCCACTGCAAGGAGGAGGTTCAATTGGATCTCCAGGTGCTAGTGGAGTTGGTCACCAGCAGTCACAGTCACAGTCACAGTCACAGGTTTTTGGGGATGCAACAACTGCTCCACTTTTCCATGGTTTGCCTCCTAATCTTCTCAACTCTATTCAGATGCCATCCGAGGCATTCTGGGCAACTGGTCGCCCTCCATACTGATTATGATGATGGTGATATCATTATCACTGTAAGTTTCACACTGCAGCTATTTTCACTCCAGTTTCTTGTAAGCTTTTTGGATGGGGGGTGCGTATAGCAAAAAATCCACTAAACTCTTCAAGAAAAGTTAGGGAGGTTGAATGTACGAATTGAGGTTTCATGCTTCTTTAGAATTTGTGTGTCATTTTGATGATTAGATGATATTTGTTTTCATGTATTTGAGACTGTAATTAAATTAATGAATATCCCTGGTGAGTTTGAATATGTCGATGAGAAGAATAATATTGGGGTACATTTGCTTAGATGAAGCAGAAGTTACTAGATAGTGTGGTATTAGAAATGAACGCAAAGGAGAAGGAGGAAGAAGAGAATAAGAAGACAACGATATTCTCACCTACTTAATGGATTGCAGCTGGCCAGGGATCATACCTACTTCTCTACTGTTTGTTCCATCGTTCATGCACTCAGTGAAGTGTTTGCAGAATCAATTCAACTGGTGATAATTCATTGAATTCCTTGTTCTCATTTTTATTTTTTGTGTGTGTTCGACTCATAAATGATAATTATAAGCGCATCACCTATCAGTTTTTAGCAACAAGTTTCTGAAGTTAAGGTAATTATACCATCACATTTTTTATTTGTTTCTGTTTTGAATGAGGGTTAATTAAACATATTGACGATTTCAGTGGTAGTGACTTCTTGACAAAACATATTAGATTAAAAATTCTGTGTGACATTTGTTTTCTCTTTTCCATTTTAGAGTACGTATTTAGTAGAAGATAAACAAGTATGTTTGGCAACTGGTTCACACATGCACTGTCTGATCAAAGCTCTTTTTCGAGGCAGTCGCCCTCACTTTCATTAGAAGGCAACACTAACCAAGACACAAGGCTCCCGAGCATTATACATGTAACCTCTCTCTCTCTATCTCATAATAAACCCACTGAATTTTGAGCCAAACCTGGTATTGATTCCATGTACCGAAACTCCTTGCTTTTTTAAACAAAAGTTAGCTTGGCTAATCCAAGCGAATTACAGTGACACAACTTATCCTTATTCCTTACTGAGACATTTTTTTGCATTTTTATTGTAATGTTTGTACTGTGCGTCTTGCTCTATTCTGTTGGTCAACCGATTTTAAAATCAGGGATAGGATTCTTCAAATTAGACAACTGTTTTGTTCCCTCAAAGTAAGAATCTCTTACTTAGTAGTATTTGTTTTCTTTTGATTTACTTATAGTACAGCGATAGGCTCCTTACTTTCATGTGTCCATCCAAGCCATGCTTACCTCTCCGGAACGAAGTAGAGATAGTATTTGTCCTTGTTGAGGTTATAATCTCTACTTTCATGTCTCCATCCAAGCCATGCTTACCTTTATATTCATGTGCTCCTCCGCCAATTACTTTTCTATGGAAAGAAAGAATTGTAGATTTTCATTCTTTTTTTTTTTCGTTGGCTAGTTTTATTCTTATTTTCCGGAGACTGTTTTAGTTGGGTAATATAACAATGAGAACAAATAAAATTATTGTAGTAAACTGATTATAATCTTGACAGTGCTCGGGTCAGAGGTCATCTACAGGAATCTATTATTACATCCCTAACTAATCGGTAACTTGAGGAGTCCATTCAACTAGTCAATCTTGATGGAGACAGAAGAACGTTAACTTTGATTTTTGATCTATCACTATTTTAAAACTTGTAGAGTTTGATTCGCTTGTATGCCATTATTGTCAAACCAATAGAAGTCATCTCAAGTGATCATCAACAACAATAAATAATAAAACATTGGCTTTTGCTTTGCTTTTGCTTTGCTAGGTCACTCCTTATGGAGTAACGAATGTTCATGGAGTCCACACTTTAACAAATAGAATTTGGTTGAGACTATTCAAAACTGTTATTGAACTTTTCCTTTCTTATTTCATATACAAATCAATTTACATATCAGAGCTGGACAATACATGCAGACCAGAGAGAAAACACATTTAACTTAATTTGACAAATTGTGGCCATTTAGTGATCGATCAACTACATAAAGAACCCAATTTTACTTGTTCAAAATTTCAGTGGCACAATGAAGAAAGCCTTCCTGCTTGGTTACTTAGAAAAATTAATACATCCAATTAAAACACTGGAAAGTGTTTTGTATCTACGGCACTTTCGTCAGTAATCTATCTGGAAACGCCTAATTTCAGCTTGAAAAGCGAGGCTGAAGACTAGTGTTTGATGTGCAAAACTCCTTATGTCTTCTCTTGAACAATCTCGCGAGATACAAACCAGCTCCCATAATGCACCTCCGTTAATCATGTATTCATGTCTCTTGCATTTGCTTCTGTAACACATATCAAACAAAAAGTCTTGGGACATGCTCCAACGTAAGTTTAGTTTCTAGTTCACAGATAGAATGTATTTAGTACTTACCATGTTGCGCTAAGTGACAGAGCGCAAACTTAACATGACGCCTAATTGACGAGTCTTTATTATTTGCATTTTGCAAATCCATGGAAGCACACCGTCCTCAATAAGTAAAGACCTTCTAGTCTTTGTCCGTGTATAATATGGCACAGAGTTTTAAATTTCGGACCGCATCACGTGATGCGGCCGAGAACTCAACCGCGGACGCGACCGCGCGACCGCAACGCGATCGCATTCATATGGCAAAACTTTTATTCAGGCAATAAAGATGTTGTTGATCATGCATGATAGAAAATTTTCTTTCAAACCACGAAGCTATGTTAGGTATGGAAGTAATGCACGAATGAGAAGAAGAAATATGTATCATTTCAAAGGCAAAGTAGTTATTAAAGTGTCATTTTGATAAACATAGTATTTTTCATCACAATCAAAATATGTTAGTTGGAGAGCCATCTATATAAGTTACCTTGAGTAAATGATCTTGACTCACACTTTGCAAAGTTCGCTATTCCGCAGGCAACTTGTGCATGTACATCAGGATGTCTGCATTTGAACATTTCCAACAGTGCCTTGATATCGGCTTCACCCTTAGCTTTGTTTGTAGCTTATCTTGATGCAGAAACACCAAACGCATTAATAGCTGTTAGATATAAAAAATCATTTATGTGTCATCACATAATAGTTTAAGCTTTTAGGAGAAATAATTCATAATATGATATCAAACCTTATATGACCAAGTGATTTAGAATTCGATCCTTAGAGTCTCATTTTTTTAATTAAAAGTTAAATTTCAACACAATGCAGGTGAGTTTGTGTGTTGTTCACGCTTTAAGCCCAAAGAGGTCTTGCAAGAGAAGACGTGCTAGATATATAAAATTATTCACGTGCTTTAAGGTGAAGGCACATGAAAGGTTTTATTACTTCACTAACATGTCCATTCACGCAATAGCCCTTGGGCTTAAAGCATAAATAATGCACAGATCCACCTACCATATGTTTAAATTCAACTTTTTGTTAGAAGAAAAGAAGGTGGCAATGATCAAACTCTAGATTATTTGGTCATAGACTCTAATATCATGTTATAAATCAACTCTTTAAAAAACTTAAGCTATTTGATGAAAGCACAAAAATGAATTTATATATCTAATTGTATCCACAGGTTTTTTTGTTTTAAAGGAATCAACATTGTACATGATGACTAGACTAAAATGTTGAAAAATGTGCCTAAGGGTAGTCTAAATTAACTATAAATTTATTACATGGGAGTTAATTACAATAGATAACTCAAGTGTCATGATGAACAAATAAGCTAAAATATATAACAAAAGTATTAAAATTAATAATAATTAGCTAAATAATAAATATAAATACTACTAAACAATGGAAAGGTGAAGTAAGGGAAGAAATTAAGTCACAACAAAGCATGTAGAGACACAAGGAATTGTAGCTACATGTGAACGTGTGCACTCACAAACCAAACTTCAAAGAGCAACCCACAAAGAGAGAAAAGTATAAAAAAAGCTTAACTAAAAACACTTAAACCCAAAATGTTGTGGTAAGGCCAAGGCTAGCTTTTTGAATATATAATTCAAGCCATCGGTGGTCAATCCTTTATATAGAAAAAAAGAAAAACAAAAATGATTCAATTATCCAATGTGGGACAAAAATTGAAACACACATATACATAACAATTCATCACATTTTTAGTCATTTTGAATAAAGGGAATAAGAAAGTCATACACTAGTAAAGTACTAGAAAGTCTGAAACTTACCCGAAGGTTAAAGGTTAGAGGTAAGGTTCAAACCTTTGGGTACCTTACTAATGCATGTTTTTCTTATTTGCTTTATTCAAAAGGACTGAAACATATGAGGAATTGTTACATATATGTGTGTTTCAATCCGTGTCCCATGTGAGATAATTCAAGCATTTTTTGTTTTCTCTTAAATAAAGGATTGACCACCAAAGGTTTGAATTATCCAAAAAACTAGACTTATGCTTACTACAACATTTTAGGCCTAAGTTGTTTTAGTTAAAAAAATTATACTTTTCTTTTCTTTGAGGGATGCTCTTTGAAATCTTATTCATGAGTGCACAAGTTCACTGTCAACTACAATTCCATGTGTCTCCACATGCCTTTTTTATAACATTTTAGTTTAGGCATTATGTACATGTTGATTCCTTTGAACAAAATAAACCGTCATTACTACTGTTGGATATATAAAACAATTCATGTGTCATTACCTAATAATTTAAGCTTTTGAGAGAGTTAGTTTATGATATGATATCAAAGCCTATGATCAAGTAGTTTAGAGTTTGATCCTTGCCATCCTCCATTCTTCTAATAAAAAGTTAAATTTACGTACAAGATAAGTGGATCTGTGCATTATCCACGCTTCAAGCCTAAAAGACTATTGTGTGACGGGTCGTGTTAGAGAAGTAATAACATCATTCATGTGCCATCATTATGAAGGCACACGAATAGTTTTATATATCAATCATGCCTCATCACGCAAGAGCTCTTTGAGCTTGAAGCATGGACAATGCACAAGTCCACCTACCTTGTGCTTAAATTCAACTTTTAATTAGAAGAATGAGGCTACAAGGATTGAATTATATATCACTTGGTTATAGAGACTTTGATACCATATCATGAAACATTTCTTTCAAAAACTTAAATTATTAGGTAAAAACACATGAATTATTTTATATATCTAAAAGTAGCAACAGGTTATTTTGTTTCAAAAGAATCAAGTACATGATGTCTAGACTAAAATGCTGGAAAACATGCATTAAGATAGTCGAAATTAATTATAAATTTAGTTTCTAGTTCATAGATAGAATGTATTTAGTACTTACCATGTTGCGCTAAGTGATAGAGCGCAAACTTAACATGATGCCTAATTGACGAGTCTTCATTATTTGCATTTTGCAAATCCATAGAAGCACACCGCCCTCAATAAGTAAAGACCTTCTAGTCTTTGTCCGTGTATAATATGGCAAAACTTTTATTCAGGCAATAAAGATGTTGTTGATCATGTATGATAGACAATTTTCTTTCCAACCACGAAGCTATGTTAGGTATGGAAGTAATGCACGAATAAGAAGAAGAAATATGTATCATTTCAAAGGCATGGTTCCTTTCATGGACAAACTTTTTGAAGGTAAGGAGGTGAAGGAAGTAGCAACAAGACAAATAGTAGAGAAAATCCTTCACTTCACAAAAGAGTAGTTGAGTGAAAACTAAATGAAAAAAAAGTTAAGGAGAGAAAGGATGTTATTAAAGTGTCATTTTGATAAACATAGTATTTTTCATCACAATCAAAATATGTTACTTGGAGAGTCATCTATGTAAGTTACCTTGAGTAAATGCTCTTGACTGACACTTTGCAAAGTTCGCTATTCCGCAGGCAACTTGTGCATGTACATCAGGATGTCTGCATTTGAACATTTCCAGCAGTGCCTTGATACCAGCTTCACCCTTAGCTTTGTTTGTAGCTTATCTTGATGCAAGAACACCAAACGCATTAGTAGCTATTAGATATAAAAAAAACCATTTACGTGTCATCAGATAATGGCTTAAACTTTTGGGAGAAATGATTCATGATATAGAATCAAAACTTCTATGACCAAGTGATTTAGAGTTCGATCCTTACAGTCCCATTTTTCTAATTAAAAGTTAAATCTCAACATAATGTAGGTGGGTCTGTACGCTGTCCACGCTTTAAGCCCAAAGAGCTCTTGCACGAAAGGACGTGTTAGATTTATAAAATCATTCATGTGCTTTAAGGTGAAGGCATATGAAAGGTTTTATTACTTCACTAATATATCCATTCACGCAATAGCCTTTGGGCTTAAAGCATAAATAATGCACAGATCCACCTACCTTGTATTTAAATTCAATTTTTTGTTAGAAGAAAAGAAGGTGACAATGATCAAACTCTAGATTATTCGGTCATAGACTCTGATATCATGTTATAAATCAACTCTTCAAAAAACTTAAGTTACTTGATGAAAGCACATAAATGAATTTATATATCTAACTGTATCAATGAGTTTTTTTGTTTTAAAGGAATCAACACTGTACATGATGGCTAGACTAAAATGTTGAAAAATGTGCCTTAGGGTAGTCTAAATTAACTATAAATTTATTACATGAGAGTTAATTACAATAGATAACTCAAGTGTCATGATGAACAAATAAGCTAAAATATATAACAAAAGTATTAAAAAAATAATTAGCTAAATAATAAATATAAATAATACTAAATAATGTAATTATTTTGGATCATAGTTAAAAAAATTATACTTTATTATTTAATAAAGGCTTTCATTGCACTAAAGGTGAAGTAAGGGAAGAAATTAAGTCACAACAAAGCATGTAGAGACACAAGGAATTGTAGCTACATGTGAACGTGTGCACTCACAAACCAAACTTCAAAGAGCAACCCACAAAGAGAGAAAAGTATAAAAAAAGCTTAACTAAAAACACTTAAACCCATAAGGTTGTGGTAAGGTCAAGGCTAGCTTTTTGAATATATAATTCAAGCCATTGGTGGTCAATCCTTTATATAGAAAAAAGGAAAACAAAAAATGATTCAATTATCCAATATGAGACAAAAATTGAAACACACATATACATAACAGTCCATCACATTTTCAGTCATTTTGAATAAAGAGAATAAGAAAGTCATACACTAATAAAGTACCTGAAAGTCTGAACCTTAGCTGAAGGTTAGAGGTAAGGTTCAAACCTTTGAGTACCTTACTAATGCATGCTTTTCTTATTTGTTGTATTCAAAAGGACTGAAACATGTGAGGAATTGTTACGTATATGTGTGTTTCAATCCATATCTCACATGAGATAATTCAAGCATTTTCTGTTTTCTCTTAAATAAAGGATTGACCACCAAAGGTTTGAATTATCCAAAAAGTTAGACTTGTGCTTACTACAACATTTTAGGCCTAAGTTGTTTTAGTTAAAAAAAATTATTATTTTCCTTTCTTTGAGGGATGCTCTTTGAAATCTTATTCATGAGTGCACAAGTTCACAGTCAACTACGATTCCATGTGTCTCCACACGTCTTTTTTCTAACATTTTAGTTTAGGCATTATGTACATGTTGATTCCTTTGAAACAAAATAACCTGTCATTACTACTGTTAGATATATAAAACAATTCATGTGTCATTACCTAATAATTTAAACTTTTAAGGTAGTTAGTTCATGACATGATATCAAAGTCAATGATCAAGTAGTTTAGAGATCGATCTTTGTCGTCCTCCATTCTTCTAATAAAAAGTTGAATTTACGTACAAAGTAAATGGGTCTGTGCATTATCCATGCTTCAAGCCCAAAGGACTATTGTGTGAGAGGACGTGTTGGAGAAGTAATAACATCATTCATGTGCCATCATTATGAAGGCACATGAATAGTTTTATATATCTATCATGCCCTATCACGCAAGAGCTCTTTGAGCTTGAAGCATGGATAATGCACAAGTCCACCTACCTTGTGCTTAAATTCAACTTTTAATTAGAAGAATGAGGTTGCAAGGATCGAATTATATACCACTTGGTTATAGAGACTTTGATACCATATCATGAAACATTTCTCTCAAAAACTTAAATTATTAGGTAAAAGCACATGAATTGTTTTATATATGTAAAAGTAGCAACAAGTTATTTTGTTTCAAAGGATTCAAGTACATGATGCTTGGACTAAAATGTCGGAAAATATGCATTAAAATAGTCAAAATTAACTATAAATTTAGTTTCTAGTTCATAGATAGAATGTATTTAATACTTACCATGTTGTGCTAAGTGATAGAGCGCAAACTTAACATGACGCCTAATTGACGAGTCTTCATTATTTGCATTTTGCAAATCCATGGAAGTACACCGTCCTCAATAAGTAAAGACCTTCTAGTCTTTGTCCGTGTATAATATGGCAAAACTTTTACTCAAGCATGTTGATCATGCATGATAGAAAAATTTCTTTCAAACCATGAAGCTATGTTAGGTATGGAAGCAATGCACGAATGAGAAGAAGAAATATGTATCATTTCAAAGGCAACGTAGTTATTAAAGTGTCAATTTGATAAACATAGTATTTTTCATCACAATCAAAATATGATACTTGGAGAGCCATCTATATAAGCTACCTTGAGTAAATGCTCTTGACTCATACTTTGCAAAGTTTGCTATTCCGCAAACAACTTGTGCATGTACATCAGGATGTATGCATTTGAACATTTCCAGCATTGCCTTGATACCAGCTTCACCCTTAGCTTTGTTTGTAGCTTATCTTGATGCAGGAACACCAAACACATTAGTAGCTATTAGATATAAAAAAACCATTTACATGTCATTAGATAATAGCTTAAACTTTTGGGAGAAATGATTTATGATATGATATCAAAACTTCTATGACCAAGTGATTTAGAGTTCGATCCTTATAGTTTCATTTTTCTAATTAAAAGTTGAATTTCAACACAATGTAGGTGAGTCTATGCGTTGTCCACGCTTTAAGCCCAAAGAGCTCTTGCACGAAAGGACGTGTTAGATATATAAAATCATTCATCTGCTTTAAGGTGATGGCACATGAAAGGTTTTATTACTTCACTAACATATCCATTCACGCAATAGCCCTTGGGCTTAAAACATAAATAATGCACAGATCCACTTACCTTGTGTTTAAATTCAACTTTTTGTTAGAAGAAAAGAAGGTGGCAATGATCAAACTCTAGATTATTTGGTCATAGACTCTGATATCATGTTATAAATCAACTTTTAAAAAAACTTAAGTTATTTGATGAAAGCACATAACTGAATTTATATATCTAACTGTATCAATGAGTTTTTTTGTTTTAAAGGAATCAACACTGTACATGATGGCTAGACTAAAATGTTGAAAAATGTGCCTTAGGGTAGTCTAAATTAACTATAAATTTATTACATGAGAGTTAATTACAATAGATAACTCAAGTGTCATGATGAACAAATAAGCTAAAATATATAACAAAAGTATTAAAAAATAATTAGCTAAATAATAAATATAAATAATACTAAATAATGGAAAGGTGAAGTAAGGGAGGAAATTAAGTCACAACAAAACGTGTAGAGACACAAGGAATTGTAGTTACATGTGAACGTGTGCACTCACAAGCCAAACTTCAAAGAGCAACCCACATAGAGAGAAAAATATAAAAAATCTTAACTAGAAACACTTAAACCCATAATGTTGTGGTAAGGCCAAGGCTAGCTTTTTGAATATATAATTCAAGCCATTGGTGGTCAATCCTTTATATAGAAGAAAGGAAAACAAAAAAAGATTCAATTATCCAATGTGAGACAAAAATTGAAACACACAAATATATAACAATCCATCACATTTTCAGTCATTTTGAATAAAGAGAATAAGAAAGTCATATACTAATAAAGTACCTAAAAGTTTGAACCTTACACGAAGGTTAGAGGTAAGGTTCAAACCTTTGAGTACCTTACTAATGCATGTTTTTCTTATTTGTTGTATTCAAAAGGACTGAAACATGTGAGGAATTGTTACGTATATGTGTCTTTCAATCCATATCCTGCATGAGATAATTCAAGCATTTTCTATTTTCTCTTAAATAAAGGATTGACCACCAAAGGTTTGAATTATCCAAAAAGCTAGACTTGTGCTTACTACAACATTTTAGGCCTAAGTTGTTTTAGTTAAAAAAATTATTATTTTCCTTTCTTTGAGGGATGCTCTTTGAAATCTTATTCATAAGTGCACAAGTTCACAGTCAACTACAATTCCATGTGTCTCCACACACCTTTTTTCTAACATTTTAGTTTAGGCATTATGTACATGTTGATTCCTTTGAAACAAAATAACCCGTTGTTAATACTGTTAGATATATAAAACAATTCATGTGTCATTACCTAATAATTTAAACTTTTGAGAGAGTTGGTTCATGACATGATATCAAAACCTATGATCAAGTAGTTTAGAATTCGATCATTGCCACCCTCCATTCTTCTAATAAAAAGTTGAATATACGTACAAGGTAAGTAGGTCTGTGCATTATTCACGCTTCAAGCCTAAAGGACTATTGTGTGAAGGGATGTGTTAGAGAAGTAATAACATCATTTATGTGCCATCATTATGAAAGCACATAAATAGTTTTATATATCTATCATGTCTCGCCCTTTGAGCCTACCTTGTGCTTAAATTCAACTTTTAATTAGAAGAATGAGGCTGCAAGGATCGAATTCTATACCACTTGATTATAGAGACTTTGATACCATATCATGAAATATTTCTCTCAAAAATTTAAATTATTAGATAAATGCACATGAATTGTTTTATATATCTAAAATTAGCAACATGTTATTTTGTTTCAAAGGAATCAAGTACATGATACCTAGACTAAAATGTTGGAAACTATGCATTAAGATAGTCAAAATTAACTATAAATTTATTATATTTGAGTTAATTACAATAGATAACTCAAGTGTCAACATATATATATATATATATATATATATATATATATATATATATATATATATATATATATATATATATATAGAGAGAGAGAGAGAGAGAGAGAGAGAGAGAGAGAGAGAGAGAGAGAGAGAGAGAGGAGGAGGGAATACACCTAGTGTAAGTAAAAAAGACTTAAACTCAATCTTACACCTTTTATTTTATTGTGTTCATGTGATTACGATAGAAGATAAATAATGGTAGTACATAATCACAATAAAATAAAGGGTGTAAGATTGGATGTATCTTTTTACTTACACTAAGTGTAGATGGATCTCTTCCTACATATATATATATATATATATATATATATATATATATATATATATATATATATATATATATATATATATATATATATATATATATTTATTTATTTATTTATTTATTTATATATGTGAGACATATTTAGTAAGATGAATTTTATTGTGAAATAAGTAAATTTTGACTAAACAATCATAAATAATATATAACCATATATATTGAAATTAAAACAAATAAGCTAAAATAAATAACAAAAGTATAAAAGATATAAATAATAAAATAAATAATATATATATATATATATATTGAAATTATAAACAAATAAGCTAAAATAAATAACAAAAATATAAAAAATATAAAAAATTAAATAAATAATAAATAATATCACTAATACTAAAAATTGGAAAGAGAAAAGCAAGGGAAGAAATTAAGTCACCATAAAGGCATGTAAAGACTTAAGGAATTGTACCTGCTTGTGAACATATGAACTCACAAACCAAACTTGAAAGAGCTGCCCGCAAAGAGAGAAAAAGAATAAAAAATTTCAAGTAAACCAACTTAGGCCCAAAATGTTGTAATATAAGCCTAAGTCAAGGTTTTTGGATAATACAAGTTTTTAGTGGTCAACCCTTTATATAGGAAAAAAGAAAATAGAAAATAGTTGAATTATCCAATGTGGGACATGGATTGAAACACACATATATTTGTAACAATCTCTCACATGTTTCAATCATTGTCCCACATTGCATAATTCAAACATTTTCTATTTTTCATTTTGTTATATAAAGGATTAATTTCTAAATGCTTGAATTATTCAAAAAATTAGACTTGAGTTTACTACAATGTTTTGGGCTAAGTTACTTTAGTTAAAACTTTTTATTTTATTCTTCTCTTTTTATTTGTGAGTGCACAAGTTTACGATAGCAACAATTGAATCTTGGAGTTGTTTGCCAAGTGACCCAGCTTTGTTTGGGTGAAATAAATCTTTAAAGTTGTTAAAAAATATGCCTTAGAACAATCAAAATTACTTGCATATTTATTACATGAGAGTTAATCACAATAGTTAACTCAAGTGTCAATAAAAAAAAATAGATAAATTGAAATAATAAATGGATAAAATAAGCAACACATGTATCAAAGACATATAAATAATACTACTGACATGTATTACTTGAGAGATAACTACTGAATGTAACTCGTAAGCTAATAAATCTAAAAAGATAAAAATTGAAATGATGAACAAATAAGCTTAAATAAATAACAAAAGGATAAAAGAAATAGCTAATTAAATAAATAATACTAAATAATAGAAAAGGAAAAACAAGAAAAGAAATTAAGTTACTGCTAAGACTTGTAGAGACACAAGGTTGATTTCACCTTGATACAGCGAACATGTGCACTGACGAACCAAAGCAGCCTACAAAGAAAAGAATAAAATAATTTTTTTTAAACTAAAATAACTTAGGCCCAAAACGTTGTAGTAAACCCAAGTCTAACTTTTTGGATAATTCAAACCTTTGGTGATCAATCATGTATATAGGAAGAAGGAAAATAGAAAATGCTTGAATAATCTAATGTAGGATTAGGATTGAAATGCATAACCTAAAATTGCATCACCACATATCAATTTACTTTACTATATCCAACACACAGCTAGCTTGATGAGACCCCTAATAAAGCAATTTCTTGGACATTTTCAATACAAAATATATATTTTTCATTTAATCTTCATCACGAAATTTTAGAGCATTCACCTGACACAAGGGCAAAAACACCGTTGAAGACAAGCAGCTGAATTGAAAAACCATTTTAGATTAACTTAGCATCATGGTAAATATCTCGACAAAGATGCCATCAACTAACACCTTATTGATATTTGATACAAACAACATAGGTTTCAAATATTTAGTTTGCTAGTGATTCTAATTATTAAAATATATTTATTCAATAGATGGCTTCCTATTCCTTTTAGGGTCGGCACTAAAAGTGAAAACAAAATCTCAACTAACAATAATGATTGTCCAAAAGTTTCTTGTATTACTCTTGTACAAGACAATAGATGGAAAAATATGCACTAAAGCAGCTGGCTCAACAAGTTTATAGTCCATAAATTCTAATCCTATTGTCCTACATCTCACCAGAAAGATCTTCTTTAAGGAATGAGTCCAAGATTGAATGCATTATCTACACCACACAGTTAAAATCCCTACCTACAGTGCAGACAACCAAAATAATTTGTTAAATAGAATAAGAATACAAATTTACCATTGCCACAAAGATTAGCAATGGCTCCAGCAACCACTCAAAGGGTTTGAGAATCTTCAGCATTAGCTGCTGCCATTGACAGCAAATTGATTCCCCCTTGGGCCATAATGAGATCTTGACTGGTTTCTGTGAAGACAAAGAATAAGGTTTCAGATACCAGGGGGAAAAAGATGTCTCAGTAGTAATAATAATTTAATTTCATTAAGTTACTAGTTGGGAAGAAGAGGATGTGAAAGTTTACCATTCATTGCCAAATTTGCGATAGCACCCGCTGTAACTCTACATATGATTTCATCTTGTGAGCTCTTAAGCAGTGTAAGCAATGACATTAGTCCACTTGCTTCTACAATCTTCTCCTGATTTGTTTCTGCGACATCAGGGTCCATAGATGTTATGGCTAAGGGTTCTTATAACACCAAGTTCTACAAAGCAGTAAACATAGTTTAGAAGTAGATACACTTTCCTTATTTTAAGCAATGCATTTTATAAACCAAGCCAAATATATGATATGTGTCACAACAAGAATAAGAAAGAGAAGATTTGATACTTTCATATGTTTCTGTGATTATATTTCCTTAACAGACATTCAGAATGTTGAAGTTAATATTTTTCCTCATAAATAATTCACGTCATACTAAAAATAAGATATGTAAAAAAAAAATCATATTTGATTTCATTACTTGAAACTATTTAAGATTTTCAATGTTTAATTAACAGCATACAAAAATCTTAGATTATTTTGGATGAAACGAAATATTCAACTCTCTTTTTTTTTTTTTTTGTTACCATAATTGAACTCCCATATTTTTATTAGAACAAGTATATAACCATCTGAGATATCAAAAAATGATGTTTATATTTATAAACATAAGCATATTATTATATTCTCATGTTTAAATATAAAAATAAGCATCTAACTTCAACATCTAAACTATTTGAACATCTTATATACATACCTAAATTCAATATTACAGTAACGTATCTGAAACCTAGTAAGATTACTAGATGGACAAAATAATTTTTTACCTTTAGTATGAACATGCAAGTCTATATATATGAAATTGATGAATTTGCTTATTATCAAAGATAGTAGAAAGAATAGAAGAATACGAATACCTCATGTGCATTTTGAAAGCTTTAAGAGGTTGCAAGGAAATTCTTAGATAGACCCTACTGATCATAAGCACTCAAATCAACTATCAAAAACCCTTTTGAAATTCCATATGTTGTTGACTTCTCTTGCTTTCCCAATTTAAAGGCTATCTATGTCTCATTATAGGATTAAATGTCTCTTTTTTTTTTCAATTATAGATTATAGGTATATAACCATATTTTTATTAGAACAGGTATATAACCATCTGAGATGTCAAAAATGTGTAGATATGTATATTTATAAACAAAAGCATATTATTATATTCTCATGTTTAAATATAAAAATTAGCATCGAACTTCAACATCTAAACTATTTGAACATCTTACATACATACCTATATTCAATATTATAGTAACGTAACAAAAACCTAGTAAGATTACTAGATGGGCTAAATAATTTTTTACCTTTGTATGAACATGCAAGTCTATATATATGAAACTGATGAATTTGCTTATTAACAAAGATAATAGAAAGAATAGAAGAATTCAAAAAGTGCATTTTGAACACTTTAAGAGGTTGCAAGGAAATTATGACACTGTCTATCATAAACACTCAAATCAACGATAAAAAAATCCTTTTGAAATCTTATATGTTGTTGACTTCTCTTGTTCTCCAAATTTAAAGGCTATCTATGTCTCATTATAGGATTAATGTCTCTTCTTTTTTAGTCAGTTAAAGATTATAGGATCTGCCCTGAAATGTTAAAGAATTGTATCTTCAAAGGTTAAAAACAAAATGACGAATATATAATTGGGAACGGATGCAGAGATGCCAAAACAAAATGAAGAGGGTACCATGCAATCTGGTTTGAACAATCACTACCAAAAGGAATAGAGCACACAACGAGATGGCCCTAGCTAGTTTCAGCAGTGGGATATGTCTAACCTAATGTACTCTGCATTCTACAATGCATTAAGCGGATCATGCTGTATCTTTTTCTCATTTCTTAAATCTAAAAAGCTTAGAAGAAACTAATAAGAGTTGTCGATTTGACGGGGATTTCAAAAGAGAAGGGAGGAGGATGAGTGTATACTCCACCAATGCAAGCCTTATGACAATTAATGGGTGAGCCTCTCCTTGGAGTCAAGCTTTCCCTTTGCATGATGAAGACTAATCAATAACTAGTTTAAAAAGTTCAACGTTCAAATCAATGAGTGGTCCTGAGATTTGATCATGTTATGTTCCCAAATATTGCCCTATTCCTCATAGTTTCACATAAAGGGCTTGAAATTTATCAAAGTTCAAACAACCCAACTTGCAACTTCAAGAATACAGTCCAACATAAACTGGTCACATCCATTCGTATGAGAAGTTGTCAATAGTTAAAACCATATACTTAGTGTGAATGTCTTGCCTTTAATCGAACGGGAGAGATGAATAAATTGGGGTACTCGCAAACTAACTAAACATCATCTGACTACAATAAAAAAAAAATAGACTAGATTAGTCAGTTCAATCATAAAATCGATAAACTAGATATAGATACAGTTCGTAATTAACTCACAAAACTAGTCTATGAGAGAATCACTCAAAAACTGACTAAACCGATAATAAAATGGTTTGAACTATATTTTTTTTAAAAAAAATTAAATTCCTTTTTTTGTCAATAAATTTTTAATAACTCATTAAAAATAGTTTTTGAGCTAAATAAAGGCTCAATGTCTAATTACAAAGGCTCACATATAAAATTCAATAAAAGTATAAAAAGGTTTGTCCCTCCTTTTTACTTTTATATAGGTTGTATATTTTGATATTCTACTCACTACTCTATGTGGGACTTATAAGTGTGACTTCCTCTTAATTTTTATATATGTTGTATGTTTGAATGTTTTACTTATTATATGATGTGAAACTTTAGAATACTAAGCAACATAATATAGGAGATTATAATGTTAGTTTATTATTAATATTTTATATAATATTAAAAAAATATTTAATTATAACCAATTCGACTACTATTCGACCACACATAGTCAAATCAATGAACCCTAAATTAGTGTGTTCACATATTTAATGATCGGTCTAATTTTAAAAATATATATTAAAATTTCCCAAACGGTGATAAGAAAATATTAACTTACCAAACACCAAACACCGCCGAAAGTATTACATCTATGTTGAAATACATTTTCTCCTCCTTTTCCCCCTTTGCCAAGATGTGAAGTTGAAGTGAATCCGTGCTTTTTTTCTCCTGCTAAGTATAAAATTAAATCCTTCTTAATCTCCATTATCTTTTTTTTTTGTTGGTTTGGATTAAGCTTCATTATCTTCTTAAGTAACCAAGTGCTCAACCAAGGACATCAAAAGTCAAAGGCATATAAGAGCCGGTTATTTGTCCGCATTTTGTGGCATGAAATTTGTTCCAGAAGTCAGCGGTCAGCGGTCAGAGCAACTCAAGATTCATATAGAGTTGTGAGACTGACATGGATGCTTTCATGATCATACTGAATGATAGAGCCTTTCCGCAGATAAGATGGAACATTTCTTAACTTGAAAAGAAGTAGAACATGGAAATAATCAATTTGCAAATTATGGAATAGACCACAGTTTGAAGCTATTGGAAGTGGACTACGATTGTGTTTGCGGCCCGATTAGTTTTAGGATTAGGGAAGACGCAAAATATTATCTTCGATTTCCTATGCAAAGGGTTTTTGAGCCAATAAGTCAATTCACTTCATAATTATGTAACTTATGAATCACGTAATGTGCAAAGGATCCTAAAGACTGAAGACATGATATAATTATCCTGTCTTTCATCATGTACCCGTAGCAGCAAAAAAAAAAAAAGTGCTCCTTGTTGATACAAGTTCTATACGCCATACCTACAGATACGACAGTATAACTTTAAAGTCTAAACTCAAATAGTTGGCCATAGCCACAATAAAGTGAACACTAGACCTCTAATGTATTACAAACTTCAATTCAATGACAGAAGCAACTTTCTTGTCACCACGCAATTTAACCAAACAGCATTAATGCTATATGTCACAAATTCACTTTCATTAAAATGCATCACGAAGAGATCTTACGAATTCAACTTAAGTCAAAAATATAATTGTTATAAATTTTAAGAAAAAAATATTTGACAAAAAAAATGATATTTCTTGGGACTCCAACCCTTGATATTTAAATATCAAGATTTACAGTCAACGGGTTGATATTTAATCTAAATTTTATTATTTATTCATGTATTATAATTTGCGTGGAGTAGGTGTAATACTACGAGAATGCATAAGAAAATTGACTCAGCCTCCAACATGAAGCGTTAGCATCACGACAAATTGTTGTTGTATTTTTTTGTTTGGTCAACAAATTGTTGGTCTTTTGAAACTCGAAACGGTTTTGGATAAGCACGCAACAAGATTCAGTAAAGTTCAGTTCAATTTGGCCCACTTGAGTGATTAACCAAAATCCCTACATAACTACGTAGAAACCACCATTTGCATCTACACTTTACAGTTCAAAGTTGATTTTACATCATAATTCACGTGCTCTAAGAAAGAACTGTCACTCAGTCAAACATACCTTTGCTGCCTTCTGTGAACCAAGAAAATAGGCCAACACAATCGCAACCCATTACCCCTTTACAATTTAACTGTTTTGACTTGTGCAACAGTTTAGCAGAAAAAGAATACGTGCAACACGTCCGGGAACTAGAAATGATCCAACTGATTGATATGTTTTCTTAGCTAAGATTTGTGTTGGTTGAGGGTTAACGGATAGAGATGTTCTGAATAATATTTATAACGTAGAGATTTCATGCCTAATAGTTGTAACTTTGCTCTAAAGGTACTCAATTTAACAAGTGATATTATATTCAAGGTCATAAGTTCCTTTTCCAAAAAGGCACAAACTATCAGTAGATACTGGTAGGAAATTGTTTGCTGTGAGTCAGCATTTTATCAAAAACTAAGTAGGGTCTAAGAGTAGATCAAATTAAATTTGATTCTTGATAATAGAATATTTAAAATATATTTTAAAATTAAATTAAGTTTGATTTTGTGTTATCTTAAAATTTGATTTCTATATAATTAAAAATACAATTCTGATTATATTTAATTATATTTTATTTTTATATAGACTATTTTCCTATAAATAAATAATTATCTTGTACACACTGATTAATTCAAAAATTTAAAGATAATTCAGAGAATATACATAAATTTTCTCCAAACTTTTTCTTGTGTCTCTACTTCTCTTTTTCTAATATGATATCAGAACAGTATCATTTTTTGTAACATATTTCATCACTATTTCGCTGCGTAATTTTCAAAAAATATGAAACTCTATTAGTCACCTCTCATGTTATGTTTTAAATATTCTAACACTCAAAAAGACACATACTATAAGAAGATTTAAGAAAAAAAAAATTACCCTTAACTAATAATTATATATTTTGACTTAATAATAAATGTTTCATCCAAAAAATTATTCTCAAATACATTACATTTCCTTCCAATAGGGGAAGCTCATGATTGGAAAGCTCATGATAGAAAACGCTACACTTAACTAACAAATATAAAAGAATTTTGACCTAGTAGTAAGTCCTTAATCCCGTAAATTATTCTCAAATACACTACATTCCCCTCCAATACGGGAAGCTCAAGATGGGGGTGCCCCTGTCTGACCTCTCTCCGCCCTTCGTTCCTTCTCCAAGGGAACTTTGAAAAGTAAAGAGGAAGAGAAATTTAAGAATTAGGAATAATAAGCAATGGATTCCCTCTGCGTGAGCTTAAAGGAGGCGTCAAGTCAGGACCAAAACATTAAAAATGGAATACCATAAATCATCTATGACTTCAGTTGAACTTCAATTAAATTTGGTAAACGTCAAAGAGTTAGTGAATGACTTGCACGGCATAGAAATACGAAGCAGAGAGCATAAAAGGACAGAAAAGTACAATGTTAAATTGTTCCACAAAAAAAAAATACAACGTTAAATTTTGAAGGAAGCCGATACCATATTAATAGGCAAAAGAATATCATGGGATAGGACAATAAATGGTAGTAAGATGAACTTATAGAAATATAAAGCAAGCGAAGCATTTAAAGAGAGAAATCGGTCAGCAAGATGCTAAGATCATCATTGTGAGGAATGCAAATGCAACATCAATTGATACTAGTGGCTCTAAAACATTATTTGGTTAATCACTTCCCCCTTACAAATAACAGAACGGGAAATCAGAAGAGGTATATAATGTTTGCTAGAAAAATTAGTAATTATTTAATATTATTTGCTTCTACTGTTTTTTTTTTATATTCTTCGTACAACAATGTTTTTTTTTTAAACCCCAATTTGAAGTCACCTTACGTTTATGTGAATGTAATATCATCTAAATACCGTATTGTGAACATTTAAATAATAGAACACTTTTTCGTATTCAGTCTTCACGAAAAGAAGAGCATCCCTACCAACGTAAAGAATGAAGACAGAGGAGGGATTGTTCAGGTAATATACCCTTTTGCATAGGTCACCTCCTAATTATAATGAACTTTTAAAAAAACATTGAAAAAGGGAATTGTTATGTAATCTACTCGAATGGTTGCCGTCGGAGAGTCTCAGATTGATCGTTCAACAGTTCGTTGGTTAGAGATGAGGTAGAGTTTCACCGAGACACTTTGACTGATTAGTCTCTAAGCCAAGATAATAGTACAAGTAAGAGTAGAAAAGAATGAATATATCTGATCTGGCCTAAGTTGTATAGATAATTTATACAGAGATTCAAATAATTGATTCTTTGAATATCTTCCGTTCAAATTATTTAAGATTCTGAATGTTATGTATAATAATTATGACACACGATTGTTATGTCTGATTACTATATCGCGAAATGTTATGTTTAGTCATTATGACGCGAGATCGTTATGTTTGTTAATGAGTTATATTAAGTACGTATTTGTCATACTATTACTCATTTAGATATAAACTAATCAAATATTAGAAAAATTAACCTAATTTATGATTGAATGTCAATTACACCATAACAATAAGGGACAAAGCCATATAATTTGACAAGAAGACACCATTATGGCATTACCAAGCCATTAAAAATAAAATAAAATAAAATCAGAAAAGATCAGACACATTCTTGACTTTGAAGTTGAAAATTAACCAAAAGCCAAGCAGGCATTATCAACAATCAATTAATAAAAGAAACAATACATCCTTCCGGACCAAACCCACTCTAAACAGAGAATTCATCTAAACACTAATCCATTGGAAACTGGGTAGGTAGGAATTAAGAATTAAGAAACTAGGAATACAACCAGGACCTAAATCTTTTCAACCTTGTCGGCCTTCACAACAGGATTAGCCTTGGAAATCGCATCACGCCCGGCACCCTTGAAATCATACGAACACTGGTGCTTCTCGGGATAACGATGCGCACCGCAGAAAGTGATCCCACACTTGCACAAGAACCCAGTCAACCCCACCTTCTTGTTACAACTCCCGCAACGGTTCGCCGCCTTCTTCAACGCCACAACCTGCGGTTCGACAGACGAGGAGGGTTCCGCCACACGAAGGGCAGAATCGGGGGAAAGGGAGGATGACGCGGCGGCGCTGGGGTGGAGAAGGGATTTCTCCATGGCCTTCTTGGCGGAAACAGCACGTTCCTCTTGAATACAGAAGTCTCTGTAACACTTGGAACAGAGGTTCCTGTTCCCGGCGGTGCCGAAGAAGCCGCAGTTGTTGGCGCAGGGCTTCGGCTCCGAAGGCTGATAGCTTGTGCTGTCGTTCTCCTCAGAACCCATCTTTCTCTCTCTGCAATTGCAATTGTTAGTGTCTGTTGTCTTCTGTTAGGGTTTTAAGCTGTGAAAAGAAAATTCAAGAGACTATTATGAAGACTGCAATTACGTGACGATTGTTGCAAATTTGGGAACTTAAAAATTTAGTAAAGAATCATCGTATATATGGTAATAGGGACTGGGCCGTTTATATACGGATAGATTTTCATTAGTGTTCTTAGTCTTCAAGGTTAATATTAATATTGTCCATAGAGGCGGTTATGGTTATTTTATTTTATTTTAAATTAATAAAATACCATTCAAAAACGCGGAAAGAAAATAGGAAAGTAAGTAGCCGATAGAGCTAGAAAGGAGTCTAGGAACAGCGGGAAACGTAAGCACTCATGTAGAGTCCAAATTTTGGAGGGGGTGAGAAAAATATCATGAGCCCCTAACATTAAGGTAAGATGGTAAATGCCTAACCTAATTTGTGCTTCTTTTGATTAATTGCTGAATGGCGAATATGTATTATTTTAGGAAAAAGAATTTGTAAAATTACAAAAAATGTATTTATGTTATATTTTATATTTATCTATATATGTAAAATCATCTTTACATGTTGAAAAAAATATTAATCATTAATTATTAAATTAAAAATTACCTTAAAAATAATTGTAATACTCTATTAATTTTTATACATATTATTTTATTCAAAACTTTAGAGAAAAGTTATCAAAAACTAATTAAAATAGTTTAGAAAGTTATTAATAAAATTTAAGAAAAATAGTAAAAATAATATAAGTTTTCCAGATATGCTAAATTGTTTTTACATGTATTTAATAACATTATTATTATTATTATTATTATTAAATTAAAAAAGATATCATTAATTGTATTTATTTTAAGTAAGATAAAAAGAGAAATAAATATTTATGATTTTATCTTTTTTAAATATTTATCTTAAAATATTTAAATGAGTATTACCATTTTTATATTTATCTTTAAAACTTTCAATAAATAATAAGATGTATTTAAAATTTTTAAAAATAATCATTTTTTTTAAAAAATTATCTCACAAAACTTTTATTTATAAATTAGTTTAAACACAAAATAAGTTGATTCAAACACACATTACATAAGCAATTGTACAAATAAATAATTCGGGTGAGTGAAATATTGTATTGATTGAACTGGTTGTTACAACTAGAACTAGGAATAAACATTAAAGTTATTATGGTGCCAACTACTAAGAATAAACTTTTTTTTTATTTTCTCCTACGAGATGTCTTAATACTATATGAGTGTATTATTATTGTCCACTCAGACGTTTGATGATGTACCCTTGGCACAAAGTATAAGAAAATAATAAAATAAAGATTTCGAAATAAAATAAAAAAGAATAAACTTGACTGAATTGAAGAGAATATAAGAAAGTAAAGAAAAAAATGTAAAGAATAAGCAAATAATGAAAAACATGTTAAGATCGAATGCGATAAAGATTTGAAATTGAAATAAAAGAAAACAAACTTGATTGAATTAAAAATGTTAATTGAAAACTTGAAGTGCACCCCTCAAATCCTCTTGTGTGTGTGTGATGTATTGAGATTTTATAAGTTTTAACATTTATTACATTATACAAGATATTTATAAGCAAATATCCTAACTACTAATAATTACTGATAACTACTCATGATAACTTCATTTGTCTTCAAATCTTCATTGATCAAATTGACAATAACTACTAAATAACTGTTCACTTATTAAAATATATTTTTTCGATACTAATCCTAAGTGTCACACCCTAATAGGGATGTCACATTTCCAAATAATAATAATAACCTCTACCCAAGTTATAAATTATTACGTAATATATAATAATATAGGTTGTAAAAATATTTTTTTTAACATTATATTGTAAAATAAAATAAACGAGAACACAAAATAAAACAAACTATTACATACACACCATAATTATACATATGATTCTGTTTTTAATAGGTACAAATAATTTACATATTACAAACTCATTAATTAAAAACATGGCCCAACCTGTTCTGGTTTAAAGAAACCATAACCAAATTTCAAGATAACACTAAAAGTTCTGATCCTCCGAAGAATCCTCCTCGGGAAGATTATCGGAAGACAAATACTGCAGAACATCATACCACATCGAAATCAATCCATATGATATGGATGATCTCGAGGTTCACCTTCCTCGAATCGTCACACGGTCATTTGCCTTTGCTCCTCGTTGTATTGACAATCCAACAGCTTGCTCCTCTTCTACTTCCTCAATGACTTTAAGGATCATAAATAATAATACGTAAAAATATATACAAAGAGGTGAGACAATCTACATCATTACCAAGATAGCAAGAAGAAAAACGACAATACAAACAAATATAACAAGCTTAATATAACAATTCATATTATCACATATGCAAAATATCATAAATCAAATTATAACTATTCACACAAACACGCAAATTAAATATGTCATGTACTCGACTCGCTCTTACCCATCGGGTGAGCTAAATACAACATCGAGAGAATGATCCCAGACATGTCCGTACATCAGGCTTCTTTCAACCAACTATTACACAACAAATTCGTGTAAATAGCACACAAATAAATACGTCGTGTGAATGACACACGATCAAATACGTCGTGCTGAATAGTATCTGATCAAATACGTCGTGTGCACGTCGGCGATAAGACTGGGCAATAAGAGATCCTCGATTAAGAATAGTATTTGTCGAGATCGCTAGTATGTGTTTTTCGGTTCTGCACACTACTGAGAGCTACTTCAATCCGTCCACATGTGGAATCCATCGCACACTAATGCCTCCAAGTTCTCCACATGAACACACTACGCTTATCACACTCGCAACACGGTGTAATTCATATCGTCGAATAATTGTCAATTTCAACCAAATTGACATACCACTCTATGTATGTAATGATCCATAATTACAAAAATACCCTCAAGATCACCATGAATCATAATTACATAAATATCCTCATTGTCACCATAATTACAAAAATACCCTTTGTATCAATAATTTCAAAAAGTATGTTTCCACTGACAAGATTTATTTCTCAACGCGTCCGGTTCCACCACTTTGGTCCGACAGTAAAAACTTACAGTTTCCATAAGTTGCGTAAATATTTTATCGCATTTTCACAATTACGTCACATTTTACAAACATTTTTCAATCACAGTAAATATTTTTCAACGTTTTCTCAATCGCGTAATATTTTTAAATCATTTTTCTCAATCACGTAATTTAAAAATCATCATTTTAAATACACGTAAGCTATTTCTACTATTTTTCACTGTATAAAATATTTCTTGATGTTTCAAATTAAATTTTGAAACTTTCCAAAACTACAAATATTATTTAGACATTATTTTCCATTTTTCTTTACACAAAATACTCTAAGTCATAATTTTTTACGTTTTCCTCAAAAATTCGATTTTAATAAATTCTTCTACAGTTAATTTTATTTTTTTTAACCACGTAAAATATTTTCTTGCTTTCTAAATATCATTTTGAAACGTTCTTCATTACTTGCTCATTTTTAATCAATTTTGACAGCATTTAGTTTAGAAAATTCACTAAATGATATTTTCTACGTTTTCCTTTAAAAATTCCTTTATTTAATTATAACCATAAAATACACTTTAAAAAAATTGCTAACATACTTTAAAACTCAAAGGTAAGTATTTTCAAGTGTCAAAAATTTATTTCTTTTATACACTAGACTTCTAATAAAAATTTGTTTACTTATTTGATTCTTGAAAATCCATTGTAAATAAATTCTTTTTAGGTCAATAAAACTAGTTTACACTTAGAAAATAAATTTTGGATCAATTAAACATTAAAATCTATTTTGGCCGAAAATCATCATTTTTATACAAACCATGTTTAAAATTATTTTTCATCCATTAAATCATTGAAAAATCCTTTAACTTAATTAGATCAACTAAGTTATCCTTTTAGAAAATGGTTGAGAACATATTGGTTCTCTTTTCATAGTAAAAACCATAAGCTCTTCATCTTGTGTTCTTTGGAACACTTTTGCAATCTCAACATATTTGCACATCCAATAATAATTATCATAGATCCATGAACATATACATATATTAATGAACACATACCATATATTAAAGTAATAATAAAACACATACCAAATATCAAAGCTATAAACATGCTTGCATGCATAATAAATCACAAATAGAAAAGACAATAAACATGCACACAAAATTAATCACAACTAGAAAAGACAATAAACATGCACACAAAATTAATCACAAAACAACAACCAAGTGAATGAATCCTTATGGATTCTTCACCACAATTACATCAATTTTCTCACCACCACACATGGTTGATGAGATTAAATCTCCCTCTTACCTATAAGGAAGACAAGATCTCCTTGGACTCCTCCTTAGAAATTTTGTGTAGCTTCAACAAAAATCCTAACAACCTTAAACAAATTATAAAGTCATAAACTATGGATGAAAAAGATAAACCATGGATCAATCATGGCTTAGATCATCAAAAATCAAATTAGAAACAAGAAACAAGAATTTTCACCTTATAGGAAAGAAACTTCAAAGTGATTTTCCAAGCTCCAAATGGATGATTTAGCAAAAACTCACAACTAGAGATGTTCTTAGAATATGGTTTAGATTTAAGAAATGAAGTTGGATGAAATTTTGATGGATGAAAGTAGAAGAAATGGTGTTGGCCGAATGGTAGGAGAAAAATGGACTTAGAAGTTTTTCTTTGGGTTCTTGATAGAAAGAGAAATGGATGAAGATTTGGAATGATTGAAATGAAAATAATGAAGTGAATTTAGTCTTCCTACATTATGCATTGCCGTAGGACTCTCATGCAAAAGCTAACCACCTTTTTGACAAATTTGGCTTAATAATAGCTATAGGACACAAATTATGGAGCTTTGTCTCCTTTGTTGACAATTTGCTAACATTATTATTTGGATGGTGGATGACTAAGCATTTAGCAACTTCTTGGTTGCTTCCTTGTTGAATTTTGAGTGCATAATTCATGCATAAGGCCGAAAATGCTATAGGAGAATCAATCAATTTTGATTGATTTTTAATAACTTATTTATGTTTAAATCCTCCTAGTTATGTTTAATTAAAAATTAGCTAGGTTCCTTTATTATTTAGTTAATCATCTATTTATTTAGAAACAATAATCTCCTTCTTAATTATACTAGACTATAATATGGTAAAAATTAATTAGGTTTTAGTCCATTTAATTATCACTCAAACCCCTTTAGGTTAACTTAATTAAGTTTTAGACTAATTATTCAATTAAGTTAGGTTTTAAACTAACTAATCTACTAAGTCTAATCATTTTTGTAGATTTTTAACCTTTTGGTTTAGAATTTTACAAGTCTTTTACGTTAGTAAATTTTTCCTAAAAGTGGGGCTCACAAACCCAAACGTGGGTCTCACAAAGCAAATGTGGGTCCCACAAGCCAAACGTGGGTCCCACAGATTTTTCGGTATGATAATTATTTTATTATACCGAAAAATCCTAAAAATGAAAAGATTGATATATGTATTATTCGGATTGGGTTTAGTAAGATCGCCCAACTCCAAATAATCAAACAAGATTTTCCCTACTTCTAAAATTATTATTTTCTTGACTTTCGAAGCAAATCACACGAAACAATCAAATACAAGCATTTAAATAGTCAAATTAATTTTTATAACACACGTAAATCGAAAACAAAGAATAAGAGCAAAAACGTAATTAATCAAAAATCGGGGTGTTACAACTCTCCCCCACTAACGTAAATTTCGTCCTCGAAATTTATCGTACCTTAGAAAAGATGTGGTACCTTTGCTCCCTCATTTTGTCTTCTAGCTCCCAAGTAGCATCTCTCGTTATCTCATTCCATATAACCTTTACCAAAACAATTATCTTCCCTCGAAGCTGCTTCACTCTCCTGTCCTCAATCTTAACAGGAAGTGTCTCATACGTCAAATTATCTTTCAGTTGTACTTCATCAAGCTGAATGACATGCGTTGGATCGGGGATATATTTCCTCAGTTGAGACATATGGAATACATTATGAAAATTAGATAGAAAAGGTGGTAAAGCTATCTGGTAGGCTACAGGACCTATTCGACGAATGATTTGATAAGGTCCAATGAATTTAGGAGTGAGTTTTCTAGATTTGATAACCCTTCCGACACCAGTCGTAGGTGTTACTCGCAAAAACACATGCTCACCTTCTTCGAATTCAAGAGGTTGTCTCCGCTTATCAGCATAGCTTTTCTGTCGGCTTTGAGTTGTCCGCATTTTCTCCTGAATCATCTTCACCTTCTCCGTAGTTTGTTGCACAAGATCAGGTCCAATGGTCATACTTTCCCCATCTTGATACCAACACAAAGTTGTTCGGCATCGTCGCCCATATAGTGCTTCATAGGGTGCCATCCCTATACTTGAGTGAAAACTATTGTTGTAGGTGAATTCTATCAAAGAAAGAAATTCATCCCAACTCCCTTGTTGTTCCAACACACAAGCACGCAACAGATCTTCCAGCGATTGAATAGTCCTCTCCGTTTGACCATCAGTCTGCGGATGATAAGCAGAACTTAGACGTAACTTCGTCCCCATGGCTTCTTGTAGGCTTCGCCAAAACCTTGACGTAAACCTCGGGTCTCTATCGGAAACTATACTTGAGGGTATACCGTGAAGTCTAACAATTTCACTAATGTACACCTGGGTTAATCGTTCCAACGAATACTTGATATTGATCGGCAAGAAGTGCGCTGACTTCGTAAGCCTATCAATTATAACCCATATAGAATCATGACTCTTCTTCGTTCTTGGCAATCCGGTAACAAAATCCATTGAGATACTATCCCATTTCCACTCAGGAATAGTTAAAGGTTGTAACATACCGTTGGTCTTTGATGTTCCACTTTTGCTTTTTGACAAACCAGACAAGACGCCACACGTTCCGCAACATCTCTTTTCATCCTTGGCCACCAAAACATCCGCTTTAAATCTTGATACATCTTTGTCATTCCCGGATGCATACTCAACCTACTAGCATGAGCTTCGTCCAAAATCGCTTGCTTCAGCTCGGGATCATTAGGTATACAAATCCTTCCTTTAAATCTTAAAACTCCATCAGATCCTTCCTCAACTGTTGCCTTATGACCTTGCTTCAAAAATTCTTTTTCATTCAACAAATATGGATCCTTATCTTGTTTTTCCTTGATTTCTTCCAACAAGTCATTCAAAACAGTAACTCTACTTAGACGAATTATTCCTGGTGCCAATTCCACTGACAACCGTAAATCTCTAAACTGATTAATCAATTCTTCCTCCTTTATCATCATAGTAGAAACACTGATCACTTTCCTACTTAAGGCATCTGCTACCACATTCGCTTTTCCCGGATGATATTGGAGTTGGAAATCATAGTCCTTTAAGAACTCTAACCATCGCCTCTGCCTCATGTTCAATTCCTTTTTGATTGAACATGTATTTTAAACTCTTGTGATCACTGAAGACATTGAACACAGCTCCATACAGAAAATGTCTCCATACTTTCAACGCAAAAACCACTGCAGCGAGTTCCAAATCATGTGTTGGGTAGTTCCTCTCATGAACCTTCAACTGTCTTGAAGCATAGGCTACCACATTTCTGTTCTGCATCAACACGCATCCTAACCCTTGATAAGAAGCGTCACAATACACCTCAAAAGCCTCGTTAGGATCCTCGCAAAATCAAGACTTTGCGGTGCGGTCAATCAATCTCTTCTTTAACTCTTGAAAACTTGCCTCACATTCTTTCGTCCAATCAAAAACTTGACTCTTCCTTGTGAGTTGCGTAAGAGGTCCAGCTATCTTAGAAAAACCTTCAATGAACTTCCGATAATATCCGGCCAATCCAACAAAACTCCGGATCTCGGTTACCATCTTCGGCCTCTCCCATTGCAAAATAGTTTCTATTTTCGATGGGTCTACCGCAATACCTTCCTTGGAAATCACGTGGCCCAGAAATTGAACTTCTTGCAAACAAAATTCACACTTTGCTAACTTTGCATACAACTTCTTGTCCTTCAAAATTTGGAGAACTATACTGAGATATTCAGCATGCTCTTCCTTATTTTGGGAATAGATCAGAATGTCATCGATAAAAACAACGACAAATCTGTCTAGGTATGGACGAAAAATCCTATTCATATAGTCCATGAATATTGCAGGAGCATTCGTCACTCCGAACGGCATCACCTGATACTCATAATGCCCGTAACGAGTTCGAAAAGCTGTTTTAGGTATATCCTCTACATTGACACGAATCTGATGATAACCTGATCGCAGATCTATTTTAGAGAAAATAGCTGCTCCCTTCAGCTGGTCCATCAAATCATCGATCCTTGGAAGTGGATATTTGTTCTTTATCGTGATCTTGTTCAGCTGACGATAGTCTACGCAAAGACGAGAAGTTCCATCCTTCTTCTTGACTAGTAATACTGGCGCTCCCCACGGCGAAACACTCGGTCGCACAAACTGCTTTTCTAACAATTCCTCCAATTGCTTCTTCAACTCCACCAATTCCGATGGCGACATCCTATATGGTGCAATTGAAATAGGACCTGTTCCTGGTACCAACTCAATAGCAAACTCGATTTCCCTTTGCGGTGGTAAGCCAGGTACATCATCAGGAAAAACTTCCGGAAACTCATTCACGATTGGAATAGCATTCACATCTTTTTCACTCTTGACCTCCAAAAAAGACAGCAGCATGTATCCTTGAGCTCCGTCCCTCAACAAAGATTTGACTTTGACTGACGCTTAAAAATCCGAATCCTCATCCTTAGGAAAAACTAAGGTTTTATTGGCACAATCTAATAGGATATGGTTAGAAGATAACCAATTCATTCCTAATATTATATCTATTTCAACAAGAGGTAAGCAAATTAAATTGACGGAAAAGACTCGATCATTTATGGTAATAGGACAATTCAAACATACTTTAGATGTAACAACAGGCTTGGCGGTTGGTGTAGAAACAATCAATTGAAAACTCAAAGAAGACACGAGCAATTTCAACCGAACCACATAGTCATACGCAATAAAATGAATGCGTCGCACCCGAATCATATAGTACACTTAAAAGATTACATGCTACGACACCTTCCCCCTGAATAAGATCTTCAGACTGAGAAGCCTCAGCCCCGCTCATCGTGTACACTCGCCCTCCAGATCGCGGCTGAGTAGCACGAACATTGCTCACCACTGGCTTCCTTTCTGTCTGGTTACATTCCCTAGAAACATGTTCGGGCTTTCCACACTTGAAACAGATTGGCCCTTTGATTGAACAGTCTCTAGATATGTGGCCACTCTTTCCACATTTAAAACATCTTGGCGTAAACGCCGCGTTTGTACCAACTTTGTTGCCACTAGAACTCCCGCCGATAGATGGACGTTGAGGTTGATTCCCCGGTGGTCTCGAATACGGCTTGCGCTGAAACCAGTTGTTATTGTTGTTGTTGTTGCCTCCTCTTTGGAACCTCGTTGGTCCAAAGTTACGATTTCTTGGATCACGTGACGGCTCCAACTCCTCGAGTCGTACACATGTGTCCACCAAAGCATGAAACTGGTTCATCCTTAAGGGTAGCACTCCTCGCTTCAACTCTACCCTCAGCCCTTACTCAAACTTACGGCATTTCCACGTATCATTCTGACGAGTTTGAGCATAGTCTGAGAACTGAGACAAGCTCTCAAATTTAGAAGCATATTCATTGACAGTCATATTGCCCTGACGTAAACCAAGAAATTCCATCTCCATGGCATGTTGAGCACCGGGAGAGTACTTTTCCGTAAATACCTCACGAATACCTCCTGTAATTTCGGTTCCCTCGGCTTGTAGTAGCGTCGGGTTCCTCTCCGCCGCTTCTCAAGATCCCCTCTCAAAGATAAATGTAGCATTCGTCACCTTTCGATCATTAGCGCACCACATTCCTTCAAATATCTTTTCGAGATCTTGGATCCAAAGACTCGCCTTCTCTGGATTAAATTCACCTCTGAACTGCGGCGAGTTATTACGCCTAAACTCAGACAAGTTTAGAGCATCGACGATCGCATCTTCTTCATTGAGTCGCTTGCGTTCATTTTGTTGCGTAATCACCTCTCGCCATACGCCGCATAGCCTCAAGAATGCCGAGCCATTGGGTCAACATTACGGTTCATGTTTGCACGCGTTCCTCTTCCGCCGTACATTTTCTTCTTCACCAAACAAGACAAAACAAAGTCGATGTACTTTCGGATACCAATCACAGAGAATCACACAACACAAGCAAAAACAGACCCAACCACAACCCCAAAAGACTCTAACTTGGGCTCGATCATTAACTAAAATGTCACACCCTAATAGGGATGTCACATTTCCAAATAATAATAATAACCTCTACCCAAGTTATAAATTATTACGTAATATATAATAATATAGGTTGTAAAAATATTTTTTTTAACATTATATTGTAAAATAAAATAAAAAGAACACAAAATAAAACAAACTATTACATACACATCATAATTATACATATGATTCTCGTTTTAATAGGTACAAATAATTTACATATTACAAACTCGTTAATTAAAAACAAGAAACTGCCACCATGGTTTAAAGAAACCAAAACCATAAACTAGTTCAAGCATAACACTAAAAGTTCGATCCTCCGAAGAATCCTCCTCGAGAAGATTATCGAAAGACAAAATACTCCAGTAACATCATACCACACCGAAATCAATCCATATGATATGGATGATCTCGGTTCACCTTCCTCGAACCTCGTCACTCTAATCGGTTCTTGCTGCTCCTCGTTGTATTGACAATCCAACAGTTGCTCCTCTTCTACTTCCTCAATGACTTTAAGGATCATAAATAATAATACAGAAAAATATATACAAAGAGGTGAGACAATCTACATCATTACCAGTATAGCAGTAAGAAAACGACAATACAAACAAATATAACAGTTAATATAACAATTCATATTATCACATATGCAAAATATCATAAATCAAATTATAACTATTCACACAGTGATGCAAATTAAATATGTCATGTACTCGACTGCTTCCTACTCTACTGGAGCTAAACACAACATCGAGAGAATGATCCCAGACATGTCCGTACATCAAGTGCCTCAACCAACTATTACATTTACCAAATCAAATACGTCGTGTAAATAGCACACAATCAAATACGTCATGTGAATGACACACACAAATACGTCGTGTGAATAGTATACAAATAAATACGTGCGTCAAGACGTCCAGGCGTATAGTACCGGGACATCCCCCATAGATCCCGATTAAGAATAGTATTTGTTGAGATCGCTACGTGTGTTTTTCGATTACACACTGCCCAGAGAGCTACCAACTGTCCATATGTGGAATCTACTGCACACTAACGCCTCCAAGTTCTCCACATGAACACACTACGCTTATCACACTCGCAACACGGTGTAATTCATCTCGTCAGTCAATTGTCAATTTCAACCAAATTGACATGCAACTCTATGTATGTAATGATCCATAATTACAAAAATACCTTCAGTATCACCATGAATCATAATTACATAAATATCCTCATTGTCACCATAATTACAAAAATACCCTTTGTATCAATAATTTCAAAAACAATATGTTTCCACTTGACAGTACTATTTCCCAACGTGTCCGGACTTTGGCCCGACAGTAAAAACTTACAGTTTCCATAAGTTGCGTAAATATTTTATCGCATTTTCACAATTACGTCACATTTTACAAACATTTTTCAATCGCGTAAATATTTTTCAACGTTTTCTCAATCGCGTAATATTTTTAAATTATTTTCTCAATCACGTAATTTAAAAATCATCATTTTAAATACACGTAAGCTATTTCTACTATTTTTCACTGTATAAAATATTTCTTGATGTTTCAAATTAAATTTTGAAACTTTCCAAAACTACAAATATTATTTAGACATTATTTTCCATTTTTCTTTACACAAAATACTCTAAGTCATAATTTTTTACGTTTTCCTCAAAAATTCGATTTTAATAAATTCTTCTACAGTTAATTTTATTTTTTTTAACCACGTAAAATATTTTCTTGCTTTCTAAATATCATTTTGAAACGTTCTTCATTACTTGCTCATTTTTAATCAATTTTGACAAAGATTTAGTTTAGAAAATTCACTAAATGATATTTTCTACGTTTTCCTTTAAAAATTCTTTTATTTAATTATAACCATAAAATACACTTTAAAAAAATTGCTAACATACTTTAAAACTCAAAGGTAAGTATTTTCAAGTGTCAAAAATTTATTTCTTTTATACACTAGACTTCTAATAAAAATTTGTTTACTTATTTGGTTCTTGAAAATCCATTGTAAATAAATTCTTTTTAGGTCAATAAAACTAGTTTACACTTAGAAAATAAATTTTGGATCAATTAAACATTAAAATCTATTTTGGCCGAAAATCACCATTTTTATACAAACCATGTTTAAAATTATTTTTCATCCATTAAATCATTGAAAAATCCTTTAACTTAATTAGATCAACTAAGTTATCCTTTTAGAAAATGGTTGAGAACATATTGGTTCTCTTTTCATAGTAAAAACCATAAGCTCTTCATCTTGTGTTCTTTGGAACACTTTTGCAATCTCAACATATTTGCACATCCAATAATAATTATCATAGATCCATGAACATCTACATATATTTATGAACACATACCATATATTAAAGCAATAATAAAACACATACCAAATATCAAAGCTATAAACATGCTTGCATGCATAATAAATCACAAATAGAAAAAGACAATAAACTTGCACACAAAATTAATCACAACTAGAAAAGACAATAAACATGCACACAAAATTAATCACAAAACAACAACCAAGTGAATGAATCCTTATGGATTCTTCACCACAATTACATCCATTTTCTCACCACCACACATGGTTGATGAGATTAAATCTCCCTCTTACCTATAAGGAAGACAAGATCTCCTTGGACTCCTCCTTAGAAATCTTGTGTAGCTTCAACAAAAATCCTAACAACCTTAAACAAATTATAAAGTCATAAACTATGGATGAAAAAGATAAACCATGGATCAATCATGGCTTAGATCATCAAAAATCAAATTAGAAACAAGAAACAAGAATTTTCACCTTATAGGAAAGAAACTTCAAAGTGATTTTCCAAGCTCCAAATGGATGATTTAGCAAAAATTCACAACTAGAGATGTTCTTAGAATATGGTTTAGATTTAAGAAATGAAGTTGGATGAAATTTTTGATGGATGAAAGTAGAAGAAATGGTGTTGGCCGAATGGTAGGAGAAAAATGGACTTAGAAGTTTTTCTTTGGGTTCTTGATAGAAAGAGAAATGGATGAAGATTTGGAATGATTGAAATGAAAATAATGAAGTGAATTTAGTCTTCCTACATTATGCATTGCCGTAGGACTCTCATGCAAAAGCTAACTACCTTTTTGACAAATTTGGCTTAATAATAGCCATAGGACACAAATTATGGAGCTTTGTCTCCTTTGTTGACAATTTGCTAACATTATTATTTGGATGGTGGATGACTAAGCATTTAGCAACTTCTTGGTTGCTTCCTTGTTGAATTTTGAGTGCATAATTCATGCATAAGGCCGAAAATGCTATAGGAGAATCAATCAATTTTGATTGATTTTTAATAACTTATTTATGTTTAATTAAAAATTAGCTAGGTTCCTTTATTATTTAGTTAATCATCTATTTATTTAGAAACATTAATCTCCTTCTTAATTATACTAGACTATAATATGGTAAAAATTAATTAGGTTTTAGTCCATTTAATTATCACTCAAACCCCTTTAGGTTAACTTAATTAAGTTTTAGACTAATTATTCAATTAAGTTAGGTTTTAAACTAACTAATCTACTAAGTCTAATCATTTTTGTAGATTTTTAACCTTTTGGTTTAGAATTTTACAAGCCTTTTACGTTAGTAAATTTTTTTTAAAAGTGAGGCCCACAAACCCAAACGTGGGTCCCACAAAGCAAATGTGGGTCCCACAAGCCAAACGTGGCTCCCACAGATTTTTCGGTATGATAATTATTTTATTATACCAAAAAATCCTAAAAATTAAAAGATTGATATATGTATTATTCGGATTTAGTTTAGTAAGATCGCCCAGCTCCAAATAATCAAACAAGATTTTTCCTACCAAAAATTATTATTTTCTTAACTCTGAGACAAATCACACGAAACAATCAAATACAATTTAAACAAACAAATTAATTTTTATAACACACAGAAATCAGAAAACAGTACAATAAGGACAAAAACATAATTAACCAAAAATTGGGGTGTTACACTAAGATTCATCTTTTGACTAAATAGGAAAAAGATAAATACTAACATGTTGAACATATTTCAATAGATATTTATAATTGCTTCTAAAGCAATGGTTAACTTTATTCTTTCCATGTTGAGCTTTGCTTATATCAACATTGTCAGAAATGTCAACACCAATTTTCTCATATCAACCAAAACTCCATTTTATCGAAACATTATTTCAACAAGAATCAATTCAACATCAGTATTTGATTTTCAATTCATGATTTTTTTTTTATAAAATATCAACCAAAGGACCTTACCATTGAGGCAATCATTCCTCAAATTATTAGTAGTACTTTATTCAATTGGCAATATATTTTTCCACTGACACCAATTGAAAAAATGTATTTCTCGACAATGATAACAAGGAGTAGATTTATCTGTCCCAACACCAATTGCTCTTTCATATATTGATTCATTTCGACGCTTGTCTATAAAGTACTTTCTTCAACTAGGCAAATGAAAATTCATTTATTAGCTACCACCCTCATCCATTTGCATGACTTTAACATTCATGTTCGACCAACCTCACATGGAAGGATCACTTTAATAAGTAAGTTCGACAATCCTTACATAGAAGGATCACATAATCAATTTCTTGCCAAAGAAAGACACATTTGGGTTAGGCCATTTTTTTTTTATTGAATGAATAGCCAAAGCACTAGTTCTTTTTGTATTCTTTCCTATAACTGGTGAAATTGGTTTTTTCAAATCTGATCCAATATCTAGCGGTTACAACTCCACAAATCAAGACACAATTTTATCGCTTCTTCATGATTTCCATAATCATCATTATCACATACTTCAAGATACCCCACTTCAAAACCAACAAGATCCTATCTCCAGCTAACAAGTCCACGATCTATCCTCATGGGTCCATTATCACTGCTGCCATGAAATGCCGCACCTTTGTCCTAAACTCACGAACAAGGCACATGGTTAATCGGTGGTTACGTAAGACGAATTAAAGTTGATGAGGTCTTCAACTAATTGTGTAAAGTTAGTTTGCATGAAGTCTTGCTGCTAAGGCTTTGCTAGTGTCACTGCTTGGTTTCTCGACAACTTGGTTCGATTCAATCTTTACCATTGACATATTGGCGTCTGGATGAGGACATTTCAATTGTTGATCGATGTTGAATATTGATTGAAGGGCAAGAATTGAGTGATGCCAAAGTTTGTTAGAACAACTCAAAAAGTGAGAAAAAGGGGGATTTTCTCTTTTTTTTTTTCCTAATTTGCGCTACTTGGCTCTTGACGCACTGCCTCAATTCTATATTTACCACTTCTTTCTTTGTTAGCTGTCAAACATTTTTTCTTAAGCAATCGATCACTCTATAGTTAGCAGCCACAATCTAATCTAACGTGTCATGTACTCCAACAATGGTGTTCTTCCATGAAATCCCAAGTATTCTCTTTTTAAGGCCTCAATCCAAATATTGTAAATGCCAGATTCAAGTTGATTTGCCACTTAGGGCATATTCAGATACTAACTCCATTTTTTTTAACACTAATCAAGTCTTCATCAAATTTTTCACATTGGCGTGGTTGCATATGTAGATTTGCAATGCCAATATGAGCTACTAATTAATTCGACATTTGTGTTGAACACAGTATGTCAGTGTCGATCTTATAAATACTGCTAAAAGAATAGCATCTCAGATTTGTCATATTGGCTATTGGAATAATGAATATATAACCATTAAAATTCGTAGGCCATATGCTTGTGCCAAGCATTTCTTGGTACCATTTTTTTTGGGTACCATTTTGGTCGTTGGTGTCATAGCTTAAAGCCATGATTTTAAAGTTAATTGGCTCAAAGTTTCGATAACTTAGCAAAATTGTGTCATTCATCATCATCATCATCATCATTAGCAAAATTGTGTCATTCATCATCATCATCATCATCATCATCATCATTATTATTATTATTATTATTATTATTATTATTATTATTATTATTATTATTATTATTATTATTTTCATGTACATGAATTCAAATAATTGAATAGTCAGTTAAATTAAAACCATAGACTAGAATGTTGAAGGCTTTGTATGGTTATTTGAAACCAGATTTGTATATATGTCAAGACTTCATGTCAACATGTCTTGGTGCAGTTTAGCCTTTGGTCATGAACTTAAATTCAACACAATTCTCTATTCTTCAATTGGTGCAGATGAACGTGTTATTTGACAATTCTACGATAAGTTAGCCATATGTGCACATTCATCTATTCGACTATTACATGGTAAGTCAGCAATAGGTGCACATTCATCTATTCGACACCTCTCTGTCATTTCGGCCAATGGCTTTATAGCCTTGAAAATTTTAAATACTTTGGCATTTATTTTCAAAGTCTTGACACTTCGACCACTTACTTAATGCCAAGAGAAAGTAACCATTTTCAAATTTTTTTAAAAATTTTTTTGGCCAATCAAGTATAAAGTTGGCCAACAATTGAATAATTAAAGATAAAAGGCAATATATATATGCATTCATAATCGGTTTCAATATCGATTTGAAAATTGTTTCTAGTTTTATTTTTCGTTGTATGAGTAATTTATCAAATCATGAACTCATAAAGTAATTATGAAGCACAATATCTTTACTTAATCCCATTGGGCATGCCATTTTGTTTATTGCAAATTTTGTCAATTATTCAACAATTTGATTCCGGATTGATAATCACATATTTTATACATTAATAAACTCTCATTTTTAGTCATTTACACTCTCCATGTGCTTAATTGATTAAGTCTGGTTATGTTTTGTAAGTTTGGACTCAAATTGGACTTAATTGATTTTTTCAGGACTATTTTGGTCTTATATTGTTTCTGTATTTCGGTCATATCTTGAGTTCTAGATATGTGATAATTATGTATCTTACCTTGTAAGAAAGATAAGAGAGAGCTCTAGAATATTCATGAAGAGCTCCAAGGTTCAATCGGACATCTAGTGGAACTAAATGGACTTGGAAGTCAGAACACGGGTTTTGTGACTGGAACCTAAATAGTGTGCAGTAATCAGAGCATAACTCGGGTTATAGGAACTTTCTTGGGCTGAAATTTGGATACTTGAAAGTTAAGACTCATATCTATAACTTTTATGAGAATACAAAATTCAGATCGGACTCCTTGAAGGTGATATTGGACTTTGAAATCAGAACAAAGGTGCTGTACTTATGCCTGAATACTGTTCAATAATTGGGTCATATCTCGGGCTGTATGTGATCTTTGGAGCTGAAACTGTTGCCATTGGAAAGATAAAACAAAATGTTACAACTTTCATGAAGACTATTTTGCCATTTTCTAACGTCATCCATGCGATCAAAGCTGAATGATTTCAGAGACAAAGAATCTCACTAATTTTCCACTCATCAACTCACTATTTGGCGTTTTCCAATCATCCACTCACTCATCCACCTACTCTTAATCAGCCCTCTTGTCATTTTGTACCCTTAATCCTCTGTAAAAGGCATCATTGGCTGATCATTTAGTACTCTTGGTGTTAGGCTTAGTTTTTTAGAAGTTATGGTCATGCTTGTTTATTATTTTTCTTTGTTGTAATTTTCTCTTGCTCTAAATTGAAGTTATGTTTATCTTTCTCTTCTTCTCTCTTTCTTTCTTCTTGTCTATAAGTAACTAATTTTTATTTTGCTTAGTGAAAGAGTGAAACTCTTGGTAAAGAAATAAGATTAGATTATTCTATTTCTTGTGCTTAAATGATATACTATCAAGTGGACATTATATGTGTTATATTTTATTTCCAATCAATTTAGAAACCTTCTTTGTATAATGGAGATCTTGATTCATGATTTGACAAGAGGATTGACACAGTGAATACTTGAACTCATTTACAAATATTGATAAATAATTAAAAGAATCATAATATGATTGCATATATAATTGAACTTTAAATGTTATATTTTTCAATTGGAATTTCTTTTGTGTGTAGATTTCAATTAAGTTATAAAGAGAAATAATCTTGCCTTTAATTTATTACCAATAGTGAATCTCCTAACTCAAGCAAATTATTTTTCATCTGTGAACAACTTTTATTACCTTTGGTGTTGTGACAAATCATTTTCTTACCTCAAATAATTTTTCTTCATCAATTTCCTGTGGATCGACCTCGGACTCTCGAAAATTTATTACTTAAGACAACCTGCACTTGAGTTTGCATCTTTTAATTCGCATTACGGATCTTAGTTCGAGAAAGTGAATAACTCCCTTTATAGATTCTTTAATAATTTGATAACTTAGATTACAAATATAAGGGATGATGAGTAATCAAAGCAAGTGCAAATAAAGAAATCAAAGTGAAATGAAAATGAAATCAATAAATGAAAACAAGTAAAGGAAAGTATGTAAAAAAAGAAATAAAGATCTTGAAATGAAATAAAAGAGAATAAACTTGACTGAATTGAAGAGAATGAAAGAAATTAAAGGAAAACATGTTAAGAGTAAGCAAACAATGAAAAACATGTAAAGATCTAATGCAATAAAGTTTTTGGAATTGAAATAAAAGAAAACAAACTCGATTGAATTGAAGAAGCAAAGCTGATTGAATTGAAAATGTTCATTGAAAACTTGTTGTGCACCAGTCAAATCTTCTTATGTGTGTGGGATGTATTGAAATTTTACAAGTTTTAATCTTTATTACATTGTACAAACTGATATTTATAGGCAAAGATCATAACTACTAGTAATCATTGATAACTACTCATGATAACTTCCTTTGTCTTCAAGTCTTTTTGATCAAATTGTCAATAACTACTAAATAACTGTCCACTTGTTTAAATATATTTTTTCAATACTAATAACTCCCCAAGTGCTCAACCAATAATCTTATTTGGTAGTTAACCCTTCTTAAAGGAGATCTCACCCTAATTCACTCTTCGATTTAGTTAAAAGCATGTTACCTACATTATGATTTGAGGATTTACAGGGATATTATTTGTGTTATAACTCCAACTCAAAGTAATTGACATAATTAAGATTTAGACATGTGTTAGTGTAGTTATTTACATATTACATGCTCATTCTCTCTACTAAGCTAACCCGTCGAGGTTAACTCTACCTACCTATTTGATCCCATACAAGTCACTCCCGCTTTAATAAGTAATCTTAAAGTAATATATATATCCTTATTACTAATTTATTTCAAATAAAAATATATATTTGCTTGAACATAGATCCTTTTCTTTTACTCGTTAACAAGAAAGGATTGTCATAAATTGATCTTATAAAAAGTATAATGCTTTATACATACACATATATATGTTATCTTATATTTGTAAAGTTTTTATTATCTAATTAATTATATTTAATTTAATATATACCTATATTTTGATTTTATCATATACTCTTGAAAAAGGAGAAGTAATGTATAAGAAATATTACTCTATATAAAAATGATGGAACCCTTTACATGTAATGGTAGATTATGCCACAATAAAACTTTGGCGAATTCTTCCATGCACCCTTCATGTTATGGAGCTTGGAAATTTCATCAGTGATAGTAATCAATTATAAATTTGATTAAAATTTCATCAATGATAGTAATCAATTACCCACTACTTGATGGGGGGGTTAAAAGCATAAACAAATTATAAATTATAAATTTGGTCAATAAAAAGAAAATAATTGTGTGTTTGTAATTTAATAAGAACCCCAAGATTATTAAAAATTATTCCCCAATTAAAGTCAAAATCCCACAAGATCCAAGCCACTGTTGTAGCAACCCGCCGCCTATTAATTGCCACAGTTAGAGGCCACCTAGCACCAACATTCACTGATCATCTACTCCGCATCTCCATAAGTCCTCCACGTTACCATTAGCGACTTCATGAACGGGGATTACATCCTTTGTTTTTCTCTCGTTCTCTATCTCTCTCTTTTCTTCTTCCATTTAGAGCTTTAGTTCTTGCAAGTGGTGTTAAATGGATGGATTGGTTTGATTTTGGATTGGATCATAATTGATGGATCCAAAATAAACCATTAATCCATTTACGATCCATTACAAAATACTTAATATTATCCAATCCTTCTATGACCCAATTTAACGGATGGATATTCAATCCATCCATTAATCAATTTTAATGGATTGGATGGATGTATATCTAATCCACTCATTTAAAAACAAAAATTTATCTCTAAAATTTTCTTTCTCTCTGTAAAAGTTTTCATTCTTTCTCTAAAAAATATTTCTCTCTCTCTCTAAAAGTTTTTATTCTCTCTCCAAAAAATATTTTTCTTTCTCTAAAAATTTTATTCTCTCTCTAAAATTTTTTTCTCTATCTAAAAAATATTTCTCCCTCTAAAAAATATTTCTCTCTCTAAAAATATTCTTTCTCTCTCTAAAAATTATCTCTAAAAACTTTGGGACTCAACACTTTATGTTATAAGCTTTTGGGCTTTAGTGAAAGTGAAAATGTTAAAATAAAAAAAAAGGTAAAATACATTGGATTGATTTTTAATTGGATATCCAATAGATCTAATGGATATTTTGGTTGGATTACTAACTATCCATAACTAAATTTAATCCATTAGATCTAATCCAATAAAATACATTATTCTAATTGGATGGATTGAACTGATTTTAATATGAATTGATTGAATGAATTAGAAATTAATGGATTTTTTTGCCAGATTACAACTCCTTCTTCAACCTTTCGTTCTCTGCTTTCACCTATTATGTTCTCTTTTTGCTCCATTCGATCATTATTTCCCTCGCGATGATTTCATTCTCCATATTATGGACAATGGCAATGGAATCCTTCAGTAGCTTGTGCTCGAGGAGCTTCGTCTTCAAGCGAGACTCGAGTTCACGGAGCCCTATCACGTCTGTTGAGCGAGGTTGGACCTTAGTGGAGAAGCACAGGAAGTAGGCCCCGAAAGAGCGTGAGAATGAGGACTTGTGAGATGAAGACTTGGTGGTAGAGGTCGCCGTGAACTACAAAGGAGGTTACTTCTTTTGCGGTAGAGGAGTCCAGTAACTTCTGGAAACCCATTTCTCATGTGAACTAAAATGATAATTGCTTTATTTTAAGGGTTACATTTTAAATAACCTTAAATTGGTAAACAACTTACACGGGTTCTAATAGGATGCCAAGTAAACAGTGCATGGATGCACCATAACTTGACAAAGTGTACGTTAGAATTGACCATAAAACTTTTATTTCTCTCTTATTAGATGACGTTTTTCTCTTTTGTTTTTTTTTACAAAACTTAGATCTATTTTTTTATATTCATTACATCCATTCTACCAATCAAGTTATGACATGTGTTTATTAATATTCTCTTTCCTACTATTTTTTTAAAAAAATACATACATGTCATAACTTGATTGGTGGAATGAATGTAATAGATATAAAGAAATAGACCTAAGTTTTGTCCTTTTAATTTTTTGGTACCACTACTATAAAAAAGAAGTTATGGTGATTACGAACCCATATTATATGAGTGAATACGATCCAATCTGAGATCCCAACTCTCCTTTGAATTAGGAGCGAAGAATATATTACCTTTCCCCCACAAAATTTACTTAAGGATTGAACATAAATCTCATGTAGTTTTCCCTCCCCCACTTAAAGTAGAGGTTCAAGATTGATCCTCCAGGTTCCACTTTCCCTTTCCAAAATTCCAGCCAACAAAAACCAGTTCCTCTTACTATCTATACGTTAGTATAAAAATAACCCTTTTTGATTCAGTCAATTTCAAAGTGTATTCGAAAACTTAGTATGAATAATATCTACTAAGTTACGAACTTACACATACTCTGATTCTATTAGAGTCGAAATTGTTGTAAAAGCTAAAGTTACCAAAATGGTAATTTCAATTTGGTCTCAAAAATTGAGATCCAAGAAGGCTATAAACTACACTTAGGGATTTTCTGAAGACATAAGTGAAGATCTTGACCAGAAAATAATAACTGTTTGAAGATTTAAAATTTAAATTCAGATAAGATGTAATTTGAATTTAAAACAGAAGTTAGCAACAATTATGATTGTAAAATCCAAATAGCACGAGAATTGCTAACAAATATTGGGCAATTACTTGGAATACAAGGATTGTTGACAAGAATTGCGCAGTTACCATACAAGGATTGCTGACAATGATTATGCAATTTCTTTCGTTTTAAACACTTGTCAGAATCGTATAAAGGGTGGTAGTTACTTAGGTTTTCTATAAATACTAAGAGGATGAAAACATTTAGAGATTGAAATTCACTTACTTGCAAATATTCTCTAAACACACTCATAAGTCACCTTGACACACGAGCAATCTGAGATAAAGTCAAGTATGCTTCCATCCTGTTTCTTTTCTATAAACTTTATGATTCCAATGCAAGTTTAATTCAAATTCATTTTCATTTCTAGTCATTTACTTTATCACAACTTCTTTTCTACTCTTGATTAGTGGTTTTCTCGAGATTATTTGATTTATTTTAATTGTTTTCTTTTACTTGTTTTCTTTATTCTTCTATAAATTTATCTTTTTGTCAATTTATTTTTTGCATGTTTACTCTTTCTACATTTATATTACTTTTCTTTAATTAATTTCATTTATCATTTAACAATTTATCTTTTTCTGTCAAGTTTACCTTGCAATACTTTATTTCTCTACATTTTATACTTCCTGTAATTTAGCTACTTTTTTTTTTTTTATCTTATTACATTTTTAACTTTAAAATAAGTTATTTTCATTACATCTTTACTGTTTTTGTTTACTTTTATTCAAAGTTCTTTACAACCATATTACTATTATATTTTAATTTCGATCATTACATCTTTGTATTATACTTAAAAATTTTGTTGACATTTTTATTAAAAATAACAATAAATATTATAGGATATCTTAAAGAGATTCTTTTTCTAAAAATAACAATAAATACATTTTTATTTATTCATAAAATTCACACTAAACACTATAAACAAAAAAAAAAAGGAGAATCCAAATCCTATTTGCTTCTGGGTCATATAATGATGAATGAATGAAAGCCAAGCCTACTTCCTCTGCTGATAGTGATAGTCACTGTGCTTGATTCCTCCCGCTCCCACCAATGAAGCTACGAGGTAGTTGCTGACGCCCTGTCAACGCTTGTAGTCGGTGCTACCTCATGTTCACGTGTCCAACTCCAATTGGATTCACCTCAAACTTTGCAGTCGGTTCTGGATGTCACTATCTTCCTATTTCTATCCTCTTGACCTTTATCAAAGTAAATATCAAAATCCACATAAGCTAACATTCCCCAAAAATTATCTTCAGAAAAAAAAAAAAGAGATGAAAATAACACAACTTTTAGCCAGATGCTTAAGCATAACTCAGTAGCTTTACCATTGAACAATGAAAATTAATAATAATTAATCATGATAAAAAAAATAGTGAGTGAGATTGAGATCCACGTAGCTGTAACGAGAGAAATACTTAATTAGATTTTATTTGCAAAGTTGTATAGATTAAATTAATTGAAAGGTTAATAATTATATAAATTCTTATATCACATAATTATTTTATGTTAAAAATAATAATATATTAACTCTTAATTTGTAAATTTCCATAACTTGTACAGATTTATACAAATATTTTTTCTGTAGCGGTCAAGCCAGGGCCACCCAACCAATGACGCTACGCATCGTCACTTCGAAGCAATCCATGGCGTTGCTATACTCGTACTCGTCACTCCAAAGCTCCACTAAACCGCTCTCTGAGCCTGCCACGTGGCAATAACACGAAACGTCGCCGTTCCAAACATGCGATTTATTCCTTCAGTGCTGTGTTAAATCGCCTATCGAATACCCCAAGGAAGAAAAAGAAACAGACGGGAAAAAAGCGCTTCCACTTCTCATTCTCGAATCAAAATCTAATCATCGCCGTCATCATTTTCATTCCTTAATCGATTCTCACATTGCAGCTGGTGATGACGATTGGGATTGGAAGCGACTCCGCAAAGGAACTCGGTTCACGAATCATGATCAAGATCAACCATTCATAAAAAAAAACGATTTTTTTAGCTTCCGATTTAGGGCTTTTTTTTTGGGTTTTCCGATGACGTATTACGATGATGACGGAGGTGGTCGGAGAGGGGAGGTGGTCCCAGACCTCACCCTCACAATCCAAGCTGATGGTAACAATGGCGACTATGTCAAATTGAGGCCAAGCCCTTCTTCGCAGGAGGCTGCGGCGACGGAACCTTCTTCGCCGGCGAGAGGAGCCTCCGTGTGGTATTGGGTTAAATTGGTGGTGTTGTTTTTATGCCTGGGGTTCCTGGCTGTTGTTGTGCTCGAATGGGTCGGACCCTATCTCATAGATAAGGTTTGTGCTTTCACAATTTCACTGCTATTATTGTAATTATCCCCAAGTAACCGAACCGCCCCACTAGCTATTTTTAGATTGGGATGTGCTTTTGTGTTTTGGGGTTTGTTTTTCCCTTTCAAAGTTTTCACCTTTGACAGTGAAATGATGCATTGCATTTGTAGATTAAATTGTTTTGTGTTTTTTTTTTCGTTGGCTCTAACATGAACCATATGGAGCCTTTTGGTGCATTGAGGTACATAGATTAAAATGTTTGCTTGTGCAATTCACATCACTAAAAAAATATTATGTTTTGATTTTTTTTCCTTGTTTACAGTAGTTGTAAATATTTCATGGATAACTTAAACTTTTTATTTGCAGGAGGTTATTCCAGTGATAAATTGGGAGAGAAAGACGTTCAGTACTCCAGTGTTAACTGTTCTGGTGTTTGCTTCTGTTGCACTATTCCCAACTCTACTTTTGCCATCTACACCCTCTATGTGGGTGGCTGGGATGACACTTGGTTATGGCTTTGGGTTCTTGCTGATAATATCTGCAGTTTCTGTGGGTGTATCACTCCCTTTTTTCATTGGCTCAATCTTCCATCATAAAATTGAAGTACATGCCTCGTCTTCAATTTTTAATTTCTATCTACATGTGGTTGCTTCACCTGTGCTAATTAGGATGTAACTTTTCATTATTCTATGCAGGGTTGGTTAGAAAAGTATCCAAAGAAAGCTTCTATTTTAAGATCTGCTGGTGGAGGAAATTGGTTTCATCAGTTTCGGGCAGTTGCTTTAATCAGGATTTCTCCGTTCCCATACATAATCTACAATTATTGTGCTGTGGCAACAAATGTTAAGTATGGGCCTTATATAATTGGATCCTTGATAGGAGTGGTGCCAGAAATATTTGTTGCAATCTATACGTAGGGTTTCTTTCTCTCTCTCTCTCCAATACACTGTTTGTTGGTTATACTAGGAATTTGCTTGTGTGTTGCCTGGTTATTTATATACGTGGGTGGATTATTTCTTGAATATCTAACATTTGCATTTTAATTTTGTCATGTACAACTGAAAATATAGGGTGAGGTGACCACTTTTTGCTCACTTTTGGGATGTCCATGCCATATTGTGGATATAGATTGTGTAAATTGCTTGAATAGCTCTGGCTCCAGCTGTATGAATTAGAAGTTATGGTTTTAATACCTGATATAATTGAGAGCCCTGCAAACTCTCCATCTGCTTTACCATGTTTTCATGGTTTCCTTTGTTGCAATATGTTACTTTCATGATTATTCATCAGAAATATATCTAGAAATTATTTGGTGAATTGGTGAATCTTTAATATATTACTAAAAGTGAAGTGAGATAGTCCTTCAAAATATATTTCCATATTTGTGAGGTGGGAGATTGCTCTTGCCTTTGGCTTTTTGGTTCCTGGTTGTCTTTAATCGCATAATTTCTTTATGTATGCTTTTGACCAAGCTCAAGAAGTTGTTTATTGTCATCAAGTTTGTTGATTTTATCCTTTTCTCTGACACTAGTGCAGTTTTTAATGTGTAAGCATTTTCACATGTTGTTCTTACTTTTTGATCCTCTTTGAATTTGACCATGAAGCATATTGGGTTGGTGAATAAGAACTGGTATTTTTATGAAGCAGATTATTGTTTTTCTTGGAGCAGATGTGTGTTTAGTTCACAATTGTTTCTATTCTCATTTAGATCTTAATTTGAAATGCTTATTACTTGAGTTTTGTATTACCAATATTCTATGACTTTGTATAGAGGTAAGAGATTGACATGTGTGGCTTCTTAAATAAATCGATATACTGGCTTTTGTCCACTAAATGGGTAAAATTGCCTATAATAATGTTGGAACTAATACCAAAGTGACTGATTGCTCAACTGTGGAAACAACGATTCCCACCCAGTTCCCCAAGCCAAAAATAGAAAACAAGATTCTATCTGGCTGTGTTATCCCTCATTTTGTCACTTGTGCTATAGTTTGGATGGCACCCTCGAAAGTGCAAAAATAATTATAATAACAGCAATTCAGCATGCTGGGTTGTTATGAATGTTATTGAGATTTTTGTTTTTTGTCTTCATATTTTGGAAAGGTTTATGGAAAATAAATGTAAGTACAAGATCTTAGATGTTTTTGTTCTCACGAGGTTTCCCCACTCTCTGCATCAATTTTGATTCTCACTAGCCAAATACTTATGTTCTTAATCTTTTTGTTTGTAAAATGCATCTTTACTTGGTTGGCAATAACATTATTGCTGTCAATTCAATGTTGGACCTTTTCTTCTTCCTCTATTGTTCTCCCTCCAGGTCTTTTCTGAAAACTCACCTTTCAATACTATGGTTTTATCTATTTCCAGCAAAACATTTTATCTAATAACAATGATGACTTTGCCATTAGTTATTTAATACTTTCTTCTTTTTTTTAATCTTTTCATTTGACATGTATTTTATGTTACACCTGTAATTCATTCTTTCCAGTTGGCCATTTCAAATGTTGGTTTGTTTATAAAGATTGGAACTAATGATGCAAACTATGTGGACCCTCTTGAACTCAATTGTCTCCTTGGCTATTGCTGCAGGGGAATTTTGATTCGGACATTGGCTGATGCTTCACATGAAAAGCAATCTCTATCTGCCCCGCAAATTATTCTCAATGTTATTGGATTCTGCATAACTGTGGCTACAACCATCTTTGTCACAGTGTATGCTAAGAGACGGCTCAAGGAGTTACAAACGGAGGACGAGGTGTTGTTGCAATAGTCCAGTAGTTTTAGTCCGGGCTTCGTTGTTTCCTGCATGAAGCACTTACTGCTATTTCATGTTGGCAAGTGGTGCCTATTGCACTGCTGGGTGAGGTTTTATTATTAAGTAACTTCATCCTTGGGAAAGGGTTGACTGAGGATATTGGAGAAACAAGCTAACATGTCTAACAACTGTTTAAGTTCAGCATTTCCATTTGTTGTTCCTTTTATTGTTTACATAATTTGTTTTCTTTGTTAGTGCTTCGATCTCATTTATCATTGTATATGAATGAAATTTCCGATTTATAGGATATTGGATATTAGGATTGATTTGGACTTGGCCAGATTCCTTTGTGTAAATCAAATACATCGATGTTTGTTGACTTGCCATAGACGTTCATTTATAGGATATTAGGTTTGACTCAATTCATTTTAACTATAATTGAATCTGTTACTTAAATTTTCTTTTCTTTTTAAAACACACATTTCCGTATCAGTTGATTGCCATGAGTTTGACTATTATCTTTCCTTTTTTTGTTCCCCTCTAAGCTCTTCCAGTAATGATATGGTATCTCTATTGGCTTGATGTATAGTTATCAACTTATCATAGCTTTTATGTTTATGTGTAAATATTGTACTAAAAGAAGTCTTAAGCCAAATGACCACGTTGAAAGTTGGAATACTAATAATAATAATGATAATGAAAGCTCAAAAGGGAAATGATAATATTTATGACACGCTTAACATCGATGTCATGTAAATTGTGAAGAAATATGGGGAATTGATCATGAATTACAGTAGGGTTTTCTAACACTCTCATGATTATCTCGATTCCCTTCATGTACCAGCTCTCAATAATATCTTGCGTTAACATATTTGTGTTATTTTAATCGTGCTTTTGAGGAACTTTCTTTTTGAAATGTTTGCTTTTAGTTTAGCAAATGAGGACTCTGTTATGATTCCTTTCCCATGAATAAGAGGGGTAATTATATTCACCCGAATTCCTCTTGTTTGAGAAATTATATCTACTTCCCTTATTTTGTTATTTAGAACAAAAAAATGGTGAAAAAACCATACACAGCAGAGAATGTAGATAAAATTTCTCAAAGAAAGATAACAATGATTTTGTCCAACAGTAGGTACAACTATCATATTTAAGTACGGCGCCCCAGATTTCATCATTAAAATTGCAAACAAGGAGATAATAATGACTGAATTAAACTTTGACTAAATTGGGAGAGGTAAGGTGATTTGTAAAGTTTTTCTAGTTTTGCACTAGTTAACAATTACTTAGATGATATGATTTTGTAAATACTTCTCGTTTTTTTTAGAAACAAAATAAGAAAGAGAAAGTTCAGCTTAGAAACCATACTTATTATGAAACAGCTTTGACACGATATGGTGTAACATATGTTATATACATTGTAGTATTGTTTGTGCGAGCATATTCTCTTTTCCTATGTCTGAGTGTGTCACAGCTGAGCAAAGCATTTTGCGTTTGTACTCATTGTTCTTCCTTATATTTATCCTTCCTCCAAATGTAAGAACTTGGAGTGACGCTTAATGAATAAATTACGTGGGCTTAAAACTATGTTAAGCAATTGTGTTACCTCATTCACTGTTTCAAAAATAGTTGAAGATAAACACATTGGTACAGTTCCGAATTCAATGCCATTACAAATGGAATGGGTATGACGAAGACTCCATAAATGATAATGAACTGTTCATCTCAGTTGGGCCTTTTTTGGCTTCTTTTTTGGGACAAAGGTAAGGGTGGTGTTCTTTGTGGGAGGGAGGGTCTACCTGGAAGCTGAACCATGACGAACAAATTACAAAACCAATTGTCTAGTGCTAGTTTGAGGGGTGTTATTGTTGTTAAAAATTCAAGTGTGAGTGTTGAAGTCTCATATTATTAAAAAATAGACAAGTTAAAGGCTATATAAGTAGAAAAGACTCATAAACCTAAGTCCATTTATGTAGTTCTTCACTTAGTTCATTGATGGAGATTTCTTTTGCTCTTAGGCTCCCCGTCTAACAAGAACATTAAGGTATGGGCCCACTTGGGTTGGATTCATACAACAAACTCCCCCTCTAACTCAAGTGGAGGCAAATGCCAAACTAACAACCAAACGACAATTTTCAAACTTCTCCTTTGGTAAAGTCTTTGTCAACATGTCTGAACCATTATCATCAGTATAGATCTTCTCAAATTTCAACAACTTAGACTATCACAACTCTGACTATCACAAAACAAAACATACCTCTCTTAAGTAAAACCAAGTTCATACACAGAATTCTTCATCCAAAACAACTCCTTACAAGCCTCGGTAATAGCAATGGACTCAACCTTGGTAGTAGACAATGTAACACACTTAACCTAGATTGCCAAGTCACAACTCCCTCTGCAAAGGTAATCAAATATCCAGAAGTAGACTTTCTAGAGTCAACATCCCCTGCCAAGTTTGAATCTGTATAACCACAAAGAACATATTTTCCAATTCCAAAATAGAGTTTCAAACTAGAAGTACCCCGGAGATATCTCAATATCTACTTCACAGCTTTCCAATGCTCTCTACCAGGATTGGAAAGAAAACGACTAACCACACCAACTGTATAAGATATATCAGGCCTTGTGCAAACCATTGCATACATCAAACTTCTTACTACAAATGAATAAGGAACACATTGCATGTCTTGTTTCTCTTCATCACTAGAAGGAGCTTGTCTAGTGCTAAGCCTAAAATGTAAAGCAAGAGGTATGCTTACAATTTTAGCTTTATCCAAGTGAAACCGTTGAAGTACTTTCTCAATGTACTTCTCCTGAGATAACTACAAATTCTTGGCCACTCTATCACGAGTAATGTGCATGCCAAGAATCTGTCTTGCTGGTCCTAAGTCTTTTATTGCAAAAGACTTACTAAGCTCCTTCTTCAACTTATCAATTCTAGAAAAATTATGACCAACAATCAACATATCATCAACATAGAGCAATAAAATGATGAAATCATTATAAAAAAATTTCTGCACAAACACACAATGATCAGAAGTAGTCTTCTTAAATCCCTGCTGAATCATAACAGACTCAAACTTCTTGTACCATTGCCTCGGGCTTGTTTTAAGCCATACAAACTTTTCTTCAACCTGCAGACATAATTTTCTTTACCCCTCATCATAAAACCATCAAGTTGCTCCATGTAAATCTCCTCCTCCAAATCACCGTGAAGGAAAGCAGTTTTCACATTTATCTGCTCAACCTCTAAATCAAGACTAGTTGTCAAACCAAGAACAACTCAGATAGAAGACATTTTAACAATCGGTCAGAAAATTTCTTCAAAATCAATCTCCTTTTTCTGACGGTAGCCTTTGACAACTAATCTAGCTTTGTATCTCGGAGTGGAAGTATTCTCATCATTCTTTAACCTGTAAACCCACAGATTTTACAAAGCTTTCTTGTCTTTAGGCAACTTGATCAGTTCAAAAGTATGGTTGTCAAGCAAAGATTTTATCTCATCATTAATTGTTGTAACTCATTCTACCTTCTCCTCATTCTCCATAGTCTCTTCGTAGCACTCAGGTTCTCCCCCGTCAGTGAGGAGCAAATATTCATCAGATGAGTAACAGGTAGAGGGAATAAGATGTCTAGAAGACCTCCTAAGTGAAACAACAGGAGTGTATACACATCGGAAGCAACAACATACAAATGGACAATAAAATCTTTCCCGCTCGAAAGAACCTGTGAGGAGCAAAATATAAAACTAACTTTGGGGCAAGATTGTTGACTGTTACTCCACTTGACGGTGAGTGTCCTTTGTGTGTGATGTCCCTATGTGTGGACTCGCACTTATTGGAGAGAATGTTAGAAATTCAAGTGTGAGTATTGAAGTTTCACATTATTAAAGAATGGACAAGTTAAAAGCTATATAAGTGAAAAAGACTCATAAACCTAATGCCTTAAGGTTTTAGGTTAAGATGTAATGTCAAATCTATTTATATGATTCTTCATTTAATTCATTGATAAAAATCTCCTTTATTCTTGCGTTTCCCTGTGATGTAACAATTGTCAGTCTCCAGAGATCTCCAACTTGTGAACTGAACACAAATTTGTTAATTGCTTTTTTTTTTTTTTGATAAGCAAAGATTTATTCATAAAAGAGTATAAGAGGTACTCAAACCCAAAATATTAGAATAACAAGAAATCACTTAATTAACTGTAAACAACTCAACGGATTTATATACTAATTGAAATAAGTCTAACCCACATTTCTCCCTGCACAATAAACCAACCTCAAGATACTGCTTTTATTTTTGCAACAACTTCTGAGTGTGGTATTACAAAATGCTTATGTGCCCGCCCATAAATTTTAGTACGGAGATGTTGGAGACACCACCACGGCAAGGATGAATGAACAATGTTTAATGGATAAACACTCGACATTGGCTTTTGCTGCACTGCTTTATAGTATATACTATATAGATACTTTTTCTTTTTTTGTGCCATAGTGTATATATCAATTTATTCACTAAATTAATATTGATCTTTAAGATCAGAGGATGTGTAAGTAACTTACCAAAAATAAAAACGAATAAAAAAAGACCTTGACTTGAAATATGTCATGCATGGCTTTTATTATTATTAGATGGAACAGGCGTTAAAAAAATGTTTCTCGCATGTAACATTCAACCCAAACATGGCAATAATACGATGGAATCAGGAAGGGAAACATTTGGAGAAGTTTATACTTGGGATTAAAATCAGCTAAAGTACAAGATGGACTTTAGCAGTGTTTTTTGGCGTACGTTGCGCAAGTAATTGCTTGGAGACTACAAGATCAAGATTTGAACCATTAATGTTGTACGTAAAATTAGCCTGGCTAGCAGTCCACTATTTAGTGCACTGTAGCTATGATGATAATTAGATTAGAAAATTAATTTATTATAGATACAATCTAAGCACATGAATAATTAATTATGAATTTATTAAAACTCTATCTCTTAATTATTTTTTAGTGTTTGCTAGTTACACTCTTGATGATTCATATTCCTAGGAATGCCCATCAAACAGATTGAGACGAGTTTAGCAAGACTTAATGTGTGTTTGATTTAATTGTGTAAACTTTAATTATTTTAATAATAGATTATAATTGATTATTGTATAAAAACTTTTTGTTATAATCGATTTATTTTTATATTTGGATATGTTAGCTGAAAAGTGATTTTAAATTAATCTGTTTCGTTTGGTTGATATAAAAAAGAATAACTTTTATGCATTAAATTACTAAAATAGGTATAGAATGATTAAAAAAGTTATTTGATTGAGGACAAAATGATATTTATACATCAAAATGTAAGGAATAATTTATAAGTTAGAATCATAATCTTCAATCTTTAGCATTATAAAAATTAGCTTAAAAAAGCTTTTATTTTATATTAAATTTCATGCAAAAGTTGAAACTAATTTTGACAAACATGATTAAACACTGTTGAAATAACTTTTTCTTAAAAAAAAACTAATTTAAGCTAAAAAAAAGTTTTGCCAAACATGTACTTAAATCAAACCAATATGTTGATTGAGGTTATTTCTTTGAATTTGAACTTGATCAATTAAACTTGATATTTTAACAAAATATACAAATTTAAATATTTTGCATAATTAAATCATAAAACTCTAAAAGTAGAAAATTAAAATTACGGAGTATTTTACATTATATATTGAGAAATAAATTTTATCAATATAAAAATATTATCTTGTTTCACAAAATATATTAATTTATATTTAGAAGTCTTATAATCAATCATTAATTTTTTAAAAAAGGATTGAGTTTTAAAGTATTATATACTATCGGATTAGGTTAGACTAATCTAAAATATGACTTGAGATTAACTTAAAAACACACTGAATCTAATTTTAAAAATTCAAACTTAATTCAATTAACTTTGAATTAGGATGTGGTATCGGGAAGGAACGGGTAATGAATAACCCTACATATACCTATACTAATGGTATATGATTTTTTTTGTCTGTTTTTTTTTTTTAACCGTTGATTAACACGCATGGGCGAAAAAAAAGTCCTGAACAGAAGTGAAGAAAAGATTCAGGCCCTCCCCCTTTCCACTAGTCAAATGCAAAAAGACAAATTTGAACAAAAAGAACTGAAGTAACGTTAAAGAGGACTGTTCAGAAAATTGTAAAACAAAATAAGAAAACAAAAACGTTAAATAGAAGATAAGGAAAGCACCAATCAGTTTTTGTTTGTTTGTTTTTTTTTTGGAAATAGATGATCTGCAGTTTTTAACAAAACTGCAACAAATCCTTGCCGTTAAAATATGCTTTTGTATGGCAAAAAATTAAATAGAAAATATAACCTAATAGGTCATATTTTGAACTGCACCTTCTGCAGTTCTTTTCACATTCGTTTTTCTTCGCTTTAAATGGGAAGGCAAGATAAGTGAAAGCCGCGTATCATGAATCTGATCACCTATTTGTTGGCTCTGCAGAGGCTTGCACTTTCAATCGCTGTGTTCACAAATCACAGTTTACACTTCACTTCACAGCTCAAGTTTTTGGTCCAACACACTGACTAGTCTAAAAAATCCCGTTTCCTCCTAATCCTTATCTAAACTAATCAACGTTAGTATTGCCCGTAGAATAAACAAAAGAATTGAAAATAATTGGATCAATTATGTTCAACAAATAAAGTGCATTTACAAATGTTTTGATGTGACTAAATTTTGATTAAGTAATCAGATGCTAACTACTACGAATTCCAACTAAAAAGTCCAAAACGAAACGGATAGATAGAAGAAAGTTGAATGACTAAATCAAACCCCTTCGCCAGAAAAATAGTACTACAGACAAACACTATTCGTGGTCCTTCCTTCCCAGTTCCCTTTTCTTTCTTATAGTTTTCCCTTTTTTGTAAAAAAAACAAAACAAATTGATCCTAATTTCTCTTCTCTTGCGTACTATTGCGATGGTGTTAATGGTGGTTGTGACTTAGTTGGTGAGGAAAAATAAATGTTGGGATAGAGAAATAGGCTTAAAATCTAGACAACACATGAGATGGTTCTGCTGCTGAGTGAGCAATAGCAAACTTGGACTCCCAAACACACTTTTCGATTGTTAAAGCGTATCTCCTATAGCTGATATTATTTGTACATTATTTTTTGAACATCGTTCTTATATTAATTTTTTTTAGATAATAAAATAAGATAAATATATTTTTCAAATTATATTCCTTCTTTTTTCTTTTTCTAATGAAATAGATATGGGTAAAAAATGTGTAAAAAAATAGTATACAAAAATCATTTTCCATCGACTATCAAGTTTTGGGAAAGAAAAAGAGGGGGAAAGAAGTCACTCTCTCATGCACATGGCTTAACTGTGAACTATTTGAGTTTGATTTATTAAAAATTTGATTAAGTTGTTTGTTTAAGTAAACTAACAAGTTCAATTTTTGTAATTTTATATAAAAAATGTATAAATAATATTAATTTATATATTACTATTAGATAGTAAATTTTAATTCTATTTATAGAATTGTAATTATATATATTATTATTTAACTCTAATTTTTAAAGAGTATTTTATTTTATTTTATTTTTTATTTCATTTTTTAGCATAAAAATATATATCAAATACTAAATTAATAAAAAATTTATATGTAATAAATTAATAAATTTAAAAAATACTTAAAAAAATTAATTAAAAAAAAAATAAAAATATAAACAAGATAAATAGGTCAAATTTAAGTTTCATATTTTTTAAATAAATTAAATTTAAACTTTAAATTTAACTCATTTAAATAAATAAAAAAATGAAGTTTCAAGTTTGAATGAATAGTATAACTTTTTTTCTATACCAAATCTAAATTTACGCCCCTTCTTATTAGCAACTGGCAACCGCTAATTTATGTTTCACTTTCACAACTATTAAAAGCAGCTTATTTAATTGCCTCTCATTGTCTCTCACCTGCTTCCTTTCCAATATACCTACAGCCACCATTTCCACCTTATTAGGAGAATGTCTTTTTTATTATTAAATTTGATACTTCACATAAACATTACATGTCAATGTGAATGCAGTAAATACCGAAATATATATTCCAAACTAATACAGACATACCGGATATTAATGTATAAAAAATATAAGCTGAGTGTGAACTACTGAGTGTACGAATAATATAATTGTTAATTTAACCACAATTCTTTCTCTCTTTTCATCCCAATGAAGCTCAAGCTTAGATTTTGGTGCTCGTTTTTCAGCCCCAGAAAAGCGAAATGATTATAAAAAACAGAAAAAAGAACACAGAAAGAGAAGCAGAGATTAAACGGGTACTTTGGTTTTACAAAATTTTACTTCAGTTAATGTGCAAGTAAAGTAATCCTTTTTTTTTTCTCTGTCTCTCCTTCAATACCAGTTGGAAAAGGAGTAGCTTTTATGAGAATGCTCTCATAGAGACATGATCGTGATGTTTTGTTTCTCATTGGAATTGACACTTGCAAAACCTCAGAATGCCAATGTGGTTCTGACAAAGATTATGCCTAACGGGTAAACACATCCACCGACACCCCTTGTCTCGAGCATGAGAAGACACTGCCAAATTCATCTCTCTTATGCTATGTTGTTGTGTGCCGTTCTCTGTTTCCTTTCATCTGTCACAGTCTCACAAGCAACAACTGAAAAGGAGATTCTACTTCAATTCAAGGGTAACATCACAGATGATCCCGACAACAGCTTGAGTTCGTGGGTTTCAAGTGGAGACCCTTGCAAAGATTACAGTGGCGTTTACTGTAACTCAGAAGGATTTGTAGAAAGAATCGTTCTGAAGAACACTAGTTTGGCTGGAACATTGTCACCATCATTGTTGGGATTGAAGTCATTGAGGATATTGACACTGTTCGGGAACCGCTTCTATGGTAATATCCCAGATGAATATGCTGGCCTTCAATCACTGTGGAAGATCAACTTGAGCTCCAATGCTTTATCTGGTTCAATTCCAGAGTTCATAGGTGATTTGCCTAGGATTCGCTTTCTAGATTTGTCAAAGAATGGCTTCACTGGGGTGATACCTTCAGCTTTGTTTAGGTTCTGCTACAAAACCAAGTTTGTTTCTCTTTCTCACAACAATCTTTCAGGTCCAATTCCTGTGTCATTAGTGAATTGCTCCAACCTTGAAGGGTTTGATTTTTCTTTCAACAATCTTAGTGGGGGTGTTCCTTCGCGGCTTTGTGATATTCCGGGGTTATCCTATGTATCATTTAGGAACAATGGCTTGTCAGGGAGCGTGCAAGAGCACATTTCTGCATGCCGAAGTTTGAAACATTTGGATTTTGGCAGTAATATATTCAATGGTTTGGCCCCATTCAACATCCTTGAAATGCAAAATCTTACCTATTTCAATATATCGTATAATGAGTTCAGTGGACATATTCCTGAGATCACAGCGTGTAGTGAGAGACTAGAATTTTTTGATGTTTCGGGGAATGATTTGGATGGTGAGATTCCCTCAAGCATAACCAGATGCAAGAATCTCAAGCTTTTGTCCTTGGAGCGGAATAGGCTGAAAGGGAGTATACCAGTAGAAATTCAGGACTTGGAAAGGCTAGTAGTTATTAAATTAGGTAATAATTCAATAGGTGGAATGATTCCCAAGGGGTTTGGCAACATTGAGGTGCTTGAAGTTTTGGATTTGCACAATCTAAACCTTTTTGGCGAAATTCCGGTTGATATAAAAAATTGCTGGTTTCTTATTGAGCTGTGAGTCCCATTACTTTCTCAAATTGCTGTACATCATAACTTTCTCAAACATCTCTGTTCACTCACTTGAAGTCTTGAACATTTTGAATCAAATATGAATACATTCTTTTATGTTACTGCAGGGATGTTTCTGGTAATAACATAGACGGGGAGATTCCTCAGACCCTTTACAACATGCCAAACCTGGAAGCCCTTGACCTACATCAAAACCAGCTCAATGGAAGCATCCCACCAAGCCTAGGGAACCTGTCAAGGATCCAATACCTAGATCTATCACATAATTTGCTTTCTGGTTCAATCCCTTCTTCCCTTGGAAATTTGAAAAACTTGACACATTTTAATCTCTCATTCAACAATCTCTCTGGTGTCATTCCTTATATTTCAACCTTCCAGGGTTTTGGTCCATCTGCATTTTCCAACAATCCTTTTCTATGTGGTGATCCTTTGGACACCCCTTGCCCAACAAATGGAACTGGATCACCTTCAGCTCCTGGGAAAACTGAAGTTCTAAGTGCCTCTGCAATTGTTGCAATTGTTGCTGCAGCAATAATTCTTAGTGGGGTTTGTTTGGTGGCCATCATGAATATCAGGGCTCGTCATAGAAAAAAGGATGATCAAATGATGACTGTTGAAAGCACACCTCTTGGATCAACAGAATCAAATGTTATAATTGGCAAGCTGGTCCTCTTCAGCAAAAGTTTACCATCAAGATATGAAGATTGGGAGGTTGGTGCCAAGGCATTGCTGGACAAAGAGTCTGAGATAGGCCATGGATCAATTGGTGCAGTCTACAAAACTGATTTTGAAGGTGGCATCTCAATTGCGGTGAAGAAGCTTGAGACTTTGGGAAGGATCAGAAACCAGGAAGAATTTGAGCATGAAATTGGGCGACTAGGCAACCTTCAACACCCTAATTTGGTTGCTTTTCAAGGTTACTATTGGTCCTCCACAATGCAGTTGATTCTATCGGAGTTTGTCCCAAATGGGAATCTCTATGATAATCTACATGGGTTTGGTTATCCTGGAAGCAGCACTAGTAGCAGCACTAGGGAATTATATTGGTCTAGAAGGTTTCAAATTGCACTTGGAATTGCTAGAGCCCTAGCCTATCTTCACCATGACTGTCAACCTCCAATTCTTCACCTCAACATTAAATCCTCTAACATACTCTTAGATGACAAGTATGAAGCTAAGTTGTCTGATTATGGGCTAGGACAGTTACTCCCTATTTTGGACAATTATGGTCTGACCAGGTTCCACAATGCTGTTGGGTACGTTGCACCAGAGTTGGCTCAAAGCCTGAGGTTGAGTGAGAAGTGTGACGTTTATAGTTTTGGGGTCATTCTTTTGGAGCTGGTTACAGGGAGGAAGCCTGTAGAAAGTCCAACAACAAATGAGGTGGTGATTTTGTGTGAATATGTAAAAGGGTTGTTGGAGACGGGCTCAGCTTCAGGTTGCTTTGCGAGAAGTTTGGTGGGCATTGATGAGAACGAATTAATTCAGGTTATGAGGTTGGGGCTAAGTTGTACTTCAGAGGATCCTTCAAGGAGACCAAGCATGGCTGAGCTTGTCCAGGTCCTTGAGTCCATCAGAAATGGATTGGAATCACATTGACAAGCAAGGACTTCACCATGCACATCACAGTTAAGTAACTATTAATTTATCAAATTCTTCCGGAGCACATAGATGGTAGAAGATTTGAATTGACTGTTTATACAAGGGGGTTTAGGATGTCGCTCAGGCATTCAAAGTAAAAAAACAAAGGACAAATTCTTTTGTATTCGTTTTCATATTACCATCATTCTAAAACAAATTGTAATATGTTCAATAAAAGGCATTTCCTTATTCAATTTCACCACGTGTTTTCAGGGGAACAAAAAATTACCTAGATTTCGTTCCAATTTATTCTGTTTTGGCTACCATAACATGCCATGAGGCATGAAGCAGGGATATGTGAAAGTGTTGGGAAACCTTATGGTTCCATGCAGACATATGTGAAAATGTTGGGAAATCCTATGGTTTTCTGCCCTCAGACATGATCTTTAGTCAATTATTACACCAAACATTCAAAATGTAATAGTACCTTCGTGCTGGAATACATAAAGCTCGAGGAAAACGGAACCCATAGCCAAACTTTGGTTTTGCAAGGAGCTTACCTTTGCTTTCCTTTCTTTTCTAGTAAGCTGATTGTGCTAATGGAGCCACTTCTTTACATCGAGATAGCCATTATTCATTTGGTTTTTCTATACTATTTGATTTGAGGACATCAGAAACCATACAAGCCCTCTACGAGGCTCCGACTGTACATTTTATAGAAGTCCTAATGCCTAGGCTTAACAACACTACAACGTGTCATTTTGAAGCAACTCCATCACATTGCAAAGCACATGTTCATTCAACTGCTCCTTGATGACTGATTATTCCTTCTAGGAGTGTTCAAATCCATGACGTGAGTTTCCCCAAAAGAATAAAGAAACTGTAAACCAACTAAACTTGCAGAAGTAATTGATGCCATATCAACAATGTGATTTTGTGGCTTCTGAAATTCTCCGTATCCGTTCCATAATTACAGGAATATCCTTTTCAGTCAATATAGTAAAACAAAAACGGAACCATCCAGGTTCAATACAGTGACAAGAGGATCCAGGGGTAACATTGATCTTAGCTACGTTCAACAATCTATCCCAGAGCTCAAGCTCCCCCTTTTCACTGTAAGAGCGGATTAAACTACTCATGTCAGCCCAGCAGTAAAAACCACCACTACTTCTTGTGCACTCAATCCCTAACTGATTCAGTCCTGCCACAAACGTGCTGTACATTTTCTGAAGTCTCAATCGGTTAATCTCAATGAATTTTTGTATAAATCTTGTATCTGAAAGCATGGAGATAAGCAATTGCTGGGTTGGAGCAGAAATGGACGAGAACCTTGCCAATTTTCTAGAAGCAGCCAGAACATTCGTGTTATAGGAGTAGATAACACCCACTCTAAAACCTGGAACAGAGAGGTCATTTGATAAACCATATACTATATGAACTCTGTCCCTGTCATGATCTTCTGCTTCCATGATTTCTGCCATGCTCACAAATTCTTCTTTTCCATAAGTGGACCCTGCAAATATTTCATTGGAGACTATGTGGATGTTCTTCTCTCTAGCAAAGTCCAGAAGACTGCATAGTGTTTCACGATTTAACAGATTGCCAGCAGTACTTGAGGGATTCGTTATTATAATTCCACGAACTTTTTGACCCCGTTTCTTTGCCTGGTTGTAGGCTCGGTCAAGTGCAGTTATACTTAAATTGAAGTTATCTGCGCTGCGACAGGGAACAGGTACTATCTCCATGCCAGTTCGCCATTTTGCAGCCCCATCAAAGCTGCATAATGTGTTCAAAACATTCATTTTTATATCTGACAGGAAAGCATGCAACAAAATGGGGAGTTTAGAGATGAGAAAATGATTGTTACCCAGGGCAATGAGGCGTGGGAACTAGAAATGCATTTCCATAATCTGCTAGGCAGAAGCTAAGAATCTCAATTGCAGGGGTAGCACCCGCAGTTAGTACCATTTGTGAGGGGTTGAAGAAAACCGAATTTTTGATAGCTTGAGACATGAAACTTGCCACAGCCTGCAGGATTTTGTAATAACCATACAAACGTAAATAAGATTAACAGATTTTAGAGATACAATTACAAGAAAATGAATACATATGCCATCATCATCATTAATGAGAGAGACAGAGCGACTAGGCATCCATCCATCATCGTAGATAAAAATCTTAGCTGAAACACTGATTTTGACAAACAGATGATGAGACAAGACAGCAGAAGCTTAAGGTATCATTTCATAGAAACTTCAGGCTTAAAAAATTTGGGATTCTTAGGAGTTAGGATATACACTAAGATACATATGAGAAATTAATTATCTCCATAACAAAACAATTGTAAATTTGTAAATTACAAGGGCATAATGCTTCTTCTTTCATAATCTTTTTCTTGTTATTTTAGAAGCTACGATAACCATTTACAATTGTAGATAGTTTTGAAGCAATTTCAACATCCACTATTGTATTTTACTTTTAAAGTATAACCATTAGCACTCTCAATTCACTAATTACACTTCAAACTACTTTTTCTAATTATAATTATTGAAACTATATTCAAAATTCAAATAAATAGTTAATTAATAAAAAAAGTATAATTCATTACATTTTAATTTAAATAATAAAATATAAATTAAAAAATGGATTTTGTTAAAAAAAAATCAAAAGTATTTGTTAAGAATTTAAATAATTTTTTTTAATAAAAGATAGAGTATTTAATGTATTTCAAATTTAAAAAAAAATATTTTTCATATAAAACTTTTAATTTTGAATAGCTTGGCTGTGCTATAAAAAAAACAGTTAAAAAAAAAGTAGTGAAATAGTGGCACCACTCTTCCAAATGCTGAATTACCAGTTTCAACTCCATCAATCCATCAAACGGTTGGTAGGGTGAAATCCCGCCAATATTCAGCACCCTGCAATCTCCTCCTTCCCCCAATATAGCGTCGCTTGCGTTCTTCTCAATCCAGTCTTGAACCAAGTCCACACACAGCTACACCCAGCAACAAAGCAAACAAACACTTGTCCCGAGTTCACAACATACTTATTCATTCGAAGATGAAATATAAAAAAATGAAACCGAGTGAACAGAAAGCAAACCCACCTTGTTCTCGGCCAATCCAAGCTGAAAAAAGCCATCGGGATTGTGAATCTCGTGGTAGGGATTCTCCGAGGCCTTGTGTAAAGCGACGTCGTAAGGAGAGTCCCGGGATAGAGAATTGGCCCGACCGGAGATATAAGGCGAACCGGTGGGGGAGAGATGGGTCCGGGAGAGAGAGCGCGGCAAGACGGGGAGGTCCGGAAGCTTGTCGGAAGAGGAGGAGGGAGGAGGAGAAGGGTGGCGTTTCTTGAAGTAGAGGTGGAAAATGTAGAAGAGGGCACAGGGAATGACGGAACCCCAGAAGAGGCCTCCTCTGCCTTGGACAACTCCTTGTAAAGGGACTATCACTCTCATGGCAGTTCCTCCGCCTGTGGATGATGGCTTGGTATGTTGTTTGGTCATTGCAGAAACATCGGGGATGGATGGAGACGGAGAATACAAAGAAAGAAAGAGAAGAGAAGACGTAAAGGGAAAGGGTTAAGGGTGGTGGAGAGTGAGGAATTTTGGATTTTGGAAACTTCTGTTCATCTTATGGGCGCTGTTCCTTCAATTCCCATCATGAGATTTATTTCAGAATTGAATTATTTGAAAATTGAATTGAATAACAGAATAACGCCAAAGCAAATACTATCAATATATCAATCCCAACACAACCTCTAATTTTGCCGCTCATTTTAAGCCTACTTGCCCTCACGCTCACATTGCCACCTCTTTCAAATCACCACTACTGTGCCGCCCTTACAGATGGTTTTTACATTTTTTTTTTTTTGCAAGAATTTTTTATAAAATTAGTTACATCTTTTTCTTAATTTTTAAATATATAGAATTCCTATTATTTTATTTCATTCAATAATTATTTTAAAATTTTGTCAAACTTTTTTTTTTGGTAAGACTTATAACACACTTTGTGGTTAGGCGGAGGGATCTCCTGACAAGACAATTTAATGGAGCTTAAGAGAGGAGGTAAATAAATGATTAGAAATTAAGATAGAAAATATTTGCAAGCATCGAGTATCGTTATTATCTTTACTTGTTTCTATTTTACCAATTAAGCTATTAACACAAGATAAATATTAGTTCATCTTTTGTGACTACGAATCATTGTTTTTTTCTAATACTCTTGATTCTTTTATTAATATATTAATTAATTATTAAAATTAAATAATGATAAAAACTCCACTAGTAATCATAAATTAATATTAAATACGTTTTAATAATAAAAAGATAAACCCACAAGAAATACTTAATCCTCTTTTTTTACATATTTTATAAATATATTGATAGATTTAATTAATTATAACTAGTGCTTTTTTCGTGTCAAAAATTTCTAAATTGATGATCAAAATTAACGAATATTTGCATGCAGCTCAGAACCTAAATATCGCCCGTGGTTGAACAAGTGAACATTAAATTTGTGTTATAAATATAGTTAAATAATTCAAACTGAAAGTTATCTCAATTAAAATGTTAGATCAATGGATCAGTTGTCTAACTATAAATTAAGAATAAAAAAAAATTAGATAAAGATGAATTTTTAAAATATATATATATATATATATATATATATATATACTATATAAAAAATACTTTATATGAAAATACTACATAAAAATATATTATATAAAAAAAGTAATAATGATGTAAGTAAACTACCAATAATAGTTATTTAGTTTTAATTTTTTAATTTTGAATTAGTTAAATAATAATATAAATTAAAAAAATATTATTTAATAATAACATATGATTTAATAATAAAATATATTTTAGCTTAAATGTCTTCTAAGTATCATATTTAAATATTATAATTTATATTTTCTAAGCTTAAATTAAAAATAAATAAATAAAAAACCTTGCCTGATTGGCCGAGTTTAACTGAATTAATGTATAAACTCATTCTAATCAAAGATCCAACCGATCCATAACTTGAGTTACATATTTTTAGTTAAACCAGCTAAATCGGTCTTATCAATACAATTATTGTAGAGATTTTTGGGTTGGGTTTCGTACTTTCTCACCCTTTTATTTACTTTTCATTTCAATACCTTGGCTTTGGAATATTTCAATAACCAATACAAAACAAAAAATATGTGGCATCTTTGCATTTTGATAATCTAAGTGTGTGTTTGAAATAATTATAAAAATTTGATTATTTAAATAATTAATTATTATATAATTTTTTTTTATATAATCGATTATAATATAATTAATTTTATATTTAAATGTATTAATTAAAAAATAATTTTAAATTAATCTATTTTATTTAGATAATATAAAAAATTTATTTTTATATATTAAATTATTAAAATAAATATTTAATAATTAAAAAAAATAAATTAATATTTATATTTCAAAATATAAAGAATAATTTAAAATTATAAATTAAAATTTAAGTATTATTAAAAAAATTATAATATATTAAATTTTATGTAAAATTTAAAATTAATTTTATTAAACATATTATAACATTAATAAAAAATTTTTTAGAAAAAAAAATATTTGGGATCGAAATACACGCTCTAAAATCATTCGTGGACACAGCACTTGTTGACAAAACTATCCTCTTGTTGATTCTGGTGTCCACCATAGACGTACCAGACCAACTCCAGCGAAGCACGACACGACAGCATGTGTCCCCAAATTCATCCCTCATGTCATCATACAACACACTAATACTATTATAGCGCATCATGAATCCTGATCTGAAAACCTGGGACTGGTTTCCCCTCAAGGTGCATGCAGGGTCCAATTCTCCCTTTTAAAAAGATGTATTGCGACCTTATGAATTGTGCACCGTTCAAATGAGTATATAAATATAACTCAAACAGATTTATTTAAAAAAAATGTAAAACAGTTCTATTCATTACTTCATTATTTACGAACTGTACTTCATATATATAATATAATTATAATTTAATCATTAAAAAAATGTAATGCTATATAATATAACAAGAAATATGTTAACTAGATGACAAAATTCAATAGTCTTTGAGTTTATCATGATTACAATGAAAAAATGAACCGTAAATTAATGTGAATACTTTAGGAGGGGGAAAAAGGAAAGTATTTAGACCACACGCTAACATTTGGTCCAAGTTTGCTTCGGGGCACAGTCAATGCGATGACTGATATACGAGACAAAACATGAATGAGTGCAGGAAGGAGCTTCACAATGACACTCTGAATCTCAGATACTTTGGTCGTTTATACTATTATTGAGCTGATAATTGATTGAGCAATTCGGAAGCAGCATGTTACATACTAATCGATTATTTGTGAAGTCAATATTTTCTCCCTTTAAAAAAAAATAATAATAAGCTTGAAATTGAGCCGGACCATGGTTATGATCTTATGGACCAAAACTATTTACTCGCATATATTAATATATACACTAGGCAGCGTGTAAGATAAAAGATAAAAAGTTTATAAAATTGATATATTTCTCTACAATTAAAACGATACACACAACTTTCAGGGGAAAAAAATAAGACACAAAACAATTAGTAACTGTTTATTAATGAATAATCATAAAAAAAAAAACTCGATTTGAAGTTTTTTTTTTTATAAATGATTTGAAGTATTTTTATATTGACGTAACTTGTGATTCCGTAAATGGAACAAATCTTGATTTGGTGAGAGATACACAGATTGATACTTTATTTCTGTGCATTGATAAAATGATATGGATGTGGACGTCTGAGGTTGAGGCTCGGATTGGAAACCGGTTACGTACGGGCTAATGCTAAGAATTAAGAAACCATGAACCGTATAAGCAAGGACGTGGTATGATATGAATCAAGTTGAATATACGTTTGGCTAACATTAATATAATGATGGATACACGTTTGGCATTATGTTTTTTTTTTTTTTTAAAATTGTGAGAGACATTATTCTCACAATTTTGGGAGATGTAGTATTAAAGGATAATTTTCATTCCAACAAGTACATTTTTTGATAATTAAATTTGTATTCTCTTCTTTACAAGATACTGAATCGCTTACTACTTATCAAATAGTATGTTAATGACATCATATTATTATTGTTATGCCTAAATTTCATCCATAATTTATCTTTGTTGAGTTACTTGATCATTAAGCATGAACCTGATTGCATTTATCTTTTTTTTTTAATTGTGATTAGATGGTGTATAGGTTTATTTGTATGCACATTAACTAGTTGATCTATTTAATCTGATTAAAAGCAAATCATCAATGTTAGAATTAAAATATTCATAAAAATATTTTTTGAAACTTAACTTCAGTAAATTAACATGAATAAGAGTTAAATATATAATTATACACCTACTTATATATCACATATTTATCTATTACTAAAATTACCCTTTAAAGTTTGTGACTGCATCTTGTACAATGCGAATTTAAAATCAAGAAATTTATAATTCAATTGGCAGGTACACACTTAAGTTTTTAAAATCTAGATATCTATAGTATCTATAATAGCAATCTTCCAATTTTAACTTTCCAAAATTGCCACCAACCTTTATTTGAACTCCAATTAGAAAAAGACAAAATTGTAAGCTTTTTGTACTTATCTTCTATATTTAGCAATTGCAACTGCTACAACTCTCCTTATAACTCAGAACACTAAATAACTCACATTAATTTCCTCATAACACATCGATTGAAGTAATAATGCAATATTATGTTACAAATCAAACAATATAATTAAAAGAGTAAAATAAAAATATAGATCAACAGGCACATTAGTGTTGGTCAATCTATTAATTTTTTAATAATAATAAATGGATAATGTTCTTTTCTCCTACCTAAATATTTACACTTTTAATGTTAAAAAAAATAAATTATAACTAATTTAAGTGGTGGTAGAGTGTAGAATTTGAAATAATACTATTTTAAGTGGTAGAGTGTTTTTTAATTTTAAAACTAAAAGTGATTTTTATTTAAAAACTATTAAACTAATTTCAAGGGTTGGACCAGATTACTTAAACTATGAGCCCTTTTGTGAAATGGACCAACCTAGTCCAACTTGCTAAAGGCGGGCTTGTTGTGGGCTAGGTTAGAGGGTTGAGTTGGGTTGTTTATCTATTTTCGTCTCTAACATCCTCTAACTTTCTTTTTTTTTAATTGTGAACATCTTCTAACTTCAAATGCTTTACTCTTGTATGTGTGTGTTGTAACACCCCTTTGGAGGATGTCACACATAAAAGAAAATAAAAGAAATAGAAATAAAATCTACCCAAGTTGTGAAACATTAGTTAAATATTATTACGGGTTGTAAAATAATTCGATGTTACGAGATAAGGCAAAATATGATATAAAAAGATAATGCAGAAAATACGAAATAAAAAAAAAAACATCATTACTTGATAATATACATATGGTTAAGTTATAAGTTGTAAAATAATTAAGACTAAGACTACAAATATTTAAACAAAAATAGTAAAGAAAGCGATAAAAGAGTTAATATATACGAGGTATACACATGACATGTGCGCTACTTAAAAAAAACATCATGGTTATCTAATCCTCGATGGATCACTATCACCTGAAAATGATCATCGAGGGGTATAAATATCCCTTAAATGCCTCGACACACTTTAATTGGAGGTTGATAACGGGATCGAGCGATCGATTTTTTTCTTATCTCACTTAGGCTGGGTTTTCAAATAAAACCCCCCGAATAACGCCTAATGGATAAGAGCAACTCTAAGTGCGAGAAATAACGTCGTCGTCATTTGATCGAGCTCATCATCAAAACGTTAAAACGATGACGTAGGATCACGGTCACACGTCGTCCTATATCGTCCAGAGTCACGGTCTCGCTCGTAGAGATGCCAAGCCGAAGAGCACCTCCATGAAATACCAACTTTATGAATCCCAAAAATCCTCGTCGCCATCCCTCACAATCAATCCAGGAGGATATGGATGATCGGATGGTTCACGATCGTCAAACCTAAACAATAGTTACTCAAATTAGTTTCCTTGCTTCCTTGTCGATCTTCCTCCTCTTCGGGATACACGATCTCGAGAGGTTGTTCCTCTTCCTCGAAGTCTTTACGTAAAATAAATAAACGTAAAAATACATATAACAAAGAGGTAAGACAACATAAAATCATCACAACATGAGCCAATAAAAAGATGACAAACAATATATACATACTGGTTCATTCATGCAATACATAAAGCTTTAACAATTATAATAATTAATTGAAGAAAAATTTAGGTATCATCACAATATGTCACTTCACGATAAAACCTCACGAGATAAAATAAGAAATATAAATAAACAGATAAGATATAATAATAAATAATAACAAGAACATGATAAAATAAATAAATGAAATATAGATAAAATAAATAGATAAGATGGAAACAAATAGACATAGAGATAAATAATATAACAAAATCCTACTCCATGGAGCTAAAAAAAAAACACAAGTATCGAGAGAGAATGATTTCGCAAAATCTAATAGTACCACAAATTTGCCCCACCAACTATTCCGCGGTCCACACGTTGCGTCTATAGCCCCACTATTGGACACGAGAATCCATCAATCCAGGCGTGGTGTAGTTCACGATGCTCACGTTGTGTCACTACAGGGATTTCAAATGTACTTACTAGATTCCACCAATCTCGATTAAATATAGTGTATGTTGAGTACCATAGTAGCGCTATCGGTTTCTCACAATGAACAATAACTAACCATTCTCACATGTGGGATCCCATACACTAAAGTCTCCAAGTTCATTAGAACAATGAACCACACTACGTTTATCGCATCGACACCACGATGTGATTCGTCTCGTCACAATCCAATCCCAAATACATGGCACACATAAAAAAAACTAGATGGAAAGCACATGCGGGTTCACATTTTCCCGACAATCAAATAATTCTCAAAAATCACATGCGGGTTCACATTTTCCCGACGGTAAATAGATTTTCAAAAGCACATGCGGTTCACATTTTCCCGACAAAGATATAGATTTTCAAAAGCACTCGGGTGACGGGTTCACTTTTTCCCGACAAATAAAAAATAAATATGGTTACGGTCATTCAAGCGTAGAAATTTTATCGCGTTTTTGAAATCTCGTCGTTTTTACAAACGTTTAAAAATCGGGAAAGATATTTTTCTGTTTTTAAAATCGCGTAGCATTTTAATACGTTTTCTCAATCGCGTAGGATTTTTAAATCATTTTCTTATTCGAATGCCTTTAAAATTACTGTTTAAACAGATAGAAATAAGTAATCTTGAATTATACTTTTAAACTACGTAGAATAGTTTTTCATACCGCATAATTTGTCATTAGGATATTTTTACTATCTTATAGATTCTATCTTATAGATTCATTTTTACTAAAAATTGACAGTATTTTGTTTATAAACTTATAATAATGGTTTTCTAAATTTTCCATAAAATTTTCTATTTACCTAATTTTTTTTAACCATATAATTTAATTCTTTTTGAAATCTCTAACATGCTTCAAAACCAAAAGTGAGCTATATGTTAGAAAATTTCTTAACATTACTGTATTTCCTTTCTAATGATAAAATCACTAGTTTTTAACCTTTAAACTTAATTCTACTCAACTTGCTTCCTCAAAAATCATTATAGAAACTTCTTCTTAACTTGGGCTATCTCTTTTTGATTGAAAAAGATTTGAAATCAAGTTTTAAAAATCATAATTACCTATAGTGGCATGTTGGCCGAATTTTATAAAACTTTCTTATTTGATTTCTAAATCATGTCAAAGGTATTATCTTATCTAAATTCATTAAATCATGTTATAAAGTAACGATTTTTGAATCAATTAAATCTTTTAGGCATGTTGGCCCAAAATGTACTAAATCTTTACCATTTGATTTATAAATTCCTTTTCTTTGATCTAAACCATTTAAAACCTTCTTATTTCTCCTAATCAATTAAGTTGCACTTTAGGAAAAATGAAGAGAACATTTTGGTCCTCACATTTTGGCATTGCCGTGAGCTAGGGAATGTGTTCTTTGGAACACTCATGCAAATTTACACATGTTATTCACATCCTAAACCTTATCATACAATTCTAACACATGCATTTATATCTCTAACACATGCAAAATATTTCTAACACATGCAAAATATTTCTAACACATAAAACCTAAATTAAAGCTTATAGACATACAATCAAAAGCTAATAGACATGCAAAATTATTACAATCACCAAACAAGAAAGCTACTAACACATAACACTTAAGCTACTAGCAACCACAAAATTAACAAATACACATCAATAAACACACCACAACCGAATCCTTATGGATTCTACAAACAATCCATCTTCTTACCACCATCAAGGATGATAAAATTGTCCTCTTTCGACCTTAAATGAAGACAAAAAGTTTGCTTTCACACCTCCTATGGTTCGGTTTTCACTCCACCAAACACCTAAAAATCTCAAACAAAACCTACATGTTACTAACCATGAAAAAGAAGCTAAACCATGGAAAAATCATGGCTTAGAACTTTGAAAAAGAATAGAGAAAAGAAAAGCATGAAGTTTTACCTTCTAGGTAAAACTTTCAAAGTTGGTTTCCAAGCCCTAAATGGAAGAATTTGAAGAAACTTCCAACTACAAAGGTTCTTAGAATGGTGTTTAGGTTAAGAAAACTTGGTTAGAAAAATTTTTGGATGGTTGGAGTGTTAGGAAACTAGCTTGGCCGAATGGAAGGAGGAAAATGGACAACAATGGTGGCTAGGGTTTTTGATGAGAGAGAAGAGAGAAAAGTGATGAAGATGAAGTGTTGCTTTTAGCTTTCTCACTCCAAATGGCCGTAGCCTTCATGTGTAAGGATGTGCATGGATTTGGCTTCATCCAAGCCATTGATTTCATCAAAGGTTAGGATTAAGTCTTGCTTAACAAGCTTAAATTCTATTGGTTGCTCATGGTGACTCACCTTGCTTAGTCACACAACGTGTAATAAATAATAAATTCTTCTGGTTGAGTCAATAGTCTAATTAGTCACTGCTGAAAGTTCTACGACTTACTTCATAATTAATTAAATTCATTACCGATCTAACCGATTCTCATTGTAATGTGGGTCCCAAAAATATTTCCTAGGGTCCATCTAAAATTATCTTGACTAATAAAATAATATTATAATAATATAAAATTATTTTATTTGACGCTTAAATCTAAAAATTAAAAGATTATTTTTAAGCTCTTTTCATTCAGAATCGGGTTAAGTAAGATCCCCCAATTCTAAATAATAAAATAAGATTTTTCCTACCCGAAAAAATATTATTTTCCATGCGCCGAGCAAATCACACAAAAAGTCCATAAAAATTCACATACGGTATTTTCGGGCATTACATCAAGAAGAAAACAATTAAAAACAGACAAAAACAAATAAAAAAAAGCAAGATGCGTCGGGACGTAACGGTCATTTTCTCATTTTTTCCCACAACGTAGTAGTAATCGTCCAAAACGTTCAAATAAAATATCCAAAGAAGATTATTTAAATTGTATATCTTTCGAGAAAAATTAATACAAGAAAAAATTTTTATCTTATCGTGTCTCGAAACAAATTACGTAAAACGATCAAATAAAATTTGAGCACTCATTTTTATTATCGTAATTGTTTTCATACGTAAATCGAGAACATAAAAATAGGACACAAACGGTCATTCATACAAAAAGCATGAAAAAACAAAAACAAGATATTCACTATTTGAATATTTTCTAAAAATTGGGGCGTTACATGTGTATGTGTATTTTTTTTTTTGGGTATAGTAGAGGGCTAAATTTAGCAAAAAAGTAAAACAACTAACAAGGAACTAGATTGGGTAATGATACCCCTGCAACATCAAAGTAACTGAGTAAGTAGCAAGAGGAGGCTTGGGGGAGGATCTTCCCTTCCAAACTCCAATTTTTGTGTGTTTTAACTTAGAAATTTTGAGCTACCAACAATCCATTTGTAACTTTTACTTAAAGAAATTCAAGTAAGTGCAAGTGATGATCCAGTTTAGCCTAATATATTTCAAAACAAGGATTAAGCCTTTGTATTACAAGATAAGGATTTCATATTTCTCCAAAAGGGGATAAGGAAATTCAATTTCAAGCCTTTTTTCAATTACTCTTTTGACTAAACGTCCACTTTGAAGTAGAGTGTTCATCAGGTTGAATTGACCCAATGAACCTGAAAACACAATTCGAACCAATTAAATTAGTTCAAGTTAGATCAGTAATCAAGTTACATCGAGTCAAACCCTAATCAAAATTGGTCTCAATTGGTTCAGTTTTAGATTTGCAATTTTTGAACCAACCAAACCATTTTTTTAAAAAATGTCAGCCCAATGCTATGTGTTTTGGCTTATGAAACATTTCCTTAGCTTTAGGTCATCATTCCCTCAACTAACCCCCAGAAGGCCAGAACATTAACCCCATGTGCCCAGTCACTAGTCCATGACCAATGACATGCATTGTTATTGCTTATTACCTCTATGAGGTATGACACAGTGATCATGAAAGCTTGGTGTAATGTCAAAGTCAACTGTGACACCATCAGTCCATCTGTCACTTGCAAGTTACGAGCTTGTGATCCTATTTCACTATTGTGAGAAGTAGAGGTTTGCTCCATTTCCTTCACTTAATCTGGTCCTTGGAATACTTGAATATTGAGAATACATTGAAGTGAAATAAGTGTAAAAAACACAATATAAAAATTTATGTTTCGTTTTTTCCTTAAATTAAAAGCATACACACTTTAATTGGAGGTTGGTTTTGTACCTCTATTTGAAACTTTGAATGGTTAATGGAGTTTGAATCCATTGTAATAGAGTTTTTTTATGTGATTTTATTTTTATCATATGTTTATTTTGACAGATGGTTCTGGAAATAACATTTTTACTCACAGGTAAAAAGCAATTGATGAAAAAATTGATGAATGATTCGATGACTCAATTTGAACCAATCTCCCATTTTAAGTCAGGTTGGTTGCCAAAAAAATTACAAACCCAAACCAAAACTGAATCAAATTAAATTTGATCGATTTAGATTTTTTGGTCCTTCAAATCTAAACTAATCCAACTCGTGAAAACTCCTACTTTGAAGAAAAACTACCCTTTTTTGTTGACATGCTCCTAATAAAGAACCTCCTTTATTTAGTCCCAAAAATTTGGCAATTCTTAATAATATGTTTGGATATGAGGTAAGGAGGAGAAAAGGAAGGAAAGGGAATGGAATGGAAGGGAAAATGAACTTATTCCTTTGTTTGAAAGAATTTTAATGAGAGGTAAGTAGGGAGAAAGAGAAGAAACACTTCCCCCTAAAAGTTTTAAAATGTTCCCCCTCAAATTGGGAATAAGGAGGGGGAAGGTTATATTTAAAAAAAAAATAAAGGGATGAGAACTAATTCCTCTTACTTTTTCTTCATTCTCTAACTTAAAGCATCTAAACTATAGAAATTACTCAAATTAGTTTCCCTCTCATCCTTGTCATTTCCTTCCCTTCCATCTCCTTTCTTTTCTTTTCCACCCTTTCCCTAATTTTTCTTGTTTATAAATATGTATTAGCATTTACACTTTTCTAATATTTAACTTTTTAGTGTCACTTATACATGGCATGTGGCAAATTTTTTTTTTGGTACATTATGGACGAGTTGCTATTGTACGACTATGGACAAGTCATGTTGTTGTAGTGTGGTTGATTTATTATTTTAGCCAGTTATTGTTGCTAAACACTAGTTTCTTGTTGTGTCATTCTGACTTATGAGCATCAATTATTTGCAACTAATAATATATACATACTTTGAGGATATTTTATATATATCTTAGATCTTTTGTAATACAACAACAACGACCAAACATTTTCTTACTAGGTGAGGTCGACTACATGGATTAAACGACGCTATTGTGCTCTATCATAAACCAAGTCTTTAAAAAATGTCATTCAAATTTAAATCTTTTTTAATCGTTTCACCTATAATTTTTTTTGGTCTTCATCTATCTCTAGCTATTGGGCTATCTTCCAACTGATCTGCTTTTCTTACAGGGGCTTCTAAAGGTCTTCTCCTTACATATCCAAATCACCTAAAGCGAGATTATCTCATCTTTTCCACAATAGGTGCTACCCTTACTTTCTTTCTAATGCATTCATTCATAATCCTATCTTATCTTGTATGACCACACATCCAGTGCAAAATCATCATCTCAGCAACACTGATCTTATACTCTTACTAGCTTTTTACCACACAACATTATGTATCATACAATATCGCAGGTCTTATAGTTGTACGATAAATTATTTTTTAAGCTTGAAAGACACTTTTCTATCACAAATAACTCCTGAAACACTCTTTCATTTCATCTATCTGGTTTAAATCCTATGATTTAAATCTCCCTATATCTCTTCATCGTTTTGTATGATAGACCCAAGATACATAAATTGTGTGACTTGTGATATGATATGATCTCTAATTTTCACCGTTAAGTTAGTATTACCATGCTTCTTACAGAACTTGTATTCTATATACTCCATCTTACTCCTGCTTAGACGGAAGCCATGTTCTTCCAAAACTCGTCTTCATCGCTCTAACTTCCCATTTGTTTCCTCTATTGACTCTCCAACTACGACTATATAATCTGTAAAAAAATGCATTGTGACACCGACTATTGGATATGCGCCGTAAGCACATTTAAGACCAACGTAAAAATACATGAAATTAAAGTTGACCCTTGGTGTAGTTCTATAGTTATAGGAAAAGCTTCTGTGACCTCACCCTGTGTTCTCACACTAATTTTAGTCTCATCATACATATTTTAGATTGTTCGAATATAAGTTATACGAACTCTTTTCTTCTCCAGAGCCTTCCAGAAAACCTCTCTCAGTACCCTATTGTAGGCTTTTTCTATATTAATGAAAATCATGTGTAGGTCTTTTTGTTTCCTCCGATGCCTCTCCATCAATCTTCGTAGAAGATAGATTGTTTCCACAGTTAACCTCTCAAGCATAAAACTAAATTAATTCTTTGAAATATGAGTCTCATCTTAATCTTTGTTCAATTACTCTTTTCCATAACTTCATAGTATGATTCATGAACTTAATCTTTTTTTTTAATGTGAACCTTGAATTTTATAAATACTCAAAATCGAAGTTCAACAGAGGAACATTAAATTGAGAAAGATTCTCAAGCCACTCACATGAGCCATTATCTTTGGCAAAGTTGGCTAAAGAATTTGCAACAGAATTACACTGAGGTGGAATTGCATTACATTCAAAAACATAAAACTAAGATGTAAAGCACCCAATGTCTTGAAGGATAGAACATGTTTGTGATACATCCGGTGAAGAGCCTTGAATACTCCGATAGCTCCCTTCTGCATCACCTTCAAGGAATATACACTTGCACCCAATCTCCCATGCAAAAGCAAGGCCCTCCCTTGCCTGGAAAATACTCACCAACAATTGTTGAGATATTGCCCGTTTTCTTACAAGATTTAGCAGCCACAAATATACTAGCCTAGTCACGAACAATTGTACCAATACCATAGGTTGGTTCTTCTTCAAAGCGAGCCACATCAACATTCAATTTAAACATGCCATCAGGGGGTCTTTTCCATGAAGCTTACCTAGCTGATGAAGGCTATTGCCAGCTGAACTCATCATCTTCTCTAATGCTCTTATAAATCTCATTATTTGCACGAGCAACCCGGACCACCTGCACAGAACTTATGGACACTTTTCCTTGCCATCTAAGGTTTCTTTCATACCATAACTCATACTACAGGAATGCCAAATCATGAATAAATTCATAATTACCCATCTGGACTAGTGACAACACGACGTACTGCCAAGATGAGTCCACAACACCATTCTGAACAAGGTTGAGCTGCTGAGATGAAAAACAACTCCTTATGATAGAACAATCCCTGAAGATATGCTCCACACTTTCAGTCTCAATGTTGCTTAATATCCCATCTGATAGAATAAGACAGGCATCCCATCTAGACCCGGAGCTTTCGTAGGGCCCATTTGGAATAGAGCCACCTTCACTTTAAGGCAAGTGAAAGGCATATCCAAGAAAGAACACGAATCCTCATTCAAAGTATTAAAAGAACCAGCTAAAGCTTCATTAATTCTGGATGGAAAAGATGTAGAGAACAAATTTAGAAAATAACTATTTACCACCAAACATGTCGGGGTCTGTCGTTGATACCCTCAGTTAGACTCACTTATAAACATAAACGAGATCCCGACTTTATACCCATCAGACCATAGCATTGGCTAGCTATAACTTTATCGCGAGATCTGTGCAATGTATAAATTTTGAGAATATTTGTTATTTTCAATCATGATCTTGCGAAATAAGAGCACTCATAACTGCCCTAATTATAGTTTCAACATTCTAATAATATATGGATCCACAACAACTAGCAAGAGATCGTATATCTTCCTACTAATATTACGGGAGTATATCCCTCTAACTTCTATAAATACTAAACTTATTCACCTTTACAAGTAACTTATCATTCACTGCATAAATCATACTTACAAGACAATTTAATTTGATAGGTATCAACGTTAGACTCTCTTTTATATGTATCAATCCTCCGCTAAATCAATACGCTCTAGTTACTATTATGCACCTTCACAAACCATTGGATATGAAAATACTTTCACGTCATTCAAATCTCAAATCCTCCGCTAAATTCATTTTAGAACAACTATTAAGGTCACCTTCACACAACCATTGGATATGTGACCTCTGAAGCGACATAACTTCCTCACGGTGCAAAACTTCATTCAAATCCTCCCTTGCCTCCTTCAACTTCTTAACCGTTTCTTCATTCTAAGGTTGAGCTAGCAATTCTTTAATCTTTGTTTAATAATTCTCAATTTGCTTATTAATATCACCAAAAGTTGTCCAATTCCATGTAGTAAGACATTGGCCAATATTTTTAATTTTACCTGTAATCGTCTCCAAAGAGTGCTGGCTTCTCCAACCTTCATAGATAATCCTTTCACATCGCGAATCTCGAGTCCACATATTCTCAAACCTGAAGGGTTTCTTTTTCTTGTTACCCACCTCTTGATTAACATCCCCATCAATATCAAAAGGATGGGCAAGTGATCAGAGTGCGAAGAGACCAAGTGATGAACTTGGGCATTAGGAAACTTCAACATTTAAATAAAAAGATTAAACTGTACCATCAACAAATATAAAAAATTAACTTTTATGTCTTTCTTATGTGATTTTTGTGTATATAATAAAATTTCATTTAATATTTGTGTTAAGTGGCTCAATTTGATTATCATTGGATAACATTCGTATTTGTCCCAAATCTTTACAACATTTTAAGTAGGGGTGTTTATACCCAAATTAAATCCCATTTTAATTTGATTTGATATTTTTATTGTATCAAATTTTTAGATTTAGATTTGCCTTAATCATTATCTGATTAGTGATCAAATTAAGATCGGATCAATTCAACATTTAGATAAAATTTAAAATTTAAATATTATGTATAATTAAGTCATAAAATTTTAAAAATATAAAACAAAACTTATAAGATATTTAATAATATATTTTAAAACAAAATATATCAATATAAAAAATATTAATATAAGTAAAAAATATTATAATTTGTTATTAATTTTTATAAAATTATAAATTAATATATTATATAAAATTTGGTTGTGTTAGTCTAACCGAAAGTGTAACTCAAAATTAATCCAAAAATTATATCATACTTAATTTTAAAAATCTAATACGGCCAAATTAAAATCATGAGAATTTTGAATTTTGAAGGGTATTTATATCAATTCATTTTTTTAATCATAGAAAGTATTTTTTTATAAAAATATTTAGCTCGCTTAAAAGATTGTCACTAATGTTGTCAAGTTTTAAATTATTTAATTATTTTTTAATCAGAATCTTAAATTATTTAATTAATGTGTTTAGTCTAATATTTATCTATACATTATTTTTTACACAAAGCAAAAGAAAATAATAAACCACATTGCTATACTGTACGAAAAAAAACAGAAACCACATTGCTATGTGTTACTTTGGATCCGCATTGTGTGACACTATTTTTTATGTAAATAATGGACTGGGGACCCCATCTACAAGTGACCAGTGACCAGTGAGACGGAGAGAAGAGAAGCATTCTTGCAATTTGATGGAACGTGAAAGGCAAAGATGAAGACTAAGGAAGCGCCGAAATTGCAGTGTCATCGACAGGGTCTCGCTGCCCAAAAACACAGCCCAAAGCTTTATATTGGTAATCTTTAATCTAATATAATATTATAATATTCTAATGTAAATGTCACCCCAGCAGTAGCACACCATAGACAAAACTAATGCAATTCTCTATCTTCTCTTCGTCTCTCATGGGGATTGGTATAATACTAAAACGTCATCCACTTCTTCTCTTCAAATTTTAAGTAACCATAACCAAAAATCGGTCCTATAAACCTACCCATAATAAATTCAAAATTTGGAACCTGGCTCATTCGATTACACACTTTGTGCTTGCAGCTACAAATTACAGCTCCCGGGGCAATAAAACAAAAATTGGAAAAATAAAATAAAAAAAATAAAAATCTAAAAGCTGCAGAGGCTCTCTGCTTTGTCTCCTGCTAGTTTCAAGAAACGAATGGTAGCTTCCGCTTCACGACGCACAAAAAAAATTTCCTTTTAAAAATAAATAAAAAATTGTAATTGAAATTTATTGTCATTTAAAACCTCTCCAGTCTCCAAACAAAACACATCTCACCACATGGACTTCTCTACTTCATTGTTCTGATCCGGTTCGGAGCTCCATAACCGGCGAAATAACTCACACTTGAGTACTTCTTCACCTACTCACTGTAGAGATAGAGAGAGAGAGAGAGAGAGAGGGATTATGAGTATGACGATGACGATGACGATGGAGGAAGACGAAGAAGAAATAGAGCATGTGTTTGTTGCTTATGAAATAGACCTGGATTACGAGTTTGACGCAGCTCGTTTTTTCGATTTCACTCGACCAGAGACTCCTGCTGAGGCTCACCAAGCTGAACTCTGGTTTGAAAATGCCGCTAGCTACCCTCCTTCTCGTCAGTCCTCTCTCTCTCTCTCTCTCTCTCTCTCTCTCTCTCTCTCTCTCTATATATATATATATATATATATATAAATTTTAATTCAAATATTTGGTGCTTTTTTTTAATGGATTATTCATTTTTGGTGCTTCAGCATTTGTGGCGAAGCTAGTGGTGAGAAAGGACTTCCTCTTGGACAGTGTTAGCGACTCTCCAAAATACACGAGTAGTAATGTGGATGATGATGAAAAATCTAGTGTTCCTTTGAGGATGGGATTCGCCGAGACAGTTTTTGACGATCATGGTATGCGTCAACAATTTTACTTTCTGCAATCTCATTCCCTTGTTCTGTTGAATTTAATTTATCATCCTGCAAGTCTCCTTATCAGCCAAGTACACTAAAAACCCACAAGGGTTGGGTGCAGTGGAAAGCGAACTGCGCCAAAGGGAAGGGACAAAGATTCCATCCTTTGAGACCCTACTTGTGAGAAGGGCCGAACAATATTGCTCCGTATCCGGAATGATTAGTCTGAACTTGCTAAAACAACGTTGAACTCAACTTGCTAAGTTGCTATCTTATATTCATACATTCTATTTGCCTTGCCACCTCTTCCACTTGGATAACTTCTGATGGGCGGAATGGAATGGAATAAGATGGGATGCAATGAAGTGGAATGGTATAAAGTTTCTATACCATTGTTTGGATATTTTAATGATGGAATAGAAGAAAGTTTTCATCCCATTGTTTGGAATAGTGGGTGAAATGGAATGGAATGACAAGAATTATAATATTTTTGTTCTTATACTATTTCGTTCCATCTCATTCTGCTCAATTTGAGGGGAAGAAGAAGTGGGGTTTAGGATGGAATGGATGTCATCCTATGTCATCCTAATTTTAAAAATCCAAACAATGAAACTATACCCCCATTCCATCCCATTTCACCCCATTCCATCCCTTACCACCAATCCAAACAAAGCCTAAGTGACCAGATTGATCTGTAATGACTTATTATATGTAGTTTATATAATAGACCTTCATATTTGTTTTTATTAGTGTTAAATTAATGAATGGAAATTTGAATCCTTTTTTTCTCTGGCCCTGGTATCTTCTGAATGTATATCTGCATAAAGGTCTTTCCAATGTTTTAACTGATAGTTGAAGTTGATCCAATAAAAAATTATGTCATTGATAGTGGACATGTTTTCTGCTTAACGGAGAGCAAAAATGTGCCAACCTTGAATTTATACAAGCCTTAACATGATTTTTAGATTATCTCACTTAAAGGTTTCACTCCAGTCCTTTCCAAATAACTGCAACTGTAATTTGTACTCAATACAAATGTCTATTCCTCTGGAAGCAATAAAGTCAATTTTAATTGGTCCAAACGAACAAAAATAATGGGGCACTAAACTGGGAAATTTGTTATGTAGTGGCTTACAGTATAATATTGTTGTCCTATATTGAAGCTTTCAATTTGTGATGCAAAATTTGAAAATTTAAGAAACACTTCCAGTATTGTTTTACTTACAGATATAGTTAGAAAGGCCATGACTCTTGGCTTATTGATGATGTCTTCTACTTTATAATTGTTAGGTTCCAAAGCACTTGGTGGAAAGATCTCTGGCTTGCTGGGTGGAATTCTACAAAATGATGCTATGCAGCCACTGCAAGTACGTACAGGTAATAAATCTGATAGCATGATGCAGAGGCTAACCTGAGGACTGTCTTGTCGGAAATTTGTTAGTGGCTGAGCATCCTATGATCCTTATGTGAACCCAAGCATCAATTGATTAGTTTCACAAATACAACTTTGGCAACATCAATTTCTTTCTTTAAACTCCTTTTGTAATCTGAGGCACTCATAAGTCATAATATTGTTTGATATATGATCCTTATTTATGTTGCAATTATCTCTTGTACCACGGTAATTTTTCGTGTGAGCCATAGTTTCCTGATGTCAAGGATTAACTCTCCCAAAGGCGGGGATAATGTATAGATCTACTTTACCTTGTGCTGAAATTTAATTAAATTATGAAGAATGTTGGCGGCAAGGATCAAACTCCTTACCACTTAGTCAGGCTTTGATACTATGTCAAGAACTTTGATACTATATCAAGAACTAACTTTCCCAAAAACTCAAGCTGTTAGGTCAGCACTTGATTGGTTTTATTTCTTTAACACGTGATAAAATTTTTGGCTCTGCTTCTGTTATTGGTAACATTATGTGTTTGCAATTCTCTCTCTTGCGCTCTGTATCTGTATGCCTCTATCCTTTTTCCCTCTACCTCAACCTGTTTATTCTCTTTTTGCATAACATGTATTTGTGTCTCTTTCTAGGACTTACCTTTTGCAGTAAGACAATCAGTGACAGTTTGAATTTCAAGGCTAAACCAGCTGTGCCAAAGACTTCAACATTAATGAAACCTACAGCTAGTCAGTTGGCTAAACAAAATCGCCCCCCTCAAAATGTTGGCTCAAGGTGATTATTTTTCATCGCCTACCCAATGTACCCATGTTAGTAAAGTACTATTAATTACCATTGCTTTTGAAATGTACCATGTCATTGTATTCTTCCACAGTATCTCTATTGCTCAGTGGGGTGCATTAATATAAATGTTCCCTAACATGAGTGGGTATTTTATTCTTTATGAACTCATGATTTTTTAGTAAGTAGGGCTATAAGAGTATTACTACATTTGTTCCTTAGTTTTTCTGTGGTGCTGTATGGAATTAACTATCTAGATCTCTAATCCATGGATGTGAAAAGAACCACATAACCTTATATCTTCAACTCTTCCATTCTCAGATTTCAGAAGCTACTAACTCAGAATGAAAGGAATTTATCTATCTCTTCTGGGGTAGAAAGTCAAGCTGCCAAGCGACAAAAATTAGAGGGTGGTCTCTTGTGCAAGGTCTGCAAATTGTTCTATTCTTCCTGCCCTGATTTTCTAATACTTTCGGAAGCTGCTGTTATATTTGTCTGCTTGAAGATCTTAGATATATGCCAGAGATTGATCATAAAGTGACTATTTAATGCAGTAAAATTTTGTGCATTTCCTAGTAAGTTGCAAATGGTGCATCATATGAAAACTTTCCTAAGTCCTAACATTGTGTTACATTTATAAGTATCAGAAATGCTATCGGGAACTGTATGAGAACTTTCTTGAAATCAATACTTTTCATGGGTAACTGTATTATACATTAGTAGAATTAAATTTAGCCCCCCATGTTTGGGCGGTAGCATGGAAGTACTTGAACCATGGAGCAGGAATTTAAATGGGGCTTAACAAATATTGACATCACATTTATTTTAGACAGGGCATTTGAAATGTTTACTGTATCTTCTGTATGACAGGCTACTGATGTGAAGCAGCAAACTAATTTTGTCCACAAGGCACCTAACAGGGTATGAATTCTAATGCAGAATGCTTGAATCTTCCCTTGGTAAAAGTATATTGGACAAAATTGTAAAGTACCCTCTTCACATGACTTGCATGGTGCTTGTATTTTTGTTTGTTATTCCCTACTTGATTTTGCAAAAAGAAGTCATAAAATTCTATCCTTTATTTTCCTGATACAACACTGTTGTCGAGTGGAAATTTGTTAAATAATGATTAAGGGTATCCTCTATTAATTACCTAAACTGCAAATGGGAAGAGCAAGAACATTTCAAATCTTGCAGGAAAAGGGGCTTGTTTCTTGAGTGAGGGGCAGGAAAGAGGTTCACATGATGGCACTCTATACATTTGTATGTTCTTGCAGGCTGTAACTGCTGAACAAAACTCTGCATGTTCCAAGCTGAAGCTTACTATTCCTAGAGAGCCTGACCTTAAAACAGCAAATAGAGCCCAAAGGATGAGGTTTGTTGTTGCAGACGTGTAGTGTGCAGTGAAATTTTGTTGAAGATGAATTTTCTTCCTGAGATATAGACGTCAAGAAATATTTGTGCTTTACAGACCCAAAAATGTTGCAGAGGCAGACCATTTGACCGTGGCAGCCCCCAGATTCAAAGCACGCCCATTAAATAAAAAAGTTGGTACTTGCTGTACATATAATTGCTTTTGTTTGGTTAATTTTAGGTGCATCGATGCCATCATCCCATCTAATTATGTTCATAAATCATAATCTAGATTCTCAATGCTCCTTCAATGCCACTTCCCAAAAGGAGCACTCCACGGTTGCCAGAATTTCAAGTAAGCTCGAGTTTTGATGCTTGATTTCTCAGTTCATCCAGATTTATCACCATTTGCTCCATTATTATGAACGGAAAAGAATTGAACAAACAACTAATCAGGAAAACAAGTTTCTTCTGCTTTCTTTATCTTGAAGCTCAGGTTTTCTATGTCTTCTCAGGAATTTCACCTGAAGACTGGGGAGAGGGCCATGCAGCACACATCTGCTACTTCATCATCTTCACTTCACTGCAATGATTCTGATCAGGTTAATTTAGTTCATACAATTTTAAGTAGTAACTTTCATGTATCTTTTGTTCTTTAAAGCATTATCTATTGTCATTTGTCATTCAATGTTCTTACACCAGTCTATTGGAGAAATATTGGTTATGAAAGTTTATGATTGATTTGCATTTTCTTGTTTTATTTTCCTGTTATAAGATAGATATGGTTAGTCTTTGAGAAACCAAAGTTATCTGGTTGCAGGGTTTGGACAAAGATACTACTGTTTCTGTTCTAGAAAATAGAATCAGGGATTTGAGAAGGTAACAAATGCCAAGATAAATGTTCATTCTAATTTTCACAATTCATGTAACAGTCTTACTAATTACAAAATACTATCTCTTTGCATAGGCCTACTGCCATGAGTGCACCTAAGTATGATGGATTGGGTTTTACTCATAACTTTAAAGCTCGGCCTCTTAATAAGAAGGTAATGAGACATTTACTAATAATTTTTGTAAGCTACATGGAAAACACTTGTTACCACGGAATAAACTATTAACTTTAATTACATTTTCCGATGGTGGATGAGTTATATTTTAAAATTTCTCACTTCAACCATGTTTTTCTCCAATTAAAATAGTTTATACAATCTTTAGACTTCAACTTAAACATGTAACAAAACTTGCAATGTGTAGTGTTTTTATCATGAAACATTTGTAATTATCTCATTTATACATGTATAACATTCAATCTTTAGATATATCGCTATCAAACTGATTTATCGTAGAAAGTATTCATATTCAAGACAAATTAACTTGAATATCACGTACAAAAACAATTATTGGGGGATTGTCTTGACGAAAATATAAAATTTTGGTTATAAGTATGTAATTACTAACTTCCTTTGTCAAACTTTGTATCTGGGCTTTAGTGTTTCTTAGGATATAAAAACATAATTTGAGATGGAATTAATAATAAAAGAAGCAATATACTTTTACCAGCCAGTTTTAGTCGAGACTTGAGATAAAGTTACATCTAGAAAACGCTGTCTTTTATATAATTTTGTTGGAATTCAATAGTATTTTCAATTTCACCTGTCGTTCTAATTTGACTATATTTGACTTCTAATTTTATTTGAATAACACTACTGTAGTTTTTATGATTCAATACAATATTTACGTGAAATTATTTCAGAAACACTGTATAAAGGAAACTCTCCTTTAGAACTCAAATTTTTGTACACAACCTTAAAGTCAATATTAGTAAAAAATTGTGAATGAAAGTATAATGTGTTATGAGGTAGCTCTAATTAGTGTATATTATTTTATTTTCTTTATTATAGAGGAATGGTAATTATGTATGAGAGTAGTTTGACCTCTGAAAGATGTCACAAGGAAGTCTGAAGTTCAGAAGAATTTCTTTCAGATTTTTCATGTTCCCCCTTCTATCCATAATTCTGTATTAAGTTGGTTTTATCTTTCTTTCCCCTGTTGTTTACTTGATCTGCTATACAAGCAACTCCAAAATGTCTGAATGCAGATACTTTCAAGTAAAGGAGATATTGGTGTTTTCTGGAACAGCAAGCAGGAAACTACAGAGCCAATGGTGAGGCACAGTGCTTCATCGGTTTTCTCATCCCCATTTTTACGGATAGAAAAATTTCTTGATATCGCATCTTGCTTCAATTCTATACAGGAATTTAATTTCTACACAGAAAAGGGGGTTCAGCATAATCCACCAATTGAACTCTTTAGCAAGGTGAATTTATGCTTTGTTTTTGTGCGGGATACCTTTTTTCTTCCCTGCTTTCTTGAATTTACTCTAGAGTGCAGTGCAAAAGTGTTTTTGCATTACAACTTCGTCACTTCAATCAGTATTATTACTTACTTTCCATAAAGATATTTTTAATTCCCACAATTCTCCTTTCTTGAAATGTTAGTTGTCCCTGACATCTGAAGTCCAGCCAAATAATGGATCTCATTTGAAACTGCCTCAGCATTCCGGGATGTGCAGAAAGGTTTCCCCTCTATAATTTTGATTTGCATGTGATGATCTTGGATTTTTTTTCATTTCTCTTGGCATCGCATTGAGTTATTTTTTTCTCTGTGCAAGGATTCAAAAGAAAATATATTAAATTTTTTTCATCCCGACCAACAGGTAATATATTAAGTATAGTAGCGTCTGAAGAACATGACTTCTATTGAGCCTATGCTTTTCATATCTTTTTCTTTGTTATTTTTAAATTTCGAATGCTATATTTTATTGTTTAGTGATACATCATAAATCATAAATGATAAATATTCATCATCTAGCTGACACAAATGATGTAGGAAAAACCTTTTATGTTTGGGGCAAAGCAAATTCATCGTGGGAATGGCGGTTGCATCAGTGAAGCTGGTACCTTGTTGAGTGCAAGGAGGTATGCATAATTGACACTACTCTTGTGTTTAATAAATTTGATTGTTTAATCACCAATTTTTTTTTTTCATATATTCGGCTTTTTTTGTTTTTGTTTTTTTGGTATTTAAATATTCGGCTTTCTAGCTGGAGAAAAGTGTGGTAGAAGAACCTCATTTACTGTGGTAACTCTTCTAACTGAAATGACCCAGGAGCTTGGGAATTCGGTGACAAAAAATGAGGGGGCACTGTGCAACCAGCTTTTGTTATGGGCTTCAGACTTGAATTTTTGCTGCTAACATGAAGGTCGATGATACATAGTTGAATGAATCTGACCGGCGTGTAACAGCTCTTCTCAGATGATAAATGCTTCTTTTACTGTACACAAATTCTTAGAAAATTAATGTTAGAAGTTATTACAGAAACTAACTTGTCAAGCTGCATAACTTGTATATCTTCTACGACTGCTCTATTCAAAAAATGAAAAAAAAAAATCAGTAAAGGCAAGTGTTGTATAGCCCTTAGGGTTTTTGACCTATATGTATTCAGTGTTAAAATTATTTACCTAATTATCATCTCTTTCAATTTATTTATCGAATTGTCACTGTTTTTGTCATTAAAATTTTTATTGTTTTTCGTTTCACGTAGACTATGTGAGAAGATATAGCGCTGTCAATTAAGATGCGTTAACATAGTTAGCGTATCTTATGTGGATATGTTAACACAGTTAGTGTTTTTTTCATGGTAACATCACAAGTGATGACATTTACACGTGAAAAATATCATGCGTGTTGGCGTATTCAAGTGGGATACGCAAACTGTATTGACGTTTTTCACATGGAGAAAAAAAAATAAAAAAAGTATCACGTATGTGCAGGTTACTTAATTTATTTCACGTGAATCTTATACACAATTGATATGTTTGCTAAAGAGTATACCATAATATTGTGAGATATTTCTTTCAATTAGTTTATTTATAAATTAAGTACTTGTTTTTAATTTGTAAAGTAGTCGATATGAGATTTTAGTATTAACAATACAAAGTAATTAAGGTAACAAAGTACCTTTGTTCAATGCGGGACTTTAGTGTTGACAAGACAAAACAACAAAATAACAAAATAGCTAAGCAACTTGAAAAAAGCTTAGAAATAGTTCTGATCTTTGTCTTATTCTGATTTTCATTCACTTTGCACTAGAACTCTGATAAAAAACATTAAATACCAATGGAAATTTAATCCAGTGTTAGAACAATTAGTTTTATCAAACAATCTATAGAACTCCAATGCAGAACTAAATTGAATTGAAAAAATATTTCTCAATTATATAACGTGAATGTAACAAGCAATAAATCATAAGTTAATAGAAGGATATGGAAACTGCTTCAAACTCATCACCAGACAGCATTATGAAGCATGATAATGCAAACTTCACAAACAAAATGACATCATATCTTTATTGATGCGCAAATTGAATCACGGCTTACGAGAACTACACCATCTACCAATTCCTTGCATAAGTGAAAAGTTTCTTCACCCACCTCTTTAACAGCTACTCCATCTGCATCAGTAGTCTCTACCCCAATAATCTTCACTTATATAGTACAATAGATTTCAATGGTCTTTCCTTCTAATGAAGGATAACATGGAATGAAGAAAAAGAAAAGATTAACTTAACATCAAGTGAACCTGTGGAGAAACCCTCTTGACATAAGCAGCAATACCAGCTATAAGACCACCACCTCCCACAGGCACAAAGATTGCGTGACTGACCACATATGCTCCTCCCTTTCTTATTTTACTTCTTTCAAACAAATTTCTTCAAAAGTAAACAAGACAAGATCAGAAATGTCTCTAGATATTTTTTAAGTTGTTTAACTGTTTTATTGTTTTGTTTTGTTAACACTAAAGTCTCATATTGAATAAAAGTATTTTATTGTTTTACTTAATTATTTTACATTGTCAACATTAAAATCACATATCGACTATTTTATATATTAGAAGTAAATACTTAATTTATAAATAAGTTAATTAAAAATAATATCTTTTAATATTATGATGTATTCTTTAGTAGGCATATTAATTCTGGTCGCATCAGTCACCTATTACACTTACGTAGTTACTACTTCCTATATATTAGACTTCAATAACGGATTAAAAGACAATGATAACGTAGAACAGTATATGAAATAGCTCCCAATTAACTAATCTACGTATCTGAGCCAATCTAATTAATTTTTTATTTTTTTCATAGACTAACATTCAAGTATAGCTTCCTCGAGTATAATTTGCTCAAGAACAAAGAAATCCGAGATGAATTCCACATCAAGGGGTTTGGAATTATAATTGTGGAACAATATTGGAATAGGTTTTGTACCTATCCTACGCATGACACTGTATTATCATTGCATAGGCTATCAACCGTAGCCATCATTCTTGACTCGTATCCTTGTTCACTGAGTTGTTCCTGGTCAGAGCTTTCTTTCTCCAACGCTTTGTCATAGGCCTTCTTCAAAGGTTTCTTCTCCCTGCCATGCCTCCTCTTAGTTATGCCAATGGCAAGATCATTTGGGAACAAGGTGTGCCAAACGAAAGCATGAAGAAGAGTGGACACAAGCAGAACAAAAACCATTGTTGATGACATAAATGAGAGCCCAAGAGTAAGGCCCTTGCTTATGACGGAAGGAACCTGCCCTGCAAACTTGATGGTTGCTATTGACGCAGTTGTCATGGGAAAGGTGTAAGACCACCACGCCACTGAAAACCTGCCCATTAGTAAAGGCATGATCAATGAATAATTTGATATTCAACTAAGTTGTCAATAGCTACTTAAAAACTGTTAGAAACGCCTTCAATCATTTTCACTCAGTTATCCCAAAATCTAGATTTTTGAACTAAAAAGTTTTGAAAAATGCTAATCACACATCTCACACACACATTTCTTACATTTGCTTATGTACCAAAATCAGAGTGTAGGTGTAGAAAATAAAGTGAATCAAGCTGTAATCAAATGATAAAAATTATGTAGATATGAGATGATGCGTATAAAGTATGTTTGTCTAACATTGTTGTAAGTTTTTGAACATCTTAATGGAGAGAATATTGTAATTTTACCTGAAACCAGTGAAGAAATTGATCCGCACAACAAGTGAAACGTAGAGAAACAAGGCGACGAAATAGCATGTTGTGGATAACCCATCAAATTCACCACAGATATTCTCCCAAGCAAGACTGGCTGCTGAGGGAGCTGTAATAAACATGAGTACACAGCGTGCAGCTCCTTGGGCAGTGCCTCACTTGTTGGCAACCTTTGATACAATGTAACAAACACCACAAGATAATATGCAAAGCCAACAGCCCACAAGAATTTGGCAGCTTCTTTCCAACCCACTTTTGAAGCTAAAATTGCCCCAACAAAGTTTCCAACTAAGAAAGATGGGGAGAGGGATTGGCAACCTTACACAGACGCCTTTTGCCCCCAGAAAGCCACTGACCATAGATTTGAGAGTTCAAGGAGGAAGTAGGGTGCCATGAAAGTGCACCAAATGGCAGGATGAAGGGTTTCTGGGGCCAGTTTAGGAGGTGTACCAATGGCCAGAAACATGCAGACAACCCAAGGGCCAAAGAAGAAGTTGACTCTAACTGGATGGAAATACTCTCTTTTGACTGCTTCAAAGTAGAATATGCATTTGAGAACGTAGGTGAAGGAAACAGTGATTAACACTACTACGGCCAACAACCATAGGGCAAAGTTGATAGCTGGGGTAATATGGAGAAATCTGGTGGCAGGATTTGTTGCCAGGGCATGCCACAGAACCGCTTGGCTACTTAGGCCAAGACATATACCAAAGCATCCGATAGGAAACCGAAGGACAAAGGGCCACCTCTCATCTTTTGGGAGAAGAATGTCTTCGAAGTCCTGTGCCAAAAATGTATGTGACAACAATGATATATTTAGTGCCGTACAATTTTTAATATTTTGTGCAACTAATTTGAGTGATCTTACTACTATTCTATTGATAACAACTTTCACATGCTTGTAGATTTCCAAACTATAAATAATATTAATCAAGCTAAGGTGTTAGAATTTTATGGCTTTAAGCTTCTATTGATTGGTGTAGCTGGTTTTATGAAATTGGTCGTATGAATAATATGATATTTTCTTTGAAATCCCATATTATTATATGATTTATTATGAATTTTGAAATCATTGTGTATATAATTCTTGGGCTGGGGCCTAATTGGCAAATGTGCTAGATTATGGTGTAAAACTTGGTAGCTAAAGTCTAAGATGGATGAAAATTAGACAATTTTTGATTTCATAGGCAGACTTAGAATGAAAGATCCCGTATACGAAATCTTTTTGAATTCTTGAATTTACGTTATTTGTAAAATGTTTTTAAGAGCTATATAATCTCTAAATTGATCAATGATTACTATTTCATGGTGTTTCTTCCATCATATATATATATATATATATAAAATATATATAAAATATATAAAAGCTGAAGCATGCGCTGTGAGATCTCCACGTCAACAAGCTTAAGTTCTCTGAAACAACCACGTCAGCAAATTTTTAACATTCTCACTTTGTGAACACCCAATTTCGTCCGGACATAAATTTTTTTAAAAAAAAAAATTTAAAATTATTATTATCATTATTAAAAAAAAATTATTATTTAATTAATTGAATAAATAATAATAATAATAATAGCATAGAAAATAATAAAGTTAGAAAACATAATGAAAAACAAAAAAAAAAGGGGAGAGAAGGGATTTGGGCCTGATCAGCCCAGGAAACACTAAACTCGGATCCCTCACCCATGACCCGGATCCACTGAACCCAGACTCACCCATGACCCAGTACCCATTTTCGTTTGACACCTCTCTGGAAACCCTAACCTCATTCACCCCAAAGCCCCATCAGCCTCACCCACAGCAGCCTCCTCCCCTTCTCTGCCAAGCCCTAGCTCTCCCTCTCCCTCTCCCTAGCCGCACACCTAACTCAACTTCACAGGGCTCCAAGCTCTGCTACACCACTGCTACACGCGACCAAGCCGTGCAGCCTCCATCGCGAGCTTCAAGGAACCATGGCGGCGGCACTAAACGACCCCAACGTAGAGACACGGATTCACTTTCACCGGCGGTTCTTTGAGCCCCTTCCGACAAAGCTCACGGCGCGAGGATACCATTTTGGGGTGGGATTTTGCGTGGAGCAGAGGAAGAGCGTGCAAAAATGGAAGTTGTGAGGGGAGTTCAAGATTGCAGGAGTCAGAGGTTGGAGTTTGCGTGGAAGAGAGGAAAGAAATACAAAAATGGAAGGCTTGAAAGGACTAGAGCTCTGCAACCCGAGAACCGCAAAGCAACCGTCATTTTTGCCCAGCCATCTACTATAAATTGCAGAGGACGAAATTTAGAGGGTTCGGATTCTCTTCTTCTTTCTCTAGCTTTCACTGATCTGAAAGAGAAACTTCTTCTGTGTTTTTTTTTTAGAAAGAAATTTGAGAGGATTTTACTTGTAATTTCTGAGAGCATTATAGAGATTGTGAAAGGAAAATCTAAGGATTGGAAGATTGAAAGGGGATTGTAGTTGTTGCCGTACTCCACTGTTTGGAAAATCCTCATTCGGTATTTTCGTTTTCCTTCTTATTTCATTTTCTGTCACAACTGTATTGAAACTTGAGAATATTGAATGAATGAAAGTTGCCATGTTTTTTTTTTTAGTCTGATCCTGTGCAAAACATGAGAATTTGATCTCTAACGCATAAATGTTTCTACTCAATTTAGTGCATTCTTCGTTGTCTACTTCCTGTTTGATAGAATGCCTGAGTCGTTTTTTTATAAAAACCTATTAACACTGAATCTTTCTTATTTCGCAAGATGAGTGGAATGAATTATTGATCAATAATTGTTGGTTTCTGAAGTGGTGTGATCCTCATCTTGCTCTCATCTTTAATGAAATATGAATGTGTAAAGGTGTGTTTTGGGTCTGATTTTTCAACATGAAGCATGGGCATATTGTCTCATTGGAAATTTTTTTGTATAAAAACGGAATTGTCGTATCTGTTCCATATCATTCTACTGATTATTGCTTGAAGTTTCGTGGATTCTGACATAAATATGTGAACTTATTTCTTGTGCAAATTTTGTCCTGAACGTTTGATGGCCATGAGCCCTGTTACATTCAATTAATAGGATATGTGAATCCATGGAATAGTGACATTGTAATCCTAGTCTTGGATATCATGTCTTTTATACTCACTGGTTGTTAGTGCTGGAATGTTGAAGTGCTTGAAATATGATGACATAACAGTATGCGTAGGTACTGGTTCAAGCATGAGAATGTTTGGGCTGGGAAATTAATGACTAATGAAAGGATTTATCTTGCATAAGAAAGGCTAAATTCATTGTTTGCCCGTTAACTTCGTGGTGCATTAGAGTAGTTTAATTCAATGCATTCTGTTTTGTATTTATAATTTGTTTGGCTGAATAGGAATGAAGAACCTGAGCCTCAATACTGTTACCAGGCTTTGAATGATTTTTGTTTCTTGAGTTTAATATTTTTGTATGACATAGATGATGATTAGAGTGTAATAACACATGTTGGTGTAGGCAATTACTTTGTGATTTAACATGATGCAAGATCCACCCCGTTTTAGTCTTGCCCTGTTTTGATATACAGATTTGTAAAGATGTTGATATATTATGTTGAGTATGCTGTTTGTAACGAAAAAGGGGAAGAATCAAACGAAATAATGGAGAAAAGTAAAAAAAGGGGACAAGTATATTTGAAAAGGGTTAAATCTGATAATAGTAAAAAAAAAAAAAAAAAAAAGGAATTTGTGTGATGTCCCTGATCATAATCATTTCCTGTTGATAATAAGTCTCCATTTTGTCAATGATTGGAAGCATAGACATGTTCCTGGTGAATATATAAATTTGATGTTGGTTGGCTGGAGTTCTAAGTGCCTGTATCATGCTCTGTTTTTCGTTGTGATTTTTCATTCCTCTTAATGATGGAGTTCATGCTGAGATTTGATTTTGCGGGTTCTATGGCAGTTTATTTTTTTATATGGCTTTCCACGGGGTCTGCATCTGCTTGTCGTACTCTAGCTTGGCTACTTGTCATTGTATTTGTTCCCAAATTAATAGCATTTTCTGATTGGGTAGCCTGTTGCAATCAGAGTTGCACAAAGGCCTTATATGTGTGCCTAAAGTGTTTTTACGTGGAAAGGAATTCTGGAGGCAGGGGCCATTGTGTGGCTAGTGGTCCATATGCATCAATTTGCATTCTTATCAAGCTTGAAAATGTGAAAAAAAGGGACAAATCATTCTGAATTAGAACAAAAGAAATGACCAAAAAGAAATAAGTAGACTTGAATATGGATGATGGGAATAATGGTAGTAATCCATGTGAAACGCTTTATACGAATATCAGCTTTTCCTTTTTATTAGTAGGTTATCCTTTGTGCTAATAGCTTATCCTGTCCTTTTTTAGTTTTATTTGCTTAGTAAAAATTTTTTTTTTTTTCTCTTTCTTTTTCTTTAGGCATAGTTGGCGTTTTCCTTTAAAAAAAAAAATATAATAAAGAGTAGAAAACAAAAGTAAAAAATAAACTGGTAAAAGTAAAAAAATAATAAAAATAAAATAAAAAATAAAAAAAAATAATAATTAAATCTTGTATGGAGAAAATAAAACAAGGATGGTTGAGCTGTGACAGCTTACTAATTTTGTCTTTTTAGGATCATCTGAATTGTGACAATTCGATGATTCACTTCTCTAAAGTTTTTGGTGACATTTTGAAACAGAATTCTTTTCAAGCTGAATTTTTACAATTTTATCCAAAAGGTTCTTGTCTATCTTATATAAATGGTGAAACGAAATTTCCTTTGATTCAATGGGTTGAGTTTGTGCTGTTCTTAATACCTTTTCTTTAATTCTTTCATTTTTGTACATGTTGGCTCTTGTACGTTTTTACACATTTACATTTTAATTTTAATTTCTTTGTTATCTTTTATCTCTTCACTAAAATAAATAAATGAATAATTAACTCTAAAAAATATATATATATGTAAAAAAAAATAGAATAAAATAATTGAACTTTGTGAAAAGAAAATAAAATTAATTTAGGCTGACGAACTTGTTAATTTTGTCCTTTTAAATCATCTAAATTGTGACATGTTTGATGATTTATTTTCTAAAAATTTTCAGTAAAATTTTGAAATGAAATTAAATTCTCATAATTTATTTATAAAGGGTGTGAAAATTTCTATAAAAAAAATTAATAATAAAATAAAAATAATTGAATTTTGTGAAAAGAAAATAAAATTAATTTAGTTGCGAAATAAATTGTTAATTTTGTCCTTTTAAATCATCTAAATTGTGACAGTTTGATGATTTATTTTCTAAAAATTTTCAAGTAAAATTTTGAAATGAAATTAAATTCTCATAATTTATTTATAAAGGGTGTGAAAATTTCTATAAAAAAAAATTAATAATAAAATAAAAATAATTGAATTTTGTGAAAAGAAAATAAAATTAATTTAGGCTAAGACGAACTTGTTAATTTTGTCCTTTTAGAATCATCTAAATTGTGACAGTTTGATGATTTATTTTCTAAAAATTTTCAGTAAAATTTTGAAATGAAATTAAATTCTCATAATTTATTTATAAAGGGTGTGAAAACTTCTATAAAAAAAAATTTAATAATAAAATAAAAATAATTGAACTTTGTGAGAAGAAAATAAAATTAAGCGAAATTTGAGACAAACTTAATTTTGCCTTTTTAAAATCATCTAAATTGTGATAGTTCGATGTTTTCTCTTTTTAAAAAAAAAAAAAAAGAAGAAGGCTTGAGTGAAATTTTTGAAACAAAATTAAATTTTCATAATTTATTTATTTATCTTTTAATAAATGGGTAAAATAAATTTTTAAAAGTTACACAAATTGCACAACTAATTTAAGGTAACCGTCTTAGGATGGATGTATCAGGGGTGCTGTGGGGTTAAGTCCTCACCCTTCCCTGTGCATAATCAGACTCCCGAACCTGAATTTTTGAATGTAGACCATTATCTTTTGGTTTTCCAATTTTTCCAAAAAAATAAAATAAAATTGGTGGCGACTCCCTTAACCTTAAATCTTGTTAATTTAAGTCGTTATCCCGCCGCGATCACGGTCGCGACAGTTGGCGACTCCACTGGGGACATGTTGAGAGTCAAGCCTTGGCAAGTTGGTTGTGCAAATGTTTGTGACATTTATACGTTTGTTTTACTCTTATTATTTATTTTATTTTATTTTAAATTATTTATTGATTATTTTAACTGTGATTTTGTGTTAGTATGCAAACCATAGGATAGAGGCTCTTTCAGAATTTTCTTTTGCATTCGTTTTGCAGGATGTGGGTAGTTCTTAGGGTTGTAAAGGTTTGTATGCTCCCTACACACACCGCAATTACACGTTTATCACACACGTTCGAGCGGGGCCCTATACCCGGGTCTGAGTGAAGCCTAAGCTAAGTAGAGGTTGTGTAGTGGTAGCCATTTTGGATGTACATCCTGTTTGGCTATGGCGAAAACCTCATCTAGAGTGTGCCTTTTTCATAAATGTCCCGCACTTGGTGGTTTACCCACTACTTGTGGTTAACATTTTGATATGGGACTAAGCTCTAGAAGCCTTTAGAATAGAAGAGCCACCCAAGAGTTCTCACGAATCAGAAATGCTCATAGATCCTTAGGGTAGAACTCCTCAAATTTAAGGCAATCCCTTAGGGCACAAAGGGAGCGTACCTTCTTCTTATCTTCAAATTTATCCATGTCATCATTACTTTTGTATACATACATAATAAGTAGCGTGGTCCATTGATGTGATAAACCTAATCGCACCCCGCTAAAAAAAAAAAAAAAAAAAAAAACAAATTTTACTCAAAAATAAAAAAAAGGAGAGAAGTTTTTTTTATCTCCTTTCTAAAAAGGGAGGGTGCAAATCAATATTAATGGACCAACTATTTATCATTTGGTCTAAAATAAATAAATAAATAAATAAATAAATAATGCCTTGCGTTCTTGCATCATATTTCTTACCACACTTTAATCTCTTTGTCGTTCTTCAGAAAAATTTATTAGAAGGCCGTTAAACCCAACCAAGATTTGAAGTGAGTATCTTTGATGGAAAGAAATATGGGATCAGATAATAGGGATACCAGCTTGAAAAAGACTCTGCGACTCAAGGCCAACAAGGTCAACACTGAAAGCCTAGTGGTTCTGGGTCGTTTGTTGAAGAAGACTCAACGTATGATGTTCGCAACAAAGTATGGGAAGATTCTGGACTTACTAGAGGTGAATGTGCAAGTGGAAGCAATCACTGCAATGGCCCAATATTATGACCCACCTCTTAGATGTTTCACTTTTCAGGATTTCCAATTAGCACCTACTCTGGAAGAATTTGAACAGATCCTAGGTTTGCCGTTGGAAGGTAAAAAGCCATACTGCTATTTGGGACATTATGCATCCATCCAAACCATAGCAAATGTTTTGAAAGTATACGTGAGGGACTTGCAAGGTGCGCAACAAAATAGGAATGGAACCAAAGGATTTTCAAGAGAATACCTTGAAGGACATATGCACCACTTAGCCAAAAGTGGAGATTGGGATACTTTCATGGATGTGCTAGCCCTCACCATCTACGGCACAGTCTTGTTCCCTAATATTGATGACTATGTGGATTATGCAGCAATTGACGTGTTTCTCGATTACAAGTTTAACACTAATAATCCGGTCACAGCCATTCTCGCGGATGTTTATTGTACCCTGAACTTTTGTCACGAAAAGAATGGCAAGAGAATCCTCTGTTGCTTGCCAATCTTGTATGTTTGGCTCATAACTCATGTTTTTAGTAGATCATACAAAACAGAGTGCCCTATCGCTGACTTCAATATGTACCAGCTGAAGACCAAGAGCAGCCGTGAGTGGGCAGAATATTTGGCGAAGTTGGATGAAAGACAAGTTAGATGGTATCCTCGGTGGAAAGACGTAGAAACTATCATCTACCAGTGTGGAAGGTTTCCAAATGTGCCTCTCATGGGTACACGAGGATGTATTAATTACAATCCCGCCTTGGCACAACGACAACTTGGTTATCCCATGATGGGACCACCTGCAGAAGTCCAAATAACCCCTTTTGTTCTTTACTACACAGATACAGAGAAATGCTGAGTCACTTGAATATCCTAATGCTTGGAGCAAGGTCATTCGAAAGGGAAAAGAATTAGGAGTCCGAAGTTGTGCGACAAGGAGAGCTACCGCCAATGGGTTAAAGACAGAGTTAGGAAATCAAGTTACCATTCAAGACCCCAACAATCCCTATGGTTGGTGAATCTTCAACCTCAGCTTCGATTGAAAATGAAGAGACAAAAGAATTGAAAGCAAGGCTCACAAAGATGAACGAGGAAAAGGAGAAAATGGAAGCTGAGTTGAGAGAGACTCGACAAGCATATGCAACCTTAATGAGAGATAATGCTTTGAAAAAGAACACACTCTCGAAGGGGCTAACAAAAAAATGAAAATGGAACATGATTACATGCAGAAAACCAAGCGTTGTCTGGGGGCTGCAAACAAAGAATTAGGGCTTCGAAGGCAAGAAAGAGACGAGCTATGGCTGAAAACCAACAACTCAAGGAACAACTCAAAAATGCCAGGTTGACTCAAAATAACGCGATGCAACTAGTGGAAGAAATGAGGCAGCAGATGGAAATGACATCTAAGCAATATGAAGACACGGTTAAGAACAACAAGCTCCACGTGAAGGAGACGGTTACAAAGTACGAGGCAATATTACAACAAGAGCAGAAGAAAATAAGGGAACTGATGGGTCAGGTAGAACAACAAAGAAGGGACATCAATGGAGGGAAGGAGGAAGCCCATTTTTGGAGGAGTCGCTTTGCAAAGATAGCATGTTTAGCTAACTCGGCGATCGCAGATACTCCATATCATTTGAAGAAGGCTGATGAAATGGTCAATCCTCTTGAGACGCCAGCAGAAATCCGTGACTTCATTGAGTACTGCAAGGACCTTGTAGGGAAAATGAAACAAATGACCAAGGCATATTCAGATAGGGAATAGTCACATTTAGCTAGGTCATGATGTATTCAGCTAAGAACCAATGTATTTTGATTGTCACATCTTTTCAGTTGAATGAATGAAGTATGCTTATTTTGACATCCATTTTCTGATCCCGTATTTCATTCGAGACTTAATACTTTTGAACAAGACGTTCTGGGTTATAGTCACGGCAAACAAAGATCAAAGATACTCACTTTCAATCTATTTGGCAGAAAACCACTAACGGTCCTCTAGCAAATAATGAACACAATCACTGATCTCCAAAAATAATAATAATAATTTGAATTTTTACAATTTTCAGGTAAAAGAAAAATTAAATCATTGCTCGTCCTCGGAAATCGCAGATCGCGCAAACCCGGGCCTACGAAACAAGGCTGCAAACTAGGCTAAAAGAGATGTCGAGCTCAGAAAGAAATTTGAATCAAGAGGTAGACGAAATAAGGGAAAGAATCAATACGATGGCAGAAGGACAATCAAGGGTCGAAGATTTACTTGAGACAGCTTAATGAGACCCTTAGAACAACAAATGGAGCCTCTGTCAAGACCTTTGGACGAACGCAAATGTGAATAATAACGTGAATGAAGAAGAAGATTCTATGAATGGAAATCTTGACAAAGGGAACAACAGTGCGGGAGTCACTCATGAGCAACCGGTAAAAATATTTCTGAACAATAACTCAGAAAAGGAAAAATTAAGAGATGAATTAATGGGAAAAATGCAAGAGCAAATTAAAGCCATGCAAGGTCCTAATTTATACGGCTCAGTGGGAATCGATGAATTGTGTCCGGAGGTTGAAGTTAACATCCCAAAGGACTTCAAAATGCCAGATTTCTCAAAGTACGACGGAAGTACCAACCCAAAGTTTCATTTAAAGACCTACATCACTAAGATGGCTATTTGGTCACGGGATCAAAAGTTTCGATCAATTTTTTTCATGAGAGCTGATTTGGGCGAGCTTTGGAATGGTACATGCAACTTGATCATTCGAGGATTTCCTGCTGGGATGATCTGACAAGCTTGTTCTTGGGGCAATATCGATTTAACATCGATACTGCACCTACCCGAGAACAATTAGGGGCCATGCAAAAGAAGAATGGTGAAACTTTCAAGCAATATGCCCAAAGATGGAGAATGCTGGCAGCCCAAGTTCAACCACCATTGACTTCGTCGAAATGAGTTCGTATTTTATGGGGACCTTAGGAACACCTTTTATTGGGTTAATGGCAGGGGCAACTTACAATGATTTTGCTGACCTGATTGTGGCTGGAGAAAGGATTGAAAATCTTGCAAAAGCTGGAAAATTACCTATTGGGAATACAGAGAGCAGTTTTCCTAGGAAGGTGACACCCATAAAGAAAAAAGAACCAGAAGTCAGCTATGTGCAACAACAAAACCCACGCTTTCCTCGTAATCCACAATCATACCCTGCTTATCAAGCCCCATCGCCCAATACCCCAGCTTACCAGACTTCATACCAAGTGAACCATGTTCCATCACCACATCCGTATACTCCCGCTCGCCCTGTTTATACTAATCGTCCTCCCACTCCTCGAAATCCAGGAAACCAAGGGTATGCTCGACCCCCGTCGAATCTACCCCCTTTTCCAAAATTGCCAATCTCCAATGCTGACCTGTTTCAACAATTGTTCGATGCGCACCTAGTCGCATGCGTCCCTCGCCGCCCATGGTACCCCATTCCCACTTGGTACAACCCTAATGCAAATTGCAAGTTCCATATGGACAGCCCAGGACACTCAATCGAGGATTGCGAAGTGTTTAAAACAATAGTCAGGAAGCTGATTGCCTGCGGAAAGCTAGATTTTGAAGAGGAGAAAGGGCCTAGCATTACCAGCAACCCAATTCCGAATCATGGGAAAGGAAGTATAAATGCATTAGAAAAAGACAAGGAGGGGGTTCAAAAGGTAGCAAACGTCAAAACACCTATGAAGTTAATATTCCAAGGTCTGGTCCAAGCAGGTTATTGTTCTTCAGTAACCTTGGAGGAGGTAGGATTTGAATATGAAGCTTGTTGCGAATACCATATGGAGAAGGGACATGATATTGAGAGTTGTCAGGAGTTCAAAACTCAGTTGCAGAAATTCATGGCTTTAGGTATAGTGGATGTTACTCGAGCAAGAGAATCCGCAGGAGAAATAGGTACCGTGGAGCGTTTAGTTCTTAAACTTCCGCGTGCTGGTGAAGTCCCAAACTCTGGGAAGATCGTCATAGCAATAAAGAAACCTACACCTTTTTCCTATAATGATACCCATGCCGTACCTTGGAAGTATGGTGTCAAAGTAGAGACACAAGGTAATGTAGGGCAAACCTCTTCAGTCCCTATCGCTCAAATAGCAGAGCTCGCACAAACAATGCTTGAGTGTTTGGGACATAGGGGAATTACAAGAAGCGGCAGTGCTATGGGCAAGAAGATAAGGCTGGGAAAGGAAAAGCAATCAGTATAGAAACAAAGGAAGAAGAGGAAGATGAATTCCTAAAAATTATGAAGCAAAGCGAGTATGATATTGTAGACCAACTCAGGAAGACTCCAGCTCGGATATCTCTTTTGTCACTTATCATGAACTCGACCTCATCGAAAAGCACTGCAAAGAAGTGTTGAATGAAGCCTATGTGAAGCCAGATATTACCGCGGAAAACTTAGTGAACATGGTGGACCCGGTAAGGCACGTCAATGTGATCCCTTTCTCTGAGGAAGAAGTGGTACGTTCGACAGGAAGTAACCCGCGTGCCCTGCACATCACTTTGAAATGTCAGGGGTATGTAGTTGCAAAAGTTTTAATCGATGGAGGTTCCGCATTGAACGTCCTCCCGAAGAATACCTTGTCCCAACTGGCTATGAGTGTAGAAGACCAAACCTCAAGAAATGACGGTGCGAGCCTTCGATGGAAGAAAAGAGGGATTATGGGAGAAGTGACCCTTCCACTCGAGATAGGTCCAAGTTGCTTTCAAGTACTGTTTCAAGTAATGGAGATTGAGCCTACATACACTATGCTGTTGGGTAGACCATGGATCCACGCCGCTGGTGTTGTTCCCTCAACCTTGCACCAATGCTTGAAATACATTGAAAATGGATGCCTAGTTACCGTTCGAGGAGAAGAAGAAATCCTACTAATGAAACCTATTTCCATGCCTTATGTTGAAAACGCTGAACTTGAGGTGGACAACTTCTTACATAGCTTCCAGCTGATAGAAGCAAAAACAAAGAAGGAAGAATCATCCTCCAAAGATGTTCATCAAGTTGTGACTCGCATCATGACTAATAATGGTTATCAAGCCGGGAAAGGTTTAGGAGTTCAGTTGCAAGGAATCAAGTCTATGATTACCCTGCCAGAGAACAAGAACAGATTTGGGCTAGGATATGAGGCGTCTTTAGAAAGAATGATGAAGCATGGCTTGGTTCTCGATGAGGGAAAAAGGGAGAATAAACTGATAAAGACGATTCCTCATCTGAATGAAACATTCCCCGCACCTGCTGAAGTTATCAATGGAACCTCCAGTCATCAGTTCCGCCTAATCATTAACAATGTGGAAGAGGACTCAGGAGAGGACCATGCTATCCGGCCCTCCAATAATTCGGAACCTCTGAATAATTGGAGATCTGAGGCGTTATTTGATGTGGTTGCCATAAAGTAATTGTTTAGTCATGAAGCTATCTTAGACTTTTGTAATCCTGAATTTATTTTAACTTTTATCGAAGCATTAATGTATTGAACTTGTGTGTTTCTTAATATGTTTCTCTGCTCATGTTATCTTTCATCAAAATGTCAATGCAATGAACTTGTACCCTTCTCAGTTGATCCGTTACTTTGTTTCTTTTCTTGACTTACGCTTTTTCTTAGTCTTGTCCAAATACCATATTTTCTTCTGTCAATAATTTCCAATCTGGCATAAATAAACCTTCCAGGGATTTGGGTCTTGTAGAGGTATTGTCTCACGAAAGGATTCCTGAAAGCTCAAAGATGGATTCTTATTCGATGATGGATACAGATGACCATGATTCAAATGAAGATATGAATGTCACTGAAGAGTTTGCCAAATTGGTAGAAAGGTCAGAAAGAGAATTCAGCCTGGATGAAGAGGAAGTGGAGGTAATCAACATGGGGACTGACGAAGATAAGAAAGAGTTAAGGTTAGTGGATAACCGGAGCGAGAAAACATGATCAAATTATTCGAGACTACATGGATGTCTTTGCATGGTCTTATCGCGATATGCCGGGGTTGGATTCGAGCATAGCTTCCCACAAAATTCCACTATACCCCAATGTTGAGGCGAAAAGCGAAATTGAGAAGAATGCACCCCGAAATGTCTTTAAAAATCAAGGAGGAAGTCACCAAGCAAATTGGAAGCAGGATTTTTAGAAGTATCTAGGCACCCAGAATGGGTAGCAAATATCGTCCCCGTTCCAAAGAAAGATGGAAAAGTCAGGATGTGTGTGGACTATAGGGATTTGAATAAAGCTAGCCCTAAAGATGATTTCCCATTGCCTCACATTGATGTCCTTGTCGATAATGCAGCAAGAGGCCATAGATTCTCTTTCATGGATGGGTATTCTGGTTACAATCAGATTCCTATGGATGCGAATGATAAAGAGAAGACCACATTCATCACAGCTTGGGGAACTTTTTGTTACACAGTTATGCCGTTCGGGTTGAAAAATGCTGGGGCCACCTATCAACGTGCCATGGTTGCGTTATTCCACGATATGATGCACAAAGAAATTGAGGTATACGTGGATGACATAGTGGCCAAATCCAAAGAAGGAGAAAGCCACGTGGCGATTGCAGAAGCTGTTTGAGAGACTCAGAAAGTACAAGTTAAGGTTAAACCCAGCAAAATGTGTTTTTGGTGCATCAGCTGGAAAACTGCTTGGATTTGTTATTAGCAAGGAAGGGATCAAAGTGGACCCTGACAAAGTCAAAGCAATACAAGAGATGGCAGCCCCTAAGACCGAAAAGGAAGTAAGAAGCTTTCTCGGGAGGTTGAACTACATTGCTAGGTTCATAGCCAATCTGACTAGTACCTGCGAACCGATCTTCAAGTTACTAAAGAAACAACAACCAGGAGAATGGGATGAACTTTGTCGGAAGCATTTGAGAAAATAAAAACTTACTTGCAAAGTCCTCCTATTTTGGTGCCACTGCACTGGCCGCCTTTGATCTTGTACCTCACGGTTTTACTGAGACGTCCATGGGAGCAATGTTAGGGCGAAGACGATGAAACAAGAAAGAAAGAACAGGCCATTTACTATTTGAGTAAGTTCAATGATTGTGAGTCCCGATACATGGCAATCGAGAAGACATGTTGTGCACTAGTGTGGACGTCAAAAAGGTTGAGGCAATACATGTTGTACAATACCACTTGGCTGATCTCAAGAATGGACCCGATGAAATACATATTCGAAAGCCCTCACGTTTCCACACGAGTTTCCAAGTGGCAAGTGGTTCTTTCCGAGTTTGATATAAAGCACATGACTCGAAAATCTATCAAAGGGAGCGTAATTGCAGATCATTTAGCTGAGAACCCGCTTAATTACGATCAACCTGTAATGTTTGAATTCCCTGATGGGGATGTTTTAGTGGTTGAAGAAGAAAAGCTGGATGAAGAAGACACATGGAAGATGTTCTTTGATGGAGCAGTCAACATGTATGGGAGTGGCATAGGAGCAGTAATCACCTCACCAAGTGGGAAGCAATACCCTGTTTCCGTCAAGTTAGAGTTTGATTGCACTAATAATATTGCAGAATATGAGGCGTGTGCGCAAGGGTTGAAAGTTGCAATAGAATTGGGAGTGAAAGAATTACAAGTGTATGGAGATTCAGCACTGATAATTTATCAAGTAAATGGGGAATGGCAGACTAAGGATCCGAAATTGGTTCCATACCAGAAATATTTGATGCTATTGATTGAGAAGTTTGAAGGGATCACCTTTTCACACTTGACTCGAGATAAGAACCAATTTGCAGATGCTCTGGCTACCCTAGCTGTAATGACCAATCTGGATATTCATACTAATGTGCAGCCCATCCAAGTGAGGCACAAAATGAACCTGTTTATTGTTTTAATGTTGAGGAAGAAGAAGACGGTCAACCCCGGTTCCATGATATCAAGCAGGACATCCAGTTCAGAGAATACCCATCTGGGGCAAATGAGACAAACAAAAAGACCATCCGTCGGCTCTCCATGGCTTTCTTTTTGAGCGGGGAGATACTATACAAAAGGAATCATGATGGTACGCTCCTCAGATGTGTAGAAGCTAAGGAGGCCCTCACCATCCTAACCGAAGTTCATGAAGGGGTTTGTGGAACACATGCCAATGGTATCATGATGGCTCGCCAAATCCTTCGATGCGGTTATTACTGGTCCACTATGGAATCCGATTGCATAGGATATGTTCGAAGGTGTCATAAATGCCAAGCATACGCTAACCGCATTAATGCACCTCCTGTCCCATTGCATAATATGGTAGCACCATGGCCTTTTTCAATGTGGGGAATCGATGTCATTGGGCCAATAAACCCAAAAGCTTCCAATGGCCATAGGTTTATCCTAGTTGCGATTGATTACTTCACCAAGTGGGTAGAGGTCGCTTCCTATGCCAAGGTCACTCAAAAGGTCGTCCTTAAATTTTTGAGGGTGAACATTGTCTGTCGATATGGAATTCCGGAAAGGATTATCACAGATAATGCCCCAAATCTCAATAGCACCGAAATTAAGAACCTGTGTGAAAGATTTAAGATCAAACACCACAATTACTCGCTCCTTACAGACCCCAGATGAATGGTGCGGTAGAAGCGAGCAAATAAGAACATCAAGAAAATAGTAGCCAAAATGGTGGTCAACTACAAAGAATGGCACGAGATGCTCCCCTATGCTCTCCACGCATATCGCACTAATATCCGATCTAGCACTTTGGGCAACACCATTTTCCTTGGTATATGGCATGGAAGCGGTTTCCCCTATAGAGGTCGAAATCCCTTCCTTAAGAGTGTTGATGGAAGCCGAGTTAGAAGAGGTGAAATGGATAAAGACTCGGTATGAGCAGTTAAACATTATTGAAGAAAAATGATTAAAAGATTTGTCATGGGCAACTATACCAAAGAAGAATGGCAAGAGCTTTCAACAAGAAAGTACGCCTAGGGAGTTTCAAGCGGTGACCTAGTATTAAAGAAAAAACTTCCAAACCAAGAAGACGCCCGAGGCAAATGGGCACCGAGTTATGAGGGGCCTTACATTGTTAAACAAGCATTCTCTCGGAGGAGCCTTAATTTTGACAGATATGGATGGAACCGAATTGTCAAGGCCGACAAATGCTTGATGCATCAAGAAGTTCTATGCCTAAAAAAAAAAAAAAAAAGAAGAAAAGAGAAGAGAAGAAATAAAAGAAAAGAAAAAAAAAAAAAGAAAGAAGAAACCCGTTAGGTCGAAAACCATGGGCGGCCTAAGCAAAAGTTAGGGCATTTAAACCACGCAAAAGTAAAGTCGGCAAAGGCTTTCATAGGAGATGTCGCTTGAAAAGCTCACCCAAAAAAAAAAAAAAAAAGCGGGGCAATTTTGAGCAGTGGTGGAAGAAAAGAAACTGGGGCAAATTTGGTGCAGTGATCAGTAGAAAAGGATTTGTATCATTGGCAGTCAATGGTTGTAATATCCATCTGAGAATTAGGTCCTATCTAAAGAGAATAAAGGAATCCTAACTGGGGCAATTACCTTTCGCACTGTCTTTGCATCATCTTTTTGTATTCTTTGTCATTTTCAATGCCTTTATGTGCTTGAGAACATTCAAATGAATGAAAATACCTTTCTTTTCTCTCTCTTATTCTTTTCTTTCTTTCATACCTGTGAAATCACATATGTTTATTACAAAACGCTTCGATGAAATGGAATATAAATTCAGCATCATTGACTCAATAATCTAATGGCAATCCTCCAATTAACAAGCTAGATAAAAAAGTGTGTTAGAAGTTTCAAATGAAGGGAGAAATTGAAAACATACTCCCTATACAGTCTGCGATGCTAAGAGCGAGACTGTGTGGCTGATGAGCAAACTTAGAAGTAAAGCCACCTCAACGTTTGAAGATCCCAAGGAATTGGAAATGAGTTGATAAGCCCTAGTTTGCAAGAGTTTGTGCCCGGGTTTGACGGATCAAAACTTTTCGAGGAAGCAATTAGCATCCAGCATGTAAGTGAAAGTTCTTAATATTTTCGATCCATCGACATGATTGAGTTGCAGTACCACATCTTTTCATGATCAAAAGATAGGGAGCCGCAACGTTTCTGCGTAGTGACGTCTCGGCTTTTACGCCTAGCTTCACCGTAAAAAAAAAAAAAAAAAAAAAACAAAAAAAAAAACAAAACGAAAAAAAAAACAAAAAAAAAAGAACACAAACAAAACAAAAAATATTTTCGGGACACAGAAGCCCATCGCATTTTAATCTTCGGGACACAGAAGCCCACTGTCATTTAATTTTCGGGACACAGAAGCCCATCGCGTTTAATTTTCGGGACACAGAAGCCCACTGTCATTTTAATTTTCGGGACACAGAATGCCCATCGCATTTAATTTTCGGGACACAGAAGCCCACTGTTATTTTAATTTCGGGACACAGAAGCCCACTGCATTTTAATTTCGGGACACAGAAGCCCACTGCATTTTAATTTTGGGACACAGAAGCCCACTGCATTTTAATTTTCGGGACGCAGAAGCCCATCGCATTTAATTTTCGGGACACAGAAGCCCACTGTCATTTAATTTTCGGGACACAGAAGCCCATCGCATTTAATTTTCGGGACACAGAAGCCCATTGTTATTTTAATTTCGGACACGAAGCCCACCGCATTTTAATTTTCGGGACACGGAAGCCCACTTGCATTTTGATTTCGGACACGAAGCCCACTTGCATTTTAATTTTGGGACACGAAGCCCACCGCATTTTAATTTTCGGAGACACGTAAGCCCATTATCATTTTAAATATCGGGACACAGATACCCACTTTTTTAATTTTTTAGGACTTCAGATATCCATTGTTTTTTATTATTTTTGGGTCAAGCCCATTGCCTTTGATAATTCTAGGTCACAAGGTCACCCAGCATTATTTCAAAAAAAAAAAAAACTCTTTTAATCAGTAAACGTCAACTGAGCTGCGACAGCTTAGTGCCAATGCGGTGACGTCTCTGACTTTACGTTGAGCTTCACCTTGGTAGGATTAACGACGTTGTGACAACTTGTAAATCCACGTTTGAGTTCACTGGCTTTCAACCAATATCTTTGCCACTTCATTCATACCATCTCTGGGCCAAGCCCACTTTTTTTACATACCGGGTCACAAGATCGCCCAACGTCTGTGAAATAATAATAAAAAAAGAACCAAACTCCTTTAAGTAAATAAACGTCAATTTAGCTGCAACAGCTTATTGACAACACAGTGACGTCTCTGGTTTTACGCTGAGCTTCACCCTGGTAGGATCAACGACACTGTGACAGCTCGTAAATCCGCACTTAAGCTTACTAGTTCGCGATTAGTACCATTTCATCATCGGACAAAATTTAAGTTCACGTCTTTACTCGTTTCTTACGGCGATAATACGAAGAACTACGGTTATTCCTAGTATCTAGTAAGAAGCAAGTAAAGAGGGGCAACTGTGAACACCCAATTTCGTCCGGACATAAATTTTTTTAAAAAAAAATTTTAAAATTATTATTATCATTATTAAAAAAAATATTATTTAATTAATTGAATAAATAATAATAATAATAATAGCATAGAAAATAATAAAGTTAGAAAACATAATGAAAAACAAAAAAAAAAAAGGGGAGAGAAGGGATTTGGGCCTGATCAGCCCAGGAAACACTAAACTCGGATCCTCACCCATGACCCGATCCACCGAACCCGAGACTCACCCATGACCCAAGTACCCATTTTCGTTTGACACCTCTCTCGGAAACCCTAACCTCATTCACCCCAAAGCCCCATCAGCCTCACCCACAGCAGCCTCCTCCCGCTTCTCAAGCCCTAGCTCTCCCTCTCCCTCTCCCTAGCCGCACACCTAACTCAACTTCACAGGGCTCCAAGCTCTGCTACACCACTGCTACACGCGACCAAGCTGTGCAGCCTCCATCGCGAGCTTCAAGGAACCATGGCAGCGGCACTAAACGACCCCAGCGTAGAGACCTGGATTCACTTTCACCAGCGGTTCTTTGAGCCCCTTCTGACAAAGCTCACGGCGCGAGGATACCATTTTGGGGTGGGATTTTGCGTGGAGCAGAGGAAGAGCGTGCAAAAATGGAAGTTGTGAGGGGAGTTCAAGATTGCAGGAGTCAGAGGTTGGAGTTTGCGTGGAAGAGAGGAAAGAAATACAAAAATGGAAGGCTTGAAAGGACTAGAGCTCTGCAACCCGAGAACCGCAAAGCAACCGTCATTTTTGCCCAGCCATCTACTATAAATTGCAGAGGACGAAATTTAGAGGGTTCGGATTCTCTTCTTCTTTCTCTAGCTTTCACTGATCTGAAAGAGAAACTTCTTCTGTGTTTTTTTTTAGAAAGAAATTTGAGAGGATTTTACTTGTAATTTCTGAGAGCATTATAGAGATTGTGAAAGGAAAATCTAAGGATTGGAAGATTGAAAGGGGATTGTAGTTGTTGCCGTACTCCACTGTTTGGAAAATCCTCATTCGGTATTTTCGTTTTCCTTCTTATTTCATTTTCTGTCACAACTGTATTGAAACTTGAGAATATTGAATGAATGAAAGTTGCCATGTTTTTTTTTAGTCTGATCCTGTGCAAAACATGAGAATTTGATCTCTAACGCATAAATGTTTCTACTCAATTTAGTGCATTCTTCGTTGTCTACTTCCTGTTTGATAGAATGCCTGAGTCGTTTTTTTATAAAAACCTATTAACACTGAATCTTTCTTATTTCGCAAGATGAGTGGAATGAATTATTGATCAATAATTGTTGGTTTCTGAAGTGGTGTGATCCTCATCTTGCTCTCATCTTTAATGAAATATGAATGTGTAAAGGTGTGTTTTGGGTCTGATTTTTCAACATGAAGCATGGGCATATTGTCTCATTGGAAATTTTTTTGTATAAAAACGGAATTGTCGTATCTGTTCCATATCATTCTACTTGATTATTGCTTGAAGTTTCGTGGATTCGACATAAATATGTGAACTTATTTCTTGTGCAAATTTTGTCCTGAACGTTTGATGGCCATGAGCCCTGTTACATTCAGTTAATAGGATATGTGAATCCATGGAATAGTGACATTGTAATCCTAGTCTTGGATATCATGTCTTTTATACTCACTGGTTGTTAGTGCTGGAATGTTGAAGTGCTTGAAATATGATGACATAACAGTATGCGTAGGTACTGGTTCAAGCATGAGAATGTTTGGGCTGGGAAATTAATGACTAATGAAAGGATTTATCTTGCATAAGAAAGGCTAAATTCATTGTTTGCCCGTTAACTTCGTGGTGCATTAGAGTAGTTTAATTCAATGCATTCTGTTTTGTATTTATAATTTGTTTGATGAATAGGAATGAAGAACCTGAGCCTCAATCTGTTACCAGGCTTTGAATGATTTTTGTTTCTTGAGTTTAATATTTTTGTATGACATAGATGATGATTAGAGTGTAATAACACATGTTGGTGTAGGCAATTACTTTGTGATTTAACATGATGCAAGATCCACCCCGTTTTAGTCTTGCCCTGTTTTGATATACAGATTTGTAAAGATGTTGATATATTATGTTGAGTATGCTGTTTGTAACGAAAAAGGGGAAGAATCAAACGAAATAATGGAGAAAAGTAAAAAAAGGGGACAAGTATATTTGAAAAGGGTTAAATCTGATAATAGTAAAAAAAAAAAAAAAAGGAATTCGTGTGATGTCCCTGATCATAATCATTTCCTGTTGATAATAAGTCTCCATTTTGTCAATGATTGGAAGCATAGACATGTTCCTGGTGAATATATAAATTTGATGTTGGTTGGCTGGAGTTCTAAGTGCCTGTATCATGCTCTGTTTTTCGTTGTGATTTTTCATTCCTCTTAATGATGGAGTTCATTCCTCTAGAAAACGCTGTCTTTTATATAATTTTGTTGGAATTCAATAGTATTTTCAATTTCACCTGTCGTTCTAATTTGACTATATTTGACTTCTAATTTTATTTGAATAACACTACTGTAGTTTTTATGATTCAATACAATATTTACGTGAAATTATTTCAGAAACACTGTATAAAGGAAACTCTCCTTTAGAACTCAAATTTTTGTACACAACCTTAAAGTCAATATTAGTAAAAAATTGTGAATGAAAGTATAATGTGTTATGAGGTAGCTCTAATTAGTGTATATTATTTTATTTTCTTTATTATAGAGGAATGGTAATTATGTATGAGAGTAGTTTGACCTCTGAAAGATGTCACAAGGAAGTCTGAAGTTCAGAAGAATTTCTTTCAGATTTTTCATGTTCCCCCTTCTATCCATAATTCTGTATTAAGTTGGTTTTATCTTTCTTTCCCCTGTTGTTTACTTGATCTGCTATACAAGCAACTCCAAAATGTCTGAATGCAGATACTTTCAAGTAAAGGAGATATTGGTGTTTTCTGGAACAGCAAGCAGGAAACTACAGAGCCAATGGTGAGGCACAGTGCTTCATCGGTTTTCTCATCCCCATTTTTACGGATAGAAAAATTTCTTGATATCGCATCTTGCTTCAATTCTATACAGGAATTTAATTTCTACACAGAAAAGGGGGTTCAGCATAATCCACCAATTGAACTCTTTAGCAAGGTGAATTTATGCTTTGTTTTTGTGCGGGATACCTTTTTTCTTCCCTGCTTTCTTGAATTTACTCTAGAGTGCAGTGCAAAAGTGTTTTTGCATTACAACTTCGTCACTTCAATCAGTATTATTACTTACTTTCCATAAAGATATTTTTAATTCCCACAATTCTCCTTTCTTGAAATGTTAGTTGTCCCTGACATCTGAAGTCCAGCCAAATAATGGATCTCATTTGAAACTGCCTCAGCATTCCGGGATGTGCAGAAAGGTTTCCCCTCTATAATTTTGATTTGCATGTGATGATCTTGGATTATTTTTCATTTCTCTTGGCATCGCATTGAGTTATTTTTTTCTCTGTGCAAGGATTCAAAAGAAAATATATTAAATTTTTTTCATCCCGACCAACAGGTAATATATTAAGTATAGTAGCGTCTGAAGAACATGACTTCTATTGAGCCTATGCTTTTCATATCTTTTTCTTTGTTATTTTTAAATTTCGAATGCTATATTTTATTGTTTAGTGATACATCATAAATCATAAATGATAAATATTCATCATCTAGCTGACACAAATGATGTAGGAAAAACCTTTTATGTTTGGGGCAAAGCAAATTCATCGTGGGAATGGCGGTTGCATCAGTGAAGCTGGTACCTTGTTGAGTGCAAGGAGGTATGCATAATTGACACTACTCTTGTGTTTAATAAATTTGATTGTTTAATCACCAATTTTTTTTTTCATATATTCGGCTTTTTTGTTTTTGTTTTTTTGGTATTTAAATATTCGGCTTTCTAACTGGAGAAAAGTGTGGTAGAAGAACCTCATTTACTGTGGTAACTCTTCTAACTGAAATGACCCAGGAGCTTGGGAATTCGGTGACAAAAAATGAGGGGGCAATGTGCAACCAGCTTTTGTTATGGGCTTCAGACTTGAATTTTTGCTGCTAACATGAAGGTCGATGATACATAGTTGAATGAATCTGACCGGCGTGTAACAGCTCTTCTCAGATGATAAATGCTTCTTTTACTGTACACAAATTCTTAGAAAATTAATGTTAGAAGTTAGAACAGAAATTAACTTGTCAAACTGCATAACTTGTATATCTTCTACGACTGCTCTATTCAAAAAATGAAAAAAAAAAATCAGTAAAGGCAAGTGTTGTATAGCCCTTAGGGTTTTTGACCTATATGTATTCAGTGTTAAAATTATTTACCTAATTATCATCTCTTTCAATTTATTTATTAAATTGTCACTGTTTTTGTCATTAAAATTTTTATTGTTTTTTGTTCCACGTAGACTATGCGAGAAGATATAGCGCTGTTAATTAAGATGTGTTAACACAGTTAGCGTATCTTATGTGGATATGTTAACACAGTTAGTGTTTTTTCATGGTAACATCACAAGTGATGACATTTACACGTGAAAAATATCACGCAATGCGTGTTGGCGTATTCAGTGAGATCACGCAAAATCAGATTGACGTTTTTCACGTGGAGAAAAAAAAATAAAAAAAATATCACGTATGTATAGGCTATTTAATTCATTTCACGTGAATTTTATACACAATTGATATGTCTGCTAAAGAGTATATCATAATATTGTGAGATATTTCTTTCAATTAGCTTATTTATAGATTAAGTACTTGTTTTTAATTTGTAAAATAGTCGATATGGGACTTTGGTGTTAACAATACAAAGTAATTAAGGTAACAAAGTATCTTTGTTCAATGTGAGACTTTAGTGTTGACAAAATACAACAAAATAACAAAATAGCTAAGCAACTTGAAAAAAGCTTAGAAATAGTTCTGATCTTTGTCTTATTCTGATTTTCATTCACTTTGCACTAGAACTCTGATAAAAAACATTAAATACCAATGGAAATTTAATCCAGTGTTAGAACAATTAGTTTTATCAAACAATCTATAGAACTCCAATGCAGAACTAAATTGAATTGAAAAAATATTTCTCAATTATATAACGTGAATGTAACAAGCAATAAATCATAAGTTAATAGAAGGATATGGAAACTGCTTCAAACTCATCACCAGACAGCATTATGAAGCATGATAATGCAAACTTCACAAACAAAATGACATCATATCTTTATTGATGCGCAAATTGAATCACGGCTTACGAGAACTACACCATCTACCAATTCCTTGCATAAGTGAAAAGTTTCTTCACCCACCTCTTTAACAGCTACTCCATCTGCATCAGTAGTCTCTACCCCAATAATCTTCACTTATATAGTACAATAGATTTCAATGGTCTTTCCTTCTAATGAAGGATAACATGGAATGAAGAAAAAGAAAAGATTAACTTAACATCAAGTGAACCTGTGGAGAAATCCTCTTGACATAAGCAGCAATACCAGCTATAAGACCACCACCTCCCACAGGCACAAAGATTGCGTGACTGACCACATATGCTCCTCCCTTTCTTATTTTACTTCTTTCAAACAAATTTCTTCAAAAGTGAACAAGACAAGATCAGAAATGTCTCTGGATATTTTTTAAGTTGCTTAACTGCTTTATTGTTTTGCTTTGTTAACACTAAAGACTCACATTGAACAAAAGTATTTTATTATTTTACTTAATGACTTTGTATTGTCAATACTAAAGTCACATATCGACTACTTTATATATTAAAGTAAATACTTTATTTTAACGTAATTTATAAATAAGTTAATTAAAAATAATATCTTTTAATATTATGATGTATTCTTTAAGTAGTAAGCGTATTAATTATTTAAATTTTTAAAAATTAATAGATAATATGATCTTGAATGTCGCATCGCAGTCACCTATTACACTTACGTAGTTACTACTTCCTATATATTAGACTTCAATAACGGATTAAAAGACAATGATAACGTAGAACAGTATATGAAATAGCTCCCAATTAACTAATCTACGTATCTGAGCCAATCTAATTAATTTTTTATTTTTTTCATAGACTAACATTCAAATATAGCTTCCTCGAGTATAATTTGCCCAAGAACAAAGAAATCCGAGATGAATTCCACATCAAGGGGTTTGGAATTATAATTGTGGAACAATATTGGAATAGGTTTTGTGCCTATCCTACGCATGACACTGTATTATCATTGCATAGGCTATCAACCGTAGCCATCATTCTTGACTCGTATCCTTGTTCACTGAGTTGTTCCTGGTCACAGCTTTCTTTCTCCAACGCTTTGTCATAGGCCTTCTTCAAAGGTTTCTTCTCCCTGCCATGCCTCCTCTTAGTTATGCCAATGGCAAGATCATTTGGGAACAAGGTGTGCCAAACGAAAGCATGAAGAAGAGTGGACACAAGCAGAACAAAAACCATTGTTGATGACATAAATGAGAGCCCAAGAGTAAGGCCCTTGCTTATGACGGAAGGAACCTGCCCTGCAAACTTGATGGTTGCTATTGACGCAGTTGTCATGGGAAAGGTGTAAGACCACCACGCCACTGAAAACCTGCCCATTAGTAAAGGCATGATCAATGAATAATTTGATATTCAACTAAGTTGTCAATAGCTACTTAAAAACTGTTAGAAACGCCTTCAATCATTTTCACTCAGTTATCCCAAAATCTAGATTTTTGAACTAAAAAGTTTTGAAAAATGCTAATCACACATCTCACACACACATTTCTTACATTTGCTTATGTACCAAAATCAGAGTGTAGGTGTAGAAAATAAAGTGAATCAAGCTGTAATCAAATGATAAAAATTATGTAGATATGAGATGATGCGTATAAAGTATGTTTGTCTAACATTGTTGTAAGTTTTTGAACATCTTAATGGAGAGAATATTGTAATTTTACCTGAAACCAGTGAAGAAATTGATCCGCACAACAAGTGAAACGTAGAGAAACAAGGCGACGAAATAGCATGTTGTGGATAACCCATCAAATTCACCACAGATATTCTCCCAAGCAAGACTGGCTGCTGAGGGAGCTGTAATAAACATGGAGTACACAGGGTGCAGCTCCTTGGGCAGTGCCTCAGTTGTTGGCAACCTTTGATACAATGTAACAAACACCACAAGATAATATGCAAAGCCAACAGGCCACAAGAATTTGGCAGCTTCTTTCCAACCCACTTTTGAAGCTAAAATTGCCCCAACAAAGTTTCCAACTAAGAAAGATGGGGAGAGGGATTGGCAACCTTACACAGACGCCTTTTGCCCCCAGAAAGCCACTGACCATAGATTTTGAGTTCAAGGAGGAAGTAGGGTGCCATGAAAGTGCACCAAATGGCAGGATGAAGGGTTTCTGGGGCCAGTTTAGGAGGTGTACCAATGGCCAGAAACATGCAGACAACCCAAGGGGCAAAGAAGAAGTTGACTCTAACTGGATGGAAATACTCTCTTTTGACTGCTTCAAAGTAGAATATGCATTTGAGAACGTAGGTGAAGGAAACAGTGATTAACACTGCTACGGCCAACAACCATAGGGCAAAGTTGATAGCCGGGGTAGTATGGAGAAATCTGGTGGCAGGGCTTGTTGCCAGGGCACGCCACAGAACCGCTTGGCTACTTAGGCCAAGACATATACCAAAGCATCCGATAGGAAACCGAAGGAGAAAGGGCCACCTCTCTTCTTTAGGGAGAAGAATGTCTTCGAAGTCCTGTGCCAAAAATGTATGTGACAACAATGATATATTTAGTGCCGTACAATTTTTAATATTTTGTGCAACTAATTTGAGTGATCTTGCTCCTATTCTATTGATAACAACTTTCACATGCTTGAAGATTTCCAAACTGTAAATAATATTAATCAAGCTAAGGTGTTAGAATTTTATGGCTTTAAGCTTCTATTGATTGGTGTAGCTGGTTTTATAAAATTGGTTGTATGAATAACATGATATTTTCTTTGAAATCCCATATTATTATGTGATTTATTACGGATTTTGAAATCACTGTGTATATAATTATTGGGTTTGGGCCTAATTGACAAATGTGTTAAACTATGGTGTAAGACTTGGTAGCCTAAAGTCCAAGATAGATGAAAATTAGACAATTTTTGATTTCATAGGCAGACTTAGAATGAAAGATCCCGTATACGAAATCTTTTTGAATTCTTGAATTTACATTATTTCTAAAATGTCTTTATGAACTACATAATCTCTAAATTGATCAATGATTACTATTTCATGGTGATTCTTCCACCATATACATATCTATTTTTATTTATAATATATAAAAGCAGGAGCACGGTGAGATCTCCACGTCAACAAGCTTAAGTTCTCTGAAACAACCACGTCAGCAAATTTTTAACATTCTCACCGCTAACACCCAATTTCGTCTCGGACATAAATTTTTTTTTTTTCAAAAAAAAAATTTTAAAATTATTATTATCATTATTAAAAAAAAATTATTATTTAATTAATTGAATAAATAATAATAATAATAATAGCATAGAAAATAATAAAGTTAGAAAACATAATGAAAAACAAAAAAAAAAAAAGGAGAGAAACTACGGATTTGGGCACGATCGGCCAGAAACACTAAACTCGGATCCTCACCCATGACCGGATCCACCGAACCCGTACTACCCATGACCTAGTACCCATTTTCGTTTGACACCTCTCATTAGGAAACCCTAACCTCATTCACCCCAAAGCCCCATCGGCTCACCCACATTCCTCCTCCCCTGGGACTCTGCATCAGCAAGCCCTAGCTCTCCTTCCCTCTCACTAGCCGCACACTAACTCAACTTCACAGGGCTCCAAGCTGCGCTACACCACCGCTACACGCGACCAAGGCATGCGGCCTCCATCGCGAGCTTCAAGGAACCATGGCGGCGGCACTAAACGACCCCAATTCGTAGAGACTGGATTCACTTTCACCACGGTTCTTCTCCCCTTCGACAAAGCTCACGGCGCGAGGATACCATTTTGGGGTGGGATTTTGCGTGGAGCGGAGGAAGAGCGTGCAAAAATGGAAGTTGTGAGGGAGTTCAAGATGCAGTCGAGGTTGGAGTTTGCGTGGAAGAGAGGAAAGAAATACAAAAATGGAAGGCTTGAAAGGACTAGAGCTCTGCAACCCGAGAACCGCAAAGCAACCGTCATTTTTGCCCACCATCTACTATAAATTGCAGAGGACGAAATTTAGAGGGTTCGGATTCTCTTCTTCTTTCTCTAGCTTTCACGATCCGAAAGAGAAACTGTTGGCATGCTTTTTTTTGAAAGAAATTTGAGAGGATTTTACTTGTAATTTCGAGAGCATTATAGAGATTGTGAAAAGGAAAATCTAAGGATTGGAAGATTGAAAGGGGATTGTAGTTGTTCCGTGCTCCAGTTTTTTGGAAAATCCTCATTCGGTATTTTCGTTTTCCTTCTTATTTCATTTTCTCACAAAGCGTATTGAAACTTGAGAATATTGAATGAATGAAAGTTGCCATGTTTTTTTTTTCGATCTTGCAAAACAAGAATTTGATCTCTAACGCATAAATGTTTCTACTCAATTTAGTGCATTCTTCGTTGTCTACTTCTGTTTGATAAATGCCAGTCGTTTTTTTATAAAAACCTATTAACATTCTAATCTTTCTTATTTCAAGATGAGTCTAATGAATTATTGATCAATAATTGTTGGTTTCAAGTGGTGTGATCCTCATCTTGCTCTCATCTTTAATGAAATATGAATGTGTAAAGGTGTGTTTTGGGTCTGATTTTTCAACATGAAGCATGGGCATATTGTCTCATTGGAAATTTTTTTGTATAAAAACGGAATTGTCGTATCTGTTCACATATCATTCTACTATTATTGCTTGAAGTTTCGTGGATTCTGCATAAATATGTGAACTTATTTCTTGTGCAAATTTTGTCCCAATGAACGTTTGATGGCCATGAGCCTGTTACATTCATTAATAGGATACAGTGAATCCATGGAATAGTGACATTGTAATCCTAGTCTTGGATATCATGTCTTTTATACTCATTGGTTGTTAGTCTTTGAATGTTGAAGTGCTTGAAATATGATGACATAACAAGATTGTAATCTTTTCAAGCCTGAAATGTTTGGGCTGGGAAATTAATGACTAATGAAAGGATTTATCTTGCATAAGAAAGGCTAAATTCATTGTTTGCAGTTAACTTGTGGTGCATTAGAAGTTTAATTCAATGCATTCTGTTTTGTATTTATAATTTGTTTGGTGAATAGGAATGAAGAACCTGAGCCTCAATCTGTTACCAGGCTTTGAATGATTTTTGTTTCTTGAGTTTAATATTTTTGTATGACATAGATGATGATTAGAGTGTAATAACACATGTTGGTGTAGGCAATTACTTTGTGATTTAACATGATGCAAGATCCACCCCGTTTTAGTCTTGCCCTGTTTTGATATACTTTGTAAAGATGTTGATATATTATGTTGAGTATGCTGTTTGTAACGAAAAAGGGGAAGAATCAAACGAAATAATGGAGAAAAGTAAAAAAAGGGGACAAGTATATTTGAAAAGGGTTAAATCGATAATAGAAAAAAAAAAACCCTCAATTCAACTGATGTCCCCGATCATAATCATTTCCCCAGATAATAAGTCTCCATTTTGTCAATGATTGGAAGCATAGACATGTTCCTGGTGAATATATAAATTTGATGTTGGTTGGTGGAGTTCTAAGTGCTTACATCATGCCTGTTTTTCGTTTGATTTTTCATTCCTCTTAATGATGGAGTTCATGCCAGATTTGATTTTGCGGGTTCTATGGCGGAGTTATTTTTTTATATATGGCTTTCCACGGGTTCTGCAGATATGCTTGTGGTACTCTAGCTTGGAGCTACTTGTCATTGTATTTGTTCCCAAATTAATAGCATTTTCTGATTGGGTAGCCTGTTGCAATCAGAGTTGCACAAAGGCCTTATATGTGTGCCTAAAGTGTTTTTACGTGGAAAGGAATTGGAGGCAGGGGCCATTGTGTGGCTAGTGGTCCATATGCATCAATTTGCATTCTTATCAAGCTTGAAAATGTGAAAAAAGGGAGAAATCATTCTGAATTAGAACAAAAGAAATGACCAAAAAGAAATAAGTAGACTTGAATATGGATGATGGGAATAATGGTAGTAATCCATGTGAAACGCTTTATACGAATATCAGCTTTTTTTTTATTAGTAGGTTATCCTTTGTCTAATAGCATATATCCCCGTCCTTTTTTAGTTTTATTTGCTTAGTAAAAATTTTTTTTTTTTTTCTCTTTCTTTTTCTTTAGGCATAGTTGGCGTTTTCCTTTAAAAAAAAAAATATATAATAAAGAGTAGAAAACAAAAGTAAAAAATAAACTTGGTAAAAGTAAAAAAATAATAAAAATAAAATAAAAAATAAAAAAAATAATAATTAAATCTTGTATGGAGAAAATAAAACAAGGATGGTTGAAAGTATATTTTACCTTACTAATTTTGTCTTTTTAGGATCATCCAATTTACAATTCAATGATTCATTCTCTAAAGTTTTTAATGACATTTTGAAACGAAATTCTTTTCAAGCTGAATTTTTACAATTTTATCCAAAAGGTTCTTGTCTATCTTATATAAATAGTGAAACAAATTTCCTTTGATTCAATGGGTTGATTTGTCTTTGCACTTAATACCTTTTCTTTAATTCTTTCATTTTTGTACATGTTGGCTCAAATCGTTTTACACATTTACATTTTAATTTTAATTTCTTATGTTATTTTTATCTCTTCACTAAAATAAATAAATGAATAATTAACTCTAAAAATATATATATATATGTAAAAAAAAAAATAGAATAAAATAATTGAACTTTGTGAAAAGAAAATAAAATTAATTTAGGACCAAATTTGTTAATTTTATGTCCTTTAAATCATCTAAATTGTGATAGTTTGATGATTTATTTTCTAAAAATTTTCAATAAAATTTTGAAATGAAATTAAATTCTCATAATTTATTTATAAAGGGTGTGAAAATTTCTATAAAAAAAATTAATAATAAAATAAAAATAATTGAATTTTGTGAAAAGAAAATAAAATTAATTTAGGCAGTAGCAATTGTTAATTTTGTCCTTTTAGAATCATCTAAATTGTGACATTGATGATTTATTTTCTAAAAATTTTCAAGAAAATTTTGAAATGAAATTAAATTCTCATAATTTATTTATAAAGGGTGTGAAAATTTCTATAAAAAAAAAAAAAAATTAATAATAAAATAAAAATAATTGAATTTTGTGAAAAGAAAATAAAATTAATTTAGTGAAATTGTTAATTTTGTCCTTTTAGAATCATCTAAATTGTGACAGTTTGATGATTTATTTCTAAAAATTTTCAGTAAAATTTTGAAATGAAATTAAATTCTCATAATTTATTTATAAAGGGTGTGAAAACTTCTATAAAAAAAAAATTTAATAATAAAATAAAAATAATTGAACTTTGTGAGAAGAAAATAAAATTAAGCGAAATTTTATAAACATTAATTTTCTTTTTAAAATCATCTAAATTGTGATAGTTCGATGTTTTCTCTTTTTTAAAAAAAAAAAAAGAAGAAGAAGGCTTGAGTGAAATTTTTGAAACAAAATTAAATTTTCATAATTTACTTATTTATCTTTTAATAAATGGGTAAAATAAATTTTTAAAAGTTACACAATTGCACAACTAATTTAAGGTAACCAGTCTTCCACTCATGGATGTACATACAGGATTTGATGTTAAGTCCTCATAAAAGCATAATCGAGCTATAACCGAATTTTTGAATGTAGACCATTATCTTTTGGTTTTCCAATTTTTCCAAAAAAAAATAAAATAAAATTGGTTCACTTTCAACCTTAAATCTTGTTAATTTAAGTCATTATCCCGCATTCTCGATCAACACTCACAATCTCAAGCTTAAGTTCTCTAAAACAGCCATGTAAGCAATTTTTTAGCATTATCACAATCTCAGCTCATGACTTTTCAATTATCTTTCACATCATCTCACTTGGTCATTATACCAATAATAATAATAACTGTTTAATTATTCCTCTCATTAGAGCAAACTACGTTTAATAATCTATCCACATGCTCTTAATTTTCACATTATTTCATTATGCCTTTATGGGGACTCATGTAATGTAACTTCATTGAAATTTTACAGTTAAACATGATATATTACGAAAATAAGATATTAAACAATCGGGATTTAATATTTTTATTCCAATCTTTATGTGTCTACATCGGATTATTTTCACATTTTATAAAAATATTAAGGACTTTTAAAACAAACTGTACGGTATGTAACTCTCAGACAAGGTAAATAGAACTGTTCAATTATTCCTCTCATTAGAGCAAACTACGTTTCACAATCTGTCCACATGCTCTTAATGTTCACATTCTCTCATTATGCCTCTTATTGGGACTCATGTAACATCAGGCAACGTAAATTTGGACAGCTAGAAAACCTCCTACAACGGAATAGGATTGGAAGCTTGCAACAAGAAAACGATTGGAAGCTTTATCCAAAGGAAAGCATTCTTTGTCGGGATAGCTTCCATTTTCCTAATATTCTCTCTCTTTTTTTATATATATATTTATTTTTAACTTTTTGTTTCTCAATTATCCCTCACATCACAGGATGATTTTGCAAGTCCCTATGTTTATGCCTTCCAAACACGTTATATTACAACTCCAAGACTGATTGAGTTGATTTATAGTAGATATTAGCCGCATGCTTATTCTTAGGATGATTATCCGCCACTTAAAGACATTTTGGATACTGTAAGAATGACCTTGAATCAAAATTATTCCAGATATATATTGACTAATGGATTGTTGAATGTTACTTAATCTTTCTACTTACTTCCAATGGTCCATATAAAACTCTTCATGGTAGTAGTGTTGGCATGCTGATTATGTGAAGAACAATGCTTGAAATTGCTTTGGTATCTTTTGGACGAGAACATTTTCATTTTGAAGAAGCAGTCAACTACAAATGTAATGTGGAATGTATTTCAGCCAAGTTTTATAGGTTCACTGCTTACTTTGGCACATATGTGCTTGTCTTTTTATGTCGGTGCTCATTCCTTTTAGAATAGTGATAGAGGAGGATTAATAATATTTTTCTCTTTTTTATCTTAGAATAAAAAATTTGTTTAAAATTTCAAATTTAATGAGCATGATAGATAGGTATACTATGCAAATTCATATATCAGAAAATTATAAACTACTCATGTTCTTAATTATCATATATATATTCTAATTTGTACTTCATAATATCTATATTTATTTATTATTATTTTACCAACTCTCGCTTGATTCCCACCTCCATGTTTTTTAGGTTTTCAATTGAACATATATCACAAATTTTCATATTGCTAGTATGAGGCATCCGCGCAATGCACAGGACTATATCTAGTTATATATAAGTGAAAATCTTACGTAAGGAGCATAGGGAGCTGTTAAAATGGAATCAGCAATTGTTAAGACAGTAGCTAGTTATCATGCAACTTGAAGTTGAAGTTGAAAATAGTGGTGTCTCACCTTGACTTCGTCTAACTCAGGTCCTCTAAGAGCAGCAAAGTATCTACCAGCAGGAACGCTTGTGTTAACAGACTCATCATTCCCAATGGAGCAATTACTCCTCTGAGACTCCAACTCCCTCACTTTTCTTGGCAACAGAGAACTCTGGTTGGTGAGAGTGGATTTTGTCTTGAAGATACTGAAGTCTCCTTTCCGTACTTCCAAACCAATCATGTTTGCCGAATCAAAACCTGATCCCAAACTTGTTCCGCTTCTTTTCAGAGCCTTCCTCTCATCTTTAGCCTTACTTTCTCTGCTCAGGACCGAAAACCCTGTCTCAAGTGAAACTTGGCTGTTAAAACTTCTATGAGTTCTCTTCATTTCTCGAACTTTGGTGACTCTCTTCAAGTGCTTGTCTACTTTGTCCTCCATTTTTATCATCCTCTCTTCGTCTTCTTCAGGTAAGATCACTTCATGTATATCCATAAAATGAGTGTGGAGAGAACTTATAGTTGTTGGTTTCTTGTCCATTCTCTTGTGATAATGTTAAGCCAAACAAGCTCTATTGAATTCTTAATCTTAAGATGGTGTAATTTTAATACATGCGTAATGCGAGGGAGACCTCACGGGGAGTGAAAAGAGGAGGTAGGTTTTTTTTTTGGTAATTTTTTTTAAATCATAAAATACCTCCACAGTTCTGTTTATTAGAACTGTTCATAGGATTAATCTCGACTCGGGAATACAAAAATTATGCAGTCTTTTTATAAAATTATTTTCTTGAGATTTAAACTTACGTTCTAGTTGCAAGAGTCAATATTACTTACCACCTCAACCTAAAAAGATTGATTCTTTTGATGGTTGTTTGGCAGCCGGCAGATGAAATGGAAGCCACTGGTTTGAGAGAAAAGTGGGTATAGGGCATGGACATCCCGTGAGTAAAAATCTATAGATTTTTTGGCTTTGGATTCTTGGCATATATGGTTATGGTTATGGTTAGGAGCAACTTGAAAGTAGTGTTCAAGAAAGAAAAGCAGAGTTTTAACTGTGCACGGGGATCAAACTCAGACTTAAAAGGAAGTAGAAATGTTGGCCTAAATGGAATTGGCAGGAAAGTCCATTTTGGTTTGAAAACATTTTCCTTTTTTTTCTTGTCTTACTTTCCCACAGGAATGTTCGTGCTACAAGGAAAAGGTTAGAATTCCCTAATATTGGCGTAAGATATAACCACCTAGTAATTACTTATAAAAAGTCACTTATATCAATCTGCTTGTTAAACTATAAGTAATGGTAATATTAATCAAGCATATGTCAATTTTTATTTTTTTTAGTTTTTGATCTGAAGGATATGTCAAATTTTATAAATTTTAAATAGTTATAACTATATAATTAGATATAATTTTTTTTTTTTGTCAATGAAAGTTAATTCACTTGATTAACCTTCTACTCATGACAACAACTTCAATGATAAGCGATATGTGATTCCACTATAAATTTTTTTCAAAGTTGGTAAGTATTACCAACTTTGAAATGGAGAGAATCTCTCTTTATCCTAAACTTTTTAATATATAAAAAAATTAAATTACAATCAAAAAGTATATTTTACACTTAACCTTAATATGTAAATAACATAAAACAATATTAAATGTCAAATTCATGAGAATAATATTCATAATGCAAAATTTTGACGAAATGATCCGTTTTGTAATATAGATTCATCTTTAAAAAAAAGTAATTCATTGATATATATCATTACTTGTAATTTAAACCGATGTTAAATTTATTACGCCTAAGCACTAACGATAATGACGAATTAAAGTTCGGCCTAAGTGAGTTTTGCGCTGCAAATCAAAGACCATTAAGTTGACATTGAGGAGCCCATATGGTTTGAGACGACTTATTCTAACGCATGCTCCCAAAAGACGACAAATTCGTGTTTCATGTCCAAATGGCAAGCAGGTTGTTATTGAAAGTCACTGAATCCGCCTCTAGCCGGACCAAATTTTTGAAACTGTCACACTAACGCTTGAGTAAAATCAGAATCAGATTGTACCCCAAAATAAATAAATAAATAAATAAGAATAAGATTGCACTATAAATAGGCTATGATTGATAAACTTTCTTCAATCACCTAAATCTTAAGGGAAATATAAAAGCTTGTTAATCACCATTAGCTCTAGCATACAGTTCAACCAGCAGTAGCAATGGCCCCGGCTCGTTTCCTCATCATCTTTGTCATTGTAGCAGTTTCCTCTCCTATTATTTCTACAACTGAGTTCATAGTAGGTGATGACAAAGGTTGGACCCTTGGTTTTGACTATCAAGCTTGGGCTCAGGGAAAAGAGTTCCATGTTGGAGATAAGCTTGGTAAGTGAACTTGTTATTCTTCTAGTAAGTTTGCTTACATGCATTTTCTTACCTGCAAAGCATCATGCCTAGTAGTAGTACTCATCAAACAAGCAAATATACTCATTAAGATTTTATTATAATTTATAATTCATCAAAAAACAATTATTATAAATAATAATTTATTATATTATAATTGTTTATCTTCCACAAATTAAATTTGATGGATTTGGAAGTGATTATACTAAAGCATATATGGTAGCCTCAAACCTCTTTATCTAACAAATTGAATTGAATATTTCAACTTCTTGATGCAGTTTTCAAGTACACAGAAGGAAAACACAATGTCCTGAGAGTCAATGGCACTGGCTTCCAACAGTGTGTGGCACCAGCTTCCACTCAAGCGCTTACTACAGGAAATGATGTTATTATTCTTTCATCCCCTGGAAGAAAATGGTATATATGCGGTGTTGGCAAGCATTGTGAGGCTGGTAACATGAAGCTTGCAATAACTGTTCAACCTCAGTTTGGATTCGGGGCACCTTCACCTTCTCCTAGCCCAAGCCCAATTTCAGCTGCAAAAGGAACCTCGCCTGCTTATTCTGCATGGATAGTGCTCATTTTTGTTGTCCTCGTACTTAAGCGAGTATGAACTATGAAAAGAGTGATCAATTATTTGTTTAGTTGCATTTGATTTCAATAAATTGATTGTGATTCACTAAGTTGTAACACTATACATTGAATAGCAATATTATACTTTGTTTTCTACAGTTCAACACGGCTCAAGTGATTCTGAAAATATAGAATTAGAACTAAGTCTTATATCCAATTCCAATCTCATATATAAACATCGGAAAAGTTGTTGTCTTTTTTTTTTCAGAAAAAAAATAAAAGGCAAAATTTTAAAAATAAAAACGGAGTGTTAGTTGTTATGTCAAACGAAGGCACGTGAGTTGAGCTAATTAATCGGTCATCTGCTCTTTTAGTGAAAACAATTTTTTTACTGACATTGTTGCACACACCTAGCATTGCCTAAATACATAGATCAAGTCCAGTTAATATATTAGTGCTAATTAAAACAACTTATGAATGACAATGCATTAAGTCACACCACTTCCTCCGAGTCCAATAACAAGGGCATAGCCCTTTGATAACTATATTGAGAAAGATACAATCCAACCATCAACCGGCTTGATGCAGATAGTGTACTGACTGCCAGACAAATTCCAAGAGATTAGGTCAAGCGCATGGAATAAAAATCAATTTTCATTGTTTTGGATAGTGGATAACTGGATATTGTTGAATTGTGAGTCACCTTGAAAGTTTAGGACACAAGTGACTGGTGGTGAGCGTGAAAACTACATGCCATTGCAGTCTTTGCCGAGATGCCACTGTTGAATTAATTAATTTAGTAGTCGCTCACTGACCTGGATTTGATTCTAGAAACAATTACTGTATAAGTAGCAGCGTCCTAATGCAAGAAAGGATATAGCAGATGAACAAGTCAGTTTTAAATTGGCCACAAAGTAAGCAAAGCAGGAATTTGCAGAGTAAGATCAAATTTAGGCATGGAAGAACGACTATTATGGTAATTATCATAGAATGGATGAAATTGTGTGCATTAGATAGCAGCATATGGTGTAAGGAAGCATATGGAGTATGAACATATGTATCTAGTGCCATATCAAATTAACATAATTCTTTGTCAGTATAAACTTATTTTCATACTTAAATGCCATCTCAAATCAAATGAACTAGACTCGCAAATAATGAATATGGGAATGGTATTATACAGCTGAACGAGCTAATATATATTTATATTCACCATAAGAAAAACAATAATTATACTGTTTTCAGATACCAACTCTCGCTTGATTCCCACCTCCATGTTTTTTAGGTCTTCAATTGAACATATATCACAAATTTTCATATTGCTAAAGCCACTTTATAAATGACGTAATGTTTATGCTAAGCCAATAACATTCTACTTAACTATAAAAAAATAGATTCCTTATTAATGATTCATTAAGCATAGAAATAAAATTCTCTCTTAAACTATGAGATGTGACTCAGTTGACAAATTAAATTTTATGTAAATAAACTTTACCTGGAGTGTAAGAATTCAAAACTTATTAAAAATATCTTGTGCTCAGAGTCAAGTCAACGCCTAAACTGAGATTAGCTATTATGGTTGAAAAAAAAAATCCTCCTCCTAAGAGCTTAAAAGCTTTGACCTAAAAGCAAGAATCGTTTTCACTAATCTTGACTATGTTCAATGTCTTTTTTGAAATATCAATACATTAACAACAACCGACCTTTGTTAATCAATACTCTTAAGTCTTAACACTACCTAATATATTCTAGGACTTTCATGGTTCAATATTCTGCTTTATAATTAGTATTACTTAAACGAAGAAATATTAATTTTTAATTTTTAAAGATAATAAATGCTTGAAATTTTCATTTAGTAATTTCTATTTTTGATTCATTAACATGTGTATTAAAGGACACAAGTTAACAAAATTCATTTTAAAATAATATATTTGGAAGTGCATGTATGAAAGAGGAGAAATCACAACAAAAATATTAGTAACTTAGAAGCATAAGGAGTGATTATTTCATGAATTGCGATGGAATGCAAAGCAATACAAAAACAAAATAAGCTTGGGGTAAGGCCTGAGGGAGGTTTGGGCTGCAAGTCCAAACCAGTATGTTAACATTGAGGAGCCCATATGTTTGAGACTACGTGTAAAACGCAAGACCGGACAGAGTTGGGCATTTTTACCAAATTGCTTTTGATGGAAAAATTATTTATTAAAATGTTATTTTTTAAATTATTTATCAAAATATTACTTTTTTAAAATTATATACCAAACTGTTCTCTTTTTATCTAACGTAATATTTTTTTATTTTATTTTAATCCACATGAAAAACATTAAAAAAAAGTGCTTGACGTTTTTGATATGGCGTATTAAGTAAAAAAAAAAAATGTTAAATTATTTAATGTTTTTATACTGAAAACACAACATCCGTTTTTACACTAAAAACGCAACCTTCTTTGATGTTTTTCATGTAGATGCACCAAAGTAAATAACGTTTTTGAATGATATTTTCTAGGTGGACAAAAAAAATATTATGTTGCGTGTATTTCTATAGCGCTTACATAGATCTCTTAAGAAATGAAACTCAGAAATACATACGTATTTCTAATGTTTATGCTAAGCCAATAACATTCTACTTAACTATAAAAAATAGATTCCTTATTAATGATTCATTAAGCATAGAAATAAAATTCTCTCTTAAACTATGAGATGTGACTCAGTTGACAAGTTAACTTCATGTAAATAAACTTTACCTGAAGTGTAAGAATTCAAAACTTATTAAAAACATCTTGTGCTCAGAGTCAAGTCAACGCCTAAACTGAGATTAGTTATTGTGGTTGAAAAAAAAAAAATCCTCCTCCTAAGAGCTTGAAAGCTTTGACCTAAAAGCTAGAATAGTTTTCACTAATCTTGACTATGTCCAATGACTTTTTTGAAATACCAATACATTAACAACAACCGACCTTTGTTGATCAATACTCTTAAGTCTTAACACTAACTAATATATTCTAGGACTTTCATGGTTCAATATTCTGCTTTATAATTACTATTACTTAAACAAAGAAAATATTTTTAATTTTTTAAGATAATAAATGCTTGAAATTTTCATTTAGTAATTTCTATTTTTGATTCATTAACATGTGTATTAAAGGACACAAGTTAACAAAATTCATTTTAAAAATAATATATTTGGAAGTGCATGTGTGAAAGAGGAGAAATCACAACAAAAATATTAGTAACTTAGTGTGTGTTTGGATTGAAATTTGTAAACTTAAGTTTGGTTGAAAGTGTGTTTGCAAACTTAAGTTTAGTTGAAAATGAATTTGTATTAACATGATTTATGTTTGACAACTTTTATTTTAAAAATGAGTTTGACAAAATGAATGATAGAGAAAATTCTCTAACTGAGTTTGTTGTATTCCAAAAGCAAGAAATTCTTGCTTTAGCACAAACATACCTTAGTGAGAAAATTGTGTTGAAACAGTGCCAACCAAAAAAAATCTAAACAATTACGACACGACGTTCAATGAAATCAAACACACGTTAGAATTTCCAAACAGAAAAACAAACACACACTTAGAAGCATAAGGAGTGATTATTTCATGAATTGCGATGGAATGCAAAGCAATACAAAAACAAAATAAGCTTAGGGTAAGGCCTAAGAGAGGTTTGGGCTGCAAGTCCAGGCCAGTATGTTAACATTGAGGAGCCCATATGTTTGAGACTACATGTAAAACGCTTTTGAGACTACATGTAAAACTAGAGTTGGGCATTTTTACCAAATTGCTTTTGATGGAAAAATTATTTATTAAAATATTATTTTTTTAAATTATTTATCAAAATACTGTTATTTTAAAACTATACATCAAACCGTCATTTTTTTATCTAACATAATATTTTTAATTTTTTTTCTTGTCTACATGAAAAACACCAAAGAACTTGGCGTATTCACAAAGAAAACGCCAAATTATTTGGTGTTTTACACTGAAAACGCAACCCCCATTTTTACACTGAAAACGCAACCCCCTTTGGCATTTTTTACGTGGATGCGCCAAAGTAGATGATGTTTTTGAATGACGTTTTTCAGGTGGACAAAAAAAATGTCATGTTGCGTGTGCTTCTATAGCACTTACATAGATCTCTTGAGAAATTAAGTTCAGAGACACATACATTTCACATGGCTACTAAAGAGTACACCATAATGTTAGAAGACATATCAATTAGCTTATTTATAGGTCAAATCTTTACTTCTGATCCATAAAGTAATCGATGTGGGACTTTGGTATTGGCAAGACAAAACAACTAAGTAAGGCAACAATGTATATTTGTTCGATGTGGGACTTTGGTATTAGAAAGGCAAAGGCAACAAAGTACATTTATTCGATGTGAGACTTTATTGTTGGCAAGGCAAAACAACTAAGTAAGGCAACATCAAAGTCCCACATTGAACAAAGGTGTCTTGTTGCTTTACTTAGTTGTTTTGCCTAACTAACACTAAAGTCCCACATCGAACAAAGGTATATTATTGTCTTATTTAATTGTTTTGCCTTGTCAACACCAAAACCCCACATCAACTACTTTACGGATCAGAACAAAAACTTGGCTTATAAATAAGCTAATTAATACTGATGTCTTCTAATATTATAGTGTACTCTTTAGTAGGTATATGAAATGTATGTGTCTCTGTGAACCATTTCTCAAGAGATCCACGTAAGTGTCATAGAAGTTCACATAACATGGCATTTTTTTTTATTTTTTTTGTCTACGTGAAAAACGTCATCCACTTTAGAGCATTCATGTGAAAAACGTCATCTACTTTGGTGCATCTATGTAAAAAATGCTAAAGAGGGTGGCGTTTTTAGGGTAAAAACATTAAATAATTTGATGTTTTTTACGTGGATACACCAAGTTCTTTGATGTTTTCTGTGTGGACAAAAAAATAATAAAAAATGTCACATTGGATAAAAAAGTAATAATTTGATATATAGTTTCAATAGAGTAATATTTTAATAAATAGTTAAAAAAATATTTTGATAAATAATTTTTCCATGAAAGACAATTTGGTAAAAATGACACGGAGTTGTATACTATTCCTATGCATGTTCCCAAAAGACAACAAATTCGTGTTTCAGGCTTTTTTTATCATACTACCATTTGTAGCAAAATTAATTATCAAAATACTATTTTTTTAAACTATTTATTAAAATGCCACACTTTTAAAATTATTTATCAAACTATCACCTTTTTATCCTACGTGATATTTTTTAAATTTTTTAGAAGAATGGTTGTCCACGTAAGATGCGCTGGCAAAAGAGGGGACGTATCTACATAGATGGATTTCTTTGCATCTACGCGATCCTGCGAAAACACCATCCTACATGGCGCATCCTACGTTGATACATCATCCTACATGACACATCCATGTAAAAAACGTCATGTAGGATGGCATATCCATGCCACATTGACAAATAAAAAAAAAAAAATGTCTTTATGCGTTCAAGGGTGTCTTACAGACTTAACAAGTTCCACGTTGAATGATATTGTAGATCAAATTGCTGATGAAGAACTCCTCAAAGGCACATACATTTTACATGAAGATAATTAGAGGCAATATTAAGAAGATCACTAACCTCGAAGACATCAACATTTATAGGTATCCAAGAGTGTTTATAACATTGGACGATCCGAAAGTAGTCGATGTGGGACTTTGGTATTGCCATGCAAAGCAAAGTAATTAAGTAAGGCATCTAACCAAGTCTCGAGATCTCGTTGAGTTAATGGTAAAAGCCATTGGATTTTATTCGATGTGTGACTTTGGTAAATGAAACAAGATCTTATTTACACACTTAAAATCATTTTTTACTTTCTTAACTACTCGTAATATAATTTGATCTTCTTTTTCTTAATGACCTGGATCTACATATTCATGTGTGGACGAAACAACTGTGGATTATTATCATGTTTGATTCTTGATGTTATTTAACAAGCTTTTGATTATTAATTTAAATGAAATTGTTGAACAAAGCTCACAAAAAACTTTTAGTCATTTTAGCATGGGAGAATAGTAAGAAAGTGGTATGCTATATGAGGTGAAACAATTTCTCTCGAAACTTTGATTGAAGTAAGACGCATCTTATGTTTATTAAGAATTATAAAGTGAGGCATTTTGGGTTTGTCTCAGAGACCTATATTTTGTTTTGAGATTTAACAGAATAAAGATTGTTCATTTGTGAAGTTAAACTCAATTTGAGTCAATTGATTTTGAGCGGGACACACATGAAAAATTTCCATATGCTTCAGGACTAATTTTATGTATGCTCGAGGTTTGTACTTGGACGACATTGCATATACCTGTTGGAGTTTTGGGAAGATATCGTTTAATCCGTGTTGACCATTGGAAAGCAACAAAGAAGGTTTTTTTTCAAGGGACAAAGAACTACATGTTTGTCTCAAGTGATTACTCATTATTTCGTTGCAAGCAAATATTTTGTTTTTATCTTATCGAAAACATGTTTGCAATGAAGAAATAACGAGCCTTATTTTCACCCACAATCTCAAAAAAATTAGGTGGGAGGGGGTTAAATACATTATTAAAGCTAACGCATTTTGTCTTCATGTTTGGTTACATGTAAAAAATTTAAAAAAAACAAGAGTAATAATCCATATATGAAAATAATTTGGAAAAGTCAAGGCACATGAATACGTAGATAAATGATTCATTAAAAGGAAAAAAAAATCAAATTATATTATGAGTATTTTCATTGTACTAAGAAAGTAAAAAACTCTTATGGTTTTAGGTGTGTAAATAAGATGTTTGTTTCATTTTATTCTAAAGTATTGAGAAACTTGATATATCATTTAGACATCGAATAAAAGTACGTTATTATGATTCATATATTTTTGTTTCTTGTTATTTTGATGATGGGTTAAATGGACCAAGTGGGAGAATGATAGAGTTTCCCTTTAATTCATCGATTTCTTCGGATAAAAAAGTTTAAACACTTTGCTATAAATATGGATGTTTTCTCAAGGTTATGGGATAAGTTAAATTCTTATCCCATTATCTTATCGGTTGTTATGGAAATCACGTTCCCACTTTCGTAGGTCATGAACTTGTGATGAGCGAGCTTTAAATTCAATGCATTGTTTTCTTTTTTCATTTTATTTCACGTTCTCAGTTTGAGCGAGTTGTAACGCGAGAAATTTTTTTTTTGTCTCGAAAAACAGTGAAAATCATATAGTCATCCTGTATGGTGTTTTTTACGTGGATATGTCACAAGATGTATGCTTAAATTCTAGCATGTAGATCGCTTAAATCTTTGTCATTGTACCAGCCGCTCCTACAATTTCTGCAACTAATTCATTGTGGGTGATGCAAAGGTTGTAGCATTGTACTGCATATCAAAGCTTGGACTCGGTAATTATGCCTAAAAGTATTAAAAACTGTAGGTTGAACACATAAACAAAAGGTGTTTATATTGTTTTCATTTTATTTCACGTTCTCAAAAATTTGTAAAATTTTAAAATGATAATATTTTGATAAATAATTTTTTTAAAAAAATATTTTAATAATTAATTTTGTCACAAATAGAAGTATGATAAAAAAGCCTCGTGTTTCATGTCCAAATGGCAAGCATCAGTTCAGACTTTTACTGGAAAATCTTTTTGATGCTTTCGGCTGAATGAGTTAAGTTGTTGAAAATTTGGAAATGTCACTGAATCCGCCTCTAGCCGGACCAAATTTTTGAAACTGCCACACTAACACTTGAGCTGTAAGTTGATTTACATCAGAATTAGATTACACTATAATATAAATAGGCTACGAATAATCAATTTCTTCAACAACTCTACTCTCAAGTCTTAAAGGAAATATAAAAGCTTGTTAACATAACCATTAGCTGCTCTAGCCTCTAGTTCAACGAGCAGCAGCAATGGCCACGGCTCGTTTCCTCATCATCTTTGTCATTGTCCAAATAGCAGTTAAAACCTCTTCATCTATCAAATTGAAATTCAATATTTCAACTTCTTGATGCAGTTTTCAAGTACGCAGAAGGAAAACACAATGTCCTGAGAGTCAATGGCACCGGGTTCCAACAGTGTGTGGCACCAGCTTCCACTCAAGCGCTTACCACTGGGAATGATGTTATCATTCTTTCATCCCCGGGAAGGAAATGGTACATCTGTGGTGTTGGCAAGCATTGTGTGGCTGGTAACTTGAAGCTTGCAATAACTGTGCAACCCCAATTTGAATTCGGGGCACCTTCACCTTCTCCTAGCCTAAGCCCAATTTCAGCTGCAAGTGGAAGCTCACCTGTTTATTCTGCATGGATAGTGCTCATTTTTGCTGTCCTCGTAATGACTCTGGGTTAGAACTTAGGCCAGTATGAAAAGTGACCATTGTTCAATTTGTTTTGTTCAATTATTTGTTTCTTTGCATTTGATTTTGATAAATTGATTGTAAGTCACTAAGTTGTAACACTATATATTGAATAGAAACATTATACTTTGTTTTCAACAGTTCAACACGGCTCAAACGATTCCGAAAATATCGAATTAGAACAAAAAATCTTATATCCAATCTATTATAAACATCCAAAAAGTTGATTTTTTTTTCCTGCAAAATCTAAGATTTAAAATGAAACGAAGTGTAAATTAGTTGTTACGACAAACAAAGACACGAGTTGAATTAATCTGTCATGTGCTCTTTTATCTATTTATTTAGTGGGAGATCAAAGACATACGAGTTTTTTTACTGAATCTTTAGATTTAATTTCATCAATGATTACTTTTTTATCTCAACTATTAAATGAAAGTTCTAATTATTGAAAATTTGTAAGTCAAAAAGACTTACATCTTGTATTATTTTTTAACCGATCCTCCTTTTATTTAATTTTGAAAAATGATAATCTTGTATTATTTTTTATCTCATATAACTTTTTATCTAACTTTTTAATGATTGTGATTAAACGAAAAAATATGATGAAAAAATAATAATATAATCAATTGTATAAAAAATAATGTAAAAAAAGATGTCATAAAAAAATATAATTGTTTAATTTTTTGGTAAGAAAAGTCATATGCTCTTTTAGTGAAAACAAATTTCTGTAGTAACATTATTACACACCAAACATCCCCTATGTACACAATCAAGTCAACATATTAGTCCTAAAACAACTTAACAAATGACAATGTAGTCACATAGTTGTGTCATTTCTCCACTTACCTCCGAATGACCGAAGCCATACGTGGGACTGGCTTCCAGAGGGTATCTCCCAAGCACTTTGTCAATTGTGGAAATTTAAGTAAGATACAATGCAACCATCAACAGCCTTGATGCAGATACCGTACTGCCAGCAAAACTCAGATTAGGCCAAACGCATGGAAGGAACGACATTTTTCAATGTTTTGGATAGTGGATATTGTTGAACTGTCAACCACCTCAAACCAGTTTAGGACACAAGTGACTGGTGCTGAGCGTGTGAAAACTACTTGGCATTGCAAATGAAAAATCTCTTTTTGAATACTTAGAATACTACATCCATCCGGGATACCGTGCTGCATGTAAGTGTAGTTCGATTATTGTATATCATATGCCAATAGATGAACACAATCTATTACATCATTATTTAAATATTTAAATTATTATTTAACATATATAAAAATATTATTAATAATTAATATAATTTTATAATAATCTTTAGTATTTTATACATATCAAATGATAATTTTAATACTTATAATAAATAATATTCACTTAAAAATTATTTCAAACTAAAATAAATGTACCATATGCAAATATGAATAGAGTGTTGTATTCTGAATGTTCAAATAATGAAACTTATTGGGCATAGATGCCAGAGTTCAATTAATTTAATAGTCACTCACTGGCCTAGATTTGATTCTAGAAGCGATTCAAGAAGGATAGAAGATGAATGAGTAAGTTTTAAATTGGCTACAAAGCAAGCAAACCAGAAATTCGCACAAACTGTTTATGTAATTCTCATCGAATGGATGTTATTGTGCATTAGTTAGCATACGGAAGCAGAAGAACTAGGTTTTGCTTTTGGTGCCATATCAAATTAACAGAATTACTTGTCAGCATAAACTTATTTTCCATATCTCAATCCCATCACAATACAAGTGAACCAGACTCGCAAAGAATGAATATGGGAATGATATTGAGTCTTGCCACCACAGCTGAAGGAGCTAAATAGTAATGAACATATATATATATTCACCATAAGAAAACCAATAATTGTACTTTCGGATGGCAACTCAATTGATTCCAACTCCATATTTTTAAGGTTTTCAATTGAACGTATATAACGAATTCCCGTTCAGTTTGAACTAAGTGCTACTTCACTTAGCTGTTAAAAATGAATCCTACCTACTAATGGTTCTTTAAGCAGAGAAATAAAATCCTCCAAAGGAGTTAAAAGCTTTGTCCTAAAAGCATGAAATAATTTTGACTAATCTTGGCCATGTCCATTGACTTTATGTAAATACTAATACATTCACAACAAGTGACCACGTAACCTTTCCAAGAGTTTCTTCGACTAAATAATATATTTAGAACTGCATGTGTGAAAGAGGAGAAATCATAACAGAAATATTAGAACTTAGAAGCATATGTCAAGTGATAATTTCATCAATTGCCATGAAATGCAAAGCAACCACAAAGAGAAAATACATCCCTTAACATAAACAAATAAACATACACATACAAACCCCATGTTTGAACTCTTAATATTACTGCATCAGTAATTATGAATCAAGTTGCTTGAGGAGTTCAACCTTGCCAGTAATTAACTCTAAGCTCGCAAATGAACCAAAATCAAAGCTAACATTCCCAACAAAATGCATCCAAAAGCTCCAAAAATTTCACAATAGCAAAGGATACAGAACACATAAGAAACAATTAGATGATCTGATTGACAAAATGAAGTGAAGGAGAATTTTCCTCCCTCACCAAATACACAAAGTTTTTCATCTTTGAATCATTTTAATTATGTATGCTGCCAAGAGAGCAGCGAGCATTTTATAAGGTTACACAAACGGGGGTAAGTTCAAACGAACATATATAACCCTTTCCCTTTCTGCTTCTTCCTATACAGTCCAATTACTGTAACTTGATCCAATATTCCAATTCCACAGAAATATAATCAAATCAAAGATAAATTGTGCAATATTAAAAAAACAAAAAAACCTGCACCGTGTTTATGCCATTATGGAATTCAAAAAGGAATATTGAGGATTAACATTTATCTGTGTGTCAATGAGTTGTAACTTTGGATCTCTTCTTAGCCTCGCTGTAAAGCACCACACCCATGATTGTTATGGCGAACCCCGCCATCCCCATCACCGTCACAGGGTTCCTGAAGATCAAAACCGACACCACCGCCGCCACCGCCGCCTTGGCATTCCCCAAAACCTGCAACGTCAACGCGCTGGTGTGTTTGGTGACCAGAAAATTCGTCAGGTTCACCAAATAAGCTACAGTTGCATTCCCAACCAACAAGAACACAATAAAAGGATCCACCTTGGCCTTTTCAACCGTAGTGGCCAACACATTCCCTTCAATATAGAGAGTAAAAGGTAGCAATATCAGTGCAGCCATTGGTGCCATGTAAAGAAGCAAGTTCATTGAGTGAAGCTTCTCTGCCTCTGAAGTTAACAGTATCCCCTGAACTACAGACTTCAAAGCACGCCCCGCAGTGGAACCAACACAAACCAAGAACCCAAACAAGTGAAACAAGGGTTCACTGTTGCTTGCAACAACGATGCCGAAAACGACAGGCAACAGAGCCAGGTAGACCTCACCGGTTTCTTTCTTGCAGGTGATTAAGAAGGCAAAGACGGCGGTGAAAAACGGCGTCGTTGCGCCGATGGCTTGGTTGAACGAGACAGGGAGGTACCCTAAGGAAGTGTTGCCGCAAACGACGGAGAAGCAGAAGATGGCGCTCAAGGCGAAGATCTTGAGGAACTGTTTCTTTGATTGGATGTGTTGGATTGGAACGAGTTCGAGGATGTTGATGGCAACGTGGCTGTAGGCGAAGCAAGAGAGCATGTGGAGCATTGTGAGGAAGATGGGGTAGCGGTACCCGTAGAAGCTGAGGAGGTACTTGTTCAGAAGGAGGACACCGATGTTGGAGAGGTACCATGATGCAATGATGAGTGCTGTTAAGAGGGTTGGAGAGAGGTTGGATCCGAAGTTGTTGTTGTTGTTGTTGTTGTTTCTTGCTTCTCCCGGTGGGGTTGGCGGGATGTCCAGGACTTGGTCGTTGGTTGCTGTGTCCTGCAACCTTGGATTGCTCATTCTTCGGGTTTTCCATGTTTGTGCCTCCACCATGGCCAATGGGCAAAATGGGGGTATTAAAGGTGCTGACTTTCTCTCTCTAGAAATCTAAGATGGTGGTTTGGTTTTCTGGGGTGGGTTGTATCTGAGGCTTAAGAGAGAGAAAGAATGGCTTGGGATGTTAGGGGCGTGTGCCCAGATCTGAACTGAAATGGAGTGGGGAAATGCTATTGGTATTTGGTAAGGGTGAAAGTGATAAATGGTGAGGGTGCTGGGAATGGGGGAATATGAATATCTGATCGAACGGTTAACATTCAGATTTGGGTTGATGGAGGGTTTGTAGCCGTTGGATGAGAATGGAGCAGTGGAGTGAATAAGACTGGGGCTTTCCCAATTGGTGGTGGACCTTTCGGCTTTGGGAAAGATAGCTCACAGCTCAGCCTCTATCTTTTAATTAACATAAACTTAAGGTAGAGTGTCGGTGTTGAGTAGGATACCTATAAGATTGTATTGCAAAATAATTGGGTCATGGTTGGGATCCCACCTCTTAACCTGTGTACCTTAAACTTGGCAGACTTTAAAATTTATTATTTTTGTATAAGAAATCATTGTTGGGTAAAATTAGGAGAATAAGTAGTTTTCTTTTTTTAAAATTTTTTTTTTTTACTGATTAACAATCTCAAATTGAAGATTTGAGCTTAGTAGCAGTGCACAGCAATAAAGTGTGGTGTTTTTTAAGGTGATAAAGGAAGTTGATAAAGTGGTTTAGATAAGATTTGATCTCAAAATTAAGCATTATTAAATAAATTATTATTTAAGTTATAGTTATAATGAGGATGTGTGGATTTTTACAACTTTAATTTTTTTAAATTATTTTTTTAAAATTATTTTTCATTATTTTTAGTATTATTAATTATATTATTTTTTTATTTTTTATTTATTCACACCTTTATTTAAAACGAGTATAACAAAAGATATAAGAAGAAAATGATATATCAACATTATTTTTTTAGATTTTTATTTAGAGAAATAATTATTTTATATTATTTTTTAGTATTATTTTTTATATTTAATTAATGATATATAAATTTATAATTAATTATGTATATTAATTGATTAATAAATAAATTCATAATTTAAAACTAAAACTTAAATTTATTTATTAAATAATTAATTATAAATTTATATATTATTAATTAAGTACAAAAAGTGATATTAAAAAGTGAATAAGAATATAGAGGTTGTTTTATTTACCACGCAAGACCTTTGACTCCAATGCAAGAGCAAGGTAACTTATTCTCTCTTTCTCTTTTTCTCTTTCTCACATGGGTTCAAAGAAAATCCTTCAAACATTGGTCTCCTCTGAGAGATAGAAGAGTATGTGTGTCGGCTCTAATTTGAGTTAATATTCTGTGATTCGGATACTTACGATTAAATCCAAAGAGAATAAATAAATATTGTAATATTTTTTTCAATAAAAATATGATATGTATTTTTTATAAATTATTACTAAAAATTTTAAAAATAATAATGACATGACTAAAAAATAAAATATATATTTTATTTTTATTAAAAAATAAAAATATATCATTTTTTTATTAAAAAATAATATCACAAACACAAAAAAAAAAAATCATAAGTTTTGTCCATATAAATAAAGCACGGCCAATGCGTGTGCCCATCTCACATGCCAATGTGAAATTTCTTGTAAACAGTGGAAATCTAAGAGTTACTCTTGCTGCATCATGACAATTAAACAACTTGAAGAATCAGATCTCTAATCTTACGGATATTTTATACAACTCTTGATTGATTTATTACGTGCCTCAAAATGTGTTGCTCATAATTTAATATATTCACTCGTCTTAGTTCTTATAAAATATATAAAATAACTAGTAAATGCATTCTTCATATATTCCATTTTCTTGTATTTTTCCCACGTCCAGCATATATTTTTTGTGTGTCTCGTTGGATCTTATTGCGAGTAAAATGCTCTTTACGGCATTCGCCCGATTCAACCCATTTCATGATTTTGGCCTCATAAAGGCCTTGTTCAAAAAGCCCAGAAAGAGAAAAATTGAAATAATGAGAGGCCCAAGTCTGGTTCTTATAACCTGCAAAACAATAACAACAGTAGCAGCCATTCCATGGACACGTGTAGAGCAGAGAAAAGATCTTGTTGTTGTTGTTGTCGTCGATGCTGAAGCTTAAGCTTCAATGACTGTGGCTGTGAGCACTGTGTCTCTGTTGTTGAAAAGGTTCAGTCCAGTTCACGCTCCCAATTGGGTTTGGAGGAAGAAGGGTTTCTGCTGCAACATGTCGACCGAGTCACCGCCCTTGACTCACTCTATCACCCTCCCGAGTCAACGGTCCGAACCCGTTCACATTGTTGCTGCTCCCGGTCTCTCCCATTCCGATTTCTGGTCTGTCGCATTTCCTTTTTCTCTTTGTTTTTATTATTTTTTAAAGATATAATTTTGCTAGGAAATTATTATAATGGCAGCATACTCATTGAACAAAGCTATCGATATAATCATGCTCCCATATTTTGTTTTTTTAAATGAAAAAAAAAACAAATTGATTCAAATTAAAAACTAGAAAGTTTCAATTTTAATAAGAAAAAATAATTGATTTCATTAGCGATTCGAGCAAAGGAATAGATGTAATCAAATATGATCCTGTTCCAAGATTTCTTTTTTTTTTTTTCAGTATACTTGCTTTTAATTGGATTGAAATTAGAAACTACAAGGTTTCATTCAATTAGGTGCTAGATTCTTGCGGGTTTCCACAAAACAATATCAAAGAAGATTGACGAGCATATAATTGTTGTTGTTGTTTGTGTGAAAACTTGTTTCATTTAATATGTCTCTAGTCTGATTTCTACGACAAGCAGATGGGTCCTTTGGGTTTGGTTTTTTATGTTTCTCCTTTCAGGAGTGCTATTGATTCCTCTTTATTCAAGCAATGGTTACATAACTTGCAAACTGAGACGGGAGTTCTAGCCAATGGTACCATGGCTCTGAGACAAGTTCTAATTCAGGTAATCAAGTTATTGGGTTAAAATAAATAAAATGATGAAGGATACTTCGTCCAAGAAAGAGGTTTTCTCTGCATTCCATAAATCACAGTCTAGAATACTTCTTGATGTCAACATAGATATTTTCTTTAACTGTTTTCTTCTGAGGACTTAACTAAGACTGTAATCCATAGAAGACAAAGCATATTGTTTCTGATAATTTAGGCGACTCTTACTTGGGAATTTGATTAAAAGGATATTCAATTAATATTCTAGTCTTATTCATGTTTCCTAATCGTAATTAACAAATGTTTGGTGGATTTTTTTGGTATAAACAGGGAGTAGACATGTTTGGAAAGCAAATTGGGTTTCTCAAATTCAAAGCTGACATTATTGACAAAGAAACAGGGAAGAAGGTAAAAGATGATTTACATTAAAGCTTTTCAATGTAAGTCTATGTTGACCTGTTTTCATGTGTTAATTAATGTAAAGACCTATGAATCAGTATGCATTTTTTTCCTATTCTTTTCTCCATATATCATTTAAACAATGGCGTTGGAGGGTGGAGTTGGTTCATATATATATATTTTCTTGTTGTGCTACAATGGCATAGGAGTGGTGTTGGTTCATTCAACTCTAGGTGAATCCATTAGAAAAGATTTAGACCTAAATGGCCTATCAAAAGATTTGGTTTTTGATAAAACACAATAGCGTCGTTTGATCTATGTAACTGACCCCACCTAATGGAAAAAGACTTTGATTGTTGTTGTTGTTGTTGTGCTACAATATCTAAAGATTGGATTCCTCACCTTGGATAGCAAAAACTTAGGAAGCATTTGAATCATAGGTATCGTACATTCCGATGCATCATGGATATTAGATGCGTAAGTATTTAGGATTCCCATGTTTGGTACAACAATTGCCTTACATTCTCAGGCATGTGTGACTCCTTTTGGTTGCACTTTTAAATATCCAACTGAGAGGGAATCATATGCTCGGGCATATGAGATTCCCATATGCTTGAAAGGGCATCACATATCCACACACATTGTGCGTTTGAGAAGAAGTGAGGGATTTGAGATGCCTATGGTAATCTCACACCCATGTGTCAAACGTAGACATCTTTCTTAGGAATTCGAGATGCTCAGACATGTTAGAAGACTGTGTACCAAATATCTCATTATTTCATCTATCTACATTTAGTGCGCTGATTTCTTTCTTTTTATAATAAAGTAAACCATGATTAGGTTCCAGGTATTGTATTTGCAAGAGGACCAGCTGTAGCTGTGCTGATACTTTTGGAATCAGAGGGTGAGACTTATGCTGTTCTTACTGAACAGGTAGATGTTGCCTTGCGTTAACTCTTTTTAAGCAATTATAACTGTAGTTTCATGTTATGCCTATTCTTATGTTGGAAATTCTTATTTATAAGGCAAGGGTTCCTGTTGGAAGAATTATTTTGGAATTGCCTGCTGGAATGTTGGATGATGACAAGGGTGATTTTGTCGGCACTGCGGTTCGCGAGGTCTGTTTCTCTCTCTCCCTCTCTAGCTGTACTGAAAGTGCAAGTCTTTAATTGCATTTTTTATGGCCCCTTTTACTTGCATCACTGACATTTTTATTTGACAGTCCTAGTGATATAACTTTCTTAACCGTTACTATTCATGACTTCTTGAAGTTGTTACTCTGACAGGTCGAAGAAGAGACTGGCATAAAGTTAAATGTAGAAGACATGATTGACCTCACTGCCTTCTTGGACTCTTCAACTGGATGCAGAGTTATCCCCTCTCCGGTATATTTTGAGCCTTTTGCATGAGGACCTTATTGCACTTTTTGCTTTTGAAAATTTCGTGATCTGTGCTTTGCAAATAGATTAGCTATTTTGTCAAATAAAAAAGCTAATAATATCATGTACTATGCTTTTGCGAAGTTATGCAATAATTTGGCATGGTAATATGAATATAATTTCGTATGATGTCATTGTTGTTTTAAGTTTAGATGTTGCATTTAACAATCAATGAGCCTTCAGTTCAACTTCAGATGAGCCTTATACCCCCGCATATTGAAAATAGTTTATTAGCCCTTGAATTTGTTGAAGTTATATGCTCTAAATAAACATTTTGTGTCAAATTCTTGTACATTTCACTGATAAAGTTCGTTCTTATTGCTTCATCACATGGAAATTTTATTTTCTTTTTTTTTTTTTGGGGTAAGGGAGGATGCGACGAAGAAATCAGTATCTTTCTGTACAGAGGGCGTGTTGATAAAGAGATTATCACACAGCTGCAGGGTAAAGAGACTGGCCTTCTTGAACATGGGGAGCTGATTAAGGTACGTGTAGTACCATACAAGAAACTTTGGCAAACTACGTCAGATTCCAAGGTTTTGGTGGCTGTTGCATTGTTTGAAATGGCTACAAAAGAAGGGCTATTGCCTCCTTTGGCAACCTAACTTAGTAACCTTTCTGGCTGGTTGTGCTACGTAGAGGAAGACAAAATAAACTTTAAGAGAAACTGTTGGAAAAAATTACTCTGAATGGATTTATTGAAATATTGATTTTTGATATTGTTTGATCCATGTAACATGCTCTACCCGTTTGATATTGATTTTTGATATTGTTTCATTGATTAATCGGTAAAAAGTCAGCGATTAAGCGCTCTCGGGTCCAGGGAACAAAAAAACTAGAGAGAGCACGAGAGAAAGTGGGGAAAAGAGAAAAAGAAGGAAAAGTGAATAATTACGATGAAATTGTGTAAAATCTATGATAGATTTGTTTGTGTATATATTATTATTACTAACACAAAATATAGATTTTATGTACTGCAATTAAAAAAAAGTGAATATTCTAACATTTTTTTTATTTGTCCAATTTTTTACATCTCTCTATTTTTGTAAGTTACGCAAAATTTTATTAATATTTATACAAACATTTCTTATATTTTAAATAAAAAATACTGCATATAAATTTAATTAAACAAAATAAGCTTAAAATTGCCACCTTAACTAATCATTAATGATCTTTAAAAAATATTTCTAACCTTAAATTTTTATTATGTTGCTTGTAATGATAAAATTAAAAGTATAAATGTCATTAAAAATAAAATTTAGAGATAAAAATGTCATTTTAAACAAAAATAATTTAATATTATAAGCAACGCTAACATAATTAAAAGTAAAAATATCATTTCAAAGACTAACAACTTTGTTAGTCAATGTTAAGCTTACTATGCTTAATTAAATTTATGTATAACATTTTAAAAAAATACAATAAGTGTTTATGTAAATATTAAAAAAAATTATATAACTTTTAAAAAATAAGAGACATAAAAAATCAGACAAATAAAAAAGAGATTAGAGTATTTACTCTAAAGAATAAAGCATACAAGCAAGTCATTTACAATAATTACTAAAATTCTTGCAATTTCTTTTAACCACATAATTTTGACGGCTATTTATGTGTATAAATGTATAACCTTAAACAAAAATTGTAAACCTGCCTTTTATTTATGAAAAGACGAAAGTTATACTTCTCATGGAAAAGTTACAATAATTTTTCATAAACTGTTAAAAGTTTATAATTTACGTGAACAAAATGTTGTAAATGACCGACAGATGCATTGTTTTCCGAATTGTGCACAAGCCCACAAAATATGAAAATGGTGTACAAGCCCTCAAAATATGAAGTACTGGAGGACGACAAGGCTTCTAAATTACAGTGATTTTGTTTTAAGGGAATTATTACTATATCAGACCTTGCTAGTAACAAAATCTCTGTCACTTGCCTCCCATATGGTGGTGCCATCACACGTACATAGTCTTTTATAGTTCTCACCCACTCCTGCACTTCTGGCGATTACAGCAGCAGCTATGCCGTATTCTGATTTGTCTTCAGTTGCATATACCGCCACAGATCGTCCTATAAGATCAGTAACCCTCAGCCTTTCTTTGACCCCAGTGTAAAAGGCATCACCCTTTTCGTCAGCATCTAGTGTTCCCAGGTCGCCAACTGGCTGAAGATCCAATTCAGTAACCTCCATTAGGGATTTCTAAATATTACCATCAGTAAGAGAATAGAAGGGATACAGACTGCAAGTAAATGGATGAGCTATATTTGTTATATTATAAAGGCATGCCACGCACCAACGCTAATTCAAGGGACACTAGTAGAGGAAAGGGAGAAGGGGAATGCATTTGTTAATTGGTAGGATAGATTTTTAAAGTATTTTGTAGCTTGAGGAAGAAAACTTCAGGTATTCTCTATGCCTGTATGCGTCTGTCTTCCTACCTACCCATCCCCCAAATTAAACTAGATTAGTAGCAGAATGAATTTTCAATAATAGCATGTCAAACAACAAAATTTAGAGGAAAATAGTCAGCCTCAATCAAAAGAAAGATCCTACTCACTTTATAGACATCAAGATGCATTCATATACTTTGCTCCCAAAAAATAATTCACTATCCTAACCGTTTTAGTGGTTAGTAATATATATACCAGTTATCAATCCAAAGATAAAGATTTACACCAAACGTCAGGAAAAATATAAGTCCAGAAGATATGTGGAAAAGCAAACCTCTTTAGCGTCTTTCTCATTTATTGGATTGAAAATTTTACCAGTGCTCGCTGCACCTCTAGTCAGATCTCCAAACTCATTAATAGACCAACCATGCTTTCCTGGTGACAACCCACTGAAGTTGGCTTCAATCCTAGCCAGTTCCATGTTTACTTGAGCCAGGCGAACAACACCAAAAATATCTGGACCTTTGAATTCGGAAACAGCAGCAGATATTAAGAAGTCTGTAAAGCAAAAGAAATATTTATATAAATCAGAACTGATAAGACAGCTGAAACCATGAAAACAGAAGTAAAAACATATTGCTGACAATCATATTAATTGAATTTGAGTTACTTATACACTATTGTGCAACAAATGGCCAAATGCTATAACAGGATTATCAAATACAAGGAAATCTAGAGACATCACACAAGAAGATTTTTTAAAATAAATTTGACGTAACATCTAGCATCCACTGCAATCTAAGCAAACAAGATTATGCCATATTAGGGTCAATAAAGAGAATATAAAGACAAGTTGCCACAACATAGGGGGGAAACATTGTGAGAGTATATTAGGATCCAATTGCAAGGTAAGGAACTTGAGTCCCACATCAGAAGTATGGGATTCCGATGTGGGGTTCAAGGCTAGCTTTTGTGATGTGGTACTCCCAAGGTTCACATGAATTGGTATCCGGCATTGCAGTGTTTGCCAGGGACTAGTCAAAAGGACTAGCGCACAAACCTTAATTGCCTGCCTTGACATACTATGCTGCCTGGTATGTCAAAATCCAGCAGTTTCCTTCATTTTTCAAATGGAAATTGACACATGTATTACAAAAGCAACCAGTAGCTCACATTTCACGTGTGAATAAAAATTGGAGAACAAGAAAAATAATACAACCATGTTAAAAAGAATATATATATATATATATATATCAATCTAGTTTTCCCTTTTTCTCAAGTCAAATACCATATTGGAAGTGGATAGGAGCTTTTACTCTATTACTATTTACTAGCTATTGATGATAAGAAGAAATCGAAATCCTATATAAGATCTTCTATTGCTTCATTAAAATATAAAGAAACTGACAAAAAATAGAAATGGTGCAAGCTAGAAGTAAATAGCAGAGAGAACGGTGTCCCAGATAAGAATGTTTCCAATCTTCAACCTGTAACACATATACCTAAAGAAACAAGGTCACTGAATCTCTGTAATTGTAGGAGCTTTAGCAAACATATCAAAAATTAAGTCTTACTTGCATATTATTCAAAAACTGTTGAAACTGAGAGCTAAAGCTTCTGATGGTGTGTTTTTGTTTATTAGATTATGGAATTGGAAGTGAAGAGTGAAGACAAATGTTGGAGGAACCTAGGGTTTGATGAGAAGGCAACATCAACAACGGTTTCAATGTTAATGAGGAGTATAATGTGAGCTATATGATGTGAATTTTACAATCTCAGGTGGAAGAAAATGAATGACACAAAAAAGGTAATACTATTACTCACAGTTATAACTTATAGTCGTTAAGGAAAAATTAATACTATAAAATTTGCACCCAAAAATCATAATATAGCAAGGAATTAACCAGTGAACCTTCTGGCACTCCTTGTCCAATTAATCGGGCTTTTCTACCAGTCTGTTCCAAAGCTTCAGTCATGGCCTTCACTGGTGTTGAACCAAGAATCCTAACTACCTGATTGCTCAAGTCCACCTCTATGTTCTTCACTCCTGCAAAAAGTGACAGGACCGGAATGACATAAAGATGGAAATCTCTGCCATGCTAGAAATGATTTAATTCATAAAGGATATCTTTTGCTTGGAAAGTCTTAAATAGGAATTAATTTGATTTAGAAACGAAATCCTTCGTTTTTAAAGTCATAAAATATGAATTGATTTGATTTTGATTATGAATTTTTTTTTTTTTAGTTGTGTATATGTAGAAAATCCACTCAAATCAATTCAATGCCATTTTTTAATGATTCCAAACACAATGTAAGTAGAAAGAATTTGCTAAAGTATACAAGAACACCTACCCTTTATTGTCTGCAACTTACTTTTAACCGCATTAACACAACCTTCACATTTCATATCCACCATGTACTCCGTCTAGCACCAAATTAACCAACAAAAAAAAAGACACTTTAGATGATTAGGGATTAAATTAATTAATTTTTTTTTAAGCTGAGCCAAGCAAGGTAAAAACTCATGCAAATTTTCAATTGGATACAAATACCGAAAAAGAGAAAATCACTAAACTCACCAGTAACTCCGGCAAGACAGCAGCATCAGTCTGTGTGAGAGAAAGAGATAAATAGTACATAAGAAATTAAATTTAAGATTATAGCCTAATTTAATAATTAAGTAATTAAGAGGAAAAAGTATAATATGAGAGAGAGAGAGAGAGAGAGAGAGAAATGAATGGGAAACCTGAGAAGAGGGGTTGGGGTCCATGTGGAGAGGTGAGGGAGCGGTAGCAAATGTTTTGACGAGTGGGAACCGATTTGGATTGAAAGAGAAAGTTGCGTTTGGGGATTTGGGGGATTGGGGAGAATAAGAGGAAGACGAAGAAGAAGATGATGATGGTGATGGGGATGAAGAAAGAGAAGAAAAGGCCAAGGCAGCAGGAATAGCCGATGCAGCTATAGCAGTTGTTGTTGTTGCCACTGACCTCAGAAATGCCATTTTGCTGCAATTATTCTTTCTTTTATGTTCGAACTCAGAAACAATGCCTCTGGGATGGGTAGCTACCCCGCTCTCTGTTCCTTCTAGATTCATCCACAGCTCCCATTCAACTCTTATTATTATTATTATTATTACGATGAGGTGATGCCTATACGCTTGTACAAATTTGGACTAATTCATTTCTTCCGTTTGATCAAAAATAGATCATTCCCGTTTAGAGTAAAAAATTAATTCATATTATTTTTTTAAGATTTGGTATTTAATTAATTAATACTTGGTAATTTACGTAATTACTAATTCCATAAAATTACTTTAATAACTTTAATATATAATATAATTAATATATAAAGAAAATAGTTTTTTTATATTCTAATATGTATTATTTTAATATAGAATAATATATTTAAAAATTTGTTTAAACTAAAGTGGGATACCAAACTAGATTAAAATGATCCAAAATATAAAATAAACTAATTTAAAAACACATCAAATTTAATTTTTATAATCTAAACTTGTTCTAATTAACTTCATGTCAAACTATTTAGTAAAATGAAAGTCTTAAACATTCCTAACAAGTATTACAATTACTTATATTTAGGAGTGGACTTATGTTGAAGTCGTAAGATGAAATTTTTCCTTATAGCTTTGGTTCCAACCAAGAGTGTCAAAATAGGTTGGGTTGATTCATTTGAATCAGTTTATTTGAAGTTGGGTTATTTTTAAGTCGGGTCATTTAGGATATGTAAGTTTCAAGTTGATATTTTACTAATTCAGTTTAATTTATTTAACCTTATGTAGTGTTAAAAGAACAAATTAATTCGATTCATTTGAATTTAACTCATTTGGATCATGTAAATTTTGGATTGATGTTTTATTAATTTAACTTGTCTATTTTTTCAAATTATTCATGCTGACCCATCGGACTTTACCTATTTTAACATCCCTTTTGCCTATGACAAAAAATAAATATAATAATATAATATTAAATTTGTATACTATCGCATCCCCTACATTATTCTTTTGATTCTACCCTTGCTTATATTCTTTTATTAACAATAATACTAATTTTTTCCAAAGAATCAATATAGAAACTTTTAAATTACTTAAAATATATAATTATTTAATATTTTGAGAATTTAAAAATTATTTTTATAGTTTTTTAAAAATTCATAAGATTTAAAAGTCTTCTTTTTTATTATGAATTCTATACATTATTGCCATATTGTTGGCATCAATGTAAGAAAAGTGAAAATTCAACCAGATTTCGCCAAATCTTAATACTGTGAAATTCCCAATAAAAGAAATTTGAAATTTCCCAAACATCTATAGATCTATAGATTCTATACATTCATAGCAAATCCAAATCAATTCCCAGTTGTGCTCCACCAAGATTGCTGCGTGGACCAGGTGCTTAATTTATGTACCAAATATTTGTCTACATATCCACTAGTAATAATGAGTATGTATCAAAGCATGCCAGATATTCCCTGTTGGCCTGTCGTTATGTGTCCTTTTCGGTCTGGTGATGTTGAATGGATCTTTGCTCAAGATCCAATTTTTTTCAAATATTATGCAGATTTTTTTTGGGAAAAGGGATTGAAGTTTTGAGTAAAAATTTTAGAGGTAGCAAAGGTCAATTCGTCCGTCCCGTTCTTAACTTGTCAAAATATGAGATAGAATGAGTTGATTCATTTTAAAAAATAAGTTAAAAAAATTAGCTTATTTTAAAATATTTTAAGATAAGTTAACATGTTAATGAATTAGTTCGTCTAAAAAAAATAGATGAATTAATAGATCAATTTATTTAAAAAATAAAAAATATATAAAAAATAAGAAATATTATAAAATTTTTAAAAAATGGAAGAAATATAATTTGAATAAATAAAAAAAATTAAAATTAAAATTAATATCATATTTATAAAAATACCACAAGCATAAATTAAAAAAAAAAATAACAACTTGACAAGTAACCTAAGCTCGACCAGCTTAACATGCGGGTTAAGCAAAACAAGTTATATGGATTAAAAAATAAAAATAGGTTCAAGAAACACAACCCACCAAAAAATGATGAGTTGACATATTAACTCAACGAGTTGAATTTGTTTTGTCGATTTAAAAAAAATTGGTAGCTAACTAAAAATAGTATTTTAATTTAGTTCTTGACGATAACAAATAATATTTAAAAAAATATTATAAAATATTAAATTAAATACTCAAACATTATAATAGAGTGTGTTTTGGAATGTAAAAAATAATTGATTTGTAAATTAAATTTTATTAAATCTTGGTTTAGAATGTTAAAAAATATAAAATGATTTGATTTCTAAAATTTTATAGATTTTATTTTTTTTATTTTAAAAATGTCATCAAATTTAATAGGATTTATTAAGATTTGATTTGAAATAAATAAACTATTTTATCCTTAAGTTGTATTTGGAATGAATAAAAATAAAAAATTATTTGATTTGATTTAGAAATCAAATTTTGTATTTGAAATTCATTAAAATGAGAATTGATTTAATTTAATTTTATTGTTTTACATTTTAACTCTTATGAGAAGTAGTTACTAAGAGTAAAATAGTTTATGTATTTCAAATCAAATTAAATTATAACAAATCCTATCAAATTTGATGAAATTTTAAAAAAAAAAATAAAATCTATGAGATTGTAGAAATCAAATCATTTCTTATTTTTTAACATTTTAAACACAAAATTTAATTAAATTTAATTTATAAATCAAAACATGTTTTTATTTTTTACATTCCAAATGCACTCTTAGTAACTATCTCTAATTACTTCTCATAAAATTAAAAATATAAATTATTAAAATTAAATCAAATCAATTCTTATTTTTAAATGAGTTTTAAACACAAAATTTAATTTTTAAATTAATTTAAATGTTATTTTTTAAAAATAAAATTTAGACACAAAATTTAATTTCTAAATTAAATTATTTTAAATTTTAATTAATTCCAAACCCAGTTGTTTTGTGAAAATAGATTTAGAAGTTTGAACTTTTGCTCCTTGCTTGTTGACTTTCCAGAAAACCGTTTGGGCTATCTAATAGAAGTGACCCGTTTTAGTTGGATAAACGGGGCCCGAGCCCAAAACAAAAGTGAAAGTAATTACTAACAGAATAAAGAGTCAGCATTCAGCAAACAAGGTACAAGACCACTAACAGTTGATAAACTAATCACACCCTCATGAGAATGAGATGCTGTGGCTGTGATCAGCCTATTTCCTACAGTTTTGTTTGGGGATCTTTCACGGGTAATGAATTTATACACAGGACCACACCGAGTTTCCCATTTTCTTCATAAGAGAATATAATGGTCGTGTGTTTTCCATCAAATACCTGCAACTTCAAGGCTCTAGGAAAAGAATAACCTAATAATACTGATAGCTTGTTTAGTGAGTCTTATATACATAATCTCCTATACATAATCTTCCCACGTTTTCAATTTTTTATGCATTTCTTAACTCATTTTTAATTTTTTTAAAAAACAAATGCACATTGTTTCAATAATTTCTTTTCTAAAAAAATATCGGGAAGAGATTGTGATAATAAGTTAATAACATTCACGAGAACAAAAAATCACTTCATATAAATGGTGCAACCAAAACCACCACAAATAGGTCCATCAACTGAATTTTGACAAGAATAATGCCCATCCACTAAATAAACTTTTAACTCAATTGAATCCGAGGTTTCTAAAATTAGAAAAAAAAAAAAAGCAAACGCAATCAAATAGCTGACTAGCCATTGTATGGAAATACATAGATAAGTTCAATATAGTGGAGGTTTCCGAAGGGTAAACTGCCACCTTCCTAATTAAACAGCATAGATGCCCAAAATAAGAGTAGGAAAGAAAGCCCGGTGAATGCTACTCTGCCTGCACCATTATCACCTCCACGTGTTGCTGCAAGGGTCAAATTGCAGTTTTATGAGGGAAGAAATTGTAATTGGCAGATATTGGCAGCTTCTATGAGTTATGAGTCTTATGACTTATGATAGATGTGTAGTTCTTAAGCACATATTGACTTGACGCATAATCGATTCTTGTGTACTAAAATAGAAAAATATTAGATGCACATTTCCCCACCTCACATCTCTTAACTCTGGGAGTATATGGTAGTAGGTGTGTAAAAAAAGGAATAAGAACTGTGATTAGCATTATTCAAAGAATACGCAAACATATGCCACTATTGTATTATAATAATTATAACGTTAAAATGCAACAATCTCGGTCATTTTTAAAAAACTCCTTGTGATACAAAACTCAATAGCTTGATTCTCTAAATTTATTAAATTGTGTAATCTAGTATAAAATTAACCTCTTATGTATGTGTAAAAAAATCTTATAAGGGATCAATATAATGTGCAATGTAGTGTAAAATTAACTCCATATGCATGTGCAAAAACTCTGTAAGATATATACAATTTGATAAGTTGAAAAAGTCATGTTGTTGAGTTTTAAACCACGTGAAATTTTTTTAAATTGACCAATAGTTTGTTGGAAGTTTCTTGTATTTAACCTAATTATAATTATTATTTTTGTTACTACTGATGCGCTGAGACTAATCAGTGAAGTATTGGGATATCTTTCCCATTAACCATTGTTGAGTACTTGAGTTCTAAAATCTAAAGACTAACCAAATTCTTGAACAATCCGAAGGTTTAATAATTTGAGGGCAATGGACAGTCTTCAACAATAATACAACGTACAAGATGTAGAGGGCTAATAAAACTTAACAGCATTCTAACTTAAAATTAGCTATTCGAATAGGATATTTCCTTATATAGTACGATTAGTTATTTTTATGAAAGAAAAGTATACTTAATCCAGAAAAGGAGTTTTCGGAGTGTATGGTAGCTAGGAAAATTCTAAAATACTTCTAGAGTATTACTTTAGGTAAGGCATATTTATAATGGATGATTATCTTCTTTGTTAGCTAAAATAAGAGAGGATTTTGTTTTTCACTTGGAGAAAAAAAATGGTGGTTAGAGAATGGAAAGAGAGAGAAAAAAACCACCATTTTTTCCCTAAAGAAAAAAACAAGAATCTCTTTTATTTTGGCCAACAAAAAAGGATTCTCATCAATTATAATTGTTTAGATTTGATTTAAAAATATTTAAATTTCAATCTAACTATCTTTATTAGTTATAAAAGGTTATGTGATGCAATTTTTCTATAGTAATATAATATTCTAAGAATACCGGATAATCTCTCCGTGATAGGTAAGGAGTGGGGTGGGGACTTAGCGTGGCGATACATGTCAGTTTAGATAAAAATAAAATAAAATTGGCGTAAATAAAAAAAAGTAATCAAAATTGGAGGCTCCAGGTCTAAAATTTTGGCCGATTAATTTGAAGGGTCGTGCCATTTCCAATTCTCACCCATGTGAATGATTAGCAGGACTTTTTCATAAGGGACAAATTCAAAGTGGTAGATTATTTCTCTCTCTTTTCTTTTTCCCAGGTTATTAGCCACATTATCTTCATGATATTCTGGGGGTAGGTGATGGAAGTATGCTGCATCTATAATCAGCTATTAATGAAGAAATGAAGTTCATCAAGGGAAAATATATTTGGGGATGTTGAGAGGCTTCTTACCTGGGGGTGGTATCGAAGATGAAGATGGAGATGGAGCTGACCCAGCTGAAAATTTGAAAAAAGATACAAAAAGAATACAATAAAATTAATAAATGCCAGGATCGATCTGTATTAATGTATTCACATCAAAATATATACACATCAATATCAATATTTAACAAAATTCGAAATTGTGAATAAAGCGTTCTTATTTCTTATTGATCCCACACCAGCATCACATATAGTTGACTAAAAACGGGAACATACCCAAAACCAGGATAATCAGAAGAATATTTTGATGAAAAAAAAAATATCAGAAGCTATAATTCATGAAACAATTTGGTTCAACACAAAAAATTTAACAAAGCATACGTTTTAATGCTCAATATTCCTTGTCGATTTTGTTTTTCCTTTTTTTTTTTCTCGCTAGATCTAGAAAAATGAATCAATTTGGCTGAAATCCATAAAATTCGTAACAATTTTGAAGATTAGGAAGCGAATAATACGGTGAGAACACAATAAATGTAGTAAATAGAGTGGCATAAGATATATGTGTACTTTTATTGCAGTTGCTAACACCACTGGTGATACCACAGCGGCGACTGAGATCGAGAGCCTGAGTGACATTGATATTAAAACTTTGAAGCAAACCAGGAGTGTAGAAAAGGTTGCAGAGGCAGCTGAGCTGGGTTGCAACTGTTTTTTTGAGTGGATCGCAGCAAGAACTGGGTGGGTTGGTGACATTGAGGTAATCAGCACATGGAATTAGGCTCTCAGCGCAAGAGGGTGTACTACTCGATTGAGCCTCTGCTAAGCTGATGACACTGATCATGAACACCAAAGCTACCATCAATGACCTCATAGACATGCTGCAACCACCCATTTTGTTGTTATTTCCCTCACTTTAATTATGTATTTCAGAGCTTCTGGATCTCCTTTTGCCTTTCTCTGGTTCTTATTGTTTTGATTTGGATTGGTTTGGTTTGGTGGGTGTTCCTTACTTTTCCTGCTTTATTTATAGCAGCCGGCTGCCCTAGCAGTTAGCATCACTGGCCAAGTTGATTTCAGCTACTAATGGACGATGAGGGGTCCACGTGCTTAATACGCGTAATGTCACGTCCTCGGACAATTAATACACAAAATATTTACAAATTTATAGTTTTATTTCTGTATTGGTGAAAAACTGAAAATATAATGGCTAATTTGATTTTTTTCTGTTTTTATTTTTATTTGATCTATTTTTTCTAATAATAATAAAATTGACGCCTCATTTTTATTTTGTATTTTATTTTTAGACTTTTGTAAAAGAAATATTAAAAAAAAAATCATCATTTCTTTAACAAAAGTCTAAAAATAAAAAACAAAAAAAAAAAGTGTTATTTTTATAATTATTAATAAAAATATATCACTTAAAAATAAAAATAAAATACAAGCTAAACAGCTCCTAAATACTCCTATGAATATGATTTATTTTTACTTTTCTTTTTCTTTTACGAGTAATTGGACATTGTTTCAAAATATTGGAAAAAAATAATTTAGTTGCTTAACTTAATTTTTATTTTCAATTTAATTTTATATTTTTTATTTTAATTTCAATCTCTTATCTTGCTAAACATTATCCAAAGTTATTCTAATTAGATTTTGTTAGAAAAATTAACGCACACTCTTATGTGACTTAAATTGTGCTAACGTAGCCGTTAAGAGACCAAGTTATAAGTAGAAAACAAATTAAGGGGTCAAACTACACAAGCACAAATCATAAAGGCACTACAAAATAAAATTAAACTTAAGTCATAAGGCTGTTGCCAATACACAATGAGTGGAAAGGGTTTCAATATAAATTATAGATGAAACACCTAATAATACAACTAAAATAAGTAGAAAGGGCTCAATATAAAGTGTAGCGAATCAACTTTTAAAATTAATGTAATGAATGGAGGGATGAACCAATTAGAGATATCAAGTTTTAGCAACTGAATTGATAAAATTTATCATGAATGAACTAAATTAATAAAAAAAAAATTATCTTTCAATGGCCAAAATAGAGTTTTGTTTTTGTTTTTCAGTTTACCCGCATATTACAAAATTTTACCCAATGATACTTCTAAAAGAGAAATCTAATTCAAAAGAAAATTTTCAACGGGTTTTAGAAAAGTTCATTTAATAAAAAAGCTATGTATAGTATATCTAAATATTCAAAGAAGTGTAATATATTTTTTTTTCTTTTAAATTAGTAGGAAATAAACTGCAGATTTTAAAAGTTATCTACTAAAGTTAAATAAGGCAAAAAAAAAAAATTAGTAAAGGATAACTTACTCTATGATATATTAATACTTATTTCTGAATATTAAAAAAGTGTAATATATTTTTTCTTTTAAATTTAAAGGTGTTGGTACCCTGAAAATTCTAGCTTGACCAAAAGTTTTTCAACCTTTGCAATAGGCTAACAGCATGGCCACAGGAGTAGCCCAGTTGAACTGAAGCCCAAAATTATAAGTTTTAGAAGGTGAAAACAGAAAATAACAGAACTGAGTTTGAACAAGTCTAACACCTGATAGTTTGAACTGAGTTTCCATATAGCCAAATCTTAGTCATATATAAATTTCTTTATAATCAAACCTTAAAAAATTAAGATTAAATAATAATAATAATTTTTTAATTTCTTTTAAAGAACTACTTTTCAATAATATATTTCATAACAACTTTTAATATATTCAAGATACAATTATAATTTTTTTACATTATTTTTTTCACAATATTTTTTATATTACTTTTTAGATCACTAATTATATCACTTTTTTTTTTATCATTTTATCTCACTTAATTATAATAAATGATATAAAAATAATATTTTATAAGTAAGAAATGATGTACGAACATCATTTCTCTTCAAGATATTAATCAATTGAGTGAAAACTAATCTAACAACGTAATACAGCAGGAATGCATCATCGCTGCCCATTATTGACTCAGATTGAGTTGACTTGCTCGTAATAAATAGAACTCATAATAATTGTCCACTTATAGGTGCACTGTTTTTTTTTTTATTGCAAATTAAATTTTATGTGGACGGAATTTATGTGCAGACAATACTCATGATATAGGACGGTTTTTTATTAACTAAAAGCGTACTATGATAAGTATCAAGGCCGCTTTCTAATATACACATTTTAAAAGATAGTGTACGATGTATATTGTCAATATCATTATTAATTGTACTAAAAAATATATTAATAATTAAGATGAATAATTTATAATATGTCACCACTTTTTATTGCAGCCACCAGTTGTCGTCCTCCGCCTTCGACCATCGCCCTTCACCACGGGTCGTTTTAATATAAATCTGCCAGTCAAAGGTCTAGTGATGAATCTTTGACTTTACCTATTATTGTAAGTTTTTAGGTTTTGCAAAAATAAAAATTATTTTATTATTTTTAAGTCTTTCAAGTGTATATATTTTTACATCAATCTTTTTTTATTTTAAATTCATATGTCCAAGAAAATTCAGATTAAGATTTCAATTCTTCTCATTTCTTCGCCGTCCCCAAGTGGCCATTATCGCCACCACAAAATCATAAAAGCGTCAAGTCTGATGTTGTATTGGTATTTCCATAACCTCTCCATTTCTTTTTTTCCATTTTTAACAGCAGCTTCAAGATTGGCCATCATTGTCGTTCTGGCTTGCTGTGTGTGGGCATGGAAGATGAGTTACACGTTATATGAACAATGAATATAGAAGCGCATAGCATTTAAAATCAGATTTTTGTAAGAAGTGCATATATATATTATACAGAGTTTTCAGCATATGCATTTGCTGCATAATTTCAAAAGGAGTATAAAACCAAAAACTTTTATTTATTAGCAGAAAAAACAGAGTGATACTCTTAAGTTTTTTTTTTTCTTTTTTGGCCTTTGTTTTGGGGTTATACAAATGAACGCCACCAGAAGTGGAAAAAGCTTCAGCTTCTGTGGTCTATAACATCTTCCAAATGCAATTTAGTACAAAACCCAGAAGCAGATACACGAAAATTTGAAAGTTGAATCTCGCTGAAGTGGTTCAGAAGCAGTGTGATTCATGTCCTCAAAGAAAGTTGGAACTTTTGCAATGAAGGGAAACATTGAAACCTGATGCGAAAAAGGAAAAAAAAAACGGAATCAAAACAAAAGGAAAAAAAAAGACCCAGACAAGGAGAGGAAGTGAAGAAGAATAAGAAAGAAAAGGCAGATGCAGAAAAGAGAGATTGGTTGTACAGAGAGGAATGAAGAATGCAGAGTGTTGATCCGATCTATGGCGGGAAAGAGAGAGAAATGGGGTGCCCCCGAAGAAGACAAAATCCGAGGAGGTACCCTTGAGATGAACAACTACTACTACGATTTCAAATCTGGGAAATGAAGAGGTAACCAAATCTTTTAAGGTGTTCTTGCAATAATTTGGCATAAACCATTTTGTTTCAGTTAAGAGTTATTTAAAAATTTATTACTTTCTTTTCAACCTGATTTACAGGTAACTAATAATGCATCACAACTGTCCATTTAATTTTCAATGTATCCAACAATTCATACGATAAAGTCCATCAATGGACCCTAAATAGGAGGGTCTATGTTAAAACGACCCCTTCACCACAGGCCATTGCCATCGGCCACCAGTCGCCACCAGCTACCGCCCACCACGTTGGCTGCTGCCCTCCATCGCTAGCTGTCGCCCCCACCGCCCTCCACCGCCGGTTACTATTGTCGGCCACTCTCTGTAGTTACCGTCGATCATCATTTTTTTCAAGTTATACTATTTATTTTTTAATTGTATAATTATGTAAATAATATAAGTTAAACATATATTATTTCTTATATTTTTTCATTAATAACTATGCATATTAAAAATTTTACAGATTTTATTGTGTTAATATTATCAATTAAAATGTATAAAATTTTTAAGCGCACGATTATTTACGAAAAAATATAAATATTAATACAAGTTTAACTGATATTATTTTAACTAATATTATTTACACATTTATATAACTTTAAAAAAATGAAGCGTATAACATAAAAAAAAAAATGTGGTGGTTGGCGACAATGGCTAGCGATAGAAGACGATGGTCGACAACACAAGAATGAATGATGATGGTAGTATGTAAAAAAAAAACATAAAATAAAAATAATTACAACAAAAAAAATTATTATTACAAATAAAATTAAATATCTATGATACAACTAAACATAAAAAGATGTACCATAATACCCGCACATGATCAAGTCATTTCTCATGAATTAATCCCGCGAAAAGAATATCGGACAACTCGTAACATTAAAATAAAATAAAATAAAATACTTCAATTTTTTCTCTATTTGTCTTAATTTTATAAATCTTTTTTATTTTTAAAAATTATCCAAAATTCTTTTAATACTTATACAAACATCTCTTATATTTTAGAAAAATATTATATATAAATTTAATTAAGTACAAGAAACTTAAAATTAACTAAAAGAGTCGTTAACCAACTAATAATGATTTTAAAATAATATTTTTTATTTTTAATTTTATTAATATTATTTGTAATATTGATAAAATTAAGGGATAAAAATACAATTAAGCATAAAAATTTAAAATAAAAATGACATTTCAAGCAAAAATCATTTAGTAATATAAGTAACAGAAATAAAATTAAGGTAAAAATATCATTTCAAGGTTATTAATGGTTGACCAAGACTATGTTAGTTAATTTTATGTTTGTATGTTTAATTGGATTTATGTGTAATATTTTTATAAAATACAGAAAGGTTTTATGTAAATATTAAAGAAGTTTTGTGTAACTTTTGAAAATAGTTGGAGTATGTAAAATATTAATAAGATGAAAGAGAAGTTGAAGTATTTTACTAAAAAAAAAAAGAAAAAATACTTCCTTTTTTCAGTTGGATGGTCAGCCGTATTTTTCAGTTGGTTTGTTCCTTAGTATTACCACCCAATATGGTGGATAATTGGTTTACTTGAGGATTATTTCAATTAGTTAGTGACTAGTTAGATGTACATGCAATTAGTTAGTGATTATTTACTCTTTTTAGTCTCATATTAAACTTGTATCACACACCTTTTACTATTTTATCAATTTTATATTTTTATTTTTAATTTATCTGTCAATCTTTTTTTTGTTCTTGCCATGTTTTTCAACAATTAGCTTCTAACATACATTTATATAAGTTAAATAAACTATTTATAATGTCAATAACTTGATTTTACCAAATTCAAGAGTCAAAGAGTTCAAATGCAGGTTGGATTACTCCATTTAAGATAAATTTGGGAAAATAATAGGATTGCCTTGTACAGTAGCAAACGGACAACCCAATAGATATTATATTATGAGACTTCAGTTGTGAACATATGATAGAAATATATAATAAAAGTTATTTATTTATCTTCATCTAATATTTTAATCTTTTAAAAAAATTAGTTCATATGATATAATTTCAGAAATTTTATGACCAAATAATATATAATTTGATGATTGCCGCTTCAGTTATTTAACCTTATGAGAGAATTGGTTCATGAAAATAACAAATAATATTAATGAATGATCGTATGGTAATTAACATTAATTCCAAATTAATTTTTTGAAGTACATTGCAGCTGTACTAATTATCAAGCTTCAAGCCAAATGATTCCCTCGTTGATTCCTAGCAATTCATCCCACTTGTTGCTTAAAGCTAGAGTAATGTAATTGAACTATAAAAAATGGAAGTGGACCTTTGGTGATGTTGTAACGATCTAAATACAATAAGGGTGATATCACAGCGTAGATATTGTTTCAAATGCCATTAAACAGGAAAATTCTCGTCTGCTTGTCTTACTTTTTCAAGATGACCATTCAAAACTTTATTATCAACCCCTATCATCTTGGCTAACCATTGAATAAAATGAGGAGAGATTTCAAATTTCCAGAAGCCATGGTCTGTGGAAATCAAATTAAAAAATATACAAGCTTCCACACCAGTATCCTCCACCAGGACAGGTTTTTTTAAAATTCTTATAGCTAGCTCATAAACGGTCAGCGAGAACATTTCATCACAAATCAATCAATAATAAAGAAAGAGGGGAACTAGAAACTATAACAAAAACAAAGAGAGAAGACAGAACAAAAAGAAGAGTCAATGGTTGGTTACAGAATAAAAATTCAACGAGAGGTGCAAAGTGTGAATCCAAGACAAATAGAAACATTTAGGATTGACTAACAACATCATAAATGGCCAAAATATCAACAAGATACACGGTATGCTGCTCCGGCACGTCACTAGCTAGCGTCCAATTTTTTACTTCTTCTTCCGGTTCCAGGGGTCTCTTGCATAAACATTCAAAAAACTAGTACTATATGTTCATGTGCGTGTGTTCTTTTAACATTGAGTTAAAGCTACCCAAAAGATGCAGGAAAAAAATTCTCTCATTTGTATATAGGATTCAGTTTTAATTGTCGCCAAAATAAAAGCATTCAGAATTTTAATTTATTATCGTCATAAAAGATTTTCATTTTACCTAGAGTCATCTTGTCACTTAATATGTATTTTCAAATTTCACTAAAATAAGTGTCACGCGTTAATTTCTCTTATTAACTTAAACCAAACCGTCCAAACTAATGTCCCAAAAAAAAAAAAGGGTCAAATTAAACTCGAAAAGTTTGGTTTGAAAACATCATTAACTCAACAGTTACCCAGTTACTAAGGTAAAGAAACTAGCACAAGTAAAATTAGAGAATGTCTACTGTCATTTTTTTGTGTTTATTATTACTCCTATTTTATTAAATAATTTTTAATTTATTTTTATTTAATATTTTAAGTTACTCATTTAATTAAAAAATTAATAAAATAAAAGTGATAATAGAAAAAAAAAAGTGGCAATACTCCCTCAAAACTATTCCAAACACAACATGAATAGGTAATTATGAGAAGAAAGATAATATAGAAGGGTTTTAGAAATTGGTTTCCAACCCACTTATGAGAGGATGGTGGCTGGCGGGGGCAGCATGAACCACCTCGGCTGGTAGTTAGGTTATTTTAAAAAAGAAATGTTTATTTAACACTTGAGATTTTATACCTCCCATAGCAATGTGTAAATCATTAGTTAACAATATATTGATTGATAGGTGGTGTATAATGGTAAGTGAGCTACATTTTAGAGAAAAGATTAAAGTTTAAATTTTTTAAAAAAATGATTATTGAGAGGATTTTCTAATGATAACAATATCTAAGGATTAATCTCAACTTATTAGTGATAGATTCCTAATTCAATAATTAATTAATACACATAATTAATTAACAATCTATACATCGTTAGCAAGTACAAAGGAGGTATAAAATCTAATGTGTGATCACAGAACTCTGTATATCAAAGAAAAAAAATAACGGAATTCTTAAAAGAAAAAAAAAAAACAAGAGATAAAATATTCGGCATGGCATTAATTTGATGTAGTCCACCTTCTGTCCCTGTCTTTTTATCCTCTTTAAACAAAACATTTTCTATGCTCGGTAATAACGAATAAGAGGGAAAAAATGATGCATATGCAACTGGCAAAGTCAATATGAAAAAATGAAAAGAGATCCCACGTTAAACAACAGCCATTAAGAATTTTATTATTATTATTTAAGTGATAAAAACAGTAAACTTGACGATTGATAAGTGTAACGACCATATTTTTTATAATACAAAAGTTTTAAAATAAATTATAAGGTTGACAATTTCATTCTAATTCACGTTAGCATTAGGTAATCGTTATTATTGTCATGTCTTCGTGTTTCATTAATTGGGATGATGAAATCGTAAACAAAGATAGCATTGATTACTGATTCTCAACTTAAAGTATCAAATTAACAAACAAAAAATTATATGAACAAATTAAAAAAAATTAAAGGTAATGAAGCAAAGTACTTTTTTTTACCTTATATGTTTACATTACAAGTAAAAAAATATATTAATCAATTTTAATTTCTTCATACACTGCTCTTATTTTCGCATTTCGCTGGAATCAAGGCTAGCAAGTGGACTCTATATGAGCAGCATAAATTAATAATGGCCCAGCAGCCCATGTGTGTATATTTGCTTGCATGGCGTAGCTCCAAGATTGGCCCAATCTAGTTTTAGGGCTTAATTTTGATTTTAAAACCCAACCATTTTTAAGTTGAGGCAACTCCTCCCAAAACTTTTAAATATATAATCTTGACAAATGCAATTTGGGTTTGTTTTGTTTAGTTGTGAAAATTTTAATTATTTTAGTAATCGATTATTGTAATTAATTATAATAGAATTAATTTTATGTTTAAATATATTAGTTAAAAAATGATTATAAAATAATTTATTTAATTTGAATGATATAAAAAAATCGTTATTATACATTAAATTATCATAAGATGTATATAATAATTAAAAAATTTATTTGATTAAGGATAAAATAATATTTATATTTTAATGCTTTTGAAATAATCTATAATCTAAAATCATAAGTTTCAAATTTATGAAAAAAAATTATTATAATACATTAAATTTCGTAAAAAGTTAAAACACGATTACTTAAACATATCATAAATAGTAAAAAAAGCCTTTTAGTCCAAAAAGCAGATGTTAGTTTGAGAAATAATCACAACTAAATATGCATTTAATGATAGTTAGTTGTATTCATCAATTTTTGTAACAATAATTTGTTTCACACGATGATTAATTGTATTTTATATGTTTTGGATTTATTTACTTGTTTTTTAAGAATATTTAAATGTTTATATTCAAAATTTCAATAGAAAAAAAATCATTCTATTCAATGTCTTTGTGGGATAAAGAAGGAAAAAAATTTAAAAAAAATCTTTTATTAACAATGAATAATAATGAAAGGAATTTTTTTTTCGTAAGAAGACAAATCCACGTTCATTTAATCGAAATGTCAAAAGCATAACTATATATATATATATATATATATATATATATATATATATATATATATATATATATATATATATATATAACCTTTTTAAGAATTATTCTGTTGGATTCTATTTTTGAGTAATTTTAACCTAACTCCTTCATGATTACCGTGCGAAAAGCTTAATAAATAAACCAAACATATAATGGTAATGGGGATCATGATTCTCTTTTGTTACTTTTCATATGTAAAAATGGGATACATATTGTATATAATATGTTATAAAAAAAATTACATATACCGCATATAATATATAAGTTTAAATATATTTTTTTAATTAACAAAATCTTCTTTTATTTTTGGTCAATAGGAGAGAATCCCTGTCTGGTGTACTTCAGTGCTTGATATCAGTAAAGAATAGGAGAACATTAATTAAGATTTCTGGTCAACGAACAATAATTAAGTTTACATTACAAGTAGATAGCTATATTATCAATTTTTATTTCTTCCTACACTACTTTTATTTTCGCTGGAAGCAAGGCTAAGCAGACTCAATATGAGCAGTGTAAATTAATAATGGCCCATCAGCCCAAGTATGTATATTTACTTGCATAATTTAGGTCCAAGATTGGCCCAAACTTGTTTTAGAGCTTAGTTTTGGTGCTCAACTCCAGCCTTGTTGATGTCCACAGAAAATTTATATATCCATCCCTCAAATTTGACACATTTTCATATTTAGTGCACAAAATTTATGTTACATATAATCCTCTAAACTTTGGAAAATTTTAAAAACCATTAAATAGGAAGTTAGATTTAATGGAAAGACCTTAAACCCTTACTTATAGCTTATAGCCACCGTAAAGTTTAGCTAATTTTCATATCTTGTACATAAGTTTCATTTTTAACATATTGTGAATCCTACTTAACATGCACAAGCAAATGAATAGCTTTATATTAAATCCTAACATTTCATTTAACAGTTTCATAGTTTATCAAAGTTCAGGAAAGTTATGTATTACAAAATAAAAATGGGTTAAATTTCACAAGTGAAATTTGTATTTTATTCTATTTTCATTAGCTTTTAACTGTATCTTACTCTCTCACACCTAGCTCCTTATTTTATGTACACTTACGTATGTGTTGTAACTTTAAATAATAAAAAATATTAGCTTATGTGAAATGGTATTTATTTTAAGAGTTTAATCATATTATCGATTTACAAAAATATTAATTTCACACTCAAAGATTATGTGATAATTTAAAAACTAAAAATAATGAGCAATACTCCGAGACTCATCTTTTTTTTAGGTATAATACTTATTAAATATTTTATTAATTATTAGTTATTTTTAATAAAATTTTAAATATTTATTATAAAATTAGCATTGAGAACTTGATGGATAATATACCCTTGAAGTACCATATCAATTTCCAAAAATAATATATCCAATCGAGTGGGTACAATTTTGCTTCTATTCAATACTGATCCCAGCCCAAAATTAAAGATTTATCCAAGACAACTTGGATCTAAACAAACATATTTTTAGTCAACCTACGATCTAATTTTAAAACTCAAACTTTAAATGTTTCTGAGCTTGGGTATCTTTTAGGATTGATTTCTTTTGGTATTTTTTCAATTTTTTAAACAAAAAATGAGTTAGAATGGTTACAGATCCATGTTATATGATGAACGCGACTCATCTTAAGATCTCAACTCTCTTCAAGTCGGTTCCTTCCATAAAATTTATCTAAGAATGGAACATATATTATTCTTCAGAGAAACGCAACTTAATTTTACTGTATCATATCTTATATGGGTAACTAGAAGTGTAAGTGAGTGATTTTGTTTGAATTTGAAAGAAACATAAATTCGAATCAATTAAAATTAATTAAATTGGTTTGGTTTGGTTTGATTTGATTTTTATATTTTTTATAGTCAAATCTGAATTAAATTGAACTGAACATTTATAGATTAGTTTGGTTCGAGTGATTGGGTTAATCATTTTTTTTACACAAAAATTAGTTAAATAATTAATTTTTTATAACAAAAAAAAATACATAATAAATTTATAATTTTTTTATAGAAATAAATCAAACGTATTTATTTCAATAAACACACTATAAAGTGCAACAAATGAAATGACAAAAGTCTAAACAAACAAATATAATTAAAATATACATAACAATGAATATCAATACAAGACAAGTACATAACAAAACTCAAACTTAATCCAAACATAATTAAAAAGAAATACAAGTATATAACATAACAATGAGCATCACTCAAAGTCAATCCAAACTTAATCTAAACTCAATTTAAACTCAATTCAAACTTAATCTAAATTCAATCTAAACTCAATCCAAACATAAAAAAAAAATAATTTATCAAATATTATTCATCAAATCCAATTTATCTTTGAACTTCATTTACATCTTGCAATAAGTACAAATGAAAACGTTATGCTTATTCATCTTCATTTCAATAACCAATATCTAAGGATTTAACAATGAAAACTTTATGATCCTCCAAGACCACTCTCAATATCACATTGGCTTATTCACCTTATAAATAATCACTCACATATCCTGTCACCTCATATTATTTTATCCTACCAAATGCCAATGGACAATATAACTCACATTATGCTATTATGCATCCATTGTAAGCCTAAGAAGTCACAACACCAAGACTCCAAGTTTCTTGACTTTACAACAACAAAAGAAACCTCATTGTGAGCTAGAATGTATGCCAAAGAATCACTTAATGAGTTCCGAAAGAACACCTTCACTATAACAAAGAAAAGAGAATTGGTGAATTGCATCAGTAATTGTGGATTAGGGTCGGCCGATTAGGAATGAATAAGATTATACAAAGAATTGTAGAGATATAATAGAGAAAAAAGTTATAACTAAATTAATTATATGACTCACTACTAATGATTAAATATTAATATATTACTTTCAGTAATTGTGACTTTTGCAGATAGAGAGTATTAAAGTAAGAAGTTCAGTACTCCATCTAGTACATGTCGATCAAGTTTATATCTCACATTCAATGATATCAAATTATTGAAGTCAATAAGTGTAATATTAAAAAGATTAAAAAGATTATAATCAATATATATATATATATGTGTGTGTGTGTGTGTGTGTGTGTGTGTGTGTGTGTACCTATTGAAAAGATTAAAAATCGGCGAGAATATATATGTGTGTATGTGTGTCAATAGATATAATATTAGAAAGATTAAGAATCAATAAGAATATATGTATGTGTGTGTGTGGAGTTTGATTTGATTCTTATATTTAAAAATTTAAATCTAAGAATTGAACCAATTAAATTTTATTTGATTTAGATCAATATACTTAAATTAAATCAAACTAATTTAATTAATTTAATTTAAATTGATCAAATTAATTAAATTATCTAAACAAATTTACACCATATGGATAAGTCTATTTCTGTATTCTATTCATGGAAGAAGTAACACAAGTAGCATTATTTTTTCTGACAAAAAAAGAAGAGTTGCCTTCTTTTCTTTGTTTGTTTTTTCAAAATAAGTGTGTTACAATTTGCTTATTTTATTGCTTCATCTGCTCAGTAATTGATGCCGAGCTGGGGTAACTCCCCGAGGGAGTAGACTTTTCTTGTTCTTTCTCAATGTAGGGGGTACAGGGGAGTACTAAACTGCAACATAATGTATCTCCAATGGGACTTTGTAACTGTGTGATGGATACTTGCTTGTTCCAGGTTCATCTAGAACCTTACACGCAATATTGAAGTTATGAACCGAGTTTAAATAAGCAATTCTTGAATAATAATAAAATAATTAATGCATAAAATTATTAGATTTTATAAATTTAATAGAAAAATGTTGACGTCGCCATATAAGTCTAGCCTGAACTAAAATTGGGCGATCTACCGAACTATAGAACGAATTAAATTTAATGGCGCAAAACTTGCTGACTTTTTTTTATGTCCTGTGCGGTTTTATCGTAATGAAATCTCCAATGGACTTTGAAAAAATTGATGTTTGGTTTGTTTGACTTTGACAAGATTGAGGTCATGCCTATTATTATGAATTAGTGCAAGTGAATAATTTTAGTAGCATTTTTTTTAGTACATTAGTTTTTTTTATTTTAATAGGTGAAAATGGAGAGTTATTTAGTTATTACTTTTCTGAGATGGTAAATAATTTTGATATTTAAAATGAGGATAGAGTTTAAATTTTAAAAATATAATTATCATAAATTTTAAATTAATAGTAAATTTTTTTAACTTTTATTAAATGAATGATTAAAAATTACTACATAAATTAATAAAAATGAACATGAGATTTTTTATTATCAATAGCATATATTTATTTAAGTCATTATTTATATATATATATATATATATATATATATATATATATATATATAGTAGGCATCACTACATACATATAATCAAAATACAAAAAGAAATAAATATCGACACATAGAATAACATAAAGTCATAACACACATCTATAACTTTTCAAAATAACTCCGTATGTCAATCATAGTGTTTACTCAAAAATAAATATACACATAACTCTAATATATCCCCCTATTCTAGAACTAGAGTGCATGCATAATCGATTTGAATAATAATAATCATAATGCGTCATCTGCTAGTCTGAAATTTTCATGAACAAAGTGAGAATTAAAAATTCTCAGCAAGAAAATGAACAACTATAAAATGTTCGAAAATACATAGTAAATTTCAACTGTATAAAGTACACATAAAATCACATTATAACCAAAGTATGACAAGAATAAAATGATTCCAACAACATAACTGAACGAATGTTACATAAATCATGCAATACAACATTATATACAAATATCAGCAAACAAGTTTCCTCATCACAGAGAATCCACCCTTTAAAGTTTCTTTTTATTTATATGTCAACTTGTCTCACATCTCATTCGAAGGTCTTCATTTCCATAGGAAATCCATCATATCTCTAGTGTTACTTTAATATCGTAACGATAAAGTCAGACACACCCACACTAACCAAGGAATGTAACATAAAATGATCTTTATCTTTCGGCCTTCTTAACGGTTATGTACAAATTTTTCTTTGAATCACTTACTTGTCATCACACACAAATATAAGCAATACAAATTACCTAATATATCACAAATAAATTCATTATATACAAGTATATCTTCAAATAAATTATGACCAATTTAATAAATTATAACAACTAAATAAAAGTTCATTCATATTTCATAATTTGTCTAGTCTTCATCATAGTCTATAAATTCTCAAGTCTTCATCATGTTCCATAATTTGTCCTGATCCTGTTCGTGCATTCATTGCGCAATAGTCATTTTCTCACAAAGATTAATATAGAGGTCATAAAATTATTCCAAAGTCAAGATAAATATAAAAAAGTCCATATAAATTAAACACATATGTTTATTGCACAATAGTCTACTCCTTACAAAGATCACAAAATGTCCTCAAGACAAGGTAATAATAACTCAATATAATTAAAAATATTTATTTAATTTAAGTCTTAAGTAATATTTTTTTATAGTTTATTATATTAATCTCATAAAAAAGTCAATATTCAAATTATAATAACTCTAAATTTTGTCGAATATCATAAACATTTTAAAGTCAAGCACAAAAATAAATATTAAGTTTTCATAATCTAATATGCATTACATGTATGCAACTAATTTAACAAGAATATAAAATTATAACAATATGCACAAAACACTAAAGTGAGAAATTAAACATTATTAAATTACTAGTATAGCATATAACTATACCCAGTTATTAACTAAATATAAATATACTTGATATCATAATTTTAATTTTGAAAAAGAAATTTCATTTCCTACCTCTTTCCTTACTAACTCTTTCCTCTCTTTCTTTCTTTCTTCCTCTTTCCTTCTCTTCTTTTCTTTCTTTCTTCCTCCTTCCTTCTCTCCTTCTCTTCCTCTTTCTCTGCCTTGTTTTCACGATTTCACACTCTATCTATGCTTGTTTGATTTTATTTTTTATTTTTATTTTTTTCACTTCTACCATTTCACTTTGTCATCCCATATTTATAACTATTTCAAATTGTTTCTAGTGGATTCCTTTGGATGCACGTTGCACCTAGTTAATTACTTTTTTTAAGTAGATATTTATCCTAGATAATTATTACATTTAGATATTTATCTTAGATATTTAAGTTAAAATAATATTACTACATAAATATTCTTATAAATATCTTTTGATAAAAATCTTTTTATAAATATCTCTATCTTTTTATAATAATACATAATAATAATAATAATAATAATTTTATCTTAATTCAGAGAAATATTTCTAATCTTTATTGTAAAGATTAAATACTAAATTTTATTTTAATAAATTCTTATTTTTAATTTAATAATTATTTGTTCTATTATTTACTACTACTAATTTATCTAGAAAATTAAACTATATGATTTTAATTAAATTATTAAAAATTTTATCTAATTACTTTATTAGTAACAACTATTGTAAAATAAAACTAAATAGAATATTCAAGTTAAAGAAATTAAAATTTTATTTTTCATAAAAATATTTTATAAAAAATAAGATGTTACAGATACCACATAATTATTATACTCTCTTTGTCGAACGTAAAGTAATCTTATAGGTAATTCAAATAGATCGAATCTATAGAAATATTTTGTTGTCTAAGAAAAAATGAAGGGTTATTACCATAGTTTAACAAAAATCTCAATCTTTATCAAGAGGCTATGAAAATGTGATTATGTGGTTCTCACGTCTGCACTTTTCATTTCTTTAAGATTCAAATAGGAAATAAGATTTATTTTATTTTCATTACATCATTCTTATATTTTTTTTTAGGATAATAAAATGAGAAAAATGTATTTTAACACATGTTTTTTTTTTTTTTCAAATAAAAAAGTGTAAAAATTGTGAAAGCAAATAATGTAACAATTGTGGTGTGTAAATAACAAAATTTTTAAAAAATGGAAAAAGTCATTGCCAGGGATGAATACAAAGGGGGCGAGCATGGACCTCGGCCCCCCCTTTCTCATTAATTTTTTTTAAATATTAATAATTAAATTAAATTTATTAAACAAAATAAAAAGATAATTATATGGATCTTTTATAAAGTTAATATTTATTATATTGATATTTTTATTTAAAAATTATACATACATCTCTGATTTTATATATTATTATTACATTCTAATATCTTTCTTTGTTTACAAAATTATATATTCTTCTTCTATTTTATGTATAAATATTATACAAAGTCCTATTGAAAATACAAAACAAGAAAAGTATGAGTATTTTCTTAAACAAAAATAGTGTTAATATGATAAGACTAACCTTAAGAGAGATCAAGTATAATTATATAAAATATAAAAATGATAAAATTAAAAAAAATATATTTGATATGTATTTGACATATGATTCATAATTATTTTATATACATTGATATTACAATTTTAATTCATTTTTTATTAATTTTTAATTTTTATATAATAAATCTACTAGCTCATTTCACTCTTAACTTCACTATCTTCTATTTTGTAAAATCTCTCTCTTTTGTAAAATCTATATATATATTAGTTTTTTACTTATAAATCACGCGATGTAAAGGACAAATATTATTGTGATGCATTTAATATCTAATATGAATATTTTTTTTTACTTTTTCACTTTATTTATAAATCTTCCTATATATTGAAAGAAAAATACTTATTTAAAGTGAACAAATAAGAATATATTTATCCTTAATTTAAAATAGTATATTTTGATTTTAACCTATTAAATAATTTAAAGGTGAATACATCTTCATTTTTCAACTTTAAATTTTTTTTTTCTATATTTAATAATATGATTCATAATTTTTGACCTCTTCACTGAATATTTTTTAGATCTGTCTCTGTCATTGCATAATCTTATATATGACTAACATTAGGGGGGAGAGGGTTGGGGGACGAATGGCTATTCAGTTGGAATTCTATTGATGAATCCGCTGTTAGAATTTTAAAGGAGTAAACTATCAAATTTGATCCTCTACAAATTACCATGTCATCACATTAGTCTTTTAATAAATTAATCTCTCAAAAATATAAAATATCACTAAATTTGTTATTTGAGAACTTAATTAGTAGGTAACATAAGAATAAATTTGATAATATTTTATATTTTTAAGAGACTAATTTAATATAAAAATCTTTAAAAATTCAATATGATGCGACGTTAATATTTGAAAAACCAATTTGATAGTTTTCTCAATTTTAAAACTTACCTTAGCAATCTATGCTTGTCTACCAAATCTCGCTTTCTTCCTTGATTTTGTCATAACCCAATCAAAACTAGTCTATGCCGTGGACAGGACGAATATCAATATTCGGCAGACATACACAAATGCAACAATGCATATCACAGTCCTGATTGTTTATTTATTTATTTATCTTTCTTTATTAATTGGAAGTACTGTGCTCCATTATTTTAGAAGAATACAAAAAGATGCGGAAGCAAATAATGGGAAAAAGTTACAAGTGCTTGCTTTACCGGTAGAGTCACTCAAGAAAGGAGGAGGAGAATTAACCAGAAATTTCCCAAATTTAAGAATGGAAACAAGGTAAGGAATTCAATAAAACACGGTAGCTCTGGCTAGAAGTCATGTGACTATAGTTTCCGCTTTTAATTTGGTTTGACTAGTAAAATATATAGAAAAAAGAGTTTTCACACCATAAATTTTTAGGTGTTAAGGAAGAGAAATGATGTTTACATATTATTTTTTTTTTACAATATATTTATACTTTTTTTTTAAGATGTTGAAATAATATATAAATATCATCACTCTTCTTAAAATAAAATTTTCTTACTCCATATTATTCATTACGTGCTAAATCAATTTTGTAGGTCAGTATTCTCTTGCTCGACAAAATTTATCATTTTCACACTGGCCTAGTCCCTATATATGTGAGCAGCATTACATTGCGATTCTTTACATTAGAATAGAAATAACTAAAAAAAGTAAAGTCTCTATCCTTCAAAAAATCACAGGCATGGCAGCAAGACTCGGGTTTTCTTTGCTGGTCCTGAATCTCGTCCTTTACATGGCTAGTACTGCTGAATCCACCGTTGCCAAACGATCCAACCCCGTTAACTCAGCAGACTTCATAAAGTCCTCATGCAAAGCCACACGCTACCCCGTTGTATGCGTTCAAAGTCTCTTGGGGTATGCAAATTTGATTCGCCAGAGCGATCAACAACTAGCCATCACTGCCTTGAACGTGAGCATATCAGGGACTCGGTCATGTGCATCGTTTGTGAAGAAGATGGCCAAGGTAAGAGGGATAAAGCCAAGGGAGTATAGAGCGGTGCAAGACTGCATAGAGAACATGGATGATAGTGTGGACCGTCTTAGTCAATCGAAGAGGGAACTAAGCCTTACGGGTAAGGCTATGAAGGAGGAGTTTGCGTGGCACATGAGCAACGTGCAGACTTGGGTTAGTGCTGCTTTGACTGATCAGAACACGTGTCTTGATGGCTTTGCTGGTCCTCGCATGGATGGAAACTTGAAGGCTGCTATTAAGTCCAGGGTTGTTAGTGTTTCTCAAGTCACTAGTAATGCCCTTGCATTGGTTAATCGCTTTGCCTCCAGACACCAAACTGCTACACTCAACTAAAAAGCCTTGAATTATAACCTATATATGCGTGGTCAATTTGTTCAATTCAACTGTATTTTCATGGTTTGCCTCCTCCCCCCCAAACTGTTGGAGATCGAAGTGATCTCCCAAGTCTATATTTGGTTTTAGATGGTTCTCTCTGCAACTTGCAGTGCATGTTGTTTATGTGTAAATGAGCATTTTGTGTGCTTCTATATCGTGTTTGTATTATGGAGGGTTTGTTGTGACTTGTATTGTATCACTTTCTCTATTGAGTGTAGCAGATTTTATTGAAGATTGAATCTTAAGAAATTTCTTATTGTGAAAAATTCCTTTGCGTCCTGTGTTTGGTCAGTAAAATGAGCTTCCACTTCTACTATCTTTACCTTATCAGAACCCATGTAAATAACTAAATATGCGGTGGTTGAGAATGATACTTAATTATCATTATGTGATGATTGATGTATTATGTAGTGATTGATGTAAAAGTAAAATGTAAATTTTAGTGTGTAAATAACAAAACTGTTTGAATTAAAAAATAAAAGTATTGTTTAGAATTTTCCACAAGGACCACAACAATCCATACTTCTGCGTTTACATGACCATTGTCAGAGACACAACAAAATTCGTGTCTATACAATATATATATGTATATATATATATATAATATATATATATATATATATATATATATTACATTAATTTGTTCGACCAAAGTAATACGCAAATGGACAATAAGAGCAGCTTGTTCTTTTGTTTTTCATTTTGCTTTTCGTCCGTGCTTTATAGTAGACAATCATGGACTTTCTTCCTTTATTCGCAGGAGACCAGATATGGTGGAAGTTGATCTCCTACGCCTCAATTTACAATACACAATATTAATTTAAACGATAATTATGACATATGCAGCTATCACATTTGCTGAGCCTTATCTTTTAATCCCACTTATTAGGCCATTGTTGGTGATATTAAAGATTTAACATTAAATTATGGAAGTTGGATAACCATCAAAACCCATTATGATTTTTTGACTTTAAGAAGAGAAACTAACAAGGGATTAATTTAGCATATTACAGCTCTTCCATTATAATTGTCCTTTTAACTTTTTGTATAAAGATTAAAGATACTATTAAATAATCTTAAATATAGAAAAATATAATCCAATATAATTAAATTACGCTCTTTCTACTAACTTGGGTTGGAGTGAGCTGATTGAGATTTTCCTCTATTAAATAAGTGGTCTGAGGTTCGAATCTCAGCTCTTGTGTATGGACAAAATCTAAGCTAGGAGGAGACTCTCACCTTAAGTGGTGCCTTTAGTTTTTTCGCTGGAGATTAGTCACTATTATCGACGGTGGATATTCTCGGTCAAATATCAAAAAAATTACGCTCTTTCTTAAAAATTTGTAAAAGTCAATTAACTATATATTATATATAATTATAAGGTTAGTTGAGATAATAAATAATGAGAATAAAATTGAAAAAAATTAATTAATATTTTCTTAATATTATTAAATAACAAATAATTTAGGATAAAATAATTTTTTTATAAATTACAATTATATTGATATGGAGGGAATAATATATTTTGATATCAACTAGTACTCATTTAATGGGATTTGGTTTAAAAATTTAATAAAATAGTCACAATAAAATAGTTGTTAACTATATGATTTTGATATTGTGATTAGTGGTGTCTTGTCAGCTTTATTACACCTATTACAACTTTGTCTCAAAGAAATATGATGTAAATCTGTAACCGTTTATCTATTTACATATTAAGGTTAACAGTATTCAATATAAATTTGTTTTGAAGTGTAAATTTATCTTTCAAAGAAGTTTTGATTGGTTTATAAATATAGTTAACTTTTTTTTTCTTGGGCCATAAAAAGAAAAGGAGAATGAATAGTTGGGTTCCGGTAGTTTAATCAGGCAATGTATTTGATGCGTGAAAAAAGTGTATCTAAAATAAATTTATTTATAAAATAAATAAGTAAAAATGTATCTTAATTTTATTTAAAGTGAATTATTATTTTAATTTATTAAATAATTTAAAAATAAATATATCTTCATTTACTCAATTTACAAACAAAATTATTTTAAAAAATCTTGTCTGGATGCATCACTGTAAAGGGTTTGGATAGCTACCAAATGATTTGTCTTCATTAATCATTCTGAATTACATCCTCTAAAATGTACGGTTAGGTTCTTGATCCAAGCAGCACATTTTTCGTTGAGTACAGAAACAACAAACTTTCAACTTTGAAAGCGCAAGAAAAGGATGACTTCCAAATTCGATTTACAAAGACATAAAGCTGAAACAAGCGGTGGATAAACATGAACTACATAATTAATTAATCCACTGACAAGAAAACTTACGAACAGACAAGGTCCCACACAAAGGGTAGAGCAGTTAATTGAGCAATACTGGCATCGAACAAGTGAATATCTTCTGCTTTCTGAGAAAGGAAAAATGTAGAAATACTCGTTTAGATTAAATTATGTGAGTTAAATTAATTAATAAATGACATATTATTATTTTTAATATAAAATAATTATATAGTATAAAAATTTATAAAATTATTAAGTATTGATTGATTTTGTTTATATAAGTGAATAAAAAATTCTACTTAAGTATTTTTTACAAAAGGAAGAGTGAAAGAAAGAAAAGAGAAAAAAACGACTGCCAAAAACATATCTTGTGAACATTCAAATTTGTCAGGATCATATTAAGTTTTTTTAAAAAAAATTAAAAATAAGTGAAAATGAAATAAAATAGCCCAATTTTCAAATTGTCATTACCTAACTTTTAAGTCTAATTCTTGACTTAATAAGAGTCTCAATGTCCAATACTAAAAAAGAAAAGAAAAATAAGGATATGTTTTTAATGAGAAATCATGATTTGATTTTTTAAAAAATAATAAAGAATATGTTTTAAATGAGAAATTATAATTTGATATTCTTAAAAAAATAAGGGATATACTTTTAATAAAAAGTCATGATTTAATTTTCTTAAAAAAATAATAAAAGATTTGCTTTTAATGAGAAATTATGATTTGATATTCTTTAAAAATAAGGGATGTGCTTTTAATAAGAAATCATGATTTAATTTTCTTAAAAAATAATTGAAGGATATACTTTAGTGAGGAATCGTGATTTAATACTTTTAAAAATTAAATTCAAGATTTAAGAGGAAAGAATTAAGAAATTATGATAGTTTAATATAAAGGAAAATGAGAATATATTTTAAATAAGAGATCATGATTCATTTTTTTCAAGAATAATTTTTGAGGTTGATTTTGTTAGAATTTTTTATAATTAATTATCATTTAATGAGTTGAATTTACATGAGAATTAAAACTTTAATAATTACTTATAAATAGAACTCTTAGCTACACACAATTACACACACAAAAATAGCACACAATAGAGAGAGGCTAGAGTCTGCAAGAGTTGTCGTGACAACCCAGAGCTTAATTTTGTAGCAACCAAGGGTGTAAAAGTGTTGATAAGTTGTTTCTTTAATTATAGTGGGATTAAGGTAAGTTTCTTGACTTTTTTATTTTCTATTTCAATTGCTTTTCACTGCTTTAAATACAGCTCGTGACATTTCATCTAAATTTCATGTCTTCCTTGTAAGTTTAGTTTTGCTAAGTGAAATAAAAAGAGTAAGAGATAAATCTTGATTGTTAAGTATATGCATGATTAAGAGTAAAATAGATGGTGTATGTTCAGAACTTGTTTAATTGGATTTGGTATGGTGGATCAAAACTTAGCAACAAAAGAATTCCCTTTAATGCCTAATAAAATAAATGAAAGTGATATGAAAAGGTTGATGACCGTGTTAACATGTTGCACGACTTCATCTTTATACTAAAGGAAATGTGGTGTCAGAACAAAAATGGGGAAATAAAATAACACAAAAGTGATGAAGATGACTTTGTAATTTCCAATGGAACATTTCAGTAAATAACCCAAGACCAGCTTTTGTATACGACATCCATTACATGTCACATTTATTTTATTTTATTTTTCTTTATGATTTATCATGGTTTTGATCATTGGGATTGGTTTTATGACTAGAATAAGGAGAGCAAGTTTTAAAATTGAATTTTTAAAAAATATTTAAGATAACTAAGATTCATTTAAGTGATGATAATTTACTTATTTTTGCGTGATATCTCTAATGGGACGTTGAGTTTCACTTTTTAAGATTAAAATAGTTAGTTAAGTCGTGACAACTTGTTGATCTAAATTTTTAAATTAAATTAAATTATTTATTTTTTGAACTAAAATAAATCACAAAATTTTTATAATTAAAATAATCCAACCCATAAATGTTTCTTTTAAAGAACGATGTGACTTTGAACTCTTCATTACACCCGATGATACGTAGGAGCGAAATATCTATTCAGTTAAGCTACAATTAAATTTTCATAATTTATCTGTTAATTTTTGTTCTATCTTTTAAAAATGGGTAAAATAGATATTTCTAAAGGTTATCAATTTTTTTTTTGCATGATTAACTAAGATAACCGTTTTAACACGGATGTATTAAGAGTACTGTGAGATTAAGTTTTTATCTTTCACTATGCATAAACGACTCCTGAATCCAATCTGTTTTAAAAGACCATTTTTTTAGATAAAAAAGTTTTTCAATTTTTCCTTGACTTGAATAAAATTTGTGGTGACTCTATTTTATTTTTTAATAATTTATTTTTCACCGTTCCCATCGCGATTTCGGTTGTGACAGTTGACGACTTTACTAGGGATACTTAAGAGTTAAGTCTTTATATGTTGGTTGTGCAAATATTGTGACATTTATATATTTGTTTTACCCTTTTTTTGTTTTTGTTCAGTTTTTTTTGTTTAAATTGTTTATTGATTATTTTAATTAAAATTTTATTTGCTATGCAAACCTTAGGATAGAGAATTTTTTTTTTCGGAATTTGTTTTGCGTTTGTTTTGTTTTGTAGGATGTGAGTAGTCCTTAGGATTATGAATGTTTGTATGTAGGGGTGTCAAAATGGGTCAAGCCCGATGAGCCGACCGGAATAGCCTGGCAAAATAGATGGGCTAGGCTAACAAATGCCAACCCGAAACTTACATGGCTCGAATGGGCTGAGCCCAAATGGGCCGGGCTAGCCCGTTCTTTTAACACTACATAAGACTAAATGGGCTGGGTTGGGCTAGTAAAACGACAGCCCGAAATTTACATGACTCGAATGGGTCGGGCCGAAAATGGGCTGGTCCCACATGGGCCGACCTATTTTGACACCCCTATTTGTATGCTCCATACACCCACTGCACATACACGTTTATCATATATATTCGAGTGGGGCCCTATACCCGGGTATGAGTAAAGCCTAAGTTAAGTAGATGTTGCATAGTAGTAACCATTTTGAATGTATATCCTATTTGGTTATCGCAAAAATCTCACCTAGAATATGTCATTTTCACGAATGTCCCACACCTAGTTGTTTACCTACTATTTGTGGTTAACATTCTGAAATAAGATTTAACTTTATAGGCCTTTAGATTAATAAAGTAACCTAATGAAAGTTTCCATGAATTAAAAAGACCTATAAATCCTTAAGACAGAAATCTCCAAGTTTAAGACAATCTCATTAAGGCACAAAGAGAGCATATCTTTCGATTTATCCATATCATCATTTTGCAATATATATACACACACACACACATATGAGGCATATTTAGTGAGGGAGTTTTATTGTGAGATGAAGAGGAGAGTAAATCTTAACCATACAACGATACATGAATGGTCAAGATTAAAAGTTACTTAAAGATCATTTGACCACTTAAAAAAGTTACATGTATTTATGTTCTAATCTTGACTATTCATATAAGATTCAATAGTAAATATTCACTCATTTTACCTTTTATAATAAACAATCCATGAATGGTAATTGATTACCAATGCCCTGTTTTTGTAAAAACAGAGTCCTTAACCCCATGGAAACCAATGGTAAACCCAAATTATAATCCAAATCACTATAAGATATTCCTTGCAACATGATTGTACATCTATTAAACCTTAGAATTGGTACTAAGATGTATTTAGAATAATTGAGAATGAATGATATGATGCACTTAACTATGTGTGAAGTAACCACCTTGTGCACATGAGATGAAATGAATTTATTATGCACTTGTTAAAATTAAGTGTTGTATCAGAATTGTATTACTCCTTTATATTAATAAAATTGAGCTCGCATTAGATTGATATGACATGTGCTCAAATTATAATACTTTGGATATACTAAAGGAAATGATGGTGATCCTAAACCTATATATAGGAAATGATGGTGATCCTAGATCTGACGTAAGTATCATCTAGAAATAACAGTGATCTTAAACCTAGATATGGGTAATGATGGTGATCCTAGATATGACATAAGTATCATTTGGAATTGACGGTGATCATAGATCTAACATATATATATATATATATATATATATAATATATATATATATATAGTAATGGTGATCCTTTGGATATGTAGATCATAGAATAAATTTAGAAAATAATTGTGATCCTAAACCTAGATATGAGAAATGATGGTGATCCTAGATCGACGTGTGTATATATATATATATATATATATATATATATATATATATATATATAAAAATAACGGTGATCCTTTGGATATGTAGATCATAGAATGAATATAGGAAATGATGGTGATCCTAAACCTATATATAGGAAATGATGGTGATCCTAGATCTGACGTAAGTATCATCTAGAAATGACAGTGATCTTAAACCTAGATATGAGTAATGATGGTGATCCTAGATCTGACATAAGTATCATTTGGAATTGACGGTGATCATAGATCAAATGTGTGTGTGTGTATATATATATATAGTAATGGTGATCTTTTGGATATTTAGTCAAAGTGCTACATTAGCAATAGTATTGCGACTAAATGAGCACTAAAATAAGGATTGTATATGAATAAAGTATTATGAGAATATTATCATAAAAGATCATACAGTTGAAATGAGAATTGTGATATTGAATCATAATTTGTATTTGAATGTTGTTTTGAATGTAACCTATGATCTTTTATAACGAAATATTTTGCATTGATGGTATTGAAAATAATTGGAATTCTGTCTTGGAAAGAGAAATGACTTATTTTTTACCTTTTGCCACCTTTTTACTCTATATTTTGAATATTTAAAAAAAAAATTTGAAAAATTATTGTGATGACAGATTGTATGTTAATATTATTGAGAATTATAGAATTCTCACCCCTTTATATTGAATTTCCATGATAATTACAATGAGATTTGCTTTCAGTTGAGCTTGAAGAGTAGAAAAAGAGAACAATTTGTTTATTTCTACTTTTGTACAATGATTTGTATATGACTTGAAAGAAATTATGCCTTAGAGGCATATGATGTATTAATGTACTGTTATTACAACTTTGTATAAAGACCATTTCCAGTTCTATGTATATTATATTTATGCAACAAGTTAATATTTTGATATATTTAATAAATGTTTTTACAAAGAAATGTTTTAGAATAGAAGTGATATGTTTAATCCTAATTTATAATGCGTGATTAGGAATACGCTATTAGTATTAGTATTAGGATGTTATAGAGGGGGTATAGAAGAGTGGTGGCCTGAAGTTGATGAGGATAAGTTCGATGTATTTAGTTTAATCAATTTTGCTAAACAAATTGGTTATCATAAAGTGAAAAATTACTATTAGATGATGCCTGGTAAATAACTGGAAAATGGTTTAATGAACATGAAGATAGATACTAATCTTTTGGAGATGGTTGAGACTTCAAGGTTGAACAATATGGTGGTTTATCAATATTATAAACACCCCATAATTACTGATCCTAAAATTGTATCATACCATGAGGAGGAAGCACCAAATGATAGCAATGAGAACTAATCCGAGACACCTATTCTAAAGGAAGTCCAACCCCAATCAACAAGTGACCCTCAACAAGACCAACATGCAGCTGAACCTATAGACGTTAACACTCGTAGTTCGAGTTCCTCCAGTGATGACTATGATAGTGCAGACAACAATCCCTATAAGCTTCTTCTTGTTGCTACTGATGAAGATGAGGAATAGCTTCTTGTTATTATTTTGAAGAATAATAATAAAATGGTTCAAAATCCTGTTGTGAAGAAGGGGAATAAATTTGTACAAAAGAAGAAGAAGAAGAAGACCAATGTTGATATGGTTAATGTACAAAAGAAGAAAGTCAATGTTAGTACAAGTAATGTATAGAAGAAGAAAATGACTGCCATTAGTAAAAGCACGTGCACCAAAGAGGTCCATGAAGAAAACTGCACCTGTCCCTGATGATGAAGAAAATGACTTTGATAGTGAAGCAACATACTTTAGGTATGATACATTTGCAAAAGATAATGAAGCAACAGACTTTGATGCACATGTGGGGATGGGTTTAGGACACAAGTAATGCTATGGACCTAATATTAAGGTTACTGAGAATGCAAGGAGTGTTCACAATGACACTGAATAAGGTAGTCAAGAGAGTGATTATAGTTGGAAGTTGGAAGTTTGAAGATATGAAAACTCCAATTACTTCTGAAGATGAGGGAACTACCAAAGAAATGTACCCTCAGTTCAGTAAAGCTACTGATTTTGGATATGTCAGGTTGGAGCTTGGAATAGAGTTTGTAACTCTAGAAGCATTCAAGTAGGGGGTTAAAGACTACACAATTAAGCTAGGTAGAGAGATTAAATGGGTGAAGAATGATAAGTAAGGGGCTAGAGTCAAGTGTAAGAATAAGAACTGCACAAGAGTTATCTATTGTGCATGAAGTAATGTCACAAATGGTTTCCAGATCAAGACTTTCAAGGATGAGCTCAACTATAATAGGGGGTTCAAGAATTCTCATGCCAGCAAGCAGTGGGTTACTAGGAAGCTTGTTAGAAAACTTAGAAAGCAGTTAACTCTGACCCATAGGGAAGCTTATAATTATATAAAAGTTAAGTGTGAGGTAAATTTGAATGGAACCAAGATATACAGAACTTTGAAGGAGGCAAGGGAAGTTATGGAAGGGAATAAGAGAGAACAATATGGAAGACTATAAGATTATTTTGCAGAGCCGTTGAGGAGCAACTCTGGTTTTACTGTGAAGCTGGGTGTGATCCAAATTCCTAATTCCCCATCATAATTTGAAAAGTTCTATGTCTGCTTGGAAGCTTGCAAACGAGGCTTTAAGGCTGACTGTAAACCCTTAATTAGCTTGAATGAAGCTTTCCTGAAGGGCTATTTTAGTGGCCAAATTTTGTCAGCAGTTGGACAATATGCTGACTGTAACATCTTGAAAATTAATAATTTTATGACAAATATTCATTTTATAATATTTGTGAATTTTTTTGTAATTTTTAGAGAACGCGAAATATTTTAATATTATTCTTGTTTTGCGTACACCGAGCAGAGCAGGGAAACTAAGATATTTTTCTCGAGAACCTTGAGCTGTGGAAACATCGACGGGGGATCTTACTAAACTCGAGGTCAGACACGATTTGTGAGGTTTTACATTTTTTTTGAGAAATTTTAATAGATAAAATAATAATCGTTGTGTAAATTTTATCTGTCAGATAAATTAATACTGACTTCGGTCAACTGTAACAATTGTCTACTAAATAATAATATGTATTAAAAACCTTATCACGTTATTAAAAAATCTACTTTGTATCACATCTATTAGCTTTATTTTCAAAAAGAAGATTAATTTAATCCAAGCTTGTAAAAAGAGAAGCTTCCAAGAAATTTTTCCACTATTTCATTTCTCTCTCTTCCCTCCCCACACTCCTGCGGCAGAGGCCATTTTGGGAGCCATATATCCCCTTTTCACATTCTTACTTTTATCACTTCACTCTCACATTTCAACACACAAAAACACCTAACATTCCCTCTCTTCTTCTTCCTTCTCCACAGTACACATACACACATTGAAGACCATCTCCATTGTTTGCTAAACAAATCACATTCCTTGTTTCCTTCCACCATTCCAAGGCTACTCTCTTGGTGATCATCCTTTGGTTCTTCTTCTTCTTCTTCTTCTTCTTCTTCTTCTTCTTCTTCTTCTTCTTCTTCTTCTTCTTCTTCTTCTTTCTTCTTCTTCTTCTTCTTCTTCTTCTTCTTCTTCTTCTTCTTCTTCTTCTTCTTCTTCTTCTTCTTCTTCTTCTTCTTCTTCTTCTTCTTCTTTTCCATTTTCCACCATTGAAGCTAAATCTTGAAGCTTTGAGGTAAAGTCTTCACATTTCTTTTATTTTCTTCTCATTTTCATTTTTCTTGGTCACCTATGTGACCAAGAACTCATCTTTCCATGGCTTGAGTGAACATTGTGGAAGTCACTCACATTAGTGTTTTCTTGAAGGTGAAAACGAAAAATCAGGAACAAAAAGGAGCTAATATCCTTGTGATTGTCTTCATTTAGGTAAGAGAGAGATAATCCTCTTCAACTAATCTTGGCAGTAAGGAGATGTCTTGTTTGTTGTTGTTATTTGATAGAATCTATGTGTGGATTTCTCTCTTTGTTATGATTATTTTTCACAATAGTGTATTTGGTTGGATTTGCATGAGTCATTGACTACCCTTATGTGATTTTGGATGCATATCTGAGTTAACTTGATGTTGAAAATGTTGTGGGATTGATTTGGTTTAAGTTCAGATGGCCTAAAGATCATTTTTCCACAAGTTTACATGTGGTAATCGATTACACAACATCTGTAATCGATTACCAAGCCTTTGGAGTTACAAAATCGTGATTCTGGGAATCACGTAATTGATTACATCCCGTTTGTAATCGATTACAGAGGTTCTGTCCAGCTGGTAATTGATTACCAGCAGTGTGTAATCGATTACCAGGTCCCTGGAGCTACGAATCGTGTTTCTGGGAAGCTATGTAATCGATTACAATCAGTTTGTAATCGATTACAGAGGTTCTGTCGAGCTGGTAATCGATTACCAGAGTCATATAATCGATTACCAGAGTCATATAATCGATTACCAAGATCCAAAAAAATGAGATTTTGAGCTGAAAATGATGAAAACGTGGTTTCTTATCCCTTGTAACTCCACATAAACCTTAAACCCTAGATTCAAGGATTTTATTTTACTTAAATGTGATAGAATTATATATCCAAACCAATAATGGAGAAATGATTTTGAAAATGGAATTTTTGGATCCATAACATGGAAATTGTGGTATGTGTGGAACGAGGGACATGTATACGTATTGATATTGAGAATTATTGATGCTTAAATTGGCCAAATTGTGACATGTTATGAAAACTGTGTAAGTATTTTATTTGACTCTGTAAGTATTATATTTTGTGTTATCAGTGATTTGTATTAAGGATGACTAATATACATATATATGGAATATGTTTTTATTTCAATGGTTGTGTGTAAAATAGTTGGGCACTGATTATATTTCATTTCGAGGCTCCTAATTTCTACTAATGCACAATGGAAATAAATTATTTTTAAATTAATGTCTTTGTGACTGTGACACGCCTGGTTTTAATAATTGTGGTGTAATAACGATTGTGCTGCGGTTGCTAGATTTAGGTGTGTTACACTAACAAAGACATTTTTGTCATTGCTTATGTTATTATGGATGTGGAGAACAAAGCTTATTGGAAGTGGTTCTTAACACTGTTACATGACGACCCAGGGGACTACAAAGAACATGGCTAGAACTTCATTTCAGACATGCAAAAGGTAACCTACTTCGCAAGAATTATTTTTAAAATATTTACTTATAAGTCAGGGACTAATATGAATTAGTTGTCTATGTGTTAGGGACTAATATGAAGCACTTTGTTTTTAGGTCTTGATATCAACTGTGCAAGAGGTGATGCCTAGAGTGCATCACAGGTTCTATGTTTGGCATATGTGGAGGAATTTCACAAAAATGTGGAAAAACAATGAGTTAAGGGGTATGGTATGAGAGTGTGCATGATCAACCACTACCAGTGAGTTCAATGCAAACATGGATAGTGTGGAGATGGTAAATGAGAAAACATTGGAGTATTTAGCCAAGTGGTCTAAGGAAACATAGACAAAGGCATACTTCTCTGAATATCCTAAATTTGACAAGATTTGTAACAATGTATTTGAAGTTTTCAATGAAAAGATTGTGAAGATGAAGGGCAAGCCAATCTTAACCATGGCAGAGGAGATAAGGTGTTGCATAATATGACCATGGCTACAAATAAGCTGAAGTTGACAAGGTTTAAAGGGACCTTAGCTCATCTGCAACAAAGTAGGTTGTACAAGGAGAAAATATAGAGTAACAAATGGACTCTTGTTTGGACTGGTGACCATGATCACTATAGATTTGAGGTGCCTGGCTAACGATACAATATGAATGTGGATTTAAACAAACACACATACGCCTGCAGGTTCTGGAAACTCACATGTATTAATCACACTTTTTAGTTTAGTTTACTATGTTAAATTTTAGTTCATATTTGTTTATTTACTTACTTCAACTAATTAAATGTGTTATGGTAAGTCTGTCATGCATGCATGTTATTGCTGCAATAGTATGTGTCAATCACAAACCAAAGGACAATTGCCACGCTTAGCTAACAATAGGTGCTTATCATGCAATATATAACTATTTTGTCAAACCATTGAGAGGCCAAAGGTAGTGGGAGCACATACCTCGCCCTAAGCCTGTTCTACCACCAATAAAGAGGCTTCTTGGAAGGCAAAAAAAAAAAAAAGAATAAAAGATGGAAAATATAAAGTTGTGAACCATAACCCACACAAATTAAAGTGAGTGTACCCTAAATTCACTTGTTATAGGTGTGGTGGTTCAGGGCATAACAACAAAAGGTGTAGAGACTAAGGAATCCCTAAACCCAAAAGGTAGAAGAAAGGAAATACATCTAGAGCTGGTCCAAGTAATAAGGTTGGGGCTGGGGCAAGTAAAGAGCATGGAGCTTCGGCAACTACTAAGGTTGGGGCTGGGCCTAGGCCAAGTAATGAGCATGTGGCAGCCATTGAGCATGTGGCAGCCATTGAGCATGGGCTAGCCTTTAAGGATGAGGAGATAGATCTAACACAGTCTCATCCCTAGTAATGTTCTCAGCCACAATATTCTCAAGAAGCAACTAATGTGGAGGTCCAACAATTGTCATAGAATTTATCATGCTTTTGGATATTTTGGTGTAATTAATACCCCCAATTTCTTTGGTTTTGTGAATGTTGGTATCAACATATGTAGCTCTAAGTGTGACTTTAACAAATCAAGCTCCAAGTGTGACTCTAACAAATCAACCTCTAAGTGTGACTTTAACTCTAGCAACTCAAGCTCCAATTTGTCAAAGTCCTTCTCAACCTCCCTATCTTGTGTGTTGTTCTTCCTTTGATTCATTTGCTTGTAGTATTGATCTACTTGTACTTTATTTGACTTGTGTACTTGTATTCTCCTACAGGGAATCAATAAATGCATTGCTACACCAAAAATCTTATCAAGAGGCCTAGTCCCTCTATGTGCCCTGAGTCTCATCCCTTGAATAAGATATAAACTACCTATTAGACCATTAGGTTTAAGGCTACTGCATCCACCTATCATTGCATCAGTAGTAGTTGTTCCACCACCTATTCCAACATACTCTGTCATTGCAAATGTTGTAGCAAGACCTGGTCCACCACCTGCTAGTACAAAAACACTGGCCACAACAAGTAAGGGTACATCAACAAGGTTCATGAAGTTCATACCAACCCTTGGTTTTAGAGGTGCTCCACCAAAGAAGATGAACTGAAGATTTGTCCCTCTTGGATGATGTATAAGGCTTATAATGTAAGCAGTGATAGGATTTGGTCTCTTTTTTTTTTGAAACATGCTTATAAAGTATTGTTCTTAGAAATGTTGATGGTCATTTTGGACGTGTTTATGGTATATTTGTAAATGTCCATGGTCTTTTGTAAATGCTAATGATCCTTTTGGGAATTACCTTGGACAAGGAAATGATCATTTTTTTTTATAAATGGTCAATATAGAAGTTTTACACATTTGTGAAAGAAGTTTGTATTGATTTTTGCCAAAAGTTGTAAGACCTACTCAAATATTAATGCAATATGTTATGTTTTGCAATTTCAAGTGTGTTCATCTTATATTGTGTATCAGTTTGCAATCCCAATTCAATTTCAGTGTTTATTATTTATGCCTTTGCTTACAATTGAATTACAATAAACATCAGAAGACTAACGCACATCCACAATGAGCTTTAACAATTCAATTTTCATTCATTTCATTAGATCACAAAGGTCAAATGGCCAATTATACAATATCACAATTACCTAATTCCGCAAACTAATAACACTACATCACCATTACATATTCCAAATCCAATTACCTACTTCCCTAAATAAACTATGCCCCACATTATGATAAAAACTAGCATCATAATGCACTGGCCAATTATACAACATCTAAAGACCATAACTTCAACATCAAATATTCTAATCTTCCAAGCAACATTCAATCTCTATTCTTGATTATCACTTGTAGCAGCCCTACTAGTAGGTTCAGTTACAGCTTTAGTAGCAACTTCAATAGCAAGTTCAGTGGCAGCCCCAATTCCACTATCTTTTACCTTATTATCAACCTTGCAAAAATAGTCATAATGGTCACAATTATGCAAACCATCACATACACAACATAATGCACATTGCAAATCAAAAATAAAAACAATAGTGCTCATCCCAACAACTTTAGTTCACTCAAACTCTTACCTTTGTCTTGTACTTAGGACAACAATAGAATGGTCTACCAGGATTGGCCATGCTTTTGGATCTTCTTACCACCATTCTCAAACCATAAAGGCAAACCCTGTCACTACCACTCCCTCCCCTGTAACTAGATGAATTGTGTATGGATCTTGCACTCCTACTCAGATTCCTTAAGTGTGAAGAGGCAAATTAGGGTAGGTTTCCACCACCCATTATCTCCCAGCCTTATTGCTAATTACGAATTTGAGGTTATGCTCTCTAGGGTTGTGCAGAGGGGAATTAGGGTTTGGGTAACAATAATGGAATTCAAATAAGGGAGAATATGGTATTGGTAAAAAACAGCATCATTTTGTGGGTTGAAGTTTTGTTTTTTTGGGTAATAACCAAAGCTATGTCGTTTTATGGGTGGGGAGAGGCCATGTAAGTGTCTAAGTTGATATTTAACGTGTCACGCGTGCGTGTCTGTCAAGTTTAATTGATGACAAAAGATGTAAAGACTAACGTGATTGATAGTTTGAGGTTTCAGAGATTAAGTTATTAATTTTTTAATGTCAAGACTAATGTGACTGGTGCATACAATTTCAGAGATTAAAGTGAATGTTTACTCTATCTTTTCAAGGTTTGGTCATATTTGGTCTCAAAAGCAAACAAAAATTAAACTAAAAAATGTGCGCCTAAAGTAGCATGCATTCGTTTTCTTTAGTTAGCCTAAATTTAAGGGACCTAATATGAAGAAATACTTGTGTAAATAATTTATATAATTATTTAAGTGTTGATTGGTCTAGTTTACATAATTATGTAAATAAGATCTACATAAGCATTTAAGAGATTTGATATGAATAAATACTTGTGTAAATAATTTATACAATTATTTAAATATTGATTGATCAAATTTATATAACTATCGAGATAAGATTTACACAAATATTTCTTTCTGGAATGACATTGGCAACCATCCATTTTTTCTTTCTGGTAAACCCTTCATCCATTTTATCAATTGCTTGACATACTTTACTCAATCATTGATCTATAATTGATGCCAAACGCATTAAAACAACTATACAGAATTTAATGAATCTTGTAAATAAGACTCATGACAATGCGTGTAGCTTACCATAGGTTAGTGAAACGATTCCACCAAACACTTATTAGATGTGTCACCGCCCATTCTTTCATGGGAAAATACGATGGTTCAGAATGTAGAATTTCTACATAACAACTACATTAGCTAATGAATATGATTAAATATTATTTACGTGCTATTACTCTGGAAAACAAAGGAAAGAAATAAAAAAGAATAAAATATATTAAAAATAACGTAATATTTAATTTTCTGATAAAATTGTTGTCCGTAAGTTCAGATTTGGACTTGCAATTCCAATAGCAGCCCTGCTCCAAAGGGCCAATTGTTATCCACGTTGCCTTTAATCTCCAACCATTGGTAGCTTTAGACTCAAATTATGTGTAAGGTTATGTATTTTATTTCAAACTACATGACATTTCTGACCAAAAAAAAAGAAACTACATGACATTTTTTATCAAATTTATTTTTTTTTGGAGCTTAATTTCGTTTTAGATATAAAAAAATAAATCTTACAAATAGTTAAATACTACAACATAATATATCTCTGAAACGAAATAAATAGGTTGGATGGACGCTCATTTACTGAAAACTAGAGGCCAGGGTCTCACTGTGTGGGTTATCTCAAACACCACAGACAAGAACAGAGCAAGGGAATAAGAAGAAGAAGCACAACACCCACAACACAAGCCTCAAACTATGGCGGCAGAGTCTTTAACTTTGAGGGTTCCAACATTGTCTCTTTGCAATCTCAAAGGGTCTCATAGGAGGCCAACCCCTCTCTCTCCGGTTCGCTTCATGGGTGTGGGTGTTCGCCCTCGACTCTCTCACTCTTTCACTTCATCTTCTTCCCTTTCCCACTTCTTTGGCACTTCCCGAATTAACCCCAGTTCTTCCAATCTCTCCAATTTACGCCAAGATGGTAGAAGAAACTTATCCGTTTTCGCCATGGCCTCTGAAGGTAATCTCTTTTCTCGAATATTTTATTTCATGTGCTTATGCTGTATTCTAAATTTCATTCAACTTGAGCAACTACATAAAATAAATTAAAGTGAATGTTTGTTATAAAAAATCACTTTTTTTTTTCTTCAAACATACCCTCGTTAAGCAAATTGCATGTTTTTGGTTTAGTTCATTTGTTTATCATGCTTAAAATTTATATGTATACTTGAATTTCGGTATGAATTGTCATAGTTTGTCTGGAAGGATGGTATTCGAAGTTCTATTAGGAGTTAAGAACATCATTTGTCACACATAGCGTCTGGAAAGGACATGGTTGAGCTATAAAAATAGCTTGGGTCTTATGAGATGTCTTTTGGTGCAACTTTATTCTATAAAACTATAAAGTTGTTTGCTTTCATCCTTTTGAAAATGACCATGACTCAACTCACACATACTTGGTGATCCTTTTTAACTTTCTTCTCAGAGACAAAGCGTGTTGTTCCGTTGAAGGATTATCGCAACATCGGCATCATGGCTCACATAGATGCTGGAAAGACAACTACAACCGAGCGAATTCTCTATTATACTGGAAGAAACTACAAAATTGGAGAGGTGCATGAGGGAACAGCAACAATGGACTGGATGGAACAAGAACAAGAAAGAGGGATTACCATAACTTCTGCTGCAACCACTACATTTTGGAATAAGCACAGGATCAACATCATTGATACCCCTGGTCATGTTGACTTCACCTTAGAAGTGGAGCGGGCTCTTAGGGTGTTGGATGGAGCTATATGCTTGTTTGACAGTGTTGCCGGTGTGGAACCGCAATCAGAAACAGTGTGGAGGCAAGCTGATAAATATGGTGTCCCACGAATTTGTTTTGTCAATAAAATGGACCGTCTTGGAGCAAACTTTTTTCGAACAAGAGACATGATAGTAACAAATTTAGGTGCTAAACCACTTGTAGTTCAGTTACCAATTGGTTCGGAAGATAGCTTTAAGGGAATTGTTGATCTCGTTAAGATGAAAGCTATAGTTTGGTCTGGAGAAGAGCTGGGTGCCAAGTTTGATTATGAAGAGATTCCAGCAGATCTTCAAGAGCAGGCACAGGATTACCGAGCTCAGATGATAGAAACCATAGTTGAGTTGGATGATCAAGCTATGGAGAGCTACCTCGAAGGAATTGAACCAGATGAAGAAACTATAAAAAAATTAATTAGGAAGGGAACCATATCAGCCAGTTTTGTGCCAGTGTTGTGTGGCTCAGCTTTCAAAAACAAGGGGGTCCAGCCTTTGCTTGATGCTGTAGTGGATTATCTTCCTTCACCACTTGACTTGCCACCAATGAAGGGCACTGACCCTGAAAACCCAGAAGCAACAATAGAGCGGATAGCAAGTGATAATGAACCATTTTCGGGACTAGCTTTTAAGATCATGAGTGACCCATTTGTAGGCTCCCTTACGTTTGTTAGGGTGTATGCTGGAAAGCTAACTGCAGGGTCTTATGTACTCAATGCAAACAAAGGGAAAAAGGAGAGAATTGGTAGACTTTTAGAAATGCATGCAAACAGCAGAGAGGACGTTAAAGTAGCTTTAGCTGGTGATATTATTGCCCTTGCAGGTTTAAAAGATACTATTACAGGTGAAACATTGTGTGACCCTGATAATCCAATCATGCTTGAGCGGATGGACTTCCCTGATCCTGTGATAAAAGTTGCAATTGAACCCAAAACTAAAGCTGATGTTGATAAGATGGCAACTGGTTTAATCAAGCTTGCACAGGAAGACCCTTCTTTCCACTTCTCCCGGGACGAAGAGATAAACCAGACAGTGATTGAAGGAATGGGAGAATTACACCTTGAAATCATTGTCGATCGACTCAAAAGAGAATTTAAGGTTATATCTCCTATTCCATGTTTCAGATTTTTCAATTATCAGTTAACATGCATGTGTTTTATTAGTCTATTCTGTCTCTCAAATATTAAACTCTCCAACCCTGATGCTGTGCATGAAATAGTTACAATTACAAATAATAAGAATTGTACATAGACATGGACTGTTGCACATTTGATTATCATGGAACCTGTTTGCACTATGAGATATCACTTATTACCCTTAGAAAAGGAGAACAAAGGAGTAATGTACCATAAAAAAACTGTTATACTTCTGAGACATGTCTCCTGACTCTTGACTCGTGACCATTAATAAAATCCATGTCTATCATCTGATTTAACATTACTATTTGTTAATTGGTACTATTTTCCTTTCCTTTTTTTATGATTATTCCCTTGGCATGACTTGTTCTTCTCTTTTCTTTTTTTCTTTTTCTTCTTCCTTCAGCAGTTTTATGTTAAAATGTTTATTATTATTTTTTATTTTTATTTTTAATGATTGTATATAAATTTTGTGAAGATCACATTATCTACATTTGTTAATGTAGGTGGAAGCTAATGTTGGTGCTCCCCAAGTAAACTACAGGGAAAGCATTTCCAGAACCTCAGAAGTAAAGTATGTGCACAAGAAACAATCAGGTGGACAAGGTCAGTTTGCAGATATCACTGTACGGTTTGAACCCATGGAGCCAGGTAGTGGATATGAGTTCAAGAGTGAAATCAAAGGAGGTGCTGTACCAAAAGAATACATTCCCGGAGTGATGAAAGGATTGGAAGAGTGTATGGGCAATGGTGTGCTTGCTGGCTTTCCAGTTGTAGATGTACGTGCAGTACTTGTAGACGGTTCTTACCATGATGTAGATTCAAGTGTGCTGGCATTCCAGTTGGCAGCGAGAGGAGCTTTTCGGGAAGGAATTAGAAAAGCTGGACCAAGGATGCTTGAACCTATAATGAAGGTTGAAGTTGTTACTCCTGAAGAACATCTAGGTGATGTGATTGGTGATCTCAACTCAAGAAGAGGCCAGATCAACAGCTTTGGTGATAAACCGGGTGGCCTTAAGGTACGTTACATAAGTTAGTTCTCCTTGTTGGATTATTATATTAAATTTGAAGGTATGAAGTGCTTGTGCTGTATTGTTCGTTTGAAAATGCACTGTTTCTAAATTGGTGTTTTATACACAATTCTAATTTCTGAGGTAACACTTGAAAATGCAAGAAAGGGAAAAGAACTCCCAACATATCCCACATAATCTCACTTAAGCCCCTCTGAACCTTCCCTGAAGATAAGATCATAAAAAGCCGAATTTAACAAATGAAATGATAGGGGTATAACACTTAGGGGGCCTTGAATTTGATTTCTGCTAGTGGTCCTTAATTGTTAGGTCATTTGTAAGTATCAATATTCGCAAGTGGCATATGCCTTGACATGGAATGAGGCAACCTCCCCACTCCCTAAACTTTTTTTTTTTCCACCTAAAAAAAAAAAAAAAAACTTAATTACCAGATATGGGTGAGTAGGATGAATAAAGGCAATGGTGCTTTTCTTTCCTTTTTTTTTTTACCTTGGATATTGATACTATTATTTGTTGCTGGACTAAGGCATTCTCTTCTTCCTTTTGGTGGTGACCAATACAGGTGGTTGATGCCCTAGTTCCTCTTGCTGAGATGTTTCAGTACGTCAGTACACTCAGAGGGATGACAAAGGGCCGTGCATCTTACACAATGCAATTAGCCATGTTTGATGTGGTGCCTCAGCACATTCAGAATCAACTTGCCTCCAAGGAGCAAGAAGTTGCTGTTTAATGTATTTCCTTGGTCTCCTAACAAGGAGCATTTTCCCTATGATAGTTATATTATGTACATTGTCCAATAGTTGGTTTTCTTTTTCTTTTATATTTTTTATTGTAATTTTCCTTGTACCAAAACAAGGTTAGCCAAAAAAATTGCTGGAGGGAGGAACGAAACGATTATTTTTTCTTCCCAAGTTGGAGAGAATGAACTGTGTTACAGGGCAAATATGAATGCATATTTTTGTTGTTTTTTCATTTTTTGTTGTTTGGAAAAAGGGGGGGGGGGAACAAGGCATATGGAAACTTGGATTTGCAAAACCGTCTTGAGAACCAAAAATTATCACTCATCTTTATTTTTTAATGGTAAATTGAATTTGTCCAGATGATGATTTTAAGCTGAGCAAGTGAGAGCAATGCTGTACATTCTGATTTCTGATTTACGAGTAAAACTAAATGACAAACATAAACATGAGTTTCAATTTGTCGAAATGAATTGTAAAGGGTTTTGATTTCAAGAATTCGTTTTCTCCCCTAACCGGTACTCCAATTCCTGAGGTTCATTTGTGTACAAAGAACAAACAGAACGGTAGAAATCACACTGGTCTAAGGTTTCTCGCTTGAATCTGAAAGCCAAACCACGACTTCCAAGTAGATGTACCCAAGAAACCAAACACATACAACCTCAGACAGTTGACTCCAAACTAGACCGAAACATCACATTCACCAGAGATTCTTATATACTCTTTACGTATTACACTGAATTCAATAAAAACATAATAAAATGTGATCTGTATAACCATTCAGGCCGTTAAATTGAATCTAAAGTATTATTTACTAAATTTGAAATTAAATTTAATCCGTTAAGAGTATTACTCATAATATATTAAAATTTCTTCACATTCACACCCCATGATTTAAATTAGATTAATGGATAAATTAGATTAATGGAGAAGTCACAGCACGCACCAGGAACCAGCAAAGGGGAAAAATGGACTGCGTTTGACGTACTTGCTCATAAATTATATGAATTAACTAAAATAAAGCGAAAGCAGATAGCAACTCAAAATTTCCCAACAGTAAATTGTTCTTTTATTTTTTCCAATCCAATCTATTCAAATACTGAAGTCACACTGGAAAATACAATTGTCAATTGTTTTTATGCATGCACTGTCGCCTTCCAACAAAATCACCTCATCTGGACAATCCCAGCACTGATCAGCTTTTGGATCTTGCTCAACACCATTGGATTCTTTGTATGTTCCTGTGCAGCCTGGGGATTTTCCTGGAAATCAAGCAATACCTGCATAAACGCCCAACTTTCATTAGCACAGCCCATCCCTATTACACCGATGCAATACATAGCAAAATTCAATTAACAGGGGAGCATACCTGTCTCATAACAGGGTCTTGGAGGATGTTCTGTATCTCTGGGTCCTGCATTGCCTTGGCCTGCAAAAACACAAAATAAAAAAAATTGCCAACTAAAATGATTTTGGCAACAAAGACTTTAAAGAATGGCAGTAAGTAATCCACACCTGTCTCTCCTTCAACTCCTCGGGACTTAAATCTCCACGGCTAGCCTTATTAATTTGTTCTACACATCTGAAATGTATATTAGATTATTAGGCACTCACATTATCGTGGTGTATATGGAAAGTAGAAATATTCAACCCAAAAATAGCAGGAATATAGCATAGTACCACACCTTCGAATGCCTTCAAGCAACTCCTGGTTGTTAGGGTCATGTTTCAATCCCTCCTTATATGTTTCCAAAGCTTTGTCATATTCTTTCATGAAAAACTGTACCGCACCTTTCCTAGTATAACCCTTTGAAAAAGTTGGATCAAGCTCAATGCATTTCTCCGCATCCTTTAAACCTTCAGGCATTGCCCCTAGTTTTGTGTAGCATGCAGCTCTGTTACTGTAAGCCTGAAAAAAATGAAGTATATAAACAGATCAGGATCTGCATCGGCCAATTTACACAAGGATTATCACCTCTTTTCAACAAGTATTATTACCCTATGATCTTTAGGATTCCTTCTTATAGCCTCTGTATAATGCTTCACAGCCTCAGGATACTTTTGCTGCTTGAAGAACTCATTTCCTGCATGTCAATGTTTCCAGTAAATAAATAGTTACTTAATATTTTGACAGAGAAATAAGAAACAGATAGTGTCACCAAGATACATAGTTAAGGGTGTTTCTTTCAAAAAAACAAACATGCTTGCAAGAAATGAAGAACCCAAGATAGCAGGCTAAAAGAGATAATACCTTTTTCTCTCTCTTCATCGGCCAATTTTGGATCAAAATATTCTTCTTGTTCTAGTTCTTTCTTAGCTTTTTCAGCTTCATTCAGTTTCTTCAAGGTGTCCGGGTTGCGGTGCTCTGTAAGTGCTTTTTGGAAAGTCTCAATGGCAGGTTCATAATCCTTTGAGCATTTTGCCATTTTGACCAAGGCAGTACCTTTCCTTGTCAAAGCTCTTGCTATCATCTTGAAGTCTGATCTTAGTTCTCTTCCCCTTTCAACAGCCTTGTCACAATCTTTTATGCATTCCTCAAACTGGAACCAAAAAACAAAAAAAATATATCAGATTGAGGAAGACTTGCAAGAATGCAAAATACATGAAGAAAAAAAAAATCCTTTAGTTACCAAAAAATAGATTCACTTTTATTTTTGGGTAAAAAGATTGCCTTCATTTTTTCATACAACTTTCAAGTTTGATATACCAAAAAAAATAAATAATGAAATAAAACACTATTTAAACATGCAGACACACTAAAGACAACCCATGAGCAGACTTGATCAAATTCATTAGCCAGCAAAAAGGCTTCAACAACAAAACTGCCATGTGACATTAATGGTATGTGCAATGAGAATGATTTAAGTGGAAAAGTACGGAAATTATCGAGGAATATAGACTGGAGTCCAATCTAGATACATCAATCCTTTTCCTTCTTTTATCACCAAATTTATTCTCCCAAACATACCAACAACGACCTTGAATATCATTGGTCACAAACACTATGGAGGTGTTGATTGTTTGGTACACCAAGGTATCTTGCAAACCGGGGTATAATCGTACATGTTATCAAAACCCCCATTTTTGGTATAAGAATTGAAATTTATCATAAAAGGGAGCGTTTGATGATTTATCAAAGCTGGTAAAGCCTTTAACTCAGGCATGTTAGATTCCACATCATTTTAAGGTATAGAAAAAAGTCCTCAAAAGTGAACAAATAAGGATGTATCTACCTTGATTTAATCTAAAGAACATTCTCATTAAATAATGTAAGAGTGGATACACCCTTCTTGCTGTTTTACGGACAAATTCACTTTAAAAGAGCCTTGTTCAGTATGATATGCCTATAAAACAAACGCCTTTACCTGAGACATGTTAGATTCCACGCACTTTTTCACACTTCTAGTTCTACATTCTTCCCATAAAATGACAGTTAATATTGAACTAAACGCACTAAAAAGTAAACACTTCCTACATATAAAGAAACAATCACTTCTGTCCATTGAACCAAAGCAATTCACATTGCCCATCAAACAGGAACAAATTTAGACTCAATCAATCCATAACCCAAATGACAACATACCTTTCCTATCTCCAAGTAAACAGCAGCACGATTCGTAAGGAACGAAATATCCTCATCATCCAACTCCATAGCCTTGGAGTAATGCTGAATCGCCGTCTCAAAATCCTTTTTCTTGTAAGCCGCATTGCCCGCCTCCTTTTCCTTCTGAGCCTGCGCCTTCCTCTCCTTCCCCTCCGTCAATTCCATCGGCTCCGGCTCCGGCTCCGGCTCTGGCTCCACCTCCTTCTCCTTCGAAGGCTCGGCTTCTGCAGCCCGCTTTGGCGAAGACTCCGGTACATCAACATCATCATCATTCGGGGTACGAATTTTCACATTAAGCAAAACCCCAAAGGCTTGCATCACCCTCTGATCCTTCAAATGCAAGTTCAATTTGTTAGGGTCCTTTTGAATATCCTGCATCATCTTCACAAAATCAGGTTGCTGAAGATAAGCCCTAGTGGTGGGGTCCGCAGTGAGCCGAGCCCACATCTCGGGTCCGGAAAACGCATCTCCGAAAGGACTACTCGGCGGCGGACGGGACCTCGAAGCCGCGGCGGCGGCTCGTGCATCGGTTAAGCCGGATTTGAGGGCTTCGTTGTTGGGGTCAATTTCGAGGCCCTTTTTGTAGGCGGAAACGGCGTCGTCGTGGTGGCCGAGGCCGAGGTGCGCGGCGCCGAGGCGGCTGTAGCCTTTGGACCAATCGGGTTTGAGCTCGACGGTCTTCTTGGCGTCGTTTAAGGCTTCGGTGTAGTTTTGGAGGGAGGCGTAGGCTGCGGATCGGTTTGAATAGAGGACGTGGTTGGTGGGGGATAGGGCGATGGCGTCGGAGAAGTGGCTGGTGGCGGCGGAGAAGTCGCCGGAGGAGAAGGCGGCGTTGCCTTTGGCTTTAGCTTCGTCGGCCATTGAAGATCAGAGTTGAGGTTTTTGGGTGAACGGATTAGCAGAGAGAGAGAGAGAGAGGGATCGAAAGAAAAGAAGAAGATAATAGATTATAGAAAAAGTTTATACCAATAAAAAAAAAAGAAAAAGATTATAGAAAAAGTGCCAGACCCAGAGAGTTCTGGGCAGTGCACTCTGCAGTGCGGAGCCAGGAGCTTCTCGAAGGTTCTAGTGATTTTACAAAAGCTCATTTAAAGGAATGACTTTTTATATGATTTCTTTTTTCCACTTGGAGTCTTTTTTTATGAAATTTACTAATACTTAAATTGGCTTTCTAAATTATTATTATGGAATATAAAATTGTTCTTTCAACAATTATAGATATTAATTTAATTTTTTAATATTTAAAATAGACATCAATTTAATATGTTATTTTATTTTTTAACAATAATGTAATCTCTAAATTGATGTATATTTTATATTATGAATGATTAGATGTGATACCCTTATTTTTTTAGAAAAAGAACGGTAAAAATGGAGAATGGTTCCTTATTTGTTACATGAACAAAGCCCACATCTCTATACCTCGTAATAGAATTAAGTAACTTGACTTTTACAATAATATATTTAGGCAATTATTATGTTATTTTTATCTTAAAATTGTTCTTTCAACAATTATAGATATTAATTTAATTTTTTAATATTTAAAATAGACATCAATTTAATATGTTATTTTATTTTTTAACAATAATGTAATCTCTAAATTGATGTATATTTTATATTATGAATGATTAGATGTGATACCCTTATTTTTTTAGAAAAAGAACGGTAAAAATGGAGAATGATTCCTTATTTGTTACATAAACAAAGCCCATATCTCTATACCTAGTAGTAGAATTAAGTCGCTTGACTTTTACAATAATATATTTAGACAACTACTATGTTATTTTCATCTTTTATTTATTATGTTTGAATTATGTTGCATCATTGTTTGAATATGGATTTCTAATGTGAAATAATGATAAGCATGAAAGAAGCGAAGTCAAGGATGTGTGGTTGAAGGTAAGAAATTAATTAATGCCTTAAGAAGTGAAGAGTCAATGATGGGTGGTTGGAGGTAAGAAACTAAATAATGCCTTAGGAAGCAAATAGTAAAGGATGTGTGGTTAGAGATAAGAAACTAATCAACGCCTTAGTGATACTTGAAGTTTATAAATATGTTGGATTATTGAAGAAAAAAATTGCATCAGACCAACTATCTTAATAACTTTCTCTTTCAATTAAATTTTTAGGAAAATTCTTGATAAATCAAATTTGTAAGATTTAGATTGCTTTTACTTGATCATATTAGTCTCCCTAAAGTATTGATCAAGGACCATCAATCTAGATTTTATCATTCTTGATTAGATAAAAATATTTGACATCTCAATTAATATCTGAGCAAGTACTTTGACACTAAACCAATATTTTTTTTCAAAGATAAGTACCTAGATCACTCTTGGGTTATTATCCTAGTATCACCATGCTTTAAATAAATTTTATTGAAATCTTATAATAATAATTCTATCATAATTTATATTTTTATATGCAGCATAAATTATGAGTTATAAACTAATGCTTCTAAATTCTTGTCTTGATATATTATGTATATGATTATTATATATATTTATCTGTAGTGAATTGGATAATTTTGGTATATTAAATTAAATATTGGTTATAAAGTATGTTTTGGAGCATTTTTATCTTTGTTTAATTTATAATTTTGAGCATTCACAATTATTTTTATTTATTTTGAGTATTTGCTTTTAGTGTGTAATATATGCAAATTGTGATGCTAATATTAAAAATATATATTGGAATATAAAAAGACACTAGAAAGAACTCTTGATATACCATGTTATGATAAGACTATTATATGATTATGAAACTTATGTGTGCCAAATGCCCGAGCAGAAATACTTGGGATTGTGGAAATAGTTGGTTGACGTCCAACCAAAAATATTTGGGACTAAAAATTTAAGATATTTATTTGTAAATAAATATTATTCTTTTAGTAGAGCCTGTGTATATTCCCATAATAAAAGTATTACTTAAAAGAAATGATTTCTAAAAGAGATTTTTTTTTTAAAAAAAATGAAATTGCTTGAGGAAGAATTTCTTGGAAGAAGCATTTCTAATTTAATATTTGAATTTGTTAATGATTTATTGAATATAAAGCAAAAGTGTTGTGATACATTTTGATATTTAATCCTTATTATTTGTATAAAGTATACTTGTAATATTTTTTATTAGTGACACTTGAGTGCTTTTGTATTCATTGAGTTGTAAAACTCATCCTATTATGTTTTATTTTTTAGGATCTGACCAAATATTTTATATGCTTCCGACATACAAACTTGTTCACTTCGAAAGTGATACAAGACCCTTTTGCAGAGATGACTTGAAAACATGAATATTTGAATACGCAATCATAGGGTTGGGTCTATTTGTGTTGCATAATAGTCTACATAAAAATAAGTATGTATTTAAATTATTGTAACTGTATTGTCATAATGAAAAGTCTCTCAACTTTGGAAAAATTTTACCTAGAACATTTACGTAAGTATGTTAAAATAATATAAGTTTTGTCATAAATGATATTAAGTCTTGTCTATGTTAATGAGGCTTCGAGAAATTAAAATTATCTAATATCTAGCCAAGTCATAATCCATAAAATTGGGTTGTGAAATTAAATTATTGTAAATTTTTTTTGAAGAACTAATATAATGTCTCCAACATATTTAGAGAACCAATTTAAGTATTTATTCATGATTATTATTATTATTATTATTCAAAATTACAACTACTATTTAATTTTTTTTTCCACTAAAGGCATTCATGTTATACAATTAGAGAGTGATTAATTAATTAATTGATTTATGTAGATTGAATTTACATACTATATATTAAGCTTAATTTAACAATTCCATTTCTTAAAAATATTGTAATTTTTTTTACTGGAAAAAAAGGGTAATTTAAGTAAACGGTTGATTCCCCTCATTTTTTTTTTCTTTGGGTACCAGATTCTCCTCATTTTGACTAAAGTAGTCCTTTCAAGCTACCAATTGAATCAATGGTCATTACCAAAGCATACTAATTCCTTATCCAAACAAATTATTAACAACTAGACGTAAGGTTTTTGAAAGTTGAGTTTATGAATTATGAGATGCATTGAGCTTGAGTTTCTTTGTTGGACCGTTTGATCCATGAGGCCCGTCCATATAAGAATTTTCCCTACTTTGCCAATTGCCACGACCGTATTGTGTTGCAAGAACCATAAGCATTAGTTTGATTTCCACTATTCTACGACGCGTGGCGAGGAAACAACAACCGGCACCTCTGTTCTCTTTCCGGTAAGCATTGAGCAGTAATGTTCCAAAATAATACTAATATGCTTGAGATCTGCAATTGCTCATCTATAACTATGGAATTATAAATGTGTCATTAGGTCACCACGCTTGACACTAGTACATAGTTTTTCATATCTCCACATTTTTGTGCAACTCGGTACTATGGAATGTCCATCTGTTTGCCTGCATAGTGTTTGATATAATTCCTCATAGCATAATGACATGTTTCTTCATCTTATATTTCATAATCATACTTTTATAGGTCTCTTACTCCATTTCCAGGTATGCTTAATGCTTATGCGTACCCATCTAATCTTCCTGTGTCCGCGTACTTCACTCTCTATTTAAAGAAGTCAGAACCTTTGCCATTGATGAAAATGCTATCACAACTTCACTTTTGAATTTTGAGATTAACCGTGCCTATTTTCTTTGCTTGTCCTGAGTATATGATCCTTTTGTGTACTACTGACCCATGAACCTGCTTGAATCTAGTGGATTGAATATTTGCTTGAGCCTTGAATATCGACTTGGGAAAGCAAGACTCTGATTGTGAACTTGGTCATTTGAGTAGATTTATGAATTCTCCGTCCGCCATTGAAGGTTCAAGTAATAGATCTCTGGTTAGAGAACTTGTAGCATTAATTTAGATGATTCCTTTTGACCATGTTCTCGATCTGATTATTTAGCTGTCATTATGAGATTTTGTGTGTGTGTGTATGTCTGTGTTATCTTTTTTATTTTATTCTAATCTTGTGACCAAATTTAAAAGTGTGGTGTGCTCTGATGTTAGTGGATTGGGAAACAGTTGAGAACTTGTGTAAATGGTATGCTGCTGTTGCCAGTAGCTACAAACTTGGTATGCTTGGCTCTTAAATCTTCAACTGCTTAACATCTAACCTGGTTGTTGTGCCACTCTGCTGTAATGCTATAAATCTTGATCATCTAGTTGTCTGGTCTTCTTGCTTGAGCATACGAATGTGGTTATTGGTGTGTTCTAATTGCACTTAGAGTTTTGCCTTCGTAGTTCGAAGGGATTAATTTTTTAATATCTCGTTCATGCATGTTATTGCTAATTCAAGCATTCTAGGTTCGTGTACTCTCCCAATCCCAAATTACATGGAATAGATTCTGCTTCTATTTGTGTGCTTCCAGTAAATAATAAGACATCTTAATATACATTCAGTGCAATAATCGTCAAGATTTTGCACAAACCTTGTCATTTTCGCAAAGCTGCATCATTTTGCCATTTTCACTGTTTTGAGCATAACTTGGATTATACGACGTGAAATAACAAAGTGTTTGGCTTGTTGGAAAGTTAACACATGATGGGTCAATTCAAGTGTCATTTGAAAGATAAGACACACGTATTTGTTTGAAGGATCAATTCAATTCCTAGAATTTTGAGGATTTTTAAAATCATGCTGAAATTCTGTGAATGCTAATGTTGAAATCTGCAAATCTGAGTTTGGAGGTGTATTTGACTCCGCAAACCCTTTCGATGAATTTTGATGTGGTAGTCCTATACACACCCCTTCTGTCCATGCATGTTGTTTGAGGAAATTCCCTTGAGATTGTACTTAGCATTCCCCAAAACAGTAACTGGTCTGCAAATAGACACAATCTGTGCATGCTTTGGTGAAATCGGCATAACTTTTTAGACACTCACTTTTTTTACATGATTCCATTGCCAAGTGAAAACAGACAACAAGGGTATTTTGTGTATAAAGAAATTGGCTTAAAACATGTTTTTGGTTCCTCTAAATATATCAGGTTTTGGTTTTGGTCTCTCAAAAATTTTCGTTATGGTTTGTGTTCCTGTAATTTCAAAAGTAAGTGAAATTAGTTCTTGCGCTCATTTCAAAAGTGAATGAAATTGGCTCAACTGAATCCCTTTTGAAATTACAAGGACAAATTGTAACAAAAATTTTTGAGGGACTAAAACCAAAAACTAATATATCTAGAGAGACCAAAAACATATTTAAGCCAAAGAAATTTTTTGTACTTGGTTTTTTTAGGAGTTTACTCTTATGGTTTTAGGGACGACTTTTATGTTGATTTCTTATAATTATTTTCTTCTTGTTTTTGGTTCTTCTTTTTCAGGTTGTCTTAACCTGTCACAAACTTTGTGTACAACACTCACAAACTAAAGCATCTGATTGCCTCTCTCTTCTCTTCCTCACGTCCCAAAGTGTCACTTTCTCCCTCACTAAAGTCTGCCCAACACTATTGCTCACACACTAACTTATCACATTGTTCTTCACTTTTCACAACACACACGGCACTTCTCATACTTATAAGTTGGTTATTCCGATCAAAGTGAACTTGCTACACAACTAGTTCAACCAACTTGGCTGCAGTTTCTACAAGCTTCAATGATAGTTCAAGCACTAAATTAAGTAGTCACAAGGACTGAGTGGAAAACTAGTATATTTTTTACCAATAAGAGTCACTGATGACTCTCTACAAAATTCTTCCAGTAATAGTTAAACGAATTCAAATGGTGATTGTTTCATTCTGTGTCCTTATTGTACATATACTTTTAAATATTCTGGGGACAATCGATATCAATCCTGAACACGATTTATTAAGTAATGAACTGGTTTTGTTTTTCATATTTTATTTATAATTTTCCATCATACGATTCCTGTGTTGCAACTTTTACTTTAGCTTGTTTGATAGTATTGAGACTAATGTCACTTGTATCCGTAGGCACCCAGGTGAGGATTTAATGAATGGTGCTTCTGCATCTAGTAGCTTAAGGGCAGCTTTCTCCTATTGTGTACAACAAGTGCGTAGTTATGATTATCATCACTATCTATGCCTTCTTGAACTGCCTCCATCTATGCGGAAGGCAGCATTTGTACTCCGTGCCTTGAACATTGAAACTGCTAGAGCTATGGATGTTGCTTCAGATCCCAGGATTGGTCTTATGCGCCTTGTTTGGTGGCAAGAAGCCATAGACAAAACATACACCAATAAATTGATTGAGCACCCAACAGCACAGGCCCTCTCATCCGTGATAGCTGAGACCAAACTTAGTAAGATATGGTTGAAACGATCTGTTGAAGCTAGGATCAACGATGCGAGAAGAGAGGTTACTGACATGCCAGAAACTATTGAGGAGTTGGAGAAATATGCTGAGGACACAGTATCAACTATGCTGTACTTGACCCTTCAAGCTGGTGGTATCATGTCAACTGCAGCTGACCATGCAGCCTCACATATTGGCAAGGCTAGCGGCATTCTTCTGCTCCTTAAATCACTGCCATATCATGCCAGTCGCAACCACCATTTTTCTTATATACCAACTACTGTGGCATCCAAGCATGGTTTAATAGTTAAGCAGGGAGATCGAGAAGAGATACAGTTTGATTCTCGTGAGGGACTTTGTGATGCTGTTTTTGAGATGGCATCAATTGCCAATGCCCATTTACAGAAGGCTCGTAAGTTAGCTGAAAGTGTGCCTGCTGAAGCTCTTCCAGTGCTTCTTCCAGCAGTGCCTGCTCAGGTTCTCTTGGATTCCCTAAGTCGGGTGCAATTTGACGTATTTGACCCAAGGCTAACACGAGGGGTTTTGGGAATACCACCTTTGTGGTACCAACTTAGATTGAAGTGGAGTTCATGGAGAGGTAAATACTGAGAAGTTATCTACCCTTTCTCAAAGGTCGGAATTCTTTTATATATTTTTACTTTGGGTAGAGAATTTGAGATTGCTGTTCTATTTCGTTTGGTCTTAATAAAGAGATTCTCCTTGTGTTCAAAAACCATAACTTAAAGTGATATTAAGTATCATTAAAGATTATTTGATTCCAGAATAAAATCTTCTCAAGTTTTTGCCTGTACTTGCTTTGTTTGGATTGATGGTAAAGAATGAAAAGGAGGGGAATGGAATGGGATGGTAAATGACACCATTATTTGGATGTTGAGAAAGAGAATAGAAAGAAATGGAACTGGGGACTCCATTCCACTTCTTACCCCTCTATTCTCCCATTTTTCTTACCCCAAATTGGGGGTTAAGGGATGAAATAGCTTATAAAATTTCATTTTTGTCATTAATCCTAAGATTTTAGTGTGCTTGATATAAGGGTAATATGGGAATTATAAACTTACATTTTTTGTCATTTTATTCACTTCCACTAGAATAAACATTCAAACAATGCTACGAGAACTTTATTCTATTTCATCTCTTTTCATTTCATTATATACCATTCAATTTTACTCTCCATAAAACATCTAAATATAGATCCTTCCCTGACATTCTCGTTGTTAGAGATGTACTATAATCAATGTTACATTATTTTATAGGTTTCTATAGTTTCATTGAATTTTTAAATATGCTTCTAAAATTTTTAAATAGGTTTCTACTAACTGAAGGCCGTTTAAACACTGTAAATGGATGCTTATGATTTTCTGCAGGCCATTTTGTGTTGTTGTTATAAGTTTCAAAAACTTAATTATAAATTTTTATAAATAATAAGGGCTTAATCAAAAACTTAGTTAAACTATATAGACATATTTGAAAAATTTTAGAAACATAGGATCCCTGTTAAAAAATTTTAAATTCTAGGGACCTATTTGAAAATTCAGTGAAATTATAAAGATGTATAGAGTAATTTAACCTAAAACCATTTGTGAGCCTTCACCTAAAAGTTTTGGGATAGTTAGCCCTTGATATGGTATCAAAGTCTTGTTGGCTAAGTGGTTAGAAGTTCAATCCTTGTTGTACACATTCTTCTAATATCGGTTGAATCTTAACACAAGGTAGAGTAAGCCTATGTATTATCTAGTTTTGAAGTCCAAAGGGTTCTTGGGTAAAGGGCATGTTAAAGAAGTAATAAAACTAATTATGAGTATTTACCCAAAAGTTTAAACTTTTGAGATAGTTGGTTTTTGGTATGATTACAAAGCCTCCTTAATTAAGTGGCCATCATTGTTGACCCTATAGTTCTAATAAAAGTTTAGTGTCAACACAAGATAGAGTAGGCTTGTGCATTGTCTATGCTTCAAACTCAAAAAACTCTTGCACAAGGAGACGCATTAAATATATTTAAAACCATTCATATATCTTAATCAAAGAATTTAAGCTTTTAAGAGAATTAATCCTTAATATGGTACTAGAGTTTCTATGATTAAATGGTTATAAAACCAATCATGAGCTTTTACCTCAATGCTAGAAATTTTGGGGTAGTTTGACAATCCTCAAAATCAGTTTAGAAATTGTTTAAGATAAACTAGTCATATAAATTCAGATTATTTTGTAACTAATTTTAATTTATTATTAATTTGGTTAAAATTTGTCTTAAATTGGTTATAAAATTTAAAATTTAAATATTGAGATAGAAACAAAGCATGAGAGAGAAAAAAAAAAAGAGAATAAAAATGATGAGATAGATGTTACACAAAAAAAAAAAAAAGATGAGAGAGAGTATAAAAAAGTTAGATTAGAAAAAATCTAACTTTAAAATGATTTTTTTTTAAGAACTAGTTTTATATTAAAATTAGTTTATATGAGAACTAGTTTTTAAGAATTTAGGTAGTTGTCAAACACTTTATATTTAAAAATTGGTTTCATTGTACTTAGATATCTAATTTTTTGAAGTTTCCAAACACTACCTTTAGGTCGAAACCAAAATATAATAAATCTCAAATTATTTGATTAATTTAGTCCCAAATCATGACATGTACAAATAATATAAATTAAGTTATAGAGTTACTTCGAAAAGATGATGATGAGAAATTCATAACTAAGATCTTGAATTTAAGCAGTGTGAACGAGAGAAACTACATTTATCCCATAGTAGTTTGCTCTTGCGTTAATTTCGATGGGGTGACTATACGCGTATCAATTTCGATGGGGGTAATTATACACATTAGGGTAGTTATGAAAAGAAGCCTATCCTTTATGTATATATTTACATTAGAATGAAACTAAACTTACTCACACACAAGATCTAATAACAAAACTCATTTATGAGCAGTGTTTAATTATAACAATACTGATCATTATTTGGGCTACAACAATATGCTCTAATTATTTTGACATTTAATTAATTTGAGTTTTATAAAATATAATGTGAATTATACTAGTCCATATAAAAATTAATAAAGTTAATAAAATTAATCTAACATTCTCCAACTTAAATGACATAAGTCATATTATTTTAATTATTTTATTAAGAAAAAATCCTCCAAATTAATTTAAACAACATGTGGCCACAACAAGATGTCAAAATTGAGCTAGCACTCTCAACCAACAGTCCAAAAAGGGACTACAAGCATCTCGACAATGTAGAAAATCATACTCGATAAAAGTATTAATATCATACATACAAAATACTCATATCTCGATGACCTAACAAACGTGGTATATGGGTAATGAAAAATCACAACAAAATTGTATGCTAATATGTAATTAAAGTGCAATTCCCAATAAAATGTCGAAACACAACAAATATGAGATCACAATAAAACCATGATGATGATGATGGTGATAGTAACATAAGTATTCAAGGTCTCGAGACACAACAAATATAAGATCACAATAAAACCATGATGATGATGATGATGATAGTAACATAAGTATTCAAGGTCTCAAGACATAACAAATATGAGATCACAATAAAACCACAAAATAGACTTCCATTAATCTAGAACATAAAAAAACCTCACTTTGCAGCTTGTCAATGAGTCATACCAAGTTTGCTCAAATATCTCTTAAGTACACTAAAGCATACATGATGGTGTCAACAACAAAATGATGATAATGATGATGATGATGATGATGATGATGATGATGATGATAGTAACATAAGTATTTAAGGTTTCGTGACACAACAAATATGAAATCACAATAAAACCACAAAATAGACTTCCATTAATCTAGAACATAAAAAAACCTTACTTTGCAGCTTGTCAATGAGTCATACCAGGTTTGCTCAAGTATCTCTTAAGTACACTTAAGCATACGTGATGCTGTCAACAACAAAAGCATATGGAACCTTCTCAATTTCAACAATTTATTTATCATTTTGAAGACACTAAGTATTAAACAATTTCTCACTCTTTTGAATAGGTGAAGTACAAGGATCATTAATTCATTACTAGGCTATAGTATATCACCCACATACAAGACAAGAATAATGATTCACTCCCACTATTTGTGAACTATTAGAACTAGATATGGCTTCTTGAAAAAATAATATAATCAAAATTCTCAACTTAGTTTCTATAGGTATATGACGTAATTTTTAAATTTACTAAACCCATTAGGTTTAGGAACTTGCTTAAATCCTCTAGGTGGAGTCACAACGATATATACCGTTAAGCAAATTTCAAAACTAACAATAACAAAATTATAATAATAAAAATTTAATTATTAAAGTACAAACAATATCTTTTAAAAATAAATTATGTCCAATTATGTAAATTTAGATAAATAACTCATGTATACTCTATTGTAATACTATATTTTGTTTCCTATTATGATCATTAACTTCCCTTCACTCGGTCTCCTCCTGCTTCTGAACTCCTTTCTTCTTCTCAAGCAAACTCTTGAACTTCAAGCAATCATTTTGCTTATGCCCAAATATGTCGCAAAACTTGCACTATCCATTGAAACGATACTTGTGTTTGTCATCAAAAGTCTCACCACCAGATTGTTGCTCAGAAGAATGTCCAGGATTATCATTCCCTTTCTTCTTGAACCAAGGCATATTGTTCTTAACTTTGAGAAACTTCTTCTTGTCAGCACTATTGTGAAAAGCAAATTGAACGATATAGTTCTTACCTTTCTTCATTATCTGCTCCTCTTAAGTAAGAATGGATATTAGTTCATCAATGCTTTATTCCTCTTTCTGTGTATTGTAAGAAGTCTTCAAGATGTCAAAATTAGCCAGAAAAGTTCAAACACTCGCGAGGTCAAAAAATTCTCTCCTAACTCCACTTTCATGGACTTCAACTTGTTATGCTAGTTCACAATCTTCATGACATGCTCATGAATACCAGTCACACCATCTTACTTAGTCTTTGTCAATAGAGAGAGGTAATAGGTCTTTTTAGATTTGTCGAACTTCTTGAACTTATCACCAACAGATTTGAGAAACTCTTTAGCGTTATCAATTTTAGGAATACTTTCTTTAATAGTTTTATCCATGTTATACTTCATGGTCATCAAACAAACTTTATTGGAATGAGTCCACTTTTCATGTTTCGTCCTAATTGCATCAGAAGATGTATAAGTGGGCTTCGAAGGCTCATCCTCAGTGAGAGCAACATCAACATCAGAAATAGCTAGAAACAATTTCATAGATTCTACCCATTCCTCATAATTTGACTCATTTAGTTTCATCAAAGCATTCATTTGCATAGGCAAAGCTAAGAATCAATATATTGAAGGGAGATTTTTTCTTATCAAGCACATCACTATTATAAAATTGAGCAAATAACCACAATAGAACTCTCCTATGCAATTGTAATCCCGCTAAGAGTTCTGAATTACAACACATGAGCAGACTCCCATAAACATTAAAATCATATCCCTAAAGCTACTACCGAAAGGATACTAAAAACTTTAAGGACACAATCTTTAATGTCTTTATCAAATCATCAGGAATTATACTAATGAAGACAAATCGATATAGTAAGTACATCATTAACATAATCCCTAATGAAACATTATAACAATATTTTCAACGAAAGAACATCTTATCATAACTGGTCCCGCAAAGACGAGCTCGCAATTATGTAAAGTGTCACAAAATAGTATCAATATATTCTAAACAATAACTCTCAATATCAAATAGCATAAGGAGCCAAAAACACAATAATTTCAAACATATTATTAAATAATTTATGCACAACATAACATCAAAATCAAAATTGTTTAAATAGTCAAATAATGTCAAGTTTGAGAGTATGCAAATTATAACATGACCAAACTCATAAGAATCATGCACAAAAAATTTCAAATCAAATTTTGGAGAGTAGCACATAATTTTTATTATTTTAAAAATGTAAAAATCTAATAAAATAATTACAAACAAAAAAATAAACAAAATTCACTAAAACAATATTTAGGTGTGTGGAATAGGTTGATGAAAACAAAATTGAAAAATCAAATTCCAAAACCCTGCACGCGTTTACTGTGTGCGTGGGTGTAAGAAGCAATAATCGTCTTCTTCACCTGTTTTCAGCTAAACGGGCCGTGCGACCTAGTTTTGTAGAAGAACGGGTCACAGTGATTTTCTCCTTTGTTTGTCCACGGTTTGACATGATTTTGGTGTCTATAGATTTAGGAAATCGGGAGATCTACAAAACCCCTATGATAATTTTCAGAAGAGTTTGATAAAATATTTGGGTTGTTCGAATGTAATCCAGTTAGGTCTCACAAATTTTCAATGTTTTCTCCTTTTTACTCAATGTTTTAATGTATTCTCGGTAATAATAGATTTGTATAAACATGATCTACAATAATCCTAAATCAATTTGTGGAATTAAACAACTAAACATTCAAATCACAAAATTAGGATCTGTTAGGGTTCTTTGTAGTTTTTCATGAAATTTTCTTTGGATTTTAATTTGTTTGATGTAATTTAAACTTCGTTAGACTTAGAAAATTCTGATCTACAAAATTCCTAACTTAATTTTTGAAATCAATTGAAGAAAAGAAATTTGAATTTCACAAGAGAGTTTTTGGGTTTCCTTCTTCATGCCTCATACAAATCCATGAACAATAAATTGTCAACTATAATTAGGATTAAACTAGCTTTGATACCATTTGCTAGAAATTTTAGGTCAAAACCAAAATATAATAAACTCCAAATTATTTGATCAATTTAATCCCAAATTATGACATGCATAAATAATATAAGTTTAGTCATAGAGTTACTTGAAAAAGATGATGATGATAAATCCATAACTAAGATCTTGAATTTGATCTTAAGCGGTGTGAAGGAAAGAAACTATGCATATCATACAATAGTTTGCTTTTGCGTTTGTTTTGATGAGAACATTGTATCCACTAGGGTGGTTAGGAATCAAAGTCTCTCCCTTACATATATATATATATATATATATATATATATATATATATATATATATATATATATATATATATACATCATAATGAGCTAAACTTACCTATCATAATAAGCTCACATACAAGACATAATAACAAAACTCACTTATGAACAGTGTTTAATTATAACAATACTAATTATTATTTAGGCTACAACAATATGCTCTAAATTATTATGGCATGTAATTAATTTGGGTTTTATAAAATATAATGTGACTTATGCTAGTTCACATAAAAATTAATATAGTTAATAAAATTAATCTAACACTCAAAGCTTAAACTTTTGGAATAGTTGGTTTCTATATGGTATCTAAGCCTTCTTGGCTAATAAGTAATTAGGAAATAAAAGTTGAATTTAACATAAGGTATAATGTATCTTCAATTGTTCATGCTTCAAACCCAAAAGACTTTTGTACGAGACCAATTTTAAGCCTTTACCGAACAACTTATGATTTGTTTGGTATGGTGTTTTAGGATGGAAAGGAAATGATTGGGGTTAATCATTAACCTCATCCTCATTTGGTATACACCTTTAAAGGGAAATGAGGATATTTGAATGGACTAAATTTTCGTGGACCTATAAATTTTCAATCCCTTCTTTTAAGAGACTGAATGTAAGGAAAGGGAGAAGGGGTGAGGATTTTTTGTGGGTCTCACTAAAATTTACGTGTATTCTCATTCACTGACATATATTTTTATTCTTTTTCTTGATGAAACTAAATAGAAGAAGTGAAGTTTCTTCTTTTTCATTGGATAATATCAAAGAAAGAAAGAGAAAACACTTCTACTTTTCTTTTCTATTAGTTTTATTATCGATGCGATACACATGTTTGTTAAATTAAATATGAATAAGTTTTTTTTTAAATGATACTTTGATAAAACATCAATTCGAATAGACGTTTAAAATTCACATGATTATAATTATAAAGCATCTAACATGTCAATAGTCTCTTAAAATGTCAATAAAATTAAAAAAATTGTCTACAACAAAAAGATTTTTAGTGGATAATATTTAAATTAAATTTAAGATAATTTAAATATAATAGATCAATAAAGCTCAATAAGAATAATATGAATTGAAGGAAAATGATTTTACCAATGATTAACACATACAAAAATTGATGTGTACAAAAATTTAGAATTAAAAAAGTCAACTTTTCTATACAAATTTATTTTATTGCTTAAAAATAATACAATTAGTTTGTTGCATTTCAAATTCATTCTCATCACTTATTATAATAATAATTGATTATTTGTTTATGGGTTATGATTTAAATTTAAACAAACTAATTAAATTTATTGCATTTCAATTAGTGGTAAACTCTATATAAAATATAATTAAAATCTAAACCCTGCATGTTTAAGTAATTTAGATATAGTAGATAATTTTTTTTTTTTATTTCTTGTTATTATAGTGACTATCAGTTGAAATCTACTGTCATAAATCACATGTGCACTATTCAAGTTGATATTATTATAATTACAAAATTAGTTGTTCAATTACAAATATAGAATTGAACACTATATCTAAATTAATATTATTATAATTATATTTCTTTCTTATTTATCTGTGCAAGTTTCACATTTAAAATCTTTTGAACCGTGTGATAAATAAATGAGTGTAACAAATTCAAATCCTTTATGTTCACGCACGTATTCAATAAACAAAGTTAGTTAAGAATTAGAGAGAATGACTTGATTTGATGAGTAATATTTAAAAAATAAAAATTAATAAATAGAAGTTGGTTTAAAAATTCTTAATAAATATTATTTAAATTAAATTAAAGATAATAATTTAGATATAATCCATAAAATTCAATAAGAATAATATAAGAATTAGAAAAAAAAATTTACCAAAGACTAATACGTGTTATTATCTTAACTTGTATTTTATATATATATATATATATATATATATATATATATATATATATATGAGTATATATCTAATGATATAAGTTTTTATTATGAGAGGATAAAATGAGTAAATTTTGGTATATAACTATACATAGATAATCAAGTCGTAAATATTACAAATTATTTAAAAGTCATACGTGATCACTTAAAAATATTACATATATTTATGTTATAATTTTGATCATTCATATAAAATTCAATAATCAAAATTTATTTTTCTTATATCTTATAATAAATACTCTTTTTTTATTAAAGACTATATATGTTATAATTTTAATCATTTATATAAAATTTAATAATCAAAATTTATTTCTCTTATTTCTTATAATAAATATTATAGTCTTCTCCCTAAATACTATATATACTATATATATATATATATATCTTATCCTTTCCATTCTTTCGTATTAAACAAAGCATTAATCTTAACAGCTGCTATTTGACGGTCATTGCATTTGCATACAGCCATTCTAATATCAGTCTAGCAAATTTTTTGCAAGGCGATGGCTACGGCTTATCTAGCTTGCAGAAAAAATAAATAAATAAAAAAAACACACCCACACACTGGGCCTACAAATTTTAAATCAACTATGTCCAGTTAATCTAAACCACATAATAAATTCCAAGTTGGTACAACAAATAATATCCGTAACTAATCTTGTGGCGTGTATAGCCACTTGCAACTTGAATGACAATAACAAAGATATTTTGTTTTAATTCAATCCTAATGCTAGAACGCCTAGGGATAATATTCTTCATTGGGCTACTAGATTCTTCCTTCTTTCAATAATCAAATGATTACTCATAAAAATATCTCGTTTTAAAAAAAGAGTTGCTTTGTGGTTCTGAACTCTAATCACTGTCGTTGTCATTCTTTAAGTAAAAAAAAAAAAAACAATCGAGATTAGTAGGCCGCAATTAATAGTTCCATTGGAAAGGACTATTACTATCAAGACAATTTCTGGTACTAGTTTTTTTCTCTCTCATAATTTGATACAGAAGATAATAATCTTTTGTCAGTGTCAGTTATGATTATGAACACCCTGACCCAAAAAAGAAAGTATTAAGTTTTTTTTTTTTCTGACAAAGTTTTTGAGATGTATTGAGATTGTCAATTCCTAAAATTACTTTTTTTATGAATCTAATCCTTTGATATTGTAATGATTTTTCAATTGCTAAACTCAAATTTACTTACAGCCTCAAATTTAACTTCGGCTACCTTTTATGGTTGTGGATTGAATTCTTAAGCTATCAAGCGCTTGACTAAAGATCAGGCAACGCAATACACATTAATTATGGGACTTATGAGTTGCATAACATTATATAAACAATTTTTATATTTTTATATTAAATAATATATATTTTATTTAATATTATTTTATTATATATATTTTTATTATTATTTTTATTTAATCACATTATTTTAAAAAATATAAATAATACATACATTATTAAAAATAGTGTATAATTATCTTTTTTTCTTATACATATATCAAGTTATAGAAGGAAACGATTCCCCTAAAAAAAGTCTCAGTAGGGGAGACCACCCTGTCTCTCTAACGCAGGGCTTCAAACCCCCGCAATGCATCTTGGCCCTCTTTCTCCTCCCCGTAGGTCCCCTGTGATCATCTCTCTGGGCTCAGCCCAATATTAAGTCCTCTCTTAGACCAAAAAAATTGTTCAATAAAAATAATGACAAAAATTGTCATATAAAAAACTATTTGTTGATGTTAGTTTTATTTTACGTAAATATATATGGCATCAATATAAGTTACCAACCAACATGGAGCAACCCAACTCACTTAGGCCAGACCCTGATTCCAGCTCCAGCTTCATATAGCTTGGTTTTTAATGGTTATATAGATTGGAAATCAATCTCTCTCATCAAATCCCCTTTATAAGAACAATCTTAAATGTCAGTTATGGTTATAACAATCCATTAATGTTCAATTCAAAAGGAGATTCTACCTTTCTCAGCTTAATCACAAAACAAACTCTTTCAATAAATAATAAGTTAAGTCACTTAAATAATTTCTTAGATGTTAAACACTTTTTTAATACATAATTTAACTTGAGTATCAGAATATATTTGTAAATACATTATTTCTGCACTCTACCACTACAGCCACTACACCAAGAAACAAAACACCACCCTCAACCTTCTAAAGATTATTTTTAAATGACCCACTTGAACTCACTTGTTCTGAACATATATTATATTTGCCATTTAAATAATTTTAAAATTTCCCATACAAGATTTATATTGATACAAAATCATACAGTTGGAGTAATCAACATACTTTTTTTAATAAAAAATTATTAAATTGTGTAAGCATATCAATTACACCATTAATAATGAGAGTTGTTAATAAATTAATTAGATGGTTTAATAAATGTTTTAAGTTGTCAACTATAATTGTTTCAACTAGTACAATTTAATAATAAAATTGGTAAAAATATCTTGAGTTTGACTTTTGTTTGTAGACTTTTATTGATAGATCATCTATAAATATTATAAAATCTCTTCATTAAAAATTATGACATGTCCTGACTTCGAAATTGAACAACCTCTCTCATTCTTAAACTTTTCTCCACAATATATATAGATAGATACACACACAAAGTTTTATATACGCCGAAAACAATAGCTCCTAATTAATTATATCTTTCTAGTAGATGAATATTTTATAAAATCCACTGTCAAATTGAATAAATGTATCATGTATGCCATATTTATATTAGTTTATATTAATAAAATATTATTTCATACTCCATCAATTTATATTAAAAACTATATCCATTCTTTCTAAACAAGTGAAAATTCTCACTTCTTGATCACATATCACGTATATTGTAATTGTAATTGTTTAAACTTTTTGAAATTTGATATGCAAGATTGATATAATTAACAATTAGGTTTAATTTAAATTAGTAAATTTTATATATGAGCTAATTCTTACATAATATTATAAAAAGAAAGTATGATGTGAAATTAAAAAAGTTCTGTCGCAGGTTGAAATTCTAATTCCAGCACTGATGATTTGTAATATCAACTGATTATTATTATTATACATTTGTATGGTTGTTGTTTTCATTTGTTATTTCTTTCCCGAGCAATGATGTCTTTTAAATGAAATTTAATTTTAATATCATTTAATCTTTTATTTGTTTTCTATCTGTATTATCTATGATAGATGCTCTAAACTTGTAATGATTTTATATTGTACGTCTCTGTTGAAATAAAAGTTGGGGAGTTGGGATACATATGAGAGCTGTCCTTCAAAAGTCGCATCTGAGCTGATATGCCTTAATATATAAATAGAAAGGGTTACTCTTGGTTACCCGTTTATTTATATAATGATTTAGGTTTAAGAAATGTAGTTACGATAAAGAGGCAAGGAGCACTCAAAAAAAAAAAAAAAAAAGAGCTAGCTTAGCATATGAATCCAATAAAGGATAATGGTATTTCCATATTAAAAATTTTAATTTATATTTTTAAATTTTATTAATAAGTGTCCTACACTTATTAAAAAAGTTAAAATAAAATAAGATATTTAATACATTAAAAAATTTAAAAAATTATTTCTTCATTTAAAATTTTCTATCTTAAAATTCTTAATAAGTGTTCTTGCAAAATCTTTTTTTTTTATAGATAATAAAATTAAAAAAATACAAGTTCTAACTTATACTCTTTTACTTTTATTTTTTAAACAAATATAATATAAAATTAATGTAAAATTTTTAATATATAAGTAGCATTATCTGTATAATTAATAAAATACTTTGTTTATAAAAACCAAGGAGAAAATATATAATGATAAAGTCATGAGCACAATCATAACGCACTTAAAGTCACGACAATATACAGTGGCAAAATATGAAAACGAAGGAAAAGCTACTTTATTGGTACGGTCAATATTCAATTCCAAGTTTCCAACCTTCTTAATTAGATCATTATATTATATTATATATTTATCACATCCCTTAGACTCCCTCAAAATCATATATGTCAATTCTTACCCGACGAAACCTAAAAGTTGTTGGCTCTGTCGACTTATAAATAAACAAGTGAAATATATTAAACCGACGGCAGAGAGTGAGCAATGTTTCAAAGTTGAAAAGCAGAACAAATTAAGGGAGTGATTCAGTGAATGTTTTCCGTGAAAAGAAAAGAAAAATCACACACAAGGTCACTCGCTGTGGCAGTCCCACACACGCACATCCACTCATTCCTTGCACTGAGCTCAAGGGACCCACAATTTGAAGCGTGTCACCCTCTTGTTTTGCATGGTATCTTGTCTTTAACTAACACAAATTCTTCATAAGCCATCTCGCCTAACTTCTTTGCCTGCATCTGTGCTCATTCATATCCATATTCATTTATACATATGTACCCCTCTCTTCCTAGTCTTCTTGTTAGTGCATACGTGAATTTTTCTTTAGCTGCCATGGGGGTTGATCACTCTATTCTCACCAAGAAAAATATTTGGTATACCTTACTATCATGGTCATGGATGTTGTTGATACTGTGCTTGCACAGTACTACAGCCACAAGGCTGAACCGGTGGGACTCGGTGATTCAATTGCCAACCGAGTCGGTAGATGCTGACACAGATGAAGTTGGCACACGATGGGCCGTTCTTGTGGCTGGTTCAAGCGGCTATGGCAATTATAGGCATCAAGTGGGTTTAGTTCTTCACTTCTTCCCTTCCTTAATCTCCTTTTTATTTACTTTTCTAAAATTAATTAAGTAATCTTATTATTCTTAATTTGTTTTATGAGTCCATTTTGAGTTCCTCTTCTTTTGTTTTTGTTGATGATTCTTTTGTTTTTTTTTTTATGTGATGAATTATGTGCAGGCGGATGTGTGCCATGCATACCAGTTGCTGATAAATGGTGGGCTGAAAGAAGAGAACATAGTGGTGTTTATGTATGATGACATAGCTATGAACGAGTTGAATCCCAGGCCTGGAGTCATCATCAACCATCCACAGGGACAAGATGTGTATGCTGGCGTCCCTAAGGTAAGTAATTCATCTTCATTATTCTCTACCTCATAATTAATTAAGCTAAGAAATTAAGTACTACTAGTGGGATTTAGGTACGCAGTTGACTGATTAATTAATATGGCCGCCATGTGATTATGATCAGTTTAAAGCTATCTAAACCAAAGTGTCAAACTTTTTTTTTCTTTTTTCTTAATTGAAATTGTCAAGCTATTTTAATAGAAACTGAAGTATGCTTTTATGCTTTTGCCTTTCTTTTTTTTTTTTTTTTTTAAAAAAGTTTTCTCTTATTTCACAAACGTCATAGGTTCACGTTTTTTTTAGATTCGGAAGCGTTGGCAACATTTTTTCTTTTTGGAAAAAGAAGAGTTTGCAACATGCGTGCACGTTGCCTCTTTGGTACTTCTTTCTTAGAAGGAAAAACAGAAATTTCTTTTCTTTGTGCCTTCGGCCCTCCATTGTACCAAAAATAAAGCAGAAATATTTTTTGTCGGCATATGTTAAATAGTGCTTTCTTAACTTGAGTTATACAACCTTACATATATTTAATACTAAATGAAATGCTTATAATGACCAGTAACTACTCAAAAATTACTCAAGGTGATGGTATGAATTAATCCAATTTTGTTTTGTTGGCATACGTTTAGAAGCATTTATTATCATTATTAAATTATTCTAATTAATTAAATAAAAGTATTAATTATTTTTTAAAATATTAAATATTCCTAATTTTTTAAAGCATAACTAGTCCCAAAATATTGGTTGTTAAAATCCAAAATTTTAAAAAAAAAAGGCAAATATAAGTAGTGGACATTCTACTTTAAGACATGGGTCGTTCGGCCCTGGAGCATCTAGTTATTTGATTTTTCTGGTGGACAGTTACGTTGATATTATAATTGATTGGCCAATCACTTTTTTTATTTATTTAATTTTTTCCGTTTGCAACTTTTGGTGCTGGTGGTGACATAGATGAAATGCCTTTCTTTGTGTATCCATCATAGTGGAGTAACTTAGAATCTAATATTTGATTTGATTTGATAAGTTAGTGGAAAGCATTGGACTGATACGCAATCTAATATTTCGTGGTCGTCTAGATAAACAACATAGAAAAGATGTAATGTGATGTTTGCCTTCCTTGTGTTTAAGTGGAATTTTAGTTTAGAGATTTAGTAATAATTTTAACAAACAAATAAATATATCAAAACGAATGTGAGTTCAAAGTTATGTGGTAATCTCGTTATGAAAATAGTTTTAATGGTAAACAAAAAGGATTTAAGAAATTTGAAGTAAATGAGCAGAAAAATGCAGAAAGGAAACTTTGAAAAGATTAAGGAAATTTAAAGAAACTAAGCAGGAATTTTAAAAATGCGAAAAAGTTAATTGAAAGCATATAAATGACGCAAGATTAAAGTATAAAATTTAAATGGAAAAAAGAAACAGTAAAGAAAAACAAGTAAAAATGCAAAGAATTGTAAATAAAATTTAAAGGACAAGACTGAATAGTAAAGAACTTTTAAAAGAACATTGCATTAATTTTAAATAACATGAGATGGAAAAGGGAAGGCATACTTGGATAAAAATCCTTTAATTTGCTCGAGTTGAGATGTTAGGATTATATATCAGCAAATAACCTCCCTTTTTTACATCATGACTACTGATATTTATAGACAGTATAAAAAATAACTGACACCTTAAAAAGACCAACACGTTTGAGCGGTTTTTTCCTTCAGCAAGTATCCACTTTTCGACGAAACCAGCACTCAACTACTCTTAACCAATTTTCGTTGATTTAATGTAATCTTCCTATCGGATAATTCTTCTTACTAACATCAGTATCTTAGCCATATTAGAATCTTCCTCTTTATTCAATGCTACTGTCGATTTCTCTGTTTAGCACTTCTGTCGACTCAATACTTTAGAAAATTTTCTCAAAACCACCATCAACCGACGAACTGCCAATCTTTATTTTTTTACCTCCAACAAATGCCCCCCAAAAATTTTCTTTCGACGCCCACATAAGAAAGAAAATTTTTTAATCAAAAATCCTTTATATATATATATATTCAAATCGAATTAGAACCTTTCACCAGTACCTGAATGGCCATAATCAATCTTATCATAACAAACAATAAATAACTGTTCCTAATAAATAGTGACTCATAATTACCTTATTTTCTCGCGGAAAAAACTACTTTTTCAAATTCACGCGACTTTTCACCCTTTTTATCACTGTTCACCGTCTTCAACCTCTCACTTCTCTTTTCTGTTCATCATCTTCAACCTCTCACTTCTCTTTTCTGTTCATCATCTTCAAACTCTTGCCTTTTCCAATAGCTTCTGACTCTAAAACTCCTAACGCGCCAACAACAGATTTGGGTAATCATGCGGTCTTCAAAGACCCAGTTATGCAAAAGTCTGAACTTTGGCATTTTTCGAAGGTAATACTCCCATTAACGACTCCTCATTATCCTTGATCCCATTTGCTTTCTTGGGCCCAGTTCTGCCCAAGGAATCTATTACTGATGAAATAAATTCTTTTTTTCCTTGTAAAAGTCCCCAAGAAGCTATCTTGGCTTCCCTTTCTTCCATTCCTATAAGCTATTTTGGAAAATCTGAAAGGCTGTTTAGGACCCCCTACCCATATCAATGGGTATCTTGAATGGCTTGATAGAGTTCAAGCTTCCAAAGAAAGATTATGGAGGGAAATAGAGATTTTTTATTGCATTCAGCTTTCTCGTTATCCCATAAAAATGGATTTTTGCATGCTAGGTGCTTCTTTCTTTTTCTGGAACAAAACTACTAACTCCTTCCAATTTCCTTATGGCATGATGGGTCCAACACTTTTCGATGTATCTGTCATAACTGGTCTTCGACCAGATGGGGAAATCATTATGCCTGTTTTTCAGCCTTTAAACACTATTGACGTATATTCAAAAGCCCCAACTTCCTTTTCTAACTTCATTAATTTTTATTCCTCTAAATCAGGTCTTGTGACCTACGAAGAACACATAGCTTTTCTTATACTTTGGCTTTCAGCCTATGCTATAGGTTCTAAGTCAGTTCAAATATCCAAATCCTTTCTTCAGCTTGCCAACCTTCTTCATAAAGGTCGACCACTAGCTCTTGGTCAATTTCTCCTAGCCAATCTCTATTTGAGTATAGGTGAAATTGTCCAGAGCATCAGAGTTCAAGTAAAGAAAACCAACTCTGGTGGTCCAATGTGGTTGCTTCAACTTTGGTTGAATGCCATACTAGGAGATTACTTAGTCGACTCTTCTCCTCCGACAGTCTCTCTTGCTACATATGGCATTAGACTTTGCCATGTAAAACATGAGAAAACTCACAAACAAAGCTTGAAAAATTTCATGTACTTCTTCAGTATTTTTCATTCCATCTCTTTTAGTACTGAAGACATATATTTTGCTCATTTTGCTGACCAACCTATTCAAGAAAGAATGATGGCAGTCGTAACTAAGCTTGAGCCTCTTGCTCAGCAATTACCAATAACTAGTCGAGCTCTTCCTATGACTGTCAAAGATTTTCTTCAAAGTTTAACGGCAAAAATGTCAGTCATTCATCGAGTCATTCTTGCTTACACACAAGAGATTCAAGAGAAGTCCAAGATTTTGAAGCAGTTGACCGACGCAAAAAGTGAAAGTGTCACTCTGAAGGAAAATCTGATAAAAGGAAAAACCAAAAAAGTAGAGCTCGACAAGGAGATTGAAGACCTAGAGAAGAAACTCGAAGCTGCTCGTCGTCGCAACCAAAAACTTCAAACAACATTACAACAAGGGGTTGCTAGACAACAGAGTATTGCCAATAATTCCAAACAATGGGCTGTCGAAGCCAAAACTGTATTGGCAAAAATAAATTCTCTTGAAGCGGAATATCAAACTGCCTGGTTCGACAAGCAATCTTTAGAGGATTCCTGGGGGGTTCTTCAAAAATTCTAAGCATTGGTCTTTTTTTTTTAATATACTGTCGGTCTATCAATTCGATAGAATTTGTGTGGCCTTCTAAGCCAATACTTAATAAACATTCCTTTTGATCAATTCCCAATACGTTTTTTTTATTATTGCTTCATAATTCTATACATTTAAATGCTCTTTTATTCTGTTTCTTTTCAATGCATCTCGTAACTATACATCATAATTAATTTAATTAATTATAATGAAAGTTACAAGACGTTAGTTAATGACCTATTCTGCAAAATATCCCCTATAAATAGTGTCCTTCGAGACACCAGGATTCAAAAGAGTATAATCCAACCCTTTCCTTCTTTCTTTTCAACGAAATTTACCATGTCATCAGATAATTTCCTCTTCTCTCATTGGGAAAAATGGAAGAAGGTTTCTGTATTAATGGTGACGCTTATTTTGAGCTTCAGTAAGAATCGTAATATTCTTGATGAGCTTCAGTAATCATCGTAATAACCCAATGTTTTTAAAACATGGTTATTATGATGAGAATGACTCATCAGGGAGTAAACGACCATCCAACCTCTCGTCCAAGACAAGTTAATGGTCATCTACTTATTCCTCTTCCTCGGTTCCTATGAGCTCAAACGGAACACATGCTCAACTGGGAAGAAGCTTCTGGTTTATTTAGAATAGGTTTATTTGTCTCTGTAATATTCTGACAACTTCAACAAGCTGTAGTGTAACTTGTAATTGTCGAATATATGAATGAAATTTTCCTTTTTACTTATTGTCAATCTTTACTTCACACATTGTCGGTTTATATGGCTTTAAGTATTTGCCATTAATTGACTTAATCCTCAAACCAGAATTAACTTCGACAAGTGCATAAGCATTCCCAGAAAATACTCGAATAATTTTAAATGGTCCTTCCCATTTTGGGGACCATTTTTCATATTCTCGACAATTCTTATCTATGGGCAGAATAACTTTTCAAACCAAGTCATCAATCTTAAAGGATTTATACTTAACTCGACTGTCGTAAAACTTTGCAATTCTTTCTTTCTGTCGAATCAAGTTTTCTTGAGCTACTAATCTTTCATCACTTAATTCGTTTAATTCATCAAACATCAAGTTCCAATAATGTTCCATTGGTAACTCGTCTTGTTTTTGAATTCGAATGGATTGAAGATTGATCTCAACTGGTAACACTGCATCATGACCATAAACTAGCTTATATGGTGAAGTGCCCGTCGATTCTCTTGGTGAATTTCTATATGCCCATAGAATTTGATTAAGGGTATTATGCCAGTTTCTAGGTTATCGACCAATATGCTTTTTAATCAAATTTATGATTATTTTGTTCATGGCCTCTACTTGGCCATTCGCCTGAGCATAATATGGCATCGACATGAGCATTTAATTTTCCTTGAACTGGCATATTCGACAACTTTCTTTCCAATGAATACTGATCCTTAGTCGGTTGTCAAAGTTTTGTGGTATTCCAAACTGACAAACTATATTATCTTCAATAAAGTCAATCACATCCTGTTGAGTTACATCCTTCAAGGCTACAGCCTTAACCCATTTGGTGAAGTAATCGACTCTTACTAGAATGTATTTGTGTCCCTTCGATGAGACATGATGAATTTGACCAATTAAATCCAAAGCCCACCCTCTGAAAGGCCAAGGTTTAACTATAACATGTAACTCACTAGCAGGAACATTTTGTATATGGCTATGTCTTTGACACTCTTCACAAGACTTAGCAAACATTATACAATCCCTAACTAGTGTTGGCTAATAATACCTTTGACGTCGAAGAACTCATTTCATTTTTTCACCTGCTTGATGAGCTCCACAAATTCCTTCGTGGACTTCTGCCAAGGCAATATAAGCCTCTGCTTCACTCAGGCAAACTTCTAAATTTTCATCGACAGACTTTCTATACAGGGCTCCCCCTAATACCACAAACTTCGATGCTCTATATTTGAGCTTTCTATGCACATCTTGACTGGGATTTTCCAAATAACTTAATATTGGTTGTCTCCAGTCATTAATCGTCGAAATATCGTTTTGTAGTATATCTCTTTCCTCTAATGGATATAAAAGTTCCCTTATTTTCATTAGATTTGTAAGAACCTTGGATAAAAGTCTATAACCAGAGGCTACTTATGTTAATTCATTAGCCTCTTCATTTAAATATCTGGAAATGTGTTCGACAGTTACCTCGTCGAATTGTTTCATTAACTTACTTGCTACAATATAATATTTCATTAGATTTTCACTAACACATTTACATTCTTGGGCAAGTTGCTTAACGACCAACTGTGAATCACCAAATATATGCATATTACGTGCATTCATTTCCACTAGTATCTTCAATCCGACAACTAAGGCTTCATATTCACCCTCATTGTTAAACAAGTATATTTAAGTTCAAACATGAACTTAGTTGGAGTACCTCGAGGGGAAACAATTAAAATCCCCACTCCAATTCCATTTTGATGCCTTGAACCATCAAAATATAAACACCAAGGTTTTAAACCGACAATATTTATATTTTCTATATCCAAACAAGGATGATCGGCCAAGAAATCGGCAATTGCTTGGCCTTTTACTGCTCTCATTGGTACATATTGTAAAGAAAATTCTGACAAAGCGATAGTCCATTTTCCAATACGACCATTTAACACTGGTTTTGATAACATATATTTTATTATATCAGTTTTTGACATAACCAGTACATTACAAGGCATCATGTAATATTTAAGCTTAGTACACGAGAAATACAATGCTAAACAAAGTTTCTCTATTGCACTATATCTTCTCTCGACATCATTTAAAACCCGACTAAGATAATACACGGCCCTTTCGACGCCATTTAGATCTTAAGCCAGCATACTTCCTATGGTTTCTTTTGATGCTGATATATACAATTTCAACGGTCGACGGGACACTAGAGGCATCATGACTGGTGGTTTTGTCAAATACTGCTTTATCTGATCGAAGGCTTCTTGGTGACAGGGTCCCCACACAAAATCTTGTTCAGCCTTCAACTTGATCAATGGAGCAAAAACTCTGGTTCTTCCCGACAAGTTGGATATAAATCTTCTTAGGAAGTTAACTTTTCCTAAAAAAGATTGTAATGCTTTTTTGTTTATCGGTGGTGTGGCCTCCAAAACTGCCATGACTTTATTCTTGTCCACTTCTATACCTATTTTATGGATTAGGAAACCCAAGATTTTAGCAGCCGACACTCCAAAATCACATTTTTCTGGATTCATCTTAAGACTGTGCTTCCTTATCCTGTCGAATGCCTGCCTTAAGTTTGTCAAATGGCTTTCCTTCGTTTCCTACTTAACAATGACATCGTCAATGTAGACTTCCATAAATTTTCCAATGACATCATGGAAAATTGTATTCATTGCTCTCTGATAAGTGGCCCCTGCATTCTTTAAACCGAAAGGCACGACTACCCATTCAAATGTCCCAATAGCTCCTGGACATCTGAAGGCAGTTTTCGACACGTCCTCTTCGGCTATAAAAATTTGATTATAACCTGCATGGCCATCCATAAAACTTAATAATTCATATCCAGATGCGGCATCAACTAACATGTCCGCAATTGGCATAGAATACTCATCTTTAGGTTTAGCAGTGTTCAAATTTCTAAAATCTACACATATTCTCAACTTGCCATTTTTCTTAACTACAAGAACAATATTAGAAAGCTATTCGACATACCTGGTTGTTTTGATGAATTTGGCTTTGAGCAATCTTTCAACCTCTTCTTTTATCTTTAATATCACCTCAGGTGCAAATCTCTTATTGGCTTGTCTAACAAGTCTGCATCATTCGTTCAGAGGCAATCTGTGTTCGATAAGATCTCTACTTAATCCAGGCATTTCATCATAATCCCAAGCAAAACAATCTCTATATTTCATAATTAACTCAACCAGCTTTTCTTTGAAATCCTTTGGCAGAAATGAACTCACGAAAATAGGCCTCCTATCTGCTTCAGTGCCCAAGTTTATCTCTTTCAAAGGATCTTCCATTTTCATATTTTGCTTTTCATCAAGCCTTTTTTCAAATCCTAAAGGACCGTCATCAATTACACAATCCGACAACATGTTTTCAGCAGTGAATACTGCTTAACACTCATAACTAGTGCTTGGCCGATCTTCTTCGGCCTTCTTCACCAGTCGTACACCAAACTGATCCCTCAAGCAAACTTCGAGTGCGTCTTTATTAATCACTCCACCACTTGTCACATCTTGGTTTTGTGAACACCGAATTTTGTCCTAGACACTTTTGTAAATAAAAAAAATAAAAAAAAAAAAAAAAAATAAAAAAAAATTAAATATCTAGCCCAATCCATTGACCCAATATCCAACTCATGACCCATTATCTAACCCACAATTTATCCTAAACCAACCCCAAAATTCACCACAAACAAACTTATCCTAATCAAATCTATCACCATCCTAGACCAGCCCCCAATACTTATCATCTCAAGCCAATCCTAATCACACTAAAACTCAAACTCTTCACCCTAATCCCTTCCTATAATAACCCATAACCCCCACACACAAATCCTCGCCTCTCAACTCACAAAACACCTTCACTTAATACTTTCTCACTTACACCCGAGTTTAATTTTCACCTTAACACACTGTTCACGTAGCCTCCCTTTGCATTTAAAACTTCCTTTTACCATCACTTTCCACCCATTACCACCACTGGCAACCACCATATCATCTCACCTCCACAACTAATTTTCTCCACTCAAATCTCCATTACCCCCTTACTTCCACAATTACCATCTCCCTTCATCTCTTTACAAACTCCCTTTTATAGAAATTTCATCATCTTCCTCATCAAAATACCCTCACTACCATCAATATCCCTTAAACAAGGCCCCTGCAAACCATCATAAACACCCAACTGTCCAAAGCGCCACCCAACACCGGACCGCCCAAGGCCCTCCGTCCTTTTGCCGGCGTCCGGCGAAACCAAGCCGTATCGCTGCCGGATCACGCCACAGACCAGACCGGCGCCCATCATCGTCGTTGATCCAGACCCGCACTGCCAGCGACCCAGAACAGATCCCGCAAGAGCCAGAAATCTTCGTGCGTGCGCCGCCCAACCGCCGGCGAGTCCAGTTGCTCCGTTCTCACCGGCACACCGTGCAGCACCCAACGTCCCGACGCCGACAACCCGAACCAGGACCTCCGTTCCCACGCGCCGCTCAACCTCGGCACTGACCGCGCGCCGCACAGTCGTCGCAAACCGCTCGGATCTGAGCTGCCCACTGTTCAGACCATTTACCGCCGCGCCTCTGGTCTTGCACCCTCCTGCAGCCATTTGGTCTATTTCAAACAGAAGAAAGAAAAAAAAAAAAAGAACCCCTTCTTTCTTTGATTTCTACGTAAGCGCCTGCTTCTTTTTTTTTTTTTTTAAGTGGGCTCAAACCAATGGGCTACTAAATAAGGCTTAAAAAGAGAACGAAAAAGGGTAAAGTAAAAAATGATAAAATTATAAAGTAGAAATATAAAATAATTAAATTTTTTTTTTAAAAAATGGGATTAACTTAGAAGTTGTGACAAACTTGTTAATCTCATAACTATTTTGGATCATTTGAGTTGTGACAACCTAATGGTTCAAATTATTTTAAATAAATTATTATTTAATAAAGGCTAAAAAATCATTTTTCCTATCATTATCATTCTTCACCTAATAATAAATTTAACAATCCATGGGTGACGTCCTAACGTGACGCAAGCTTCACTTTTCATTCAAACTTTAATTTGATTAACAGAGTCGCGACGACCTGTTAATTCAAATTTTTATAAAATAATAATTAAAACTTTTAAATAAAATCAACCAACTCACACTTATTTTTTATAACTACGTGACTTTGAGTCCTCATTCATCTTGAGGAGTGCGTAGGAAATAAAATTTTATTTAGTCAAGCCAAATTTTAAACTTTCACAAATTATTTATTTTTAGTTTTTTTTTTAAATAAAAAGGGTAAAACAAACATATTATGAGATTATTAAGTTTTGATAACTAATTTAGAACTGCTTTTTTAGACGGATGTTTTAGGGTCTTTGTGGGGTTAAATCTCCACCCTTCCCTATGCATAACCGACTCTAATCCAATCTGGCCCAAAGACCATTTTCTAAAAAGGTTTTCTAATTTTTCCTAATTTAAATAAAATTGGTGGCGATGACTCCTAACATTATTTATTTTGTTTCGCCACTCCGCCATGCGATTACGGTCGCGACAGATAGCGACTCCAGCTGGGACACTCGAGAGTCAAGCCCATATTATTTGGTTGTGTAAAATGTTGTAATCTTTGTATATTTGTGTTACCTTTTTTTTTCTTTTTATTTATTTTAATTATTATTGTTATTAAAACCTTATGATAGAGAATTTCTCTTGAAATTTTTGTTTGTTTTTGTTTGTTTTTTGTTTTGCAGGATGCGGGTAGTCTTTAAGATAATGAAGGTTTGTACGCTCCCTACACCCACCACACCTACACATCCATCACATATTTGAGTGGGGCCTTATACCCGGGTCTAAGCGAAGCTTAAGTTAAGTAGAGGTTGTGTAGTGGTAACCATTTTGGATGTACATCCTGTTTGGCTATTGCGAAAATCTCATCTAGAGTGTGTCTTTTTCACAAATGTCCCACACCTAGTGGTTTACCCATTATTTCGTGGTCAACATTTTGAAATGAGACTTAGCTCTGGAGACCTTTAGAATAGAAGAGCCACCAAATGAGAGTTATCACAAATCAGAAAAACTCATAGATCCTTATGATAAAATTCCTCCGTTTAAGGCAATACCTTAGGACACGAAGGGAGCGTACTTCTTCTTTATATGGCCATCCTTTTTTTTTAAAAAAAAAATAGCATCATGCATTTTTATGACATGTTTTTTTAAAAAAAAATCATGCATTTTTCATGGCATTCTTAGCATTTAAAAAAATAAAAAAATCAGGCATTTTTATGCCATTCTAAAAAAAATAAAAAAATGAAAAAAAAAATCATGCATTTTTCATGACATTCCTAGCATTAAAAAAATAAAAAAATCATGCATTTTTCATGGCATTCCTGGCATTTAAAAAAAAAAAAAATAAAAAATTATGCATTTTTATGGCATTCTAAAAAAAATAAAAAAATGAAAAAAATCATGCATTTTTCATGGCATTCCTAGCATTTAAAAAAGTAAAAAAATAAAAAATCATGCATTTTTATGTCATTCTAAAAAAAATAAAAAATGAAAAAAATCATATGTTTTCATAACATTCATTGCATTTTTTTTAAAAAAAAAAGAAAGAAAAAATATTTCTATTTCATCCATTTCATTTTATATATCTCATGAATCTCATTCATTTCATTTCATCTTATTATTTTTGTTTGGTGTTACTGTCTTTCAAAGACCCATTGCGCGACCAAGGAAAGAAGACACTAATCAAACCCGAGTTCACAACACAAGGGCTCGAACAAAGCTTTTGGCAATAGCAGCCGAAAACGAAGGAAGGAATCTAAGTATAGAAGTAGAAAAAGTGAAAGAAATAGTGAATGAGATTACGTAGTCTCAAAGAAGAATGGAAGAGATGTTGTTAGCCATGAGTGAAGCCCTTTCCTTGATTGGGGCAGCCAAAGGTATATGAGTAATTGGAGCGCACTCACACCCTCCAAATATCACTTCCATAAGAACAAATCCTAGGGTCACCACTGAAATGCATGCGACTATCCAAGGTGATAAGGTAAGAGAAGGATGAATGAAAAAGATGGAAGAACAAATTAAAGCAATCAAGGGCCCCAGTACCTATGGTCCCATTGGGATAGAAGAATTGTGTCCTACTGCTAATATCATCATTCCTAAGGATTTCAAAATTCCAGAATTTGTCAAATATGATGGAAGCACCAATCCTTTCTTCCACCTGAAAACATACATTACCAAAATGTCAATTTGGTCAAAGGATTGGAAGTTTCTCGTCAGCTTCTTTCATGAAAGTTTGACTGGACCTGCTTTGGAATAGTGTATCCAGCAAGATCTTTCCAAAATCTCTTCTTGGGATGATTGGGCAAACTTGTTTATGGGACAATATCAGTTCAACCTAGATACAGCCCCAACCCGGGAACAGTTGGGAACACTGCATAAGAAAAATGAAGAAACATTCAAGCAATATGCCCAGAGGTGGAGAGCTCTCGCAGCACAAGTGCAACCGCCGTTGACTCTGACAGAAATGTGCTCGTCTTCTTGGGGACCTTAGGAGCTCCTTATATTGGGACAATGGCGAGCGTTGCTTATCAAGACTTTGCTGATTTAATTGCTGCGGGAGAGAGAATTGAAATTCTAGTAAATGCTGGAAAATTGTCAACTGGTAATGATGAAGATGGTTTCAAGAAGGGGTTTCCTCCTAAGAAAAGAGAGCCAGAGGTGAGTTACGTGCAAAGCCAACAACCTTCACAAGCCTGCTACCCACCATCTTACCCTGCCTACCAAACCTCTGCATATAACCCAAATACTTACCATTCTGCAGCTCCACAAAATATCCCGAATTACCCATAGTCTCGACCAAACTTTCAAAATCAAGGTCGTTTCCATTCCCAAAATCTTCCCCCTTTCCCAAAACTATCCATTTCAAATGCAGAGTTATTCCAAAGGCTGTTTGATGTTCACCTTATCTCAGGAAATCCTGTACATCCCCTACAACCACCATTTCCAACATGGTACAACCCGAATTTAACTTGCAAATACCATATGGATATCCCGGGACACTCAATCGAAGATTGTGAATCTTTTAAGACGGCAGTAAAGAAGTTGATTGCTTGTGGAAAACTGGATATTCAAGAGGAGGTCGGACCCAGTGCTGTTAACAATTCAATCCCTAATCCTGGTGGAAGGAATGAAGTAAATGTTGTGCCAGCAACTCGAAACCTCTGAACAATTGGAGATCTGAGGTTGTTAATTGAAATAAAATAATTTGTGATGTTGGACTCATGTTAACTTTCTTGAAACATTAATGTAATGAATTTGCATGGGTACCTTGTTTCCTTTCATCACTATGTCTTTCTTGATAATTATTTTCTTTAAAGTGTCTTCCTTGGTAATTCTCAGTTGGGTCCGTGTATGTAAGTGTTTTTGCAAAAGAAAAAGAAAAAAATAAAATAAAAAAGGGGAGCAAAGAAATAATCACTTGGTTTGCACAATCTTTTTGTCTCAAAATTAAAGTTTTGAAAATAAACAGTCATGATTTGAAAATGAAGATTGACCATTTTTCTCTATCTTTTACAAAATTTCATCATTTTTATCCCTTGTTACCCCTTTTGAGCTTGAATTTTTTTAAATAAACCCTGGCTAAGGATCACTCCTATACTAGGAGATAGCATAAAACAAAGGTTGATTGTCATGATGAATGTTCTGAAACATAATGGAAAAGGAAGAAAAAGTGAAAAAGACAAGAGGTAAAAATAAATAAAAAGCAAAAAAAAAAAGAGAAGGGAAAGGAGGAAGAAAGAAAATGCAATGAAATAGAAAAGAAAAGGAGAATAATAAGATAAAAGTGTTAGAAAGTGGAAAAGCAATTGATGAAATCTAATGATCCTTAGTCTCATTCCACCCTTAAACACTTGTTTGAGCCTCATATCTTTTCTTTCGTAACCCCTAGCCTTGGCCACGTTACAAGCCTCAAAAAGTCCATTCTAATCAATGAAGGGTTGTTGTCATTTTGGTTAACTTTAATTTTGATACAAATGTTACGCTCATCCAAGTATTTAGTTCATTGTTCTTAAAAAAAAAAGAATGAAAATGAAAAGAAAAAAAGAAAGAGACTTACACTAGGACAAATTCGTATCTCGTTCGACTCGGTTCTAAATTGGGGCAATTTTTCCTTCCTGTCCTAGACTGGGAAAAAAATTTCTTCAGTTCAATGTGGCCCTACACTAGGACAAGTTTATACCCCGTTATTTCACTCTAAACTGGGCAATTTTTCCTTGGTTCAATTTGTCTTAGGCAAATCTTTTAGTCGCTAGGATAGGTCTTGGTCCTACTTAATTCAGTCTTAGACAGGGGCAAATTTCTCTTCAGTTCAATTTGGCTTGATGTAGATGTTCAGCAGAAGAAAATCATTAGCCATAATGTCTAGTAGACAACTAAAGATTGGTCTCATGAAGGTCAAACCTATTCGTATCGAGTCAACACCTCTTTGGATCTCATATCATCATTCATGTCTTTTTGTGTAGTCAAACTTTCAAGACCAATCTAGAAGTTGTTTACCCAGTAAGTTCCTTTTATGTCGTACTCATGTATGTCTGTTACGTAATGTTTCAAATAAGGTGAACATGAGTACGACATTATGATTTGACCATTCGATGGCAATCCCCTGATGAACTTTTCAAATAAAAAAAGAACTTAGAAGTTTCGAAGTTCATTATGTTGAAAACTCGAAAGGGCAGTTTAAGCAAAAGTTAAGGCAAATAAATCAGAATTGCTTAAACTGGGGCAATTTTATTTGCATCTGATTGGCTACACAGGGGCAACTATATTCGCATTCAATTGGTTCACATTCCAGTTCGCATCCAAGTCAACCGAAGGTCGAACGAGCAAAAACATGTGAACAAGGGTTTGATTGGTCAAAGTTTTCCAAAGCCGTCGCTGGTTCGAATTACTAAAAGAAAAGAAAAAAAAGAGGGATTGTCTAACTGTTACAGATTGTTTCCTTGCACTTCAAGTTTTGAGCGCGTCGGCTCTTTCCATGTTCAAGTTTTGAGCGCACCGGCTCATTGCATTGCATGCTTAAGTTTTGAGCGTATCGGCTCATTGCACTTGCATTTTAAGTTTGAGTGCATCGGCTCATTGCATGTTTAAATTTTGAGCGCATCGGCTCGTTGCATTTGCATGTTTAAGTTTTGAGCGCATCGGCTCGTTGCATTGCATGTTTAAGTTTTGAGCGCATCGGCTCATTGTACTTGCATTTTTCGGTTTGAGCGCATCACTCATTGCGTGTTTAAGTTTTGAGCGCATCGGCTCGTCGCACTTGCATTTTAAGTTTGAGCGCATCGGCTCATCGCATTTTTAAGTTTTGAGCCGCATCGGCTCGTTGCATTTGCATGTTTAAGTTTTGAGCGCATCGGCTTCGTTGCATTCAGAGTTTAAGTTTTGAGCGCATCGGCTCATTGTACTTGCATTTTCAGTTTGAACGCATCATTTCATTGCATGTTTAAGTTTTGAGCGCATCGGCTCGTCGCACTTGCATTTTAAGTTTGAGCGCATCGGCTCATCGTATTTTTAAGTTTTGAGCGCATCGGCTCTTTGCATTTTAATTCATGAGCGCATCGGTTCCTTACATTTTTAAGTTTTGAGCGCATCGGCTCCTTGCATTTTTAATTTTTGAGCGCATCGCTCCTGGCATCGTGTTCTCACATTGTTCTCTGTTTCTCCCGAACAAAATTTGGGTTCATTTCTTTACTCGTTTCTCACTATGATAAATTGAAAAGCTGCGGTTATTCTTTTTATCTAGTAAGAAACAAGTAAAGAGGGACAACTGTGAACACTGAATTTTGTCCGAGATATTTTGTAAATAAAATAAAATTAAAAAAATTTAAAAAAAAATTAAATATGCAGCCCAATCTATTAACCTACCCATTGACCCAATATCCAACCCATGACCCATTATCTAACCCACAACCCATATCCTAAACCAACTCAAACTCACTATAAACAAACTCATCCTAAACAAATCCCAATACTAATCCTACACCAACCCCAACACTCATCCGAAACAAACCCCATCACTTATCATTAACAACTCCTAATTACACTATAACTCAAACACTTCTACCTAAACCCTTCCTATATTAACCCATAACCCCACACACAAAAGATCGTCGACTTTTGACTCACGAAACTCCTTCAAAAAAAATACACTTTCACTTTTCGACTTAATCTCTCTCGGTTTACACACTATTTTTTTAGCCACTCACGCAGCCTTCACCCAAACAATACAACTTACTAACTTCATTCACCCATTCATAACCACATCAACGTCTTCCTCACAATCGCACCCCACCACTATTACCACCAAATAGACTTCTTCCTCTGCCACCCAACAACACCTTCATCCTTATTCCATAACCACCTAAAGACCCCATCATCATCTTCATCAAAAAGAGCCCACGCCATCCAAACACCTCTCATCCAGAACCAGACCGCCGCTCACCCGTGTCAAGCGACTTGCCGCCCAACCGCGCGACCCCAGCCAGTCTCGTCGCCGTGTCCTTCGCTCCCTGTTTGGCCTCTATTAAACTCCACCAAGAAGGAGAAGAAAGACACAATAAGACCCCCCTCTGTTTCATTTTTTTGTTTTTTCGTAAGTTTTTTTTTTTTTTTTGTTTTGTTTTTTTGTTTTTTAAATTTTTTCTCTTTCTTTTATTTGTTTTAGAATTCTGGTAGTTTTTTTTTTTTGAAATAAGCCTTAATGGGTTGAAAACTAAAAAGGATAAAAAGAACGAAACAAATAAAAAATGGCAAGAAGTGAAGGAAATAAAATAATTGAAATAAATATTTTTTAAATATAAATAAACAAATAAATAGGATTAACCGAGTTGTGACAGCTTGTTAATCTTATAACTATTTTGAATCATTCGAGTTGTGACAACCTAATGATTCAAAAAATAAATTATTATTTAATAAGAGGCTAAAAAATTCCTTTTTTTTTATCATTATCATTTTTCACCTAATAATAATAAATTTAACAATCCATGGGTGACGTCTAGCGTCTTGAAGCTTCACTCATTTAAACTTTAATTTGATTAACAGTCGCGACGACTGTTAATTCAATTTTTATAAAATAAAAATTAAAACTTTTAAATAAAATCAACCAACCCACACTTATTTTCTATGTAAGCTACGTGACTTTGAGTTCTCATCTTGCACCGAGGAGTACGTAGGAGCGAAATTTTTATTTCGTCAAGCCAAATTTTAAATTTTTACAAATTATTTATTTTTTAATTTTTTAATAAAAAGAGGTAAAACAAATATATTATGAGATTATTAAGTTTTTGAATAACTAATTTAGGGTTCTGGTTTTAGGATGGATGTATTAGAAGTCTTTGTGGGGTTAAGTCTCCACCCTTATCTATGCATAACCGACTCAGAATCCAATATGGTTCCAAAGACCATTTTCAAAAAGGGTTTTCCAATTTTTCCTAATTTAAATAAAATTGGTGGCAACTCCTAACTATTTATTTTGTTTCGCCGCTCCCGCCGCGATTACGATCGCGACAGTGGTTTAACACTTGGAGCATATATTCTGAAATCTACATGAAGTTGCTGGAGATAGCAAGGACTATCATCTGCTTCTATTACTTTAACTTGGTCATCTTCATTCCAACGAATGAGCTTTTGATGAACCGTTGATGGTATTGCTCCGACGGCATGAATCCAATCTCTCCCTAGCAAAAGATTGTAACTTGACTTCGTCGGAATTACCACAAATAATGTCGGCCTTGCAACGGATCCGACTTGTACTTTCAACATCACCACTCCGTCCGATGGGGAGGTTTAACACTGAAATCTGTGACTATCATGTTTGTCGACATCAAATCTGACTCACCTTTCCCAAGTTTTTTGATCATGGCCCTTGGGATTAAATTGATTGCTGCCCCCCCGTCAAATAAAACTCTATTGGTGGGTTTTCGTTCCAACAGAGCCTTGATGTGTAACAGTCGTAAATGAGCCTTCTGATCTTCTGTCGGTTTTTCAAGCTGAGCTGTATTATCAAATATTGTGATCATATTGTCTTGGAAAAGAAGCCAATGATCATCTAGGTCATCAAAATCTTCTTCATTCTTCCCAGTGTACTCAATTTTGTGATACCCTTCAAAATCTGCAGGTAACACTGAAACTAAATTAACACTCATTGACTTCAAGAATTCCTCCTCGTCGGACAGCTCTTCATCACTTAAATGCCTTCCAATCTTGAAGTAATCTTCCGACGGTAAATTACTATCCATAGCCGTCAAGATATCGTCCAGATTATCTTCCAAGTTGATTTCCATGTCGAATTGGTCCTCATCACCAAGGCCTAAAGGATCCTCTGGATCATTTAAGGCCTCAATAACTTCAGTCATTGAGTCTATATCTTGGCAGTCAGGCTTTGCCGATCTTTCTCTTTCTTTTCTTATGTCGAGCACTTTCTTCCTCCATTCAACATCTTGATCTGGGTCTTCTAAAATTCTCCTGATTTCTTCTTTAGACCAGTCTTCAATATTACTATTTCTAATTCCAGAGTCCTTAATCTGCTCTTTTCCTATTGTTGGTTTTGCAACATTCGAGCTGATCAACTCCTTGTCCTTTACGACTGGTAAACTGTTCTTTCTTGCCTCTTTTTCTGCTACTACCAATCCAATTGGCCATTTCCTTTTTGTTTTATTTGGAATTGGCCTTCGAACTTGTTTACCCTTTCTTACTTCTTCCAACTTTTCTTGTCGAGATTTACCGTCAGTATCAAACCGTCCAACTGCATTTGTTGTCAGCTCCCCTGGAAACGATCCCTTGGTAACAACATTTTTTATCTTTCTACCATCTTTATCCTGATTGAGCATTGGTCTCTTTTCGACCACCAAACAACCTGTTTCTACGGGCTGCTCCTTGATCACTAATCCTTTAGTCATATCTCTTCTCTTTTGTGTTTGTCTTAATCTCTGTAATCTCATTTTCTTACTCTTTGACATTGGAAGAACCTTTGATGGCTCTGCTTCATCTTGGCCAATTAAGGTTTTTCCTAGATTGATCCTTCCATTCTTGTAGTCTTCATTCCAAAAAGGTTGATCCCTTTGAAAGTTACTCCTCCTGGCAGACATATTCCGTCGAAAATACGTATGTCCACCCATTACGGAATTCTTCGTCCACTTATTCACGACAACATTAGTAGGTGGCACTTTAGTCTTAATTGGTCCAGCATGAGCTTTGTTTCCCACAAACCCATATGGTTCGACTAACCAACCATTCATGTTAGGCCTAGGCAAGTAAACTGGCTTTGGCCTTGGAACATGAAAAGTCTCCCGTGGTCTCCAGGTATTTCTGTCGAAAACTTTTTTTTCTTATCTTGCTGGATACTTGATTGTTCTTCAGCAACTTTCTTCGCAGCAAGCTCGTTGTATACTGCATTACACTTTGGGCACAACCTTACCTTGCCCTCTTCTTTCTTTCTTTCAAGAAATGCCTCAAGAGACTCACTTGGCTTGGGATATATGTCGGTTGCATCCTTTATATCCACGATGAATTCTTGCAACTTCCTTATGTTGAGCATCCCAACATTTAAAGGAACTTGCTGATCAACACAAGATACTTCAGCCTGAAACGGATCTGTGTCAACTTTCACATCCGCTTTAAGCTTGTCGGTAAACTTCAGACGCCCATCCATTATTGCTTTTTGAATTATGTCTCTGAAACGAACACATTCATTAGTAACATGACCGAAACTATTATGAAACTTACAGTATTTTCGGTCTTTAATTTCATCCAACTTTAACAACCTATGACCTTCCAACAGTTTAATCTATTTGTCTTTTAGTAACAAATCAAAAATCTTATCGGCTTTGGTTACGTTGAATGTATATGTTTTCCTATTAACGTAACTCATTTTCTCCTTATTTCTAGTAGGCTGTAATGCTTGACAAACATAAGGAGGACCGTTCTGAAGTTCAGCAATGTTAACTTCGAACTCATCATCACTGCCTTCAAACTCATTGTCGGATTCATTTAATCCAACAAATGCCACCTTTTCTCTTTTAAGAAATCTTTTTTGTTTTTGAATCTTTTCAACTTTTAGTTGTTCTATTTGCCTAACTTTTTCACCTAGCTGGGCAAGATCAATCAAATGTTGATTCACCAACTTCTTCCTTATATAATAATCTAAACCGCTTGCAGCTATCTTTACTATTTTGACCTCAGGTACAGGAGTAAAACATCTACTCCTCATTTGTCGAAACCTAGCAAGATAGTCATCTACGATTTCATTATACATCCTTTTAATGCTAAAAAGATCTGTAAGTCCCACTTTTAAATCTCCTCTAAAAAATTAATCATGAAAGCTTCTTTCCAATTGAACCCAAGAGTGGACTGAATTTGGTCTCAATGTCGAAAATCAAGAAAAAGCATTTTTTGTGAGGGAACTTGGGAAGAATCTCATTTTAAGGCCTTCAACAATGGCCAACTCCCTCATCTCTATCGTAAACCGTGTAATATGTTCGACGGTCGATTCCCCACTTTCTCCTGCAAACTTGGAAAGTTTTGGAATCTTAACTCCTCTAGGCAACTCTGCCTGTTGGACCCATTCAGGAAATGCTGATACAAAATATGGTTGGTTGGCGTAGCCAACGTTAAAATCAAATATATTCAGCACTTGTTCCACCACTTGGTTTACATTTTGTTCAACCACTTGGTACCTCCAAAGATTTTGTCGAAGCAATCTCATGGCTACATCATTTCTGGCCATTTGATCTTCATTTCCTTGATGGAGCACATAGACATTTCCATATTCCAAACGAGGCTGATCATTTTGGCCTGGTTGATCTAAGTTTTGTGGATTTTGCCCAGCATTTGCCTGAGGTACGACCATTTCTCTATTTACCCCAGGATGGGCTCCCTGAATATTATCATTGGCCAAATCACCTACTCCCAAGGCTTGGTTTAGCCTTGCCATTTGCTGAGCCAATGCACTACAGACATTATTTGTATTTTTCATGATTGGCTTAATCACAGTACCCATTTGCTAAGTGAACATAGGCACCGTGTCATGGTTGCTTTCATCCATTTGTTGTCGAAAACTGGCCAAAGAATTCATAGTTAGCCCTGTTATACTTTGGGGATTGTCTCTCGACATATTTGGGAAAACTGGTCCCAAATTCAATCTCTCTTGTCGAAAGGAAGTTGGATTGCTTGTACCTACAACCCCTACTCTTTGGCTACCAAAACTAGCGAAGGCCGAACTTATCTGTGGTTGGCTTTGTGAAGCTACCGATTGGCCGACAGTATTAGCTAAAGTGGAGCCAAGTCCCATTTGTGCCATCACAGGAGGCACATAATTCGGTGGCAACCCATATTGGGCCACAAACCTCGAATTTGAATTTATTATGCTCTGGTTACTTGGCTGACTTGGCGATAGCTGAGTCATTCCAGGCAACACTTATTCTACTACTAGATTACTCCGGAGAGCACAAGTTGCTATAACATCCTCTACCAAACCAGTACTAACAACAGTTGAGGGTGGCACAGTAACGACTGTCGAAGGTATATCCGACGTCTGACTACTTACATTACTCATGGTTTGCGTATTCTGAGAAGAGTAGATAAATCTTCTACTCCTTAAACGCATAAAATCATTTCCTATGACACTACGAGTTACTCTAAACTTGTCCCACCGGGCGTGCCAATTTGTTTAAGTGAAATTTTGGTTTAGAGATTTAGTAACAATTCCAACAAACAAATAAATATATCAAAACAAATGTGAGTTCAAAGTTATGTGGTAATCTCGTTATGAAAATAGTTTTAACGATAAACAAAAAGGATTTAAGAAATTTGAAGTAAATGAGCAGAAAAATGCAGAAAGGAAACTTTGAAAAGATTAAAGAAATTTAAAGAAACTGAGCAGGAATTTAAGAATGCAGAAAGTTAATTGAAAGCATATAAATGGCGCAAGATTAAAGTACAAAATTTAAATGGAAAAAAGAAACAGTAAAGAAAAACAAGTAAAAATGCAAAGAACTGTAAAGAAAATTTAAAGGACAAGACTGAATAGTAAAGAACTTTTAAAAGAACATTTCATTAATTTTAAATAACATGAAATGGAAAGGGAAGATATACTTGGATACAAAATTTAAATGGAAAAAAAGAAACAGTAAAGAAAAACAAGTAAAAATGCAAAGAAGTGTAAAGAAAATTTAAAGGACAAGACTGAATAGTAAAGAACTTTTAAAAGAACATTGCATTAATTTTAAATAACATGAAATGGAAAAGGGAAGGCATACTTAGATAAAAATCCTTTAATCTGCTCGAGTTGAGATGTTAGGATTATGTATTAGCAAATAACCTCCCTTTTTTATATCGTGACTACTGATATTTATAGACAGTATCAAAAATAACTGACACCTTAAAAAGACCAACACGTTCGAGCGGTTTTTTCCTTCAAAGAAGTTCACTTTTCGACCTAAACCAAAGACTCAACTACTCTTAACTAATTTTCGTCGATTTAATGTAATCTTCCTGTCAGATAATTCTTCTTACTAACATTAGTATCTCAGCCATATTAGAATCTTCCTCTTTATTCAATGCTACTGTCGATTTCTTTGTTTAACACTTCTGTCGGCTCAATACTTTAAAAAATTTCTTCAAAACCATCATCAATAGACGAACTGCCAAATCTTTATTTTTTTTTACCTCCAACACCTTGTTGATGCTATTTCTTAACTACTAAGATTTTGGTGTCCAGTAAATTAATAAGCTTCCTCCATGGTCTAAACAGAATGGTCATAGTCACAAAAATAAAAAGGAGTTGTAACAGTAGTTACTTTTTCCAAGATAATTGCTTTTATTTGTCATATTGCTTTGTTGACCAGTTAGTCGAATTGCTCATATTGGTTGGGATGTGTAATTTTTTGTAGGATTATACTGGTGAGAACGTGACACCTGAGAACCTATATGCTGTTATTCTTGGGGATAAGAGTAAAGTGAAGGGTGGAAGTGGCAAGGTAATCAACAGCAAACCCGACGATAGGATATTCATATATTACTCTGATCATGGAGGCCCGGGAGTTCTTGGTGAGTTAAGCATATCTTCTTAGTTTTGATTTATACAAATAGAACTTATAATATCATGGCCAAATTGCAAGCTTCTACAGTTTGTGTACTCTGTATACGACTTAATACACTACAAATATGGGCCTTCAATCTAGAGGTAGATTTAAGGAATATAGTTCATATAATAAAATGCTATTTAAGGGTGTAAAAGTGATTGCAGCTTAGTCATTTCTATTTGATTGTAGGGATGCCAAAAATGCCGTACCTTTATGCTATGGATTTTATTGATGTTTTGAAGAAGAAGCATGCATCTGGAGGTTACAAGGAGATGGTAAACATTTCATTTCTCCATTAGATATTGACTAGAAATGATGCCATATCATGGTAACTAATGGTGTTATCCTATGGTTGTGTAGGTTATATATGTGGAAGCTTGTGAAAGTGGGAGCATTTTTGAGGGTATAATGCCAAAGGATCTGAATGTTTATGTGACAACTGCATCCAAGGCACAAGAGAGTAGTTGGGGAACTTACTGTCCTGGGATGTATCCTTCTCCACCTCCAGAGTACATCACTTGCCTGGGGGATTTGTACAGCGTTGCTTGGATGGAAGACAGGTATATTCACCTTTGCTCTTTGAAATTAATAGATGGTCCTTTCATGTTCAACCCATATACTAAGTATAATATTGTAATCCAAACTACTGGAAACGTGCCTGGGTGAAACAAATGCATGCTTTTAGAAGGTGAACGAAATAACACTAATTGTTTGTTTGTTTTACTTGATTAATGAGATATTATGGGGAAGGCACTAGGACCCACAACAAAGAGCACAATAAGAAAGGGAATTAAAACGACTTTGGCACGTTGGAAACCTTCCTTACTAGTTACTAAACTCAACACTCGATCAGTTACCTCCTCTCTTTAAGTGTCTAGACTCTTTCTCTTAGGTGATGCTTATTTATCTAAGAAACTCTTCATTAGGATTTTCTCACTTGAACCATGTGGGACTTGGAGCAATTGCACAATAGGCATAGCATTGATTATAGTCCATTCCTTGGATCCCCTTCCTCTTAAGAAATTCTAGCACACTAATTTGGCACCCTGAACATTAACTTTATCTCTGTTTTGAATGACGAAACTGAACATAGCACTTTAACTTTCTGCAGTGAGACTCACAATTTAAAAAGGGAAACAGTAAAACAACAATATCAGTCGGTAAGATAATTTTGAATATATCACAATGTTGCGTTCAATATTAGCATTGGGGAGAAGAACAAAACGAGCAATGTTTTTTCTTGTGCAGGTAAAGAAACGGACTTCAAATTTTAACAACTATGCAATTGGTTCCCATGTGATGGAATATGGTGATACTAACATTACAGCCGAAAAGCTTTATTTATACCAAGGTTTTGATCCTGCCACAGTGAACTTTCCTCCACACAATGGCAGGCTAGAAGCACAAATGGAAGTTGTTAATCAGAGAGACGCAGAACTTTTCTTCATGTGGCAAATGGTATGCCTATTTTTTTTCTCATCAATTCATCATCTACCCCTTAATAGAATTCTCTTATGTTCTCATTTTCAAGACAAATCCTTGCTCAAATACTTGTAATAACATCTATAAAATTGGTTTTTCTTACAGTATAAGAGATTAGACCATCAACCAGAAAAGAAGACAGACATCCTCAAGCAGATTGCGGAGACAGTGAAGCACAGGAATCATTTAGATGGTAGCGTGGAATTGATTGGAGTTTTTCTGTATGGACCAGGAAAAGGTTCTTCAGTTCTAGAATCCGTGAGGGCACCTGGTCTGCCCCTTGTTGATGACTGGACATGCTTAAAATCAATGGTAAACAGAAAGGACTAAGTTTTCTTGTTCTTTAACATTTATTGGTTGTACATTTATTTTGAACACTCATATTCTCACATTTTTTTTCTTATAATAATTTTCTTATATCACTTCTTCTACATGGGGATTAATCCATGCACAGGACTCACACCTCTATGGTGGGGAATTGGATTGATGTACATGTTGAACTAAAATATATATATATATATATATATATATATATATATATATATATATATATATATATATATATATATATCAGCTGAATATTATTTTCAATTGTTATTAACTGATAATTGATATTCTACTTGGGGTTGCAGGTCCGGGTGTTTGAAACTCACTGTGGGTCACTGACTCAGTATGGCATGAAACACATGCGGGCATTCGCCAACATTTGCAACAGTGGCGTTTCTGAGGCTTCCATGGAGGAGGCTTGTATGGCAGCCTGTGGGGGCTATCATGCGGGGCAATTACATCCATCAAACAGAGGTTATAGTGCTTGATTTTCAGTTGTGCACACACACAGCTTTAACAGCCCGGTAGATGATGTAATGCTTCTCAATTGTATACTCCCTACTGGTTTCTGCTTCTTGTGTCAAATTGCTTTGCTGTAATTAGGCTATAGCTAAAGCCAACATAAGTAGCAAATATAATATTTGTATATAGATCAAAGGTGAGCTTGCTCCTTTCTCCATACCGTTCCTTTTTAGTTTAGTTATTACCGTGTAAGCAGTAGGCAGACACTTTCCTTTGATGCAAGTTGGTCATTAGTTTTAAGGTAAATTACACTTATCTCCTATAGGTTTGAGGATATGACACTAAGCCTCATTTTTTTTTTCTTTCTAAAAATTACATTTTCTCAATTGACCATGTTGACTAACACTTTGGAATATGCTAACAGAATATTCTAATTGACCATGGTGTTTCCTCCAATTAGAAAGAAGGGTGGTTGGGGTTTGTGAGTTTGGTGGTTAGGCGGTGGCTCGACACGCAACTGGGCATTTGGGTCAGTCCTTGTTGGCAGGGGAGGTAGAGGGTTGAAGCAGAGGTTTAAGTGGTTGGTTTGCAAGTGGCTAGGCGGTTACCGCTGCCTAAACCACATAAAACCCTACTCTCAAAATCACCCACCTACAACGCTTCAACAAAGCCAGTTCCAAACAATTTTTCATATACAATTATACAAAAACCAAATACAAATCAGAAAAAAAAAAAACAACGATCTAATACGCCACCATAGCTACAATCCATTTGTTGCAGAGAATCCTCAACACACCAGAAGATCAACCCCTCCAATCCTTCACCACTGAACAATAAAACCAAAGCCCATTATGTCGCCACCCCTCGCTGCCAGACACCGTAGCCACACCTCTGCCATTCCAAACCTCCAAATACAAGCTAGAAAACTCCTTAATCACTTGAAAACAGAACCTTTGAGCCATCTCCATCAGGTCTCGAACCACCACCCCGACGACCTAACCTGAAGCCACCGTTGTCCCTGAACCCAGCACCGCTCCTAACACCATTGTTAGCTCACATTGAAGATTGGGGCGGAGTGTTATATTTTAAGAAAAATGGGTAAGTGTTAAATGGACAAATTTTGAGGCAGTTAGTGTTATTTACCTTAATTAAACCATAGTCCATAACTTTGGGAGGAGGAAAAATCAGAAAAAAGATAAAGATCATAATGATTATGGATTAGTTAAGAGTTAAGACTGTTGGCTAAGAATTAATTCTGATCAGAGATACTGGTATATAAGTTTAAGCATGTATTTTTAACTAACATGATCATCTCCTGTGTACCTAAAATTTGTGTACCTAAAACCTCTATAAAAGTGTAAGTGTTCAAATTCTACTAGAGTTTAACATCGGTGGCACTATCCTAAAAACCACCGCATAACCACCACGACAGAGTCATTCCCCTTAGTCTACCTCTCACGCTTAGAAGATAGAAACATAAATGAGGAAAGAAAAGAAGAACAAGAACGTGTTAGAGATGATACCTGAAATGCCTCATGAATAAAAGGATAAAAAGCTTGTTTTTTCAAAGCTTGGACCAATGCGCGAAGAGGACGACCACAAAAGGAAGAAGAAGCAAGTGCTGCTTAAAGGGGAAGAAGAAAACTGGAGATGAATTAAACAAGTTGGAAGTTGTTTTAAATAAAGGAAACTGCTGCAGAGTAACGATTTAGAATCAGGGAAAATGAAAAGCTTTAATCGTGACCATCATAAGCATCTAACGATAGGGTTTTAAAAGTCAATAATCAATGGCTAGGATGTAACTTGGCAGTAGGCGTAGTAATGGTGAAGTGATGTGCCATGACACTTGCTCAATGAATGTGTGACACATGCACACTCCACGCGACCTCCCACAGAAAGATGATTGCACGAAATACGGAGTATCCAATCAAGAAAGATCGCCTTACAAAACCTTAGGTCTTCCCAGATAAGTTCAACCTATGTTCACAGATGATCGAGTCAGGAGACTATAGACCGTCATGACTCAATTAATATTCAGCCATAAGCTCGACTTATCTTCTCAAATGACCGAGCTAAAGGTTGTGGATCGTCTTGGGTCCAAGACATGATATGTCTGTCATCGCTAAAGTAGACCTTTGTGAACCAACCATACAAGCCCAACATCTGTACTAGGTAGGTCCATTTCAGAATGCTAAGCCCATGAAAGTTTGGATTGATGTCCTATCTGTAAGATTCGACCGGCATATACTCTAATGGATAACGACTCGACAAACACATGCTTAATATGACTTACCAATGGTCATCGGCTGTTTGGCACCATCATGACCAATGGTTGTTAACGGCTTCGCGCTATAACGACCAGACATAACGTCTTCGTGCCATAATTATCAGACATAACGTTCAGAATCCTAAATAGCTTGAACGGAAGGTATTCAGAGAGTCAGTCCTCTAGATCTCTATATAAACCGGCTTGGCAACATAAGCCAGACATGTTCACCTTTCTCTACCTATACTTTCAATATTATCTTGACTCCAAAACTGATTGGTCAGAGTGCCTCTATGATTATTTCACCCTGTCTCCAACCAACGAACTGTCGGGCGATCAACCTAGGTCTCTCCGAAGACCACCTTTCGGTAAAGGACAGAACACATTGCAAAATAATTCTTAATTTACCAATTCTATGATGCATATTATTGAGAGTTGGATTGAATTTAGATGTAGCATAAAAGCCAAAATGTTTAAGACTAGTAATAATTAAACTGCTAAAAGAAAATAGTATAGTAAGTCTAACAATCAAATCTATGGTAGAAAGAGATGATTATAGGGTTTTGCTTGACTCTTAATTTTGTTAATTTTTAAAAAGTTTATCTAAAAGGTTTGATAAAGTTTATATTACGTGAAATCTGAAACCAAGCACACCCTTTAGTCTAATGGTAGTAGACTTTTTACTTGTTGGTTGTCTTAATGGTAGACTCATATATAAAGCGTGCCATATTTTTTTTTTCTTTTCTTGGTGTTAAATGGGGATTCAAATCTTAATTCCACTCTTCTTCCAGTAAAATATTGTCAGTTATTATAAAAACATTTCACTTATATTTCTTAGTTTACAGTATCCTCTCTCTTAGTTTGCTTTTCTTGAAGAGACATGATTAACGAGATACTGAATAGAGAATTTGAGTATGTCCCTGAGTCTTTCAGCCTTTGTGGCGAGGGGGGGCGAAATCTAGTTGGGTCTGCAATTTTAAATCCAACCATTCAAGCATTTTTGTAGCCCAATTCATACATTAGGCTTAGGCCAGCAGTAACACGTGGTCAGGAAGCCATGAACTTATGGGTCTCTTGAAAAGTGATTGTACTTATATATTACAAATCAATTCTGTTTGTTTCCTTTGCGAATTCAAATCCATTATTTAACTTGCACAACAATTCTCAATTTTCTATTTGCTGTAAATGATGCTAATATTCAAATCAAACAACTCACGGAGAAGACTGTAATCCCAATTCGAACCAATGTTTTTAAAATTGTAGTGATTGAACCGGTAAAAATATACTTCATTGGTTCTATCGAGATTGAATTATAATCAAATTAGTGATAATTAAATATATAATATTTTAATATTATATAATATATTAAATAATAAATTAATATATTAATATATTATATTATGTTGTATAGTATTTTAAAGTTTAATATTATATAATGAGTAAAACATCTAAATATACAACATATATATAAACTAAAAAAAAAAAACTACATTTACAAGTTATGCATAAATTAGTAAATGAAACATCTAAGTATATAATTTATATAAAAGTCAAGAGGGGAGCAAGTTGCAAACCTTCTCATACCATCATTGACCATTATATGTGAGGGTTTTATAACTTGAAATTTAATCTCTATTTAATTCAAAAATTATTTTTAAATTAGTTATTTTTTTTCAAAATAAAAGTCGATTCAAATCCATTCATAACCAGTTTTGATTGATTCTTTGGAATTCTAGATTTTTGAATTGATTAGAGTGGACACATGACCAATTCACCGATTTTCTAGTTGAATCGATTGGTTTGATCCGATTTTTCAATCAATGATTCAAACAACGCATGATAATATGAAGTTGGATTGCTTGTGCATCACGTACAACTGCTTTACGGGTATGGGACAAGAAGTCAAGAACGACCTTAATATAGTATGTTAATTTATTACTTAATATATTAAATAATATAATATATATATATATATATATATATATAATTATCACTGCTTTAACTACGGTCAAACTAATTAACCATAAAGCAATATCTTTACTAGTTCAATGATCGATTTAGTTTTAAAAACATTGATCTTGACCATTAACTGCTCTTTCACCTCCTTTTTCTCTTCTCTTCCATCCTTAAAATTAATGAATGACATTTTTTTAGAGTAAGAGAAATTCAACAAAAGCAACAGACATGGCATTAACCAGGTAATGGTTCTAGACTAATGGAGAGATTTGATCCTACAAATACTCACCATCCTAATTTCTTTTCTCTTATCTCTCACCTCTCCCTCAAAGCCCCATTACGAAGCCACTCTCAGAAGCCTCACTAGGAGGTCCGTCTACCATGCAAGCTCATAAGGTGGGACTTAAGCTTTAAAAAAATAGTAAAAGTATTATTTTTTTTAGTGTAAGTAATTTTTTTGCACAAATAATTATTTTACATATTTTTGCTATTTTTAATGTGATTAATTGAATAAAATTTGTTTTCATTTTTAAATATCTATTATATTCTATTCAATCTCTTCACAACCAGGCATTCCACTTGAGTAATAGCCGGTAAGCCTAATAACCTGATTCCCATCAATAGTGGGAAATATACCTATCATTTAGCAAAATTATTTTATTTGATCAATTTTTTAATGAATAGTAAACCTAATATATATATATATATATATATATATATATATATATATGTGTGTATGATATGTATATGATCTTCTTCTGGTGAGAGAAATGTTTATTGTGAGAAGTGAGATGAATAAATGTTGACCATTAAATTTTATATAAATAGTTAAGATTATAACATAAATGTATGTGACTTTTTTAAGTGGTCACATGACTTTTAAGTAATTTTTAATCTTGACTATTCATGTATGGTTGTATGGTCAAGATTTACTCATTTCATCCTCTCACAATAAAAACTTCTCTCACTAAATATGCCTCATATATATATATATATATATATATAAAATAAAATTTTCCTCTCATGGAGTATGAGAATGGTGCATTAAAGATATAAAAAGTCATTATTCGATTTTTTTTTTTGTCTTTGATCAGGTATCTTCATAGTCACTATTGTGAGGTTAACTTTCAAATATTGTCGCGACTAAGAAGTTTTTTTAATAATTGTTTTCTTCAGATTTTGAACTTTGATCTTCTCCATGTAAGTATAGTTCGCTTATCACTGCACTCAATCTTTATTAGTAAAAGTCATTATTGGATCTACATCTATCAACTAAAATTTGTGAAATTAAGAGTTAAACCTTAATGTTGTGTGCGTGAATTATAGGACATATATTTTCGTCAGTAAATTTCCAATCCAAATAGCAATTCTCTATAATAAAATATACTTAGTTTTGAGCCAAATCCTTTTGTTAAAATACAAATCAATATAATATAATTGATAATATTATAAGTAATTTTAATAATATTCTTAAACTAACATTAAGTATAAATATAAAGGAACTTAATTCTAATTCACTTAATTGCATATTAATGAATGTAAATATGACTTGGAGGTGGGTGACAGGGATAAAGGGATATCTCCATGAAATGACATGGTAAGACATGGTGGGGTTCAACATATGATCCCTCAGACCAATTAATTCCATATCTCTAATGGTGTAGATGACCATTGAAATCAAGGCCCTACTCTGGCAGAATCAAGAATGGTGAATTGGTTTTATAAGGTTTAATTACAGAAAATATAAAAATTAAACCAACAATTGTAATATAAACGTTAATAAAAATGGAAAGTAAAGAGGAAAATGTTGAGAGAAATGCATAAACAAATCTTATACTAGTTTGGTCACAACTCGCGACTTACATCTAGTCCCCAAACAAATGCTCGAGATTTTCTTCACTTGTCGAATTTTCTCTTATAAGGATTCCGACGAACCTTCCTCTACTTTAATCTTAAGGCAGAGTTATAATATGGTTTCTTTTATCAAATATACCACTAAATCTCTCTCTAACAATAACAAAAGAATGCTACCCATACCATTTTCTTCTCACAAGAACAAGGCTTTAACTTTCAAAGGTTATGATTGTTCTTATCAATGAGTTATAATAGGTTTTGAATTATCTCTAGAGTAGATACACAAGTTTAGAATTAACTAAGAGAAAGGAGAAATAGAGACAGCAAGATTATAACACTTCCTCACTTTTGTTTTGAGCAATTGTTGTGTGTCTTGATCTTCTCCAAGATTTCCTATTTATAATAAAAAGTTTTCTCATGTTTTTCTAGCCATTGGAGATAGAGAAAATTAGAAAAAAATCAGCCTCTAATTCGTAAGAATTAATTACATGTAAAAAACACATAGTTGTTCATTTTTTTTTATAATTGCTCATTTGTCCAGTAGTCGTTCTAATAATCGCTCTTTTCCTCTTATTTGTGTATGACATCATATTATTCAAGTTTTTGAGTGTTGGAGCATTCATTTATACTTAAAAGAACTTGATTTAATCATAAAGTGGTATAAATGATTTGTCTTTAACAATAATAAAAATCAAATTATGAGTAAGAAAATATTTTATACGAAAATCAAATTTAAAAACTTTCTTTCTATATTTTAAATTTGAAATTCAAATATAAGGCACGTGCTAAAAATCATCTTTAACATTTAACCAATATTAAAAAATTTAAATAAATTAATCTCAACTAATAATAGAGTTTGAATAAATCAAACACATACTTAAATAATTTAATTTACATATCATCATCAAAATTTAAAAACCCAACACACTTGAATGAAATTTTCTATATCCCATCCGTTTTGCTGATTTGCTTAGCTTTTCATTTTTTTGCGCTAATAACATGAATGCAGTATGAATCTAAGAACTAATCGGCTGAAAATGAGTCCTTCGACGTCGGCCAAATATGAATCAGCATATATACATCAGCAATATTAAGAATAAAGTAAAAATGATGTCATATTGGAAATATATATAATCAAGAATTCGACATGCTCTCTTAAGCATTAATACTTTATTTTGCAAGTAAAAAAGCCACGTCTGGCTATGATAGCAATAGATACTTCATTTGGTTGACTGCTGGATTTCTGTTTCGGCAACAACTTGGATGTCGGATCCTGTTTCAGCGCTATCAAACCTTTAATATATTTTCTATCAATTCAAATATTATTAGGGGCCCAAAATCTTCTATATTATTTTTTTCTCTTTTGTTTTTAACGTCAGATAGTATCTTATATGCTCCATGTTATATATCATACTAGCATTTTTCTAAAACGAAAGAAAACGCAATTATATGTGTTATTGCCTTTGGTTGTTTTCATATTATGTCGAGACATAATATACTAACGATTTGTTTGAATTGGTGGTATTGAGTGAAATGGAATGAAATAGAGATATGTTTTATTGTTTGATTATGTTAAAAAAGGATAAAATGGATCCATCCTATCCCACCAGAAACCATCAATTTTCTTCTCTCCTAATTTAGGAGATATAGGATGGAATCATCTCTTTTAGTATGAATATCATCCAATCCCACAAAAAATTATCTACTTCCCAAATAATGGAATGGTAACTTTACTCCATTCCATCTTAAAATATCCAAACAATGAAATTGTATTTTTTTCCCATTCTATCCCATCTCATTTCATTTCATTTCATTCCATTCCATCACTTACTAAATATTCAAATATAACCTAAAAAGTTCAACATTGACACTATTATATTTGCACGTTATTTTATAGTTTCACGATTCACGTATGCACAGTACTATAACGGAATTTAATTGAGTGAATCTTCATTTTAATTCCTGAAGTTGTTAGTGTTAATCATATTAATATCTGACTTAGAAAAATTAGCATATTAATTAGTCCATGAAACCATAATCTGTACAGTCAAATTAATTTTTTTGACTTAAAAATGGTTGATATGAAGGATTAATTCGACCGATTTTTTCAAGTTCAATAACTAATTTGTTAGTTTTCTTAAGTTATGAACTAATACGATTGGTTCTAACAATTTTAAGGATTAAAATGAGAGTTCATTCGAATTTAATTTGTCTATATGAGGTCATCGGCACTTAAAATTTAAAATTTATGACTTTGCAAAATGTGATTGGTATTATTCTATAAAATAGAGTGCAATTATTATTACTTCAATACATTTGGAAGTAACCATATATTCATGCCCTTGAATACAGCGGCGGAACTTGGGAGTAAAGTTTGAGAGACTGTGCATGTCTGAAAGACTGAAATTTAGAGGCTTGTGACCATGGTTGAAGGTGTTATTGATAGAGAAGTTATGCTATCATAACTGATAGTAGAGGAATCAAAATTTTTAGAGGCAGCTACCACCCCCACCCCTTCGAAGATCGGCCACGGCATAAATATCAATTTTAAGTGCTTCTTTTTAAGACTAAAATTATATCATACCAGTATAATTAAGACTAAATCTGGGGCATATATACCCCTCAAAAAATATCTGGGGCATATATGGGGCATGGAAACACTTCCGTAAACTAGCTTAGCCCTATTTTTTTTTTCGCTGTACGACCACTCAAATGGTCCTGTTATATCCCAGATTCAAATTAATTTTTTGGGAGATGGTGCTTTGCACATGATTGTAAATTTTAATTTGTAAAGGAAAAAATGGTGTAAGAGGGTAATAATTCCAAACTCCACTCTCCCAAACTTTGTTTGTTCTCATTTCTTAATCTTATTAATATTGATATAATTGGCAGTATTATTTTGAAGGGCACATATGAACCAAATGTCATCATGTATAGACTATTATAGTCTGTGTTGCCATTCACAGTATCGTTGTTAATTTTATTAGAAAATGTTTATAACTTGTATGAGACATAATGCTCAATGTAAATGTGACTAAATACTATCATATATTATATACAAAAATAAAATAAATATATTATATACAAATATAAATAAAATACTATTTAAATATTATATTTTAATTGTTAAAATAATATAACTTTCATTTTCCACACTGTTAGTCATTGCCAATGGAAAGTCGAAACTCTTAACGAGCCACGATACATAAATTAAAAAGAAAAAGGGCATTGAAATTTGTAATTATTAGCCATCACGCATTTAGCCAACAAACGGAAACGGTACATGATGCCCTGCATGTGTTTCCGTGCCAGAACAGTTGTTGACCTGAGACTGAGAAGTCAATAATCATAGTCATATACTACTATATATATGATATATTATATACCCGAAGTTTAATACTAATGCTTCTCATTATTTCAGATGTCTTGTATTGACTGTCATGATTAATTAAATGTATGGGTGGATTAGGAATAATTATATCAACTTATTCTAAAGATCGATTTGTCATCCCCAAAATAATTACTTCAAAACAAAATTTCAAATTACTTGATAAAAAAATTACCTTTAACTACGGGTGAAAATTTCAATCATAAGTGTTCATTAAATTAGTTGAATCCGATAAATTAGAAAATTCAAATCGAACCAATGTTAGTTTGGTTGCTTCAGGTCTAATCCGATTAAACCTGACCTCCAATAGTTCGGGTATCAGTTTTGATGTTTTCAAGTACAATGACCTAATAACTCGATTAAGGCTTTTTTTTCTAAAAAAATGTAATGCACCAGAGATGTGCATTTCATTGTTTCAAGACCCAGACCATTAGCCACTCAAATCATTCGAACATTTACGCCCTAGTCGAGAGAGAACAGAGAAGAAAATCAACACCCAATGCCACCATCGTGTGTTCATGTGCTACATGTAGCCCAATCGTCCTTGGTGTGAGTAGGCAGCACTGTCGTCCACCAGCGACTTCGACCCAGTGCTGCAAGTATGACTATTTATTGTGCTTTGTGATATACTACAGCAAGAACCAAACAAAGCAACAAGACAGTAGTGCAACAGGTGGAGGTAGCGAGGGACCTCATTACAGCTAAGGTGCTAGGCGTGGTGATTGATGACCAGTGATCCATGATTTGGGTGGTGGCTTCGATGAGATTCGTGACTTCACTAGTTGCACAAAGCTTGGAGGCGACGTGGCACTATGTGGTCTTCAACGGCTCTGCCTCCGCTATTGGAGTCGGTGCACGTTTGCTTGGTGGTGCAATGGTGCTTCTAAGTTTGGGTTTGTTTAGCAGAGAGATTTGGGATGGTGCCTCACGATGATGTGGCTAATGCGATCTTGTGGTTTGGGAGTTTTAGGTTTAGATTCAAAGGATGGCGAATTCTAATGTACACATTTTATTAATTTTAGTCGTTAATTGTGATGAAAAACATATCAATAGTTAGGATTGATGACATGTAACTTGTTATTTTTTTTTAGTTTTAATTTTTTTTACCATTAGCACGCTTGCCTATGTTAGCCACCGCTTACGACTGTTTTGGCAACCGTTCGGGTATTGCTCGACCACCACTGGCGACTGTCCGACAACCACCGGCGACCGTCCAGCAACCACTGGCGACCGTCCGACCACCCCCAGCTATCCTTTGGCCACCACCAATGACCGTTTGGCAACATTCCGATGGCCACCTTTTATAGGTTATATTATTTATTTTTTTTAAGTTGTATAACTGTGTAAACAATATCAGTTAAAACTATACTAGTCTTTATATTTTTTTCATAAATAACTATGCATACTAAAAATTTTACATATTTTATTGTGTATAAATATTACCAGTTAAAATCTGTAGAGTTTTTAGTATGCAGTTATTTATGAAAAAAATATAAAAACTAGTATAGTTTTAACTGGTATTATTTACATAGTTATATAACTTAAAGAAATAAACAGTATAACCTAAAAAAAAAGATGATGGTTGGTGGATGGTGCCTGACTGGTAGTAGGGAAGGTTGCCGGCCGACAACAGTGGTAGTGGTGATATGTAAAAAAAAAATAAAATAAAAAAAATAAGTAGTAAAAAAAAATTGCTAAAAAAAACCTGCAACAACAGGTAAAATCAAAGGTGTATAGTACACTAAAAAATAGGAGGGTGCACCATAACACCTGCCTTCAAAGGATAGATTGTGTTTGGGATTTTTTTTTTAAGAAAAATGAGTGATCTGATCGAATCAGTCCAATTCAAGTCAGGTTGTTTTGTTTCAAATTGACTAGTAAAAAATTCACAAACCCGAAGCAAATCAAACCAACTCGACCTTTAAACACCCCTAATAGATGTGCACATCTTGTTCATTATAGTAACCAGACTGTAACTTACGAAAAATTCTTATATAAACTTAGAGCATTTAAATTGGATGCATTAGGTTAATTATATTATTAGTTATGATAGGTTATAGTAATTATTTATTAATTAACTATAATAGTTATTTATTAATTAATAATATAATTAATTTATTGTACTTAATTTAAATACTCTAAATTTCTATAAGAAACTTTAAATAACCTGCACCGTATGTATTTCTTGAGCCCTTTGTTGGGTTAAAAAGAGAAATATTTTATCCTCCTATCTAATCTTTCTACTAATCCTCTTAATTATTAAATGAAAAAAATATTAAATATTTTTTATATTCTTAAAATATTAGATGTATTCATTTTTTTATTTAATATTTTTTTTATTTAGTATTAAAAAGATTATTAAAAAGAACTTGTAGAATGATATAATTATTTGTTAAAAAATCGTGGTCATACTACTTAGTAATCATCGAATTCAGTGCTTGATGCAGTTTGGTGGAGGTTCTTTAATTAAAATTGCTATTGTCATGCATTTGGTTGTTTGTTTAATTTATTTAGAGAAATGTTAATAATATTTTTTTTAATATTTATTTTATTATTAGTTTAAAAATAAGTATTATTAATATATTTTTTAATAATCTTTTTAAATATTTGAGATGAATTAATAGTATAAAACAAGTGTTAAAAAATATTTAAAAGAATATGTTGTTATCATTCCACATTTAATTATGACCATCATACAAGTTTGTTTACTTAAGGGTATAAGGTATTGATCCCTAATTGGATGCATTCATTACAAAAATTCTAGATAAACTCTCTCGGTTAGTGGAATAAATAGTAGTAATGAGTGCAACGTATTTTGAGGTAAAGTCATTTCATTTATATTTGGTGACATTATATTTAATTAGTGGGATCTATGTTACGTGTGCTTGGTGAGTAATGATGATTAGTCTGTTACGAAATTTATCATGCAAAAAATGGCTTTAAATTCTTTTTATTTTTCTTTTCTGTAGAAATTTCAGCAATATTTTAATTTTTTTTTAGAAAAATGTTAACCTTATGTTTTACTTCTCTCTTTTACTGATCAATCATTAAATGCCTAAATCTTTTTTTGTTTGCACCACCTATTTATTTACTTATGTATCTTGATAAAATAAGGATTCGTTTTTATATTCATGATCCTTAGTAAGTATATTCTTAGAAATTTAAAAATCTAAATTAAAGATTTGAGAGAATCTATCAAGAGTTGAGAAATTTAGAAACTAAGGAATCTTAAAGATAATAAAATTTACTTGGAGACCAAAGACGCTTGACTATAGATAGAACTAATGACTGATGTGTATTGTGAGATAGAAAGAGAATAAGTGTATTCTTCGAGTTATAAGAGAATGTATATAAATGAGTTTTGAGTATAAATTAAGTTTTTTAACTCGATAATTATTTTTGTATAATATTTTTTTTCTTATAATGGAAGGTGTTTTCATCCTATAGGATGGATGTAAGCATGTAATTTGTTAAGCTACATAAATTCTTATATTATCGGTTCTAATATCCTATCCCGCCTACCAAACTTACCCTTAAGAATTACCAAACAACATAAAGTTGAAGCATAGACAGTAGCATGATAGACCTAGAAACTGAGTTGCAGGATTGCACACTCTATCACTAAAACTTGGGTGGAATTGCTTTGAATGCAGAGCTGTTAAGGAGCCGTCCCTTCACGCCTTCTCTTGATATACCCAGTTCAGTTCTTTATTTTATATATATATATATGCTTATTTGTACACATAATTTATCAACTTTTATTTTTTCCTACCGTATACGTCGATCTACATCGATAAGCTGACAATATATACGATAATCGCTCATATAACAAAACGCGAAAAGTCTGTCAATACTAGAATCCAGTGCCATCTGAACATAGAATGGAAAATGTAGAGAATATCATATGTAGTACTCTATTATCAATTTTAAATAGGAAATTTTGGTGGCATGATGTTCGAGCATGGTTGGAGTTTGTTATTAAAATATATAACAGGCTTTATAAACGTGGAATCTTAGCTAGAGGAATATATAACTACGCCTAGGCTCTCTCCGTGAATTGATTACGGTACGTTTAGTTTAAGAGTAAGATTTTTCATTCCTAAGAATAAGCGTATTGGGAATGACATTCCAATGAATGATCTCTATCAATGATTTAAATTCTTTTATTTGAAATTTATGTAAATACAACTTAAATTAATAATAGATATTATCTATAAACATACATTTATTATTACTTCAAGAACATATAATAATTTTTCAAAATAATTATCACTTTAAGATTTTTAAAAATATAGAAAAATAACTCCTGAATCTCACGCTTCCTATTTGTAAAGTAAAATGGCAAATTTGACATCCCCTTGTAAATAAGAAAAAAGATTACTGATAGCCAAGAGTGTATAGATTAAGCCACGGGGTATTGGAGTAAGATGGCAGGGCGCAGATAGACAGCCAGCCAACTAGCAAAGGGACAGAAAGCTTTTCCCAATTTTTATAGAGCACTTTTTGAAGAGTTGCCCATCCTCAATTGAACGTGGGGAACCGAAACAATAATGTGGCTATATCAGCAATCATTATCTATGACCCCCCACTCTCTGCCTCCGGTGGCTTTCGCCACCTTGCTCATTCCATTACGTTTGGGCTAATCTCATTAGATTTATGGAATAAAACAAAATTTGATATAAGCCTTGTTTTATTTTAGATTTTGAAAAGTCCAAAATAAAGTTTGAACTTCTGATCATAAACATAATGTTTAAGTAATTTTTAAAATAAACTTTCCACAGGCTTTTCAGTAGCAGAACTACTTTTGGAAAAAGGAAGAAGTTAGTAATATAGTTTATTTTGAATGCGTGCATGTTTAGTGATTTCTTGAAATAAAATGTACACCCAGCACTGGGAAAAATTTAAATGAACCTAATACCATTTATTACAATAATAATATTATTTGTACATCATTTTTATTATATTATTTTTTAATAATAAAATAAGGAAATATATTTTCCAAATACACTTTTTTGTCTTTATTTCTAAACACAAAGTAGGTTAAAATAAATATGGTATAAGTATAAAATGATGTAAAGCTCAAAAATCCATGAGGCTTATTATCATCTTACATGGTGCACTACACAAAGAACCTAACAAGGTATCAAAGCAAAGGTAAAATTGGACTAATAGATCCTTGAACTTCTGAATGATCGGGCGGCGTGAATATAAACAAGAAAATTTCAGCTGGCATGGTCTGGATTGTTGAGTGGATATATTTTATAAGGAGTTGTTTAGTATGATGGAAGCTTATAGGCGCGACAATATCATACCAATGAGGAGACATGTGGTACTACCCCAAAGAACTAATGGTGGTATGGTGGTGTCGGACAAGATGACACTTGGATCACGTCTGAGACTTTTGCTTCACTTCTTCTATACTTATAAATCATATCCTTTCAATTTTAACTTGTGGGACTTTGTTTGCTTCAAACAAACCATTGTGCACTGTAAGTGTAAACTCATTTACTTTAGCTTTATATCATTCCAACACTCTACTTTTTCCTTTCTTTGATACATCGTGTGATTCCATTGTCATTTGTTAGCCTCATGGATTCTTTTAGCTTTTTCCAAAACACTCATGGGAAACTTATACTTTATAAACCATATCCTTATTCTTTTTAACCAATGTGGACTTTGTTTGCTTCTTCAACAATAGCCTCATACTTAATGGAGATATATGTATTTTATATATACACATGATGCTCCCTACCTCTTTGTGGGACTTTGGTCGCATTCCCGCAATCCTCCCTCGAACAAAGGACCATCGAGCCTCCAACGATCATCCATCCGTCACATCTACGGATCCCATCGTGAGTTAACTGGGGCCCACCACTTTCATTCGGCATTCGAGGATTCATCCACCATGGCTAACTTCGGGCATGACTTTGATACTGATTGTCATACTTGTATGCGCCGTCGCTACAACGGAACACGCCTAGCCTTCCACATCGCTAGGAAGACTTTCGACAATCAACCACCATCCATACCAAACTCATCCAAGCCGAACCATCGGCTCATTTACGGACACCTACACCCACGGACACATACCAAACTCATCTAATGTGGAGATATGTGGTGTCCGTGGGCCCTACAAGTGGTATCAGAGCCGATGGTTCTATTGGCTGAGAGTTTGTATGACGTGGTGATGATCCATGTGGAGAGTCCTCATGTCGAAAGTCTTCCTAGCGATGTGAGAAAGCTGGCGTGTGCATTACCGTCAGTAACTTACAAGTATGACAAGTATCAAAGTCATGCCCCGGTTAGCCATGGTGATGAATCCTCGTAATGCCGAATGAAAGTGGTGGGTGCTTAACTATGGGATCCGTAGATGTAGACGTGATGATTTGATTTGGTCCTTTGTTCGAAGGATTGTCGGAATGCGACCAAAGTCCCACATTATGAGGTAGGAGCATCATCGTATATAAGTATGGACATATATCTCCATTAGTATGAGGCCTTTATTGTTGAAGAAGCAAACAAAGTCCCACATTGGTTAAAACAAGAATAAGGATATGGTTTATAAGTATAGAAGTTGTCCCCATTGGTATGAGGCCTTTTGGGGTAAAAGCCCAAGAGCAAATCCATGAGGGCTTAGGCCCAAAGTGGACAATATCATACCAATGAGGAGACATGTGGTACCCCCAGCAACCTAACAGTGGTATCAAAGCCGATGGTGTCGGCTTGGGCGAGTATTGGAGTAGCTGTTGGAATAGATCCTTGTGTCGAAAGTCTTCCTGGCATGTGGTGATCGGGCGGCGTGTCCCGTTAGTTAACGGTACAAGTATAAACAAGCTAAAAATACTTCATTTTTGTTTGAGGGAAGATTGTTGAAGAAGCAAACAAAGTCCCACATTGGTTAAAACAAGAATAATGATATGATTTATAAGTATAGAAGTTGTCCCCATCGTTGGTATGAGGCGCTTTTGGGGGTAAAAGCCCAAGAAGCAATCCATGAGAACTTTGTGACATGATATCATACTAATGAGGAGGCATGTATGACTTCAACAACCTAACATTTCTAAACACATAGGTATAATAAAAGGTATAAAAAAATGATGTAAAGGAAACATTTCTCTTACCACAACACAGGTAAAAAGACTAGAGAACACTGAATGTGAATATGATTTCAGCTGGCCTGGATAGTGGATATATTAATGGAGGTTGATGGAAGCTTATAGCGCGTAGCCATGGTGGCATGGTGGGGACAAGATGACACTTGGATCACGTCTGAGACTTTTGCTTCACTTCTTTGCTAGTTTCAATTTGCAAACAAACCATTGTGCACTGTAAGTGTAAACTCATTTACTTTAGCTTTTATCATACCCTTTTCCAATTTCCTTTGCCTTCCATATTTGTTGGCCCATTTTCCGAAACTCTAGCCGGAGAACTATGCCTTGACGTACGGGCATGCACGATCACCAAACACATTGCAATACGTGTCGCTATTTACATGGTTCAACTTCTCTCACAATGTCATAATTAGGAGAAGGAAAAGTATCATCCTAACGCGTACCATGCTCACTTCTATTTCAATATCAGGTATTGTTTAAGGGACTCATTTATGAATAGTATCAAATTATATTTCTATTTTTTTTAGTATATATCCATTAATCAACTTTTTTATGTCGTTAACTACTTTTTTGTTTTTCGTTAATTAATTTATTTCACGAACATAGAAATCATGTGGTAAAATCTTGTGTCATTAACTAATTTTTGTAGGTCATTAACCATATTTTTGTTATTCATTAACTAACTTTGTTTCTATGCTCGTGAAAAAAATTAGTTAATGAAGAACAAAAAAGTGGTCAATTACATATAGAAGTTGGTTAATGACATAAGATTTTACCACATGGTTTCTATGTTCGTGAAATAAGTTGGTTAACGAAGAACAAAAAAGTGGTTAACGACGTAGAGAAGTTGATTGATGGATATATACTAAAAAAAAAACAAGAACATGATTTGATACTGTTTACGGGTAGGTCTCATAAACAAGATCTTGTTGAAATGGGTGTGAATCAGTTAGGATTATCGGGATTGTTAGGAGAATTACTTGTATAGATTTTATTTACATAAATTATGTAAGTTAAATTAATCTATAATTAATATATTGTTACTTTTAACATAAAATACTTGTATGACATAAAAATTAATGTAATTATTTAAGTGTTAAGTTTAGTTTATATAACTGTGTAAATAAAATTACACAAATATTTCTCGTTCGTAAAGGTGTGTTGTTGGGTGGGTTTTGCGACAATTTTAGACTTGACTCGTTCATTAAATCAATGGGTTGAGTTGAGGAAATTTTTTCTTTCAACCTGACCTAACTTGACTATTCAAAAGTGGATTGAGTTGGGTCAAACTTATGGATTTGATATATATTAAAAAAAATATTTTACTAAAATAAATATCAAAATACGAAATCAAAAATTTATTGCATATAACACGTCTTAATTAAAAACTAACAATGTCTCAAATAAACTAAAAAGTAATATAATCAATCTTACACAAAAATAATAAGTATAAAAAAGATAATAAAAAAATTTAACAAGTCCTAAAAGTCATAAACAACAAACCACATTAGCCAACTGAATTCACTGTCATCACATATATTATATGAATTGACATAATTATTTACTTTACTAAATATTCTCAACATACCTTTTGTCATCCAAGCGCTCAATTAGATTTTTATCGCAATAGCTCATTAAATGTTTCATGAGTTTCACATTTCTATTTTCTTGGCTAGTCACATTTTTAATGTGATCATATTACCTACGCCTAAACTTAATTGCAAATATAAAAGAGTTAGAGAAAATCAACTTAAAATATTACAATGGCTAAACGATATTTTTTTAAAAAAAAAAGTTGTTTTGGTGGCTCATATTTTGTGCAGGTTAACACTTTTTAAATCCATTATCGATTTATACCTTATGAGTTAGAGTATTTTTTAACTCAACTCAATCTATGGATCTAATCTAACTCATATTTTATGAGTTAATTGGATCAAACTTTTAATTTATGAGTTGATCTAATCCACTGGACACCTCTAAACTCGCATCCACATCACACACACATAAAAACTTAAAATAAAACTCAAACAACAAAAAAAACGTTGAATCATCAACCGCCACATACTAAGCCCCAACCATTGTTCCAGTTGTGGAGCCCATCCTCCACCCACAACGTCACAAGACACAAAGGGTGTTTAAGATTTGGTCCGCTTCAATAGCTCGTCGTAATCTAAAGCTAATTTGGATGAGAGTTAGGTTTTAAAAATCAGATTTGATGTATTTTTTAGTTAAACTTAGGTTATGCTTTGGGTTAACTTAATCCAACCTGATTTCACACATTATTTTAATACTTTTATTTTTTTGACAATTAATTATAAATAATAAAACTTTTTAATTCAAATTAATAAATTTTGAATAACATTATAATATATTTATATTGATATTATTTATTTTAAAATATATATAGTATAAAAAATCCTTAATTTTAATTTTTTTACATCTAAAATCTTATAATTTAATTATATATAATGTCTAAATTTATATATTATCTAAATATTAAATTGACCATATTATTAATTGAATCCAAGTAAAAAAATTAGCTGATCAAAATATTAAATCTAATTTAAGTTAAGTTAAAGCTGTCTCAATTTTTCAAAAAAAAAAAAGAAGAAAAAACTCCTCCAACCTGATCGATAAATACTCCTACTAGACACAGGAAATAAAAATACACATTTTTTTTTAAAAAAAAATCCACGCACAATGACATTGCATAAACAGAATTGGGCTTCGTAAGCTGAGCTGAGCGGCTTAGCAGAGCCGCCGATTGAATTGGAATAAAAATATGATATTTTATTTTATTTTTACCAGGAGCTGTATTTGGAGAGGTGTCATTATCGTATTACCTAGGGTCGGTCGGTGGCCCCAGGTCGTGGAAGCTTTAACAACAGATTTTATTTATTTTAATAATAATAGAATGCAAAAAAGAAAATAATTATGTATTAATATAAAAATATATATTCCTGACCAACCAACCAGAGCTCGCGTGCGGTTGCTGCAACTGAAAAAGAAATTATTATTTTCTAAAACCTTAAAATGATAGTGCACTTGTGTAATGTGTATTACTAATTTATTTGCACTCTTTAACTTTTTGAAGAGCACCTGCAACTGTAATATTGCCTGGTTCGATTAATACCTCATTTTCCACACAGCAGGAGCATGAGCTACCAAGGTTTGCTTCAGATAACTTGATGACCAACTCCAGCAACACTTACATAAGAGCGGAGAGAAAGGAAGAGATCCCTCGTCTATTGTTTGGCATCAACTTAATGCGAAATGGAAGATATTTATCTTTATTTCCTTTTTATAGGTCTCAAGTTATTATTTTTTCTCCCTTTTTAGAGGGATTGGGAAAGAAATGAATTTTTTTCTTATTTTACTCCCTTAAACCTACTTTTCTAATTTATTATATTAGGATAATAAAATAATTTTATATTTATTTACATTTTTTTATATTCGATAATATTAAACAAGGTGAGTACTGTCTTTTTCATTTCTCTTCCATTTTTTTCTTTTTCTTTCCTTCCATAATATCAATGGATGTACGTATTGTGAACACATAAAAAATCGGTTCATAAGTAAAGAAAATTTTTGGAATCAAATGTTGAAAATGGTCAGACCGCATCACAACGAACCCATTGTGCAAAAATTGTTCATATATATATATATATATATTATAGATAAAACTTAAGTCCATTTTAATATTTATTACATTTATTCTATTAATCAAGTTATGATATGTGTATAATTTTTTTTTAAAAAATAATAAAAAAATATTAATAAATACATATCATAACTTAATTAATAAAATAGATGTAATGAACATAACAAAATAAACATATATTTTGTCCTTTCATTTATTACATGAAAATTGAAAATACCAACGAGAAAAAACAGAAAAAAAAGAAAAAAAAAGGTTTCAACACTTAAGATAACTTAGCTTTAATGTAGTTGAGTGTACTAGAAGTTTAGCTCAGCATTGTGTTCGATTGTTGAACCTTCGCTTTTACTATTCAAGATCAATTTGTTATTACTAATAAATGGTTATATTATACAATTAAGTAATTCTTTGAGGACAAAACATTGTGATTGATGTGAATGTGCCTAACTAGTTCGGGCTTATAAAGTTCTTTGCACCTATTATAAGGATTTAGATTTAGGATCAAATCTTGATTTTTTCTCTTTGGAGTCGCATAAACAAAACTTAAAGTGGCCTTCTTCCTCTCTAAGTGTTATATATATGCGTTTTGATTGAAATTTATTGAGTTTCTCGGATTCGTTATCTACAAGAAAAAAAAAACAAGCATTGTGATCTATATAGAAGAAGTGAAGAACCATATATCACTATACTATTATGATTAATATGAATCTAATTTTGATGTATTATTGATATAAATTTTTTTATAAATATATCTAATATGTCTTATTATATCATTTAATAAATTTAACATTTTATTTTGTTATTAACGTATTCAAACTCATTAAATAAGATAATAACAAAAGATTAAACAAAAGTTAAATAATTTTAAATTTTATTACTATATATACTATAAAAAACTTCTAAGTCTGATCGTGTACACCACGCGGTGTGGACTCAACTGGCAAACGCATGGGAACACTACTCAACTGTAAAGATTAAAGAATGAGATAGTGGGAATAAGAGGGATGGTGTAACTTTTGGCGGGAGGGAGGATGTTATCCCCATTAAGGGTCACCACCTTGAAAAAAAAAATCTCAAAAACATCCTTCATCGATTGCCTATGATTATCATAAATTATATTGATTTATAATTTCATATTTATCTATATGAACTTGGTCCTATTTATTTATTTATTTTTTAAAGATCCCCCATTCCATTCGTCCTCACGGTTTGATCTTTGTTGCATTCAATCTCTTTCTCTGGCCCCGACCACCTCAAACGTTAACACCACATCATTCTTTCTCGTCTCTATCAGTTGCTAGTGGGTGGAGTTAAACGCTGACACCTCTCAGTCATTCTCTTTTTCTCAAGCCGTTTTAGAGCCACCCTTTTAACAGTTTTAGGGGCTAGCTTTTCCAGCAATCTAGCTCCAACTCAACAGTTAAGGTGAGAGAAACTTTGGAGAGGGATGGTTTATTAGGGTTCTCATATTCGTATCATTTCATCTTCTTCTTCTTTTGCTTCCTATTTAACCCTATCTCATCTCCATTTTTCACACTCCATAAACCTTTCCTTTTCTTTTCTTTTTCCTTTTCCTTCACTTTCCTCTCTTCTCCTTTTTAATAATCCTCGGGATCTGATCTCTCTCTCTCTTTGCGGATAACAACTACTAGACGCAGTTCCTGAAAGCAAAGCAGTTTGGGCAAGGAGGGAACTCAGTTCAATTCCCGAGGATCACAATAAACTTTCCACTTTTCTTTTCTTGTCTGCTTTGTCCGCTTGTGTCTACCTGCCTTTCTTTCAGTGCTTTTTTTTTGTCTGGTTCTGTTGGATTTGACCGAGTTACTTCAAAAAGGTTGTTGATGAAAGGCAGCTTAAACAAGTTTCTTATCTAGCTCATATATCCGATGATTTAGTGCTGCAAACGAGGTTGGTTTCACCAGATCCGCACCGGATTTCTACTTGGAGTCCTTACATAGAGCAATATATCAAGGTTGTTCTTTTGCCGTCAGCTCTTTAAATTAATGTTGTTTATCTAGTGCTTTATATATTTCTCTACATCGATCGATCCATTATATCATCTGGGGTTTGGCTTCTTGCTTCTTGGTTCATCTTCTTTACCGTGTATATTATCATGTGAATGTTTCTAAATTTTTACCAAATTAAAGTATCAGAATGGTGGATCAATTTATATAATTCAAGTCAAAACATAAGTCCGAAAAAAAAAAGACAACTAAAAGACAGAGAAAAGCAGTAGTCAAATGCTAAATGTCACTTCCATAAAATCTTTGACATGACTTTGATCTGTGTTTCGGCTGGAGTTTATATCCCATCGGCACCAACCTCTAAATCATGCTTTCGCTTTTCCCCCCTCTTCTCTCCTTTTCCTTTTTGGTTTTACACCTGAAAATGAAAATGTTAATCTGTTTGCATATCCAACCTGCACAGACCATTGTTTTTTTGTTTTTTGATTTTTTTTTCCATTTGATGATATTTTTCTAAAGCGTTTGAATAAGCTGCTTCCAAGTCATGTTTGCTTTCTGTATTTGATATATTTTGAGCCATTTATGCCATTATGTAAATGTGACTTACTTTGAGTGCTCTATCAACCTCTTTGTAGGCTGGACAAGCTAAATGTTTGGTGCTACATCCTACAACATCATTCACTGCATCATACCACCCCATAATTGCATTGTAAAAAGTGTGCCTTCTCTATCGTGTATTTCAACCATGGTTTTAAATTGTAGATGCCGCCCGATGCGGTCCCTTATATCATGCTTTTTTGTGGTCTCTCTTCTTGTTGTAATTGCGGCCGCATCGATTGCGTTTTCTTACCGCATATTACGTTTTTAGTGATCTCTGCAATCGCGACCGCAACTACAATTTAAAACCATGATTTCAACGTATAGCTTAATTTTTCTTCTTTAAGAAAAAAATAAGTCAATGTTTCACAAGGTAAAGTCATGGAATATCTCGTATGCCTATATGTGAAACAATTACTTAAACCATCGTATTATTTTTATTGCGTTTTTATCATTTTATTTATGTATAACTTCAGTTGATATTTATGTTCATAAATAGGTATCTTTTTTTTCACTTAGTATCATTTCTTCTTGATTTCATTCTTCTTTTATTTCTTTGGCCCTCGTAATCATATTCCGTGTGTCTAATCTAACCCAGCTGGAGGTATCACTTTCAAATTTGAACATGTGAACTGAGGGAATAGAAGAAAAACTTCATGTGCTTTTGAAAATTCTAATGACAATATTATATAATGAAGTTGTCTGGGGGCAGATTTATTGGGGGAAGGACCGGGAATGGTTGCGTGTGCTTTCTCATTCTCCAAGTAAATGAACAGCTGATTCAGTGCATAATGTGGGATAATCACGTGTTATTAATTGCAAAACGAGAACGAGATGTGTGCCTTTGTCATGAGAGAAATTTTTAGTCCGATATGATCTACTATTTTATCATTTAAATATATAAATTATTATTTGATAGTATAAAAATATTATTAATAATTAATATAATTTTATAATAATTTTTATTATTTTATATATATCAAATAATAATTTAAATATTTATGGTAGATCATACTCACTTTATCAATAATTTTGTTGATTCAATACACGTTTTAATTTTTGGCTTTATGACAACTTAGTATAACAAGACTATAATGTTGTCAAATAAATAGTTAAATACTCTTATTCCACAACAATTCAGCGGACGAATTTAACATGTAGTTTGGTGGTACAGTTTTCCAGTTAATTCATGTCGAGTTTGTATTCATGGTGATTTTTTTTCCTTTTTTTCTTTTAGTGAATTATAGTTGCAAATGCGATGTTTTCATGGTGCAAAAAATAACAAAAAATGAAAAGGACTGTGTTTTATATTTTCCTAGAAATAAATACCTTTTTTTTTTGTTGATATACTGACTTATTGGTAATTCAATCGTCGTCTTGTTGCCGTTAATTACCTGAATTATGCACTTGCCTTTTGTTAAGCACGGGGTACAACATAATTGTTTCCTCATCAATAATCTTATTGCTTTATATATATATGAGGTACATTAGATAGACATTGAAACAAAGCAACTGTATTACGTAGTGTCTAAGACATGAATTACTGTTCCTTCTTTTATTTTCTTTTGTGTTCTTTAATTCTTTTTTATTCTTTGGTTTTACTTGGACTTGTTAAAATTTCTTGAACCTTCATCCAGCGCTATAATTGTTCAGTGTTCTCCTTTGTCCTGATCACCAAACACATCTCATGTTATGTCAGGAGGATTAGAAGCAAATAATGGGTTTGGATCTTTGTGTTCTCTTTATTCTTGGTGATGTACTCCTTTAAATAATTAATTAATGTATTATAAAAGCCTACTTGCTGTAGCAATGTTGCTTCGAAGCTTATTTTAAATTTTAAAGCATGCATATATAACTTGTGACATATATTATCATTTCTGGAATGACTGTGAATCTTCTAAGATAAGTGGCAGCAACATTATTCATTATATATACGAGGAAAACATGCTAAACTTTATGTTTACAAGAAAGGTGATCATGTTAATTTTTGTTCTATTTTCAAATACAGGTTTTAATTCTTTGGGAGCGGATATGAATGTATTTTCACATGTACCTCCAGGCTTTCGGTTTCATCCGACTGATGAAGAACTTGTTGATTACTACCTTAGGAAAAAGGTAGCGTCTAAAAGGATTGATCTAGATGTCATCAAAGACGTCGACCTCTATAAAATTGAGCCATGGGATCTTCAAGGTATCAGCCATCTTATAAAGCGTCAATTAAAGCATTACATACATATAAGAACATATCATATATAGTATACGGTATACACTCACATTTCTTACTTTTGTTAACAGAATTATGCAAAATAGGAACCGATGAACAAAATGACTGGTATTTCTTTAGTCATAAAGATAAGAAGTACCCAACTGGAACTCGCACCAATAGAGCTACAAAAGCTGGATTCTGGAAAGCCACAGGAAGAGATAAGGCAATATACTCTAAGCATTGCCTGATTGGCATGAGAAAGACTCTAGTGTTTTACCAAGGACGAGCCCCAAATGGACACAAGTCTGATTGGATCATGCATGAGTACCGGCTAGAAACTAATGAAAGTGGAACCCCTGCGGTAATTATTACCTCATTACCTTTTTTATTTTTATTTTCATTTTCTTTTTTCTGGTTCCTCAGTGCACGCACGCTGTCAAGTCCTATATATTTTGATCTATTACTAGTTGGAATAGATATTATTTCAAAATATTTTCAAGTTTTCCTTCAATTATCTAATAAGGCTCACAAAGATTTTTTGCACACGTCAAGTCAAGTAAAATTCATATAACTATATAAATTAAGTTTTGGTATGATTTCTCATGACTGCCTTCTTCTATACAATTCTAAAACACTGACCTCTTGTTCTCTAGAAGAAAACTACTCTAGCATGGTAACAACTTAGAGAAATTATTGTATGTTTTTATAACACAATAAATACATACTTCAAGATAGATCTTTATTATTAATTTTAACTTAATAACTTAAATTTTATGAAAATTTATTTTAAATCAATGCTAAAATTCTTCTTAGAATATATATTTATTATATTTTAGGAACATGCTAAAATTTCACATCATGTTATATGTACTTCAAATCGCTCAAAAATTATGAAAATAAACTAGTCACTGCCGCATACTGAGTTTTTGTAAGGGTATGGGGGAAAGTTTCTTTTGGCAAATGAATTGCGTTAATATTTATCTAGTACTAGTATTAATCCAAATAGTTTGTATCAATATTTATTTATTTTACCACCCTAATAAATTGATTTACTAAGAACCTTTATCAATGACTTATTTTCCAGCTTGATAGAATGCATACTGAGTATATAATTCAAGAAGAGTAAAGTTACACACATAAACAACTGTTTCTCACATAAGAACTCTTATCCCTTTATTGCAACATTGGAATTGTTTCCAGATCGGTGTTGGATCACATAAAAAATGTTCAGCATAAATTCACACGCAGTCCAACAACTTAATTTACACAATAGTTGTTCATATTAAGTTGTTATAAAATCATACTACATAAGAAATTACAAAAAGTCGAATTTAGTTAAACCAGCATGTTCCTCTCCCTCTAAATTTTGTGAACTTCCTATGATTATGCATGTAAATATATCATCTGTAGATGCAGCCAATCTTAATTTCTACACGCTCTTCTGCTTTTATGTGGGACTAGTTGAAATAATCAAGTTAGGGTTTAATTTTTATAACTGCTCCAGGAAGAAGGCTGGGTTGTATGTAGAGTGTTCAAGAAGCGAATTACAACCATGAGGAAAATGGGGGAGTATGAGTCACCCTGTTGGTATGATGACCAAGTTTCTTTCATGCAAGATCTTGAATCCCCGAGGCGAATTTCTCAACCTTATACATCATACAACCAGCACTACCCTTGCAAGCCAGAGCTGGAATTGCAATACAACATGCCCCATGATGCTTTCCTCCAACTTCCACAACTAGAAAGCCCCAAAGTTCCTCAATCAGCAGCTAGCTTGAGTTGCGGCTCAGTTGTCCCTTATGGTTATGATAGCAATAACAACAATGGAAGCACCTTGCAGTTCTCATCACTCACTCAAGAAGAACAGATACAAAGTCTTCACTCGATTTATGGTAGCAATGATCAAGCAGTGGACCAAGTGACAGATTGGCGAGTACTTGACAAATTTGTTGCTTCTCAGCTTAGTCACGACCAAAATGTTTTGAAGGACACCAGTTATTCCAATGCAACTGTGCTCCATGTGGCTGAACAAATTACTATGCTAGCAAACGGATCCAAAAGGGCACAAATTTCCCAGGAATATGCTTCAACATCCACCTCCAGTGGCCAGATTGACCTGTGGAAGTGAAAATTTATATTGTAACCAGAAGATGCATACTAATTATAGGAAGTACAGTTTAATGCTGGAAAAAAGACTAGAGCATTGCTCCGTGTTGCTGTACATAATAAACCCAAATATGTTATATATGCTTAGCTGTTGAACCTCAGGAGTATGGACCGAATGTATCCACTAATATACTAGGCAATCGGTCAGTTGCCTGTAATACACCTATAGCACATAAACTAGTAACTCAAGGTGAACTTTACTGCTGAGAGTGATGGTGGAACGAGTTCTGTTAATGTTAAAAGTGTATTTGTTCATTACAGACTAATTTGCATGGAATTAAGGCTTTGTTTGGATATTTAATATTGAGTGGAATAGAATAGAATAGAATGTAATAGAATGATATAGAATTGAATGAGATGGAATTGAATAAAGGTTCCATATCATTATTTGGATAATTTATGATGGAATGAAAATAAATTTTATTCCATTGTTTGGAATAACAATGAAATAAAATAGAATGATAAGAATTAATAGAGTAAAAATTTCATTCTTCTCCGTACCCCTTAATTTGGAGGGGGAAAAAAAGTGAGGTATGAAATAAAATATGATGGAAGAGTTCCATCCAATGTCATTTCATTTCATCCTTATTTTTTAAATTTAAACAGTAAAACTATACATTATTTCATTTTATTTCATCACATTCTATCATTTACCCTTCATCCAAACAAATCTTAAATTTACAGGCACTTGAAGCCATTGTACCTGAAATAGCCAATTAACTGATTCTACATGTACTGGGAAGGGTAAGAATGGAGGCTTGAGAATCTAAACCAAGCATGCAATTCACTGTAACATGGCTGATTTTTGCAATCATATAAAATTTCCATATAGTATATAATAAGTGTGAAATTTTGAATATCAGACAGAGATATTAGTTATTGAAATTAATTGAAAACCATAACTACTATACGTGTTCTTATTTCAATTGTTTCGTTCTTTTGGGTGTGTTGGCAGTTAATGAATTATGGCTCTATTCTTGCTGGCGACTTTTTTATATATTGTCTGAAATATGTTAAAATTATGAATTTTTTTCTTACGAGATAGTTGTTAAACTCTCGATTTAACTCTTAAAATCTTATGACTTTATGATCTTAAGACATAAAAACAAGTTAAGTCGCATATAAACCTTTTTTTTATTTATAAACTTGTACAAATTTAAATAAATTCTAAAAAAATTAATAAACTATCAATTTTACTAAGATGTTTACCTGCTTAAATTTATACGGTTTTAGCCTCAAAATGTTCCACTTTGGTTGATATTCTTGGATACTTGGGTTGAATTGTCTTTGTTCTACAATATATATTAGGTTTACAAAAGCTGATTATTTTGTTCTCATTATTATTTTCATTCTGTTTTGTTTAACTATACAAAATAACGTAAGTGTTGACTTGATTATAATATAATAGTTTGGTTAAGTATTTAGTTATGTTTATACTTTATTATTTTTATTTATGAATATGTTATATTAAATTTTGAATATTAAATTATATTTGGGTATCAGAATATATTTTTTAAATAATATTTTTAAAATATATAAATTGTTACGAGTTTACAATTGAGTTTGCTTATACTTCAAGTTTATCTAAACTTTTGAGTACGACAACCTAGATAGCAAAAGCTTGATCACCTGTAAATAGTGGCATTCCTACCATAGGTCTTTTATTTATTTTTGAGGATAATGTAGAGGCGGCGGAGTATATCAACGCCAATAACAAATTTCGTGAGAAGATAAAAGATTCCATGACCTTATCGCATAAATGCTTTCCAAGATGAATTCTTCTTCACATTGGAGACGGTGTAATTAGATTAAACGGATATATGAAGCTAGCTATAGCACAAACTGCAGCGTCATCCAAGTAGTGTGCCTGTTGATGCATGTACTTGAATAAGAGTTGGCGCTGCTATAGTTGAGGTGCTGTAGCCTGTAGCCTAAAGCAATGCAACAGTAATGGCTAAAAAACTACTTGAAGTGCAACAACTACCCAAGATCAAACTCCCAATAAATCGCGAATGCATACGAAGGCATTAACAAAGGGAATATATGAGTTTAATACCAAACTGATATGGCATTCATATGAGTTTAAGTGTTTATCTACATAGTTGAAGTTGATTACAAAGGGAAGATATGCTGTCAAAATCTTGGGAAAGATACTGATTACTGAGCCTCTTGAATTAAAAAATGCCGTTTTATATCAAACTAATACCATAATTAAGAGACATTTCACTCCATTCTCAACGCATACCTGTGTGTGAAGATGCCTTCTCAGCTCCCTGCTAAAAGATGATTCCTCTATCTACCACATCCGTCCTCTTGGTAAAACGTACTACTTAGAGATTCAGAAGTAACCACAGCTAACTCAAAGCGCGCGCGGTAAGGCAGGGTCTCAAATTGCTTCAACATAACCAGGTCCAAAATAGAGACATGCATTCAAAAGTGCCACCGAGTTAAGTGTATTTTCAAAAGTTGATGGTTTATATACCCATAACATAACAAAGCAAATCTTAAGCAATCAATCATGGATGTGCGATTCAAGGGCAACAAGTAGTTATTTGTGTGGCTGTCACTCAATATTGACGACAGATGAAATTCTTGTGGAATCAAAGTTCCTTTCAAGTAATGGCACGACACAATGATTAGGCGTGCTCCCATCAACTTAATCATAATGCATTTTCAACTCATAGTCAAATTCATCACTTGCGCAGAAAGAGAGGAGTGTGAAAGAGATCAGCATGCTTGCTAGAAGGATTCTCATGGATGAGAAGGGAAAAGAACTTTATCAACTAAGTGTTTCTTTGTAACCTCGTTTCAATTGGAGCTGTACTCTACCTCCTTATTAGGGTTTTTCTTCATAATATTGCATCACTTATTTTGTTCAGCATAATAGAGTACTTGTGTTGGCCCTGCAATGCCAAAACAAGCAAGAGCCATGCGCGCATTGATGCGGTGTGTGACTGAATAATTGCGGTTTATTAAAAGTGTTGGTTAGTGACCATGTTATGCAGCTCCATATGAAAGTAACAAGAACATCATCCATGTCCTTGTTTAGTTCCCGAAATCCCAAACCTCCACAGATCCCGGAGTCACAAACGCTGATCTTTCACCCCAAGAAAACTTTATATTTTTTAAGAACGAAGAAGATATACATTTTGTTCATTTAGATTAGTGACAAATTTATTTTTCCGAGAGTATTTCCACACACCCTTTTATGTGTGAGATTTTTTGTTATCTTATAGGACCACATGCTAAGTGTTTAAAAATCATATTACCGATTCAACCAAAAAATCGATAAATCAGTCATAAGTCTAGTCTATTAACCCAAAGAATTGGAAGAATCAACTAAATCGGACAAAAATTGATAAAATTGATAGTAAACCAATTTAAACCAATTTTTTTAAAAAATTAAAGTCTTTTATTTTTTAATAAATTAAACTTGAGTCAAATAGAGACTTAATAGTAAGTTACAAAGGCTCACTATAAGACCTAAGAAAGACATAAGTAGATTTGTCTTCTCTTGATTTTTATATAAGTTGAATATTTTGATGTTTCACTCAGTATTTTAGGTGGGACTTGTAAATGTAGCATTCTCATAATTTTTATATATGTTGTATATTTTGATGATTCACTCATTATATAATGTGAGATTTTAAAATATTAAATAACATAATATGAGATATTAATATGTTAATTCATTACTTAATATATTATATAATATTTTAAAAAATTAATTATTACCAATTCAACTAAGATTCGACCACGGTTGTATCAATAAATTATAAACTAATATCTTTACTAGTTCAATGATTAGTCCGATTTTAAAAACATTGTTAAATACCAACTTAGTCTTTCCAAGCTCTGCATTTGGTTTGTAAAGTCTTCCCCAGACCAGATTCATGAGTTTTCAAGGACCGTCCACGAACAAAATTCATCTGATAAGGTGTTATGGTTTTTGTTGCCTTGAGCGGTATATTTTCCTTCTATCATTTTTCTAAGCCGCAGTAAAGATAGAAAACAATTTCCGCAAATGATTGACACGGAAGGGCCTGAAAGATCTAACTATATGTAGATTACAACAGATATCATATAGTACATAGACAGTATAGATAATCTAATTCTGAAAGACAATTATATGTTTGGAACATGCACATCAAATGATAATAGAGAAGACTTTGAACCTTGAGGTGACGAAAGCACCATCAAGTACGTGGTAAAACTTCAGGCACATGGGGTGGTCCACTCTATCTCCAAACAATTAAAAAAAAATAGTGCAACACGAAAACCGCTTGACCAAGGAGCTGTAACGCTAAGAGGGCACATTCCCTAAATGACTTTTTGGGAAAACAGCCATAAAGGAGACAAGCAATTCCCTGTTTATTATTGATGTCTCAGTTTTTTTTTTTTGTTAGTTTGTGAATTCATTTGAAAAGGGAACAAGGCCAAGAAACTCCCTTCTTCGGAAAAAGCAGGTTACGAAAAAATAAAAAAATAAAAGGAAAAGTAAAGACCAAGTAACATGATTAATTTCTTAAGTAGCTAGGTTGTTCAGATCTTGGCTTGCGACTTGCGAGAGTAGGGGTAAGTTCTTCACCTCTGTTTGCGTCATTGGGGGCTTTCGTTTAATGATTCAACTTTTGCAAAAGGTACTTTCCGTGCAAGTTGGCCTTGGCGTCTAAGGCCTCTTCTATCATCACAAAAACTTATAGGTATAAACCTGCATTGTAGCGATTTTATTTTCTTACTTATGTAATATTAGATTTAGCATTGAATTTATGCAATGTAACGTAATTTTTTTTTACACAAATTTAAATATAATTTAATAGTTAAGCACTTGTATTATCCTTTTTTTGTCTTCTTTTAAGTGTTGCTCATAAGATATTAATCCTATATAGAAATTGCAAACGATATCAATGGAGACTAACTACTAGATGAGGTTTGCCAATGTGATTAAACTACTAAAGCAGTAAAGCTATTAACTTCTGTTTTTCTAAACATACATCTTAATTGTTGGGTTTGATCCAAATTTTATTAAAGATAATTATCACTAATTTTTTATTTTGTGAAGATATGAAAAATTTATGAAAATATGAAAGATATGAAGAGATATATGAATATATATTAAATATTTATTAAAAAATTTAAAAAATATGTTAGAGATTTGTGATATATGAATAAGATTTGTGAGAGATTTGTTTACAATAGGAAACTAGGAAGAATATGTTATAAATACATGTATTTGAGAATTGGTAAGGTTATAAGAGTGAAAATGAGAGTCTAAAAGAGATTGTTTTGTAAGACCTTCAGTTTAAATTTTGTTTTGATAGTAGATTTGACTTTTCTCATCCGTAGATATAAGTATATTAGTTGAACTACGTTAAAATTTGTGCATAATTTATGTGATATTTTTTTAATTATTAATATTTATTGCATGTTTGTGTAGAAGGAGATGTAATATTTCTTAAAAAGATTGACGGAGGTGTGATATTTTCTAAAAAGATTAACAGAGATGTGATATTCTCTAAAAATTTGAAAAGAGAATACAATATTACCCCAACATTAATCAGTAACATATTTACCGATGCCTAATGCATGAATCATCCATCACACAGAGTCATGTCATATATGTTTCCTCTGCATATAGGAATAGAAAAGATTTTGGAGAAGTCGATAGCAGCTACCTTATGCTAAGCATAATTGATCTTGCTAACACAAAAATATGCTTTGAAATATATGCTAATTGATATTCTCAATTATTTTTCTTACACAGTGATTGGTCCTTACACAGAACTCGAGTACATCGTGGTCACGTATGCAAGAGTTGGATCAATCCTTGTCACACGATGAGAATTCTATCCTACCCCTAAGTGGTAGGAAATACCCTCAAGTGATGTGACACGTAGAATGATTAATTCAATTTGATAAATAATGATTAATTCAATTTGTAATTAATTCTATGTAAATAAGTGGTTAACTCAATTTGATAATTTAATTTATTAATGGAAAAATGTAACCTATCTCTTAGATATATGGTATTGGGATCTTTCACACAAAATGAAAAAAGAAAAGAGTATCATTTTATGAAAGAAAAAGGAAATCAAGTAGACTTAAAAACCTTAACCTTACTGCAAAATTTAGGGAGACGCAATTGGTTATCGATATCTTTTACAATATAAGCATAGAACATAAAACAACTGAAGTGCGAGGAGAAGCCAAAAATCAACATTTTAAGATGAGTAATGATATTAGAATTATTTGTTAAAGATTTTGCCAAAATTTGTCAAAATTTAAAAATAATAGTTAAATTAGTTAAAGAAGTGAGAATCACACATCTGTCCAAAGATTAAAAAAAAAAGTCAAATCATTCTGCGGTCTTTTGACCTTTGTCATCTTTTGTGAGCAGGCCCTCTGTACCTGCACATTTCAAGTCTACACCTCCACAAAATTTCAAACTGAATGTACCGAGCTCTTGGTATTTCCTTCTCTTCACCATTTCTCCACCACGCTTTTCACATCACTACAAATGATTATGAAGATACAAATTCCTGATGAGAAACGTGAAAATTTAAGGGTTGTTTGTTTAGTCTTACGTTTTTATTTGTTGTGTGGATACTCTCAAGTCTGGGATTGTAATGAGGCTGATAAGATCAAATATAATAAATAGATCACAGAACAATTTGTAATTAGAAATATATTATTATTCTAATTAGGAAATATTCAGTAGATAAAAGTACATGTAAATTCTATACTAAAAATCAAAGGGAAATAAACAGAGAAGCAAGTCTAAGGGAGGAAGGAAAAAGAAGATAGAACTAAAGAGAGAAGAGAAAAGCAGAGAGAGAGTGTGAGATCTTGTCCAAATTCTTCTCCATATTCTTCTTCCTCATGCCTTTTATCCTTCTTCTACATCCACCATTTCCCCAAGCAATTAGCCATGTGGGCCTTTTGTGTTTCTGCCCAACACTCAGCCTATATTCCTATCCAACAATTTAGTTGGCCCTACACCTCTTTTCTTATCCTTGACCACTAGACTCAATGCATTACCCCTCCCATTAAAATTGACCTTGTCCTCAAAGTCATAGGTAATGCAATGTTTCTTTAAGACAACAACAACAGAAGTTTCCTTTAATGAAGCCCAAAAAATAACAATCCCAATGGAACTCAACCTTGTGATAGCCCCTCCAATAGATGCAATTATCATGGTCCCATTCATTGCAGAGAACATTCCAATTGCCATTTGATTGTAGATGAAAGTCCATCAAAAAAATTGTTTGACAATCTTCAAGTTTAGTCTAATAATCGCCAAGGCATCCAGTAGTTGTGAAAACCACTGGCCTATTAACATCCTATAATTGCAAAATCCTATAAGTGCACCTAATCTCACTGTAATAATGGAAGCATTCTCCATTCGATTAAGTTGCACCTTGATGACAAGCTTTTGCTTGAAAATAAGTGCATACTCCATCAAACTGTCATCTCCTATCATTATCTCAGCACAAAACATTTGCAGGTGTCCTTCTTGGTAGCCACTTTGTACATCAACATTTGTTACAACATCATGTTGTGGCATTGTGTGATGGATCAAATTTGGTTGGTCTGTCACTGGTGGAGGAATAGCCAACCATAGTGTCATTGGTTGCATATCCAGAGTTCCTACCTGAATTTGGTCTTGCAGCTGTTTATTATAATGTTTTCCTCTTGTCTTCATTTTCTTAGAAGGCACATAGCAGGCTTGAAATACCGTATGATCAATCATCATTGAATTAGTTAGCAAAGTTGATAAAAAAACATTTAAGGAAAACAAAAGTAAAGCAATGGCCTTGAACACAATGATGATATTTTCTATCTGAAGAAGAAGTGAACACCCCACAAGGCAGTAATCATGAAAAATGTGACTAGTAGGCACAAGTGCATTAGTATACTCCAACCTATCTTCTCCACAAACAACATTTGTAAGAAATACATAAATTCTCATGAAATAGGAATGGTGCTGTAATATTACCTTTGAAATTGATGGCATATACCCACTTGTATCAATGCATTTTATAATCAATGACTTTTCAAAGCAGCTGATGGTAATAATCCAATGATAGCACCCTAATAACTCTTTCTGACTTACAAGCAGAGTTATAACAGTCATGTTTATCACCACATCAGTCCTATACACATTCTCACTCTCACATTGATATTCAGATTCAACAATAACATCAGTGCAACAAATCAAACAGATTGAATTAATTTCTAGATAACGACCTTGAGCATGAAGGAGACCTCTGTAAATAAGAAGAAAAACACCAATTCGACCCTCGCTAGCTACGTACAAGAGTTGCAATTTAGAAAACAGTAAATTCACAGTTGCAGAAACTAGAGGATTTTGGCCAAGCATGTCAAGTAGTGGTGCACGATCCAAATGCGTTCGATGTTTTCTACCATACTCAGACCTAAGTAAATGTTTCTTTGACAAATAAGCATGGAGTTTTGTTGATTTATCAAAAGAGGAATCTGAAGTTCTACCATCATGAGCCTTCACTATTAATGTTATTACTTGTGCCCGTAGTCTATATTCACGGTCTAAGTCACCAAATTCAAGGCTTGCACATACACCCCTTGCTTCCTTGGAATATGCGTTTTCCTAAGGCAAAGCCCTGTAAGTAATAGAACATGGGATGGATAGCAGCAATTTCCTTGTCCAATTTCCATCCAAAGTAAAATGGCATAAAGCTCATGGTAATCATCAGTAATTCCACACCAATTTCTCTGTCGATTTGATCATTTAGTTCCACTTTGAAGAGATTTGATCTTGTGGTTATTAGCCTACCATCTTGGTCTTGGACGAACTTTCCTTGGGGATCATGATTTCAGTCGGGGTCCTATACTCTTGGATTTTGAAATTCCTTCAGTAACAACTAAAAAATTCCCCTCCATACTATTCGAAGGAGCTTGCAACCCTAGAATTATGAGAACATACCAGTGATCCATCATTTTGTCATGATTGGGGTCTTTGAATTGAAAATCACTTTTCATTTGCTTCTTATTGACATCAAATTTACTCAGAATTGTCAAGAAGGGTTCCAAAGTTGTTGTCACTGCTAAGTTCGCAACAATAAAAGAATAGAACTTTGAGGTTTTGGAAACGAAATTACCAGGATATTTCCACTTCATACCCTGCTTACTTTCAGCAATAAACTGGTAAGAAGATCGTTGTTGGATGTAATCCAATAGAGGAGAACCAACTACCGCTGATCTATAATTGGTTGGGGACTCCGTAGATTCTAAGATTATCTCTTTCACCTTATTTGGTATATCCATGTGCTTGTCGTTGAGATCATCCTGCTACTCCACAATTGGTAATGTTGGTTGAATCTCTGTAGCAAGAGGTTAGGATGGAACTATATGCTCAACATTGTCAGCATCAGCCTCCATACATGAGTTCTTCCCACAGGCTGAGATCTGGTTATAAGCTTAGTCCATTTTTTCAATTGAGATTCCCATGGCTGTAGAGAGCTTAGCTAAGGCTTGATATATCTGATCAAAGCGAGCCATGTCCCGATCATAGCGAGCCATCTCTTGAGCATACAGGTAATTGATCATTTGGGAAATACCTTTAATATGAAAAGGAAGTTCATCTAGATCCTCATATAAGAAGTCGTCAGCCATGTGAGTTCAATGAAAACACCAATGTAATAAGGCTGATAAGATCAAATATAATGAACAGATCACAAAGCAATTTGTAATTGGAAATGCACTATTATTCTGATTAGGAAATATTTAGTAGATGAAAGTACAGGTAAATTCCATACTAAGAATCAAAGGGAAATAAACAGATAAACAAGTCTAAGGGAGGAAAGAGGTAGAACTAGAGAGAGAACAGAAAAGCAGAGAGAGAGTGTGAGATCTTGTCCAAATTCTTCACCATATCCCTCTTCCTCATGCTTTTTATCCTTCTTATACATCCACCATTTCCCCAAGTAATTAGGCATGTGGGCCTTTGTGTTTCTGCCCAACAACCAGCCCGTATTCCTATCCAACAACTTAGTTGACCCTGCACCTCTTTCCTTCTCCTTGACCACTAGACTCATTATAGAGGTCCACTATTAAATAGAAAATAGAAAAAAAATTTGAGTGATGATGTGACTTATAAAAGTAGGAAAAAATTAAAGGTGCTTTTGCTTGCTGCAGACGATGCAGCCTTATAAATAGGAGATGAGGGTTTGAAAAGTTATGGTTTTTCTCTTCATGTGTGCAGCATCGTCAATGAGATTATGAGAGAAATTTCGCTCACTTTATGTCATTTATCTACTAGTCGTTTATGATTTGATTTGGATGATTTATCAATATGTTATTAATACTATGAGCTTTTATATGGTATATTTAGAATTTTATTTTATCATCTCTTTTTGTTAGGTTTTTTTTTATTTGTTAGTGAGTTTTGAACATTTTTACTTTGTTGATTTTTACTTTTTGATAGTGAGTAGAGACATTTTGTGAAATTCATGTTGTTTTGGAAGATTCTTTGTTGTACCAATTGATATTTTATAGTGAAGATTGTTCTAAATTAGGTCTCGTGATTTTTTATCCTTTACATTGGGAGTTTTTCACTTTAAAAATTTGTGTGTTCTCCTTTACCTATTTTATTTTGTCATTCTTGGATATATTTATTTTTAGGATATGTTTTGCTTGCCATATATTTTGCTTCTTATAACTTCGTTCAAGTGAGACAAGTTTTACTTTTACTCATTATTTGTATTGTTTCTTCCGTTGTGTGCACAACCTTTTCCCAACAGCTAGTATCGAAAACTGATTATTTTTCCTATGAGTTTGCTTGATTGAATGATGGAACCTAATTAAAATAGAATGATTAGTTTGAATGACATGAATTACCACAAGTGAAAATAAAAGATGAAAGATTTACTCTTTGTGAAAAAGTTTCGTTTATCGGTATTTGTTACTCAAAAACCCGATAATAAATCCGATGATGAATGAGCTTTTAAGCATGAAATGGTTTGCGGCTTTATTTGATAATAGGTAGACGACAATGTTTCGAATCATAATATTGTTAATGATTCACATGCCAAAACTTTATGGGGTAAGCTTGAAACCTTATATGCCTCTAAATCTGGGAACAATAACTTTTTTTATTGAAACATATTATGAATTTGAGGTATAAAGAGGGTACTTCTATCTCTAATCACTTGAGTAAATTTCAGGAGTACTTTGACCAATTGTTTGTGGAGATGAAATTTTGGGACTTTGGTTGCTTAAAAATCTACCTGATTCTTAGGAACATCTCCATGTGACTTTGACTAGTTCTGCTTCTGGTGGTGTTGTAATAATAGATCATGTAAAAACTATTGTTTTGAACGGAAGTTCGACGACAAACTCAGCAGATATCATCTTCACAGTCAGAGGTTTTGGTCGCTAAAATTAGGGAGAGAAGCAAAGACCAACGACAAGGTTATAGAGGTAAAAGTAAGCATAGAAGCAAATAAATGTCTAAGTATAAAAGTTATGAGTGCTCCTACTGTGGTACAAAGGGCCATTTCTAGAAATTTTGTTTTCTATTATAGAAGGAGAACAATGATAACAAAGGCAAAGAGGAAAATAAGATAATGAAAATGATGATTGTGTTACTACCGCTACTACAAAAGATCTTGTGATTGTCTGTGATGAAAATTTGATTAATGTTGCATGTGATGATATAAGCTAGGTTGTTGACAATGGTGCTAGTTTTCGTGTGACATCAAGGAAGGATTTTTTCACATCTTATACTCCTAGTGATTGTGGAGTTTTGAATATGGGTAATGATGGTATGTCAAAGGTGATTATCATTGTTATTGTTTGTTTGGAAACTAGCATTGGGGCAAAGTTATTTTTGAAGAATATCAGACACGCACTAGACATCTGTTTGCATCTGATTTCTACTAGTGTTCTTGATGAAGATAGTTATTTTAGTACTTTTGGTGGTGGACAATGGAATTTCACTAAGGGTTCTTTTGTTGTGGCACGTGGAAAGAAGTTTTCAAGTTTGTATTAGACCAAGACTTCAAATTTTGTTAATGTTGTAAATGCAATTGACCGTGATAACTCGTCAGACTTGTGGCATAAGAGACTTAACCACATTAGTGATAAATGACTTGATTGTTAGGCCAAGAAGAATCTACTTTCAAGTTTGAAATGTACAAGATCAAAAAAGTGTGCTCAATACTTGGCTGGGAAACAAATAAGGTCTCCTTCAAGAGCCATCCTTATTCTAGAAAATCATATGTGCTTAAATTGGTGCATTCAGATCTCTGTGGTACGATGAAGACTAAAATATTTGGTGGTACACTTTACTTTGTTACTTTTATTGATGACCTTTTAAGGAAATTTTGAGTTTATGTCTTGAAGATTAAGGACCAAATACTTGATGTCTTTAAATAGTTTCAGGCTTTTGTTGAGAGAAAAGCAAGGAAGAAACTAAATTGTATTCACACTGATAATGATGGTGAATAATTTGAATCTTTTGATGAGTACTGTAAACAACAGGAAATTAAACACACCATAAGACACCTCTTAAGACTCCTAAGCATAATGGCCTGGTAGAAAGGATGAACATGTCATTGATTGAGAGAGTTAGATGTTTATTTTCTGAAGCAAAGTTACTTTGGATCTTTTTGGGGTGAAGCTTTATATATTATTACACATGTTATTAATTTATTTACTATTATTGGTTTGTAGGCTGAAGTTCCTGACAGAGTGTGATATAGAAAGAATATCTCTTATGATCACTTGTGTGTCTTTGGCTGTAAAGAATTTGTGCATGTGTCGAAAGATTAGAGGTCCAAGTTAGATGTCAAGGTTAGGTAGTGTATCTCCATTGACTATGGTCATAATGAATTTAGTTATAGGTTCTATGATCCAATTGAAAATAAGCTTATCAGAAGTCGTGATATTGTTTTTATGGAGGATCAGACTGTTGAAGATATTGATAAGGCAGAGAAATCAAAGTCTTCGAGTATTAATAGTTTAGTTGATCTTGATCTAGTTCTTGAGATCCAAATGCTTGATGTAGCAAAGTTTGGCAATCATGATTGTGCCTTGAATCATATTCCAAATGATCTAATTGAGGATAATTATGAAGATTTTGCTAAAGATATTGATGCTCTTACTCATGGAATTATTGATGAACCTGTAGCATCCACAACATTTACCCTTAACTCGCTACTCATCTTATGAATATGTGTTCCTCACTAACGAGAGAGAACTTGAGTGCTATGAAGAGGCTATGAAGAGTGAGCATAAGAAAGAATGAGCTGCAACTATGAATGATAAGATGAAATTTTTCCTTAGCAACCATACTTTTGAGTTGGTCAAGTTGCCTCAGTACATGAAAACTTTGAAAGATCGATGGGTTTACAAGTTGAAGACTGAAGAGAATGTTTCTGTTCCATAATACAAAGCTAGATGAGTTGTCAATAGTTATCGTCAAAAAAATAGAATTGTTTTTGAGTAGATATTCTTGCCTATAGTTTTGTCTTCTATCCAATGGCATTTGCCCCCATTTAAGTAGGATAAGGAGTTTGTTATGTGGGTCTTTCTCAAGTTTGGAGCCCACATCCATTAAACAGAAAATTAAAAAAAAATTGAGTTGTGTGTTAGTTATCACGCGATGATATGACTTATAAAAGCAGGAAAACAAAATAATTAAAGGTGTTTTTGCTTACTACATATGATGCAACCTTATAAATAGGAGATGAGGGTTTGAAAATTTAGTTGCAATTTTTCTCCTTCCTATGCATTTTGTGAAGAATTTTGCTCACTTTGTGCCATCAATCGGGAAGTCATTTATGCTTCGATTTAGATTATTTTTTAGTATGTTGCTCCTGACGCTGTCAATTTTTATGTGGTACATTTAGAATTTTATTTCCTAATGTTTTTATGTGATACATTTAGAATTTTATTTCCTAATCTCTTTTAGTTGGGCTGTTTTTACCCTTTGCTGGGTTGAACATTATTATTTTGACGATTTCCACTCTTTGATAGTGAGTAACGACTTTTTGTGAGATTCTTTTTGTCTTAGAAGACTCTTCGCTATACTCATTTATATTTTATAATGTAAATTTTTTTAGATTAGGTATTGTAATTTTTCATTCCTCACATTGGAGGTTTTCCACATTTAAAATTTTATGTGTCTCATTTGCCTATTTTATTTTGTCATTCTTGGATATATAAGAATTCTACATAGAGGTCAGCCATTGAGCTAAAGCAAGAAAACAAAAAAGAATGCCGCTAAACTATATATAGTTACATCTACATATAAAATAATATAGCTTTATTACATATCAGTTATGTCCTACTATATACTATGCTACATAGTTCCATTCAAATAAAAAGAAAATGTAGTAGTAAGCATTAAAAAAAAGAGTAGGAGTAAGAAATTTGAAAATCAAATGGGGGATATAATTTATCACTCACCTTCACATTGTCTCGCATAATAGTAGATACTAGAGAGTGCAATATTAAGAAATTTGAAAATCAACTGGGCTTATATTTATCCTCATCTTCACAATATCTATTAGGATATTAGGATATTATATCAGATTGTGTTGACTTTTCTTTGCTATCTTTTAAGGGTAAATATTTGTTGTAGATATCTGTACATATTTGTTTAGGTAGTTTCCTATCTTTAGGGATTTGTTGAGATTTGTTGTCGTAAAACCCGTATTCAACCTGTTGCAAAGCTTGTATATATTCATGCTCTCTGAACCAATAGAGACATGTTTTTACCTCATCTCGTTTCTATATGGTATCAGACCTTGACTCTGAGATCTGTTGATCTTTAATATGGCAGAAGTTAAGGATGAAGATCACAAGGAAGAGACTAAGAATGAAAGTGGGTCACAGTCGAAGAAACAAATCTCTCCTTATAATCTGTATTTGAGTGACAACCCAGGAAATGTCATCACTTAGGAGCAACTGAGGGGTGAAAATTATGATGAATGGGCTCGTGCAGTCCGAGGCTCATTGAGGGCAAGAAGAAAATTTGGATTTGTTGACGAAATGATCGAAAAACCTGTTGAAAATGATCCTGAAATTAAAGATTGGTGGACTGTCAATTTCCTGATTGTCTCAAGGATTTTCAATATGATTGAACCGAAGCTTCGTTCGACCATAACTTACAGGAAGCATGCGAAAGAGTTGTGGGAAGACATTAAACAGAGGTTCTCTGTCACGAATGGTCTTCGCATCCAACAACTAATGTCTGACTTGGCGAATTGCAGACAAAATGGAGATATAATTATGAACTATTTTGGGACGACTTAAGAAGTTGTGGGATGAGTTAAATGATTTCGATCAGATACCGATATACACATGCAATGGGTGTAAGTGCGAGATGTCGGCGACATTGAACAAGAAAAGAGAAGAGGAGAAACTTCACCAATGCAGTTTAGAACGGTGCGGTCTAGCATTTTGAGTCTCGATACACTGCCATGTCTGAATAGAGCATACCAGATAGTGGTGCAAGAGGAGAGAGTTAGTGTAATAGCACGAGGCAAAGAGGAACGTGGAGACCTAGTTAGCTTTGCTGTCAAGGCTGGTCGGACGTCAGGTGGGAGAAAAAATCTCAGGCGACTTCACAAGGACCATGCTCACATTGCAAATGACCTGGGCATGATATTAACTCCTATTTTCAACTAGTGGGTTACCCAGATTGGTGGGGTGAGAGACCACGAGCTGAAAGTCGTGGTTCTAGACATGGCAAGGGAAGAGGAAATAGCACAAAGACAAATATAGCACAAGTTGTTGACATTACAGGAGCAACATCGAATGACGTAGTGGGCGACGGTGAACAGGTAGCACTGCCGGGATTTAGTCCAAAACAGTGGAGTGCTCTCCTAAATGTTATTAGCACACATAAAATTGGGACGAGTACAAGATTGACAAGTAAGAACTAATGGATCATATCGACACGGGTGCTTCACACCACATGACTGGCACCCTTACGTGCATGACAGATGTCCGAGATATAGAGCCTTGCCTTGTCGGTATGCCTAATGGCACAGAGACATATGCAACAAAAGAGGGAACAATCACTGTTGGGGACCAACTCATACTTAAACATGTTCTTTTTGTTCCTAAATTAAATTGCAACTTGATTTCAGTTTCTCACAGTTTCTCAACTGTTGCATGATGTTGATTACATTGTTCACTTTACTAACAAAATGTGTGTTAAATATGACCGTAATTTGAGGATACTGATTGGAGTGAGTAAACAATCTGAGGGGCTTTACCTTCTTCATGTGGTGACACCAATTCGTGCATGCAAAGCAAGTGGAATTGAATCTTGTGAGTTGTGGCATAGAAGAATGGGACACCCAGCATCTAAAATAGTTAGTATGCTTCCTGATGTTAGTGATACAGAAACTGTTAGCAAGCTTGAGCCTTGTGAAATTTGTTTTAGGGCCAAGCAAACAAAAGAGACATTTCTGTTAAGCGAGAATAATGCAAATAATTGTTTTGATTTGATTCATTGTGATTTATGAGGAGCATATAGAACACCTGCTTCTTGTGGTGCCATTTATTTCTTAACTATAGTGGATGATTGTTGTCGTGCAGTGTGGGTAAAACAAAAGATGAAGTTCCTCAGATCATTAAAAATTTCTTTGCCATGGTCTAGAGGTAATTTAACAAACAAATTAAAGTTATAAGGAGTGATAATGGTACATAATTTCGAAGTATGAAAAATTATTTCTAAGAAAATGGCATTCTTCACCAAACCTCAATTCGTTATACACCTCAGCAGAATGGAAGGGTGGATAGAAAACATCGTCATATTTTAAATGTGGCGAGGGCATTGAGGTTTCAGGCTAATTTGACTCTGAAATTCTGGGGAGAATATATTCTTACTGTTGCATATTTAATTAATAGAACACTTTCTATTCTTATTGATGGGAAAACACCTTATGAATTGTCGTTTGGTGCTAAACCTTCATACACACAAATTCGAACATTCGGATGTTTGTGCTATGCTTTGAATGAAAACAGAGGATGAGATAAATTTGCTAGCCGAAGTCGATGGTGCATTTTTGTAGGATACCCCTATGGAAAAAAGGGATGAGAAGTATACATTATTGAAAGTGAAGAATATTTTGTTTCTCGAAATGTGAGATTTATGGAGAATGTTTTCCCTTTTGCTGACATTAGTGAGATGAGTGAAAAACAAATAAATGGATGGGGGTGGTTTCTTGATTCAAGTGATGATAAAGATGAAGGGAATGAAACACAAAATGTGGTGAGTGGTGAGACTTGAGTGCTTCAAATGTGCCATTGGGAAACAATATTAGGAAAATTGGAGGTCTTGAAGAAGCATATACTATGCAGCAGCAAACTGAGAGTACAGAGGACGTAGACTAAGCTGTGAATATTGACTCTCAGCAGGACACTCACACTGATGAACTCCTTGGATGAGGACATAGAGTCAAGAAGCTTTCTTCATGCCTAAATGATTATGTCATCCACACTGCTTGTGTAAGCCCCTCGGCTAGTTCATCACTCCATTCAAAATCCTCAGGTACACCTTATCCTATTGCATACTTTGTTAACTGTGATAATTTTTTTATGCAACACCGTGAGTTTTTAGCAGCTATCACTATAGGATATGAGCCAAGCTCCTTTGCGGAGGCTATCAAAGATGTGAAATGGAGGGATGCCATTAAGGAAGAGATTTGAGCTTTATATGATAATGGTACATGAATGATTGAAGATTTGCTGCCAGCTAAGAAAGCTATAGGATGCAAATGGATCTATAAGATCAAATATAATTTGGATGGGACTATTGAGCGACACAAGGTAAGGTTGGTGGCAGAAGTTTTCTATCTCCATCTTGAGTTATTGCAATCAATAACTTAGGACGGTATTTGTCATACAAATGAATAGCGTCAATCTGAACAATGGGCTTGCAATATCAGAAGCCAACAACACATGGTCTAAATGTCCAGAATAACCAAAAAAACACTCTTTTCGAATGATCAAGTCAGTTATGCACAAAACATTCCTCGTCTTGCAACTCCACCAATGTGTCTTCCATGTCTCTTTTTATGGCCACTAGCCATCTGGGCAACACCTCATAAGATTTGTCCCAATTCCCAAAAACCTTCACAATGGCCAATTATTTTGCCTTCCAAGCTTTTTGATATGAAACTTGGTAACCAAATTAGGATCGAACCATCTTCAAAATGCAAGAGCAGATCATACGAGAGTCCAACTTACGATGATCTAATGACACAACTGGGTTGATGTAGCTCTGAAGTCCATTATATTTTGTAATTTGCCACACATTCGACCTTTTACTTTATATGACCCTAACTCTCCAATTACAACCTTCTTCAAATCTAGGGCACTTAGCAATTAGTCTTCGTGAATCAGAATCTTCAATCTTGTACTCCTGATGCTTGCGAATCACATAATGTTTGAGGGTCTACTTCACGACATCTTTTGATGGAAATTGCAAGCCCCTGATATAATTCATCATTTATGCTCCAAGTCCCACAACGATCTAATTCGGGTAAGTTATCAAGATTCTCCAATGCATCCTAGTTGATCTGAGAGAATTGAGGGCATGGTGGCTGATAACTCCATAAAATGTAGTTATTTGTGCTCTTAGTGTAGAAATAAGTTTGCCCCGATGGTTTAATATGTTAAGTTTTGATAATGACAAAAACAAGACAAAAAGAATTATGTTTATGCTACATAGATATGTTTAATAGATTATATTTGATCATGCATGATCATGTACTCCATCTTGTTATATTTCATATAAGAATCATGCATATTCTTTATAGCTTCTTTTACAGGATATATCTAATAATATGTTATATGTGTTGTATTAAATTAATATTAGATTTGGCTCTATTTAAATAAAAATAAGTAAAGTGTTCTTTGTTGCATCTTATATAGAGCATATCTATTAGTAATTGATAAATGTCATATTTAGATGTGCCTATGAAAGTCTTATATGCATGTTAGACTAACTAGAGTTATACATTTATGAATCATGCATATGAAGATATTGAATTATGAATTTGAACTAACTATGTTTGTTTAAGTGAGCAATACTTTGTAGGATAGTCTAAGTACTAAGAGTGAACATTGCAACAAGAAAGTGAAAGATCATAATTATGCTCAACTCAAGAAGAATGAGAATGATAAGATGTTCTAAGCATTTGTAAGATTTGAAGAGAAGAAAATTTTGGAAGCTTGGATTACATCAAGAAGCCTAAGGACTAGAATTAGTATATTTTTCTTTTAAGCTTTCACCTATGTAAAGATAGAGGTTTTACAAGAAAATAGGTCAAATATGTTTTTTAAATCTTTACAAATGGTTCATACATGCTAAAATGCCCAAGAAACATGTTTTGAAAAGCTAGTCATGGTGGTAGTTAAAAAGTATGAAAAATAGTCAAGTTTGAGTTTTGAAAAGCTGACTTTTAGTTACTCTTTTGATCATAACTTTTAAAATACTTAGAGTTTTGTTATAAAACTTATTTCATATGAAAATAGACTCAACGATCTTTCCATTGAGTGGCTATTAATTTCCTTTAAACGGATAAGAAATGAAAAAGTTATGACCATTTGCTTTAAACTATGAAAAATAGTCAAGTTTGAGTTTTGAAAAGCTGACCTTTGGTTACTCTTTTGATCATAACTTTCATAATACTTTGAGTTTTGTTGTGAAACTTATTTCATTTGAAAATGGACTCAAAGAACTTTCCACTGAGTGTTCATTTGCTTTAATCGGATAAGAAATGAAGAAGTTATGACATTTTAAAATTAGTTTTTAAAACCAGAGGCTGTGTAATCGATTACACAAGTCCTGTAATTGATTACAACATGTCCAGAAGCATTCCTAACGACTATAAATGGCTAGTTTTCATAAAAAAAAATTATTTCTAAGCACTATCAATGGCTATTTTATCACTTGAGCTCTATAAATAAGTGTATATTAAAGCATTTACATTTTTAAGAACCTCTAGAATACTTAATTTGATCATTGAATCATCAAAATCATATTTTCAACTTTATTGCAAAATTCTTCTATTCCTTTGTTCTTTAAGTTGTATATCTATTCTTATGAGGGTTTCTAATCTTTCTCTTCATCTTAAAATTATTGTAAGAGGGTGAGGTATCCCTCAAGAGAGAAAAGGGTGAGGTATCCCTTTGTAGTGAGACTTAAACACAAAGGGTGAGGTATCCCAAAGGTGTTGTAAGTGCTCTTGAACGTAAAAATTTTTCAAGCACCTGTGAAGGTTGAAGAGTTGGAGGCTCTAGCACAATAGTGAGGTATCCCAATGTGTGATGAGTGCTTTTACTTGTACAAAGATTTTCCTAGCACCTGTGAAGTGTATGAGATAGTGAAGTAAATCTCAAGTTAAGCTTGAGAACTGGATGTAGGCCATAAGTGATTGGTGGCTGAACCATGATAAATCATTGTGTTTGTTTTTCTCAACTCTATCTCTTTTACATTTGTACTTTAATTCTATATACTTGAGTTAAATTTGATATCTAGCTTATTTGCTTGATTTATCCTATAGCCCAAGTGGTATTTGAGACATCTCTAATAGTTGTACCTTTACTAGACTTATTTTGCTGCATGTGTTGATTGAAAATATCAAAATGCATAATTTCTCAAAGTTGTTTAAAAAATTTGTAATCACCCAATTCACCCCCTTCTTGGGTGATAGTTGTCATGGCTAACACTTAGTCCTTGTGCTTAGGAATGATTGGGAGACTTTAGCCTCATTCTTTATTCAAATCCATGTTGATGTCTTCCTTTCTAATCTTGCTAAAATTCATCCTATTCTTTGTTAGATTAAGTTAATTTATACATATAATTAATTTGATGACTTCTCTATTGCATGAATGGCTCTAAACTAATAAAATGAAACAAGCCAAGGCCCAGCATTAAAGAAGGAAGTTTTCAATGCATTCCAGCTTACCACATTGTGGCGCAGTGTGCAGTATGCCACGCGTCTTGCTCTCAGCCTGCTGCGCATACTGAAGACAGAGACTAGCACGCCGCAACACAAAGGAGTTCAAGCTGCGACATTCTTTTGTCTATGCTAGTTCCACTTAACCATATGGTGGCGCAACAATAGTCACATCGCGGCGCAAGTTCGCGGGGTTCGTCTATAAATATTGTTTCATTAGATATTTTAAGAGAGTTAGGTGAGAAAAGACAGAAAACGCAGCAAGTACCAGTTTTTCATCCTTTTGGAGAGCTTTGAAGGAATTTAGAAGGGAAATCACCATCATCCAAGGAGGATCAAGTATCCCAAGATCACATTATAGTGTTTTCCCTCCTTTCTCTTTATTCTCTCTTTTTCTAAGTCATGGACATAGAATCTTTCTTGAGATTTTCGTGTTCCATGGATAGCTAAGTTGTTTATAGGGATTCCTTTGGATCCCTCTATGTACATTAGTAACTTTATAACCTTTTAAGTTTATAATGATGATTGATTTTGTTCATCCATGTTTCTCTTAATGTTCATAGATGTTTGGCCAACATTTATTGTGTTTTGATAAAATCTTTTGAACTAGACATAGGAATCTAGATTTTAGATCATGGATATGGGTGATGCATGTTTAATTTCATTCTAATGGTGGGGTGATTTAATTCATTAATAGGATAGACATATACCTATTAACCATGTATAACATTTATTAAGAATCAACCTTAATGCATAGAGTTCGCTCTAGTTCTCATGGACACATAGTGAGTTAGGTAAATGACAGAGGGTTAAATGACCTAGACATAGGCTTTTAGCTAATGTAGTATCTTAAGCTAACAAAACTAGTCATCATTGTTGTTTAAAATGGTTGCATGTTACTAAGTAAAGTTATTGGTGAAGAAGGAGTCCCTATGTTCTCATTATTGTCTTTTACTCCTAGTTTATCGCCTTTTAGTCTATACATTGGTTACACACACTTTTCTCAAGTTATATGTGCTTGAATAGAATTTATTAAGCTATTGGTTAATGTTTGACATTAGATATTATTCATTATTCCCGTGGAAACAAACTTTCTCATCATTGTATTACTTTCGCGACCCGTGCACTTACAGTACACAAAAGGTCCAACAGTGGCACAAACACAGATTCAGGGCACGAAGGCACAACTATGGATTCAAGGGCAACCAACAATGAAGGGTCATCTTCTTCTAAATTCTCTCCAGCATCAAAGTTTTCTGCCTCTATGTCAGTGTTTGAATCATCAGCCTTAACTACCTGTTCTTCATCTTCAATTTTCTCTCATACTGCATCTCTAACAAGTGGGTTATCAACTTCAATCGTTGCACCACCAATAACAATCATACTGCATGACTCAACTAGATTAAAAGGACCAGCTTGAGAATCTGTTTCACCAGGAGCTTTAACAAGCTCTTCATGCCCATTTGTTTCTACCTCAACATGTATCTCCATCGAGGCTATGTTCGGAGTTTGACAGAAACAATCTATCATGTATTTTAAATCATCGTCGTTTTCTAATGGAAGACCTACCTATCTCCATGGATTGTAGCATTGTGGACATCGTTAGACAACCTTTGACATATATACACTTGCTTGGAGCCTTAACTTTGAATGGATCTTATTTTTCAAGGCATTCAATCATATTGGTTGTTATCACAATAGGCCTAGGTGGAGGACCTCGATACATGAGACCCTCTTCACCATCATACATTGTCCCATTAAAGTAAATGAGTACCTTAAGGGGTTTTGTCATTTCAATCTCACTTCTGAAGAATAACGATTCAACACATATGCAATTGATTTACACGTGTCAATTACAACAAAATTACACATCTAACAATGAATTCTTTCAATTATTTTACGTACAAATAACTTCTTAAGCCCTACTAATTTGAATTGAACTACATTTAGTTAATTAAAACATGTTAAGTACTTAAGAAAAAAAATTATACTATTATTCTACATACAATTAATTCATACAATTCACACTACATATCCTATTAATCACATTATCAATTAGTCAAGCAAAAAAAATTGTAAAACCACTAAATACTTGTAAAATAACATAAATATATAATTAACATTACTATAATAACAAAAACAGCCAACAAATCATAAACCAAAAAAATTCAAACATTAAAATAAATAATTACATATAATGAATAATATTTGAATGTGATCAAAAGACACCACTTCTAACAGCAATAGAGAGTCCAGAGAGTTTAGAGAGACAAAATTTGTAGAGAGAGAGTGAGAATTGAGGAAATGATGAGAATGACAAAGATGAGACAGGGGGGAAGGTTATATAGCTAGGTTGCGCCAAGCATAATGACGTATTTGACCAGGTTGAGTCAATTGTGTTGGCGCAACTCTTGTAAAAATCATGTAGGATGTACTATTCTATTTGGCGTATCTTACGTGATCTAAAAAATATTAATAAAAAAGTCACGTAGAATAAAAGAATAATAATTTGATAAATAGTTTAAAAAAATAATATTTTAATAAATAGTTTAAAAAAATAATATTTTGATAAATAATTTAAAAAAAGTGGGACAGAGTAATGAGATTGGGAGAGAGTAATGAGATGTTGGTGATTAATTAGGAGGTTTTGAATTTGAATGGGGCAGTGACGGAAAATAAGTGGGTTGCCTCTGATTCTACGTGTTTTGGCCCTTGGACGCTAGCCATGAAGAGTCAACTTAGGAAGTTTGTTAGCTCTAAATTGAATGGAAATGATAGGAGCAGTAACAGCAAGGGAATATCCCTCAAATCTTGGTACCAATTATTGGATGAACTTATTGATGCTGATAACGATAATCATATAAAGACCGACAAGGGTCTTAGTCATGGGGCACAATTTGTTGGCCCAATAAAATCTAAAGAACAAGGAAGAGCAATGTTGGGCCTAATAAAAAGATGAGTAAGCCCAATCCTAGTGTAGGTGTGACTAACATGTATAAGTTATGAAGTACAGATACGTTATTTTACGTTATTTTTAAAATGTATTTATTTGTCAGATATGTAGTCATGTCAAATATATAGAAATACATATATGATAATATATTTTTTGTGTGTTTAAATGTATTCGATTAAAAAGATTATTTTTTTTTAATTTAAACACATTTTGAACACAGCTCAGACATATTTAAATACGTCTAAGACGCAGCTTGAACTCTGCACATTAATTTTTTTTTTAAAAAAAATAGTTTTCATGACTAATGTCTAATTAATTAGCCCGTAACCTACCCAAGTCCAATCAAATTACTAACGTCTAAAGTCACTATTTTCACATAGCAGTATTTTAAGTTTTATCTTTTTACACGTTACTATTAAACTTTTAAGTTTTGTCTTCTTACATACAATTATTTTCATCTGTTCTTTCTACTGCTTCAAGTATCAGATGTCGGCCCACTTAGTCGTCACAGAAGCTTATCTTACACTAATATTTTTTTAGTTTTTTTTATGCATACATACTTGTACATGATTAGTTCTATTAGGAGAAGTTGGTTTAGGAGATTTTTTAAAAAATGTCAAAGAAATTATGTTCTATATTTTTTAAGGAGAGACTTACTAAATAGTAAATATTATCACATATGACATATATTAAGATATTATAAATCTTTCTACTTATAAAAATGATATTAATGAATTATAAATATTTTTTAAAAATTTTGTAATTATATATATATATATAGATAAATCAAGTTTTTTAATTTAATTTTATATATATAACTTATAAAAATAATATTAATAAATTATGATTTTTTTTAAAAAAAAAAATTTGTAATTATATATATAAGTAAATCAAATTCTTTAATTTTTACATATATATATATATATATATATATATATTTATTGTATCCATATCTTACAATCTTTTAAATTTAGTATATTTCTATATTTGTATGTGTCCGTATGTGTTCCGTATCGTATAAGCAAAAACTAAGAAGCCAACTCCCAAGTCTGCCCAAGTCGCGATGGAAGTGAAGAATGACTTTGTCTCTCATTCGAATATCATAAGAAAAACAGTCAAGACCATAGGATAGGGACATATGGATGTAGAATGATTTGCAGCGTCGCTAGGAGGTGGGTGAACATATGGATCTGTTTATGACAACCCAGACTTTCGGACCTTCTCAGGAAGAAATTATGTTTCTTCAACGCCAAAGAGGGGAAGGGACGAGTGTGTTTGGGGTGTCTGACCCGCCAGATCCTGGTGAAGGAGGGGTGCGAGCTAGTGATTCTAATATCCATGGGGATCATGGGATTAAGGATTCAACCTGTTGATGATGAATCTCACACAGTGTCATTTCCTAAGTCTTGGGTGGCTTATCCTTTTGTAGAGTTTCCTTATGAGTATAATTGTTTAAACTGCGAAGGTAAGGGTTTTTCTGTTTTGTTGAAGGACATGGTCCAAAGATATAAATCTCATCTCTTTGTTTTGGTTGAAACTCATGTTGGTGGTGCTAGAGCAAAGAGGTTGATTAAAAAGTTTAATTTTGATGGTTCGTTTTTGTAGGATGCAATGGGTTTTTCAGGGGGTATTTGGTGTCTATGGCATAAAGCCTCTGGGGAAGTCAAAGTTATGCTGTCTAGTAGAGAGTTTATGCACCTTCAATTCTCTTTTAATAGGGAACCTCATTGGTTTTTTGCTACTGTTTATGCATGTCCCCAACCAGGTCCTCGCCTAGAATTATGGTCTTCCTTGGAAGCGATTGCTACAGGCATGGTTGGACAGTGGTGTATTGGAGGTGATTTTAATTCTATATTGAGCAGTGTGGATTGTGCTGGTAATATGACGTTAAGTTGTGATGCAGAACGGTTTAGAAATTGTTTGCTTAATTCTGGTTTGTAGGACTTGGGGTTTAGTGGCTAACTGTATACCTGGCAGAGAGGCTCAACTAGGAGAAGACTTGATAGGTTTGTGGCAAATCTTGACTGGGTATCTCGTTTTCAACATGCTTTTGATCAGCACCTTCCCAAACTCAAATCGAAGCACATTCCTTTACTCTTGAATTTCTCTTCTACTGCAATCCATCCTGTGGGAGAGAAACCCTTTAGATTTCTGGCTTCCTGGTTGTTCCATGATAACTTTGTTAATATTGTGAGGGGGTCATGGATTGAATCCTGTGAGTTCCTTCAAAATATTGATTCCTTTATAAAGAATGTTAAGATGTGGAATAGGGAGGTGTTTGGTGATACTATGAGAAGGAAGAATCGTGTTTTGGCTAAACTTGAAGAAGTAGCTCGCCATTTATCTTTTGAGCAGAATCCTTTTCTAGAGAGACTCCAAAAAGATCTCTAGAAGGATTATAAAGCTATTTTCATTCGAGAAGAAATCATCTGGCATCAAAAGTCACGGGTTTGTTGGTTTAGAGATGACACTAGCAACAGGTTTCACCGGGTTTGTTGGTTGTTTTGAGATTTTACATGTTGAGCTTCTTGCCATTCTTCATGGTTTGCGGCTGGCTAGGTTGAAGAGGATCTCTAAGTTTATATGTGAATCTGATTCTATGGAGGTCGTTAGGCTCATTATGCAGGCCCCGAATGGTAGTGCTTGGTTCCATCGTTATGGTGGAATCATGATTTTAAATTGTGATCCGCAATTGTAATTGTGAATCCGCAATTGTAATTGTGGCTACAATATTGCGATTTTAATAGTCTCCACAATCGTATCGCAATCGCAATTGCAGTCACATCAGTTGTATTTTTTTATGATTGTTCATAATATTATAATTTTAGTGGTGTCCACATCGGGACTGCAATAGCAATTTAAAACTATTGGTGGAATCATTGCTGATATCCATAGCTTGCTTCGTGATCCTGGGTGGGAGGTTTCCTTGCAACATATTCTTTGTGAGAGCAATTTCTGCGCGGACTGGTTGGCGAAGAAAGGGAGAGAGGACAGCAGCTTACTGGTGTTTTGGGATGCTCCCCCTAGAGACTTGCAACCTCGTTTTGTAAGCTGTAATTTTCGTTTGGTTTTGCTTTTTCTTGTTTTCCTACCCCGCACACAAAAACAAAAAAATAAAAAACCTTGCCACTTTCCTGTAAGCCTGTAATGTCTTGGGTGTCCAAATTTTAACTCTTCCCTAAAAAAAATGCAGTGAAGAGAGGGAAAAGCCCAATAGTGAGCCGAACGACTAAACATGAAAGCCCATTTTTCTGTGAACTGATGAATGGGATATACCAGTAACTTTAGAATATTTTGGTTTATATGGGCCTCATTTCACGCCTACGATAACTTGTAAAGGCCTGCAATAGGACACAGATTTTGAATCAATTAGTCTTCTTTCTCTATTAGGTAATTTCACTTGGTCTGGAGAGTTTTATAGATTTCTCAGTTTTTTTATTTTTTATTTTATTTATAAAAATGGGGTTAAGTCCACACTTAGGACTCGTTTGGTGGTCAGGATAAGATAAGAACAGATAGGATAAGAGAGCAGAATAGGAGTAGGATAGGATATTAGCAGGATAAGCTGTTATCTTATCCGACGTTTGGTGTCATTAGATAATCGACCTGATAAAGATTATAATTTTAGTATAATTTTAAATTTTTTTTTTTATTCGAATGTTTTCATATTTTATTTGATTTTATTTTTTTATAATTTTTAATTTTTTTAAATTATATAAAAAGACCAATTTATCCTTATGATAAAATTACATATAATTTTTAAAATTTTGAAAATATTGTTTAACTTAAATTAATTTTTTATAATTTTAAATATTCATTTTTAGTTTTTACTTTACATATAGTTAAATTATTAGAATAATTTTATATTTTTCAGTTTTTAAAATAATATAAATAACAAAATTAGCCTTGAGACAAAATAAAAATAATTTTTAAAATTAATTATTAGTATTTTATTCTTTTAAATATTTTATATTTATTATACATTGTTTTGGTAACCATGTTATATTTTATTATACTTTAATTATTTTATATTTAAAATATTTTTTTATATTATATTTTAAATCACCTTATCATATCCTGTTGAGTTCTAACCCAACTCTCTCTTCAGGATAGAATTTGAACTAAATAGACAGGATAAGATAAGTGATAGGATTGATTTATCCTATCCTGCTAGTTCACCAAACAATAGTTTCAGACAGAATATGATAATTTATCTTATCTTGTCTCTCTTATCCTGACCACCAAACGAACTCTTATGGTCTTTTCGGGTTGGACACTTCAAAGTTTCCAGCTTGTACATATATCTTGCTTCCTTAAATTACTCATAAATGTTACTTGCTAATTAATTAAAAGTTTAAGATATTCTTGACACTATATTCTAATCCCTACGAACAATTTATTCATCTCTTGGACAGAATTTATATGTTCGTGAATTACATTATAAACAAATAGTATAAAAACTAAAAAGTGATGCAGTAACAATTTTGACTTGCCAATAATATTAGTCAAGAGTGAGGCTGGAACGAGTCAAGCTTAATTGAGAATTGTTCGGCTTGGCTCGTAAGCTCGAATTATATGAACTAAAAATTAAAGTGAAACAATATAAACCAAATGAATTAGGGTAGTTTATGAACAAAACTTGACTCCAATCCTTTCTCTTCAATATTTTTTTCCAATTCCTTTAATCACCATTCATATGTCTATTAATTCAATTAAGTGGACTTAAAATAATAAATGAAAGATGATTAAAGGAGTTGAAGGACAAGAGTTAAAGTCAAGTTTATATATATATATATATATATATATATATATATATATATATATAGAGAGAGAGAGAGAGAGAGAGAGAGAGAGAGAGAGAGAGAGAGAGAGAGAGAGAGAGAGAGATCAACTTATACCAAGTGTAAGTTTTTTTTAACTTACACTCATTTTTAACTGTTAGATCTACTTTCATCTAATGGTTACTTTTAATGAAATAATCTCAACCATTAGATGAAAGTAGATCTCATGGTTGAAAATGAGTATAAGTCAAAAAAGACTTACACTGATATAAACTGATTCCCCCTCATATATATATATATATATATATATATAGACAATGCATGAATTAAACAAGTCGAGTAGTACTTGACTTAAGTCCAACTCATTTGTTTAACGAGTTAAATTTTTAGTTAAAGTTCAACTCATTTAGTTTATGAATCAAGTTCTTCGAGTTAATTAATCAGTTGAGTCTCAAACTAATGTTGAGTTAGTCCAGTTCATTAATAACCCTAATACTGAATAGTGTTTTGCTTGGAGACACCTATTGAGTATAATAAAAGATAGTACTTCAATTTGAATAAGCAAGAAAATGTCAAAGCTTATAACAAGAATATTTGAATATAATTTGTTTTGTTTTCGTAGTTTAAAAAATTCTAGAAATCATAAAACAAACCAAACACTAAAAAAGACTTCTCGCAAACCATATTATACACGCAGATATTGATAGAAATCAAACCAACTTGATTTAGTTGAGTCTGATTATACAAGGACTGACCAAATAAAAAAATTTGACTGATTTCCACGAATTACATCACCAAATAAAAGTAATATTGTTTTCTGATACAAAGAGAAGAAATATTGTTTATAATTAATTCTTACAAGTCATTGCAAATGCAACTAGCTTAGATGACATTCTGTAATTATTTCACTGCATGCATAATGAGAAGTGTGGTAAGAAACTAAATTTGAATTCGATTAAGCGATTATGATAGGGTATGATGATTCAAGAACATCAAAGATTAGACGAAACGTGGTGGATCCTACTCTGCATACTCTAGCCAAAGTTTGTCCTATACCAAGTTTTATAAAACAGCTTGTTGAAGGAACCGATGAGATTTATGTAGAACAACATTTTCATGTAGTTTTCTTTATTAACATACTTACTGTAAAAAAAATTAAAAATTCTTTTTTATTTATGAAGATGAAATTTAATTAGCTAAAATGCAAGGAAAACTATGAGTCATATACAGAAAATACCATAACTTCCTAAACTTACTAAATCATGTATATTTATGTATATTGACCTTATTTTATATGCGCAGAAAACCTTTTATAAAAAATCAATTTACATAATTTGATAATTTCAAAAAGTCATGTTGAAGAATTTTAAAGTTTGAGAAGTTTTCATCACATGATACGTACTAGAAGAAAGTTCCTTCCATTTTAATTAATTTAATCTCAAAATTTCACATTTATATAAAAATATTTAACAATTAAAGGAAAATGCTTAGTGTAATATAACACTCACATCGAATACGTGACAAAATTAAAATATAATGTATAAAAAATTAAAAAAATTGCTCAATGATAATTAAATAATAAAATTTATATAATATAAAATAATATATGAGAAAGTATTTATGTCAGCAACATTTCGATGCACGCTCTATCTCAGCATGCTCTTTCTGGGCAGTACTAGTAGCTGTGGTGGACACGTGCGATATATGTCAACTTACTTAGCTGAAGGTGGTGTAGCTGTAGCATTCGTATGTATTTATGAATTAATTATGATTTTTTTTTTACAAATTATGGCCTTATTAATGCAGACGTTTTGAATAAAGATTACTTAATTGAATTCAAGTCAGTCATGACTACAATAATTTTATTATATAAATAAAGTGATTAACAAATTAATTAAGATAACGGTAAGAAAAGATAAACAAGATAATAGATAAATTCAAATTAAATCATAGAATAAGATAAGCTCTTATCTTTTATTCTACACCTTCTTCAAATTGGAAGACATTATGTATAACATTCTATTACCGGTAACTTAGTATATCAAGTATATATTTAGATAAGTAGTATTAATTATGTTACTTTTAATTTAAATATCATACTAATTCATATCATTTAAGCAAATAATAATAAAAACTTTGTAAAAAATTAAAAGTTATACATACATTTTTACCTCAAAAGTGTTCATTGTGTACATAAACTTTTTTGTACAAACTAAAATAGTGTAAATAAATACAAGCTTTCACTACAAAACATAAAAATTAAACTACTAGTCTTCATACTTTTTCTTCTTTCCTTTTGAAGAGCTTCTACCTAGATTTACATGGTAACAAACGGGGTGAGAAATCACATTTTTCAGTATAAGTAACTAATACCAGCAGTTTAAACATTTGCAATGAATAGACCAAACTATTACATAAGAATATATGCCTCCACTCTATGCAATATTCAAAATGTAATCTATATCTTAACTTGAACTAAAACAAACAATGATATCAAATAACCGTCCATACAATCGTATGATACTATTTAGCATGACAACCATCCGTACAGTTGTCACTAAAGACAAATGCAATACAAACATAACAAGAATACAAATTCCAATCAAACAAGGATTAAATAATGCAATGATGAAATAATGTATGATTATGCTCAAAGAATGATGTATGATAGTGTGAATGCAGTGTAGTGAAACTTGGCTATTCCCCTGGGTAGGGAGGGAATCTAGTACAATAACAAGTAACCCCTATAACTTACCAAGTAGGGAGGGAGTCTGCTATCATATCACGTAACCTTCTATAACCTGTCAAGTAGTATACCAAATAGTCTACCATAAACTGGGTGGACAAGTCCACCAAAACTGAGTGGATGTCTCCACTATCTGAACTCTAAGAATAACAAGTATGTGTAATATGTGATGCGTGTGTGTAAAAATGTAGCGCTACGTCTTAACTAACATAACCACCACATAACTTTATACTAAGTCCATCTTGCACTACTAACTCTGCCTCTCCTGTGTGAGAGAATTTCATGCACTACGACACTTAACCAATGCCAACTAGACTTAGTACACCTTCTAACCTTGCATTACTAACTCTACCTCTCCTATTTGAGAGTTTTTATGCATTATGACATTCACCCTTGCCAGCTAGGGTTTATGGCACTCAACTCTTGACAAACAAACTTAATTATCTTTTATCTAGTATCCCACATGCTCATCACTCCATAAGTGATATCTAATGCAACTGCATGTTCACTACAAGAAAACAACGATTTTGCGGCAGATTCGAATCCTCCGCAATTGCGACGGATTAAAATCTGTTTCAATTTGTGACAGATCTTGCGGCGGATAAAATTGCGGCAGATTTTTGTGACAGATTTTTTGCCACTAAAATTCTCCGGTGACTTTTTCGGCGTAAATTTTTTTTTTCAAATAAAAAAAAATGCGGAGGATAAATCCGCCGCAAATTCAGCCGCAATTAAAAAAAATTGCGGCGAATTTTTTCACCGCAAAATAGATCAGTATAATTAAAATTCCAAAAAATATTAAAACAATCTGCCGCTAAATCCGCCGCAAATCTAAATTTAAATTTGCGACTGAAAAATCCGCCACAAAATTTGATAAGTATAATAAAAAATTCTAAATAAAATATTAAAATAATTTGCGGTGAAAAAATCCGCCGCAAATTATGCCGCAATTCAAATAATACATTTGCGGCAGATTTTTCCGCCGCAAAAAATCCGCTGCAAAATTAAATCTACTTCATCTTCTTCCTTCTGCCATTTTTATTTTTCAGATGGTATTCTTTATCTAATTATCTCTCCTCTATCCCTTCCCCTTTCTCACTTCCCCTTTTAAGATAAAAGCTTTCATGAGCAACCTTCGTCATCTTCAAGACCTTGAGGTAGGGGGAAAATCTTGTTCTTGACTCACTTTTCTATTCTTTTCATTTTGTTCTTAAGTTGTGACTTGATGTAAGAATTGGGGTTTTGAGTTGTTTTGGCTTGTTTTGGCTTGAATCTTGTTAGAAAACTTGAGAATAACATGATTTGGTTTACTAGAGGCATGAGAACAGTTTTTCATTACTTGTATACCTTGATTTTCCATTTGAAATGAGAATTTGGAGTTTTGAGTTTTGAATAACCAAGGATGAGATTTATAGTGTTTTGATCCATTTTTAGCGAAATCTTTTGGTGTTTTATGTTCCCTTCATGTTTGTGAACTTATTTGGGACTTAAACTCACCTAGAAACTGGATTGGAGTGGCCAAAATCCAAGATTTTGGTCAATGGAACCATAACTACAGTTCTGCAAAACTTCTGTCCCAAGAACACGGCCCGTGTCCGAATACACGGGTTGGGCCATGTCCCTCTCTGCCAGTTCAAATCTAGTGGAAACGTGCAGACAGAGCAGGACACGGGTGTATCCGTGTCAAAAAACACGGTCCGTGTCAAAAAACACGGCCCGTGTTTCAAGATATAATGAGAATTAGCTTTTGTGCTCTTCATGAAAGTTGTAGCTCTTTCTCTTAACTTTCCAAGGACACCTAATTCACTTCATTTTGACATACGTAGCTCAAGTTATGCTCATTTTACTGAGCAAAGGTCAAGGGTTAAAATTGAAAAAAATGCCAAAATGTAGTTTTGGGAAAAACTAGTTTTCCTAAGTGTGGGGACCTTTCTTGTATGCATTTATAAGTGTGATGAGACTTTAGTAAGAGTGTTTAATAAAGTTTATTCGTGATGCATATAAATCAATTGTTATCCTAATAGATAAGTTTAAAGATTAATTGATGAACATATATGATTGGAAATATTTGGAATTGTGGCAATTGTTGGGAATCTATTAAATGTAATAAACGAAATAGAATGGTACTCCTTTTTAAAGAAGGCTATGGCTAGTTCAGGTACAAATGAGATTTCTAGCTTAACTTTTATTTAGAAATCACATCAAGGTGACTCTTATTAGAAAGGTATTATAAACATTTCTTGTTCTTATTTATAAATGGAGTATGTCAGAAATGAAAAGACGAATTATTTTGACTTATGCCACTTTTCTATTTAATAATTAAGTAACTTGTTTTATATACAGTAATTGGATTTATTATGAGATTATGTTGTATAAATCTATTATTGAGAATTTCAAATTCTCACCCCAACTTCTTATTTTCATGGTAAATCCAGTATATGATCAAAGCAAGAGCGAAAGAAGGCATTGAAGACTTTGTATAAATCCAGTTTGTGTTTTTGTTAAAACTAGCATCACGTTGCATTTTGTGACACCTTGAGGAGGAGATCTCCAACTGGTGCGGTGTGGCAGTCTCCAACAGGTTTGATCTACTCTTTGTTTCACCCTTTCTTCTTTTTGATTGGTGTTAATTAACATGCATTGCTTTTGCTTAGTCTTTTGTTAAAAGTTAGGCTTGGTATAATGTATGCATTGGATTTAGACTTTTATTGGAGAACACTTTTGTATTTTTGGCTTTCTAAATTGACCACATTAGTGGAGAATACTAGTTGTTTCGATTGAAATATTTATACATGTATAATTTTAAAATATATTAATTATGTAACATATGTTGTGCATTTTGCATTTTTGTATTTTGATTTAAGTATAAAATTATCATTGCAGAAAATGATAGTTCCAAAAAATCGTAGATGGTATTTTGATTTGCGGCGGATTTATCCTTCGCAAATCTCCTTTTTTCTTGTAGTGGTTGTCTAGGGAGCTAGATACCTAACCATGGCAATCCATTGGCTATGGATGCACAAAGTCACTTTATTTTCCCTTATATGCCACTTGGTCTTCATCTATAAGGAATACCCTCTCTAGTGCCTCAACACCCTCTGTTAGCCATAAACGAAGGTTTCTAACACATAGGGGACTCAACTCATCAAAACAAGCATTTTGGTGAGTTTTAGGCCCTCACGCCGCGGCAAGACGTTGGCACGCCGAGGCGCCCTACTCTTGGGTTTTTGAATGATGCACCTCATGCCTCGGTGTGACCCCCTCACGCTGCGACACACGAAGCAGAACTAGACTCACGCCGCAGCGCTCAGCAGAAACTGGATTCAACAGAATTTAAGTACTATTCCATTAGAACTTTACTCACTTCCAATCATCCAAGATTGGTTTCCTTGTGACTTCCAACTTCAATATAGACCCCTAAACTTGTTATAACTCTCATACAACCTATTTATTCACTTAGGCATACATTTAGGTTCAAAAACCACCATAACTCCATCCACCACAAAGTTCCTCATCTATGAACCCTAATGGTTGATCTTGAGCCATAAATGGTCATCTTACACTAATTAAGCTGAAAACATACTAACCTAGCCATTGAAATTAAGAACCAAGTCAAAAACATAGATTTGGATTCCCAAACCCTTACTTCCATTCATGAACCCTATGTTTATCCATGATGAACAATGAGAAAAGATGAATAGAAATTCCTTACCTCTTGATTGGATGAAGATATTGAAGCTTTGCTCTTGCTATTGGATCTTCCTCTTTACTTTGATTCTTGATCCTCTAGCTTTTCTTCCTTTTTTTCTCTTCTTTCTCTTATTTCTCTTTTTTTTCTTCTCTGTTTTCAGCCTCTGCCGTAGGAAGGAAAGAAAATAAGAAGCAAAAGTCTAACTTTGCTTCTTATAAACTAACCACTAATGTAGTACTAAAAATTCTGATATACTATGAACACTTAGATTCCTCCAAATCTAGTATTCTAACTTCCAACAAGTTTGAAATAAATCTTAAGATTCATTAAAAATCTTATTTCACATTTATCTTACATTTTTATATCTGCTATGAGTCAATCCGATATTAAAATACACAACCAGTATGCTTAAAAATGTCAAACTAACTCTGATTACCTTGAAACTTTTAACTATACCTTACTTAACTCCTTTGTGACCTAAAAATAAATTATTCATATATATTTCCCTTAACTAAGCAATTTATGCTACTATCTGGGTCATTTTAAGTTATTTTTCACACTCGGGGTTGCAACAAAGTGCCTAAATTAATCCAGTTTGTCACAAAACTTAATTGACATGCTAAACAAGTAATATATTACCTTTATAACTAATTACAAGCCTAATATATTTTTTTAGAATATTACACTATGTAAAGGCCAAATTTGACTTATAGCACTAGAAGTAGATATCTTGGAATTGGTGGGCCTAAAAGGTGAACGATGTAACACCCCAAAATTTTCAATCTAAACAAGTAATTTTGAGTTAATGTAATTTCATTTGTTTAGTGATTTCTCGAAAGTCTTTGTAAAATTAATTTGATTATTCCGTCACTTATTTGATCGTTTTGAGTGATTTATTTCAAGAAAATAAAAATTTCGGTAGGAAAAACGTTACGTAATTTAATTTTTACCGGCAAGTAATTAATTTACGTGTCGATTGATATTTGTGAATTTTTTATTTTTTGTGATTTTATGTGATTTTGAAATTTTTATGGTTTGTGGGCCCCACGAGGTATGTGGGCCAAGTGAGATCCCAAGCAAAGTGAAAAATTTTTTACACGCATAGAAAAATTTGTCTTGTTTAGGGGAGAGATCTTACTTAGGAATCCTAAAAAGCGCTTTTTAGAAAATTTCTTGATCTTGTATTTTATCTTTATTTAATTATCGACGATGATAAAAATACAAAAAATATTATTTGTAGGATACAAGACTAAATATTATATTGCGTAGTCAACAAAGAGAAGACTTGATTTATACCCTTGGATGAGAATCTTAGTTTGAATATTAACTATTGATTTAATCAAAGTTAAAAACAAACTTAATAAAGATTTAATAACCATTGATTTAATCAATGTGTGAGATAAGCTTAGTTGGAAGGCTTTGATATCAACCATAGATGTAATCAAAGGTGTAGAATTGGTCTTGAAAAATTTTATAACCATTATTTAGATTAAATCATGCATGAGATTTAATCTTAAAAAGAATAAAGACCATTTATTATGGATGAAGAATTAATCAATGGTGGAAATTTGGTCTTCTAAATGAAGACTAATTAGAACCCTCGGATTTAAAGTTTGAAGAAGCAATCTTGACCATTAATTTTGGAGACACATCTAATGGTTAAAAAGGAGAAAAATCCATACTAGATTAAGTCTTCTAACCTACCTAAATCTACCTAAATCCTAACCATTGAATTAATCAATGGCTAGAAATGCTTCAAATGGTGGCAAATAATGAAGACAACTTTATTGAATGTTATGAAGAGAAGGTGATGGTTTTGGAGTGTTTAGAAGTGAGACAAGCTTTATGTCATTTTTGTGTCTTGGTCAGTTAGACATCATAATGTTTTGATTTTTTGCACTCAAGAAGAATGCAAGAAGGGACTACGAATTTGGTGCTTCATGAAGGAGTTTGGAAGACCATAATTGCGCTGCTTTAGTCATTATTAGTTTCCTTGGTCTTCATTGATTCATTTTCAAGAAGAAACTTAAAAATTTTCTCTCCATCTCCTTTCTTCTCAGATTTTGGCCAAGCCCTCCAAGAGCACCTTCCATCACTCAAAATTTCATCCAACTTGATTTTCTAAACCTAAACATCATTCTAAGAACATCTCTACAGTTATGAGTTTTTCCAAAATCATTCATCTTGATCTTCAAATTCAAGCTTCAAGTTTCTATCAAAAATCAAAAATTTCATCTTTGTTTCAAGAGAAACCATTCGGTTATCTACCCTAAAATCACCATCCAATCTCTTTTAATTTCATCCAACTTTAGATCTTGAATCTCCATGATATTCTAAGCAACTTTCATGTTGGAGATTTTCTCTAAATCATTCATCTTCAACCTTGTTCTTCAAGCTAAAGATTGAAGCTTTAATGGTGAAATTTGGTACTCTTCACTTTTCTTTTGATTTTCAAGGTTCTAACCATGATTCTAATCCATGGTTTTCTTATTCAAGTCTTGTATATTAATTATTTGTGTGTTTTATTTTGTATTTGAGAAGCCTTGGTGGTGAAGGACTTGGAAAAAGAAGCGAGATCAAGAACCTTTGAAGGATCTTCAAGAGGTAAGAGGAGATCCATCTCACCAACCAAGCATGGTGGTGAGAGATGGTATTTTATTTGATGGATGTGGAATCCATGTGAGATTCATATCCATGGTCATGTAATTAATTTGTGGGTGTTTATGAGCTTTGATTAATTTTCTATGCTTGATATGCTTTGCATGATTTTATAGCTTTGATGATATGTTTGATATGCTATACATGCTTATATGGCTTTAATGGTATGTTTATATTATTTATGATGAAATATATATGTATATGCCATGACTTGATGGTGAAAAGGAAATTGGTTTTTGGCTCCAATAACAAGGAAGAGCTACGGTTTTGATGCCCTCTTGATTAGGGTTTATGTTGAAAAATTTCAAGAACAAAAGAATTGATTTTTGAGTACTTAGAACATGGTGAATTTGAACAAGACACCTCAAAATAGGTGTTTACTAATTAATATTTTCATGGAAGAATAAAATTGGATTGATTTGAAGAATATGAAAAATAAACAAAGGGTTTGTTTTTCAAGAGAACATGAACACAATTTTAGAAGGATTTTTATTGATTTATTTTGTGTACAAAGTTCCTAAGTATTTTTCTAAACATGAGTTTTAAATGAAAATAACAATGTTGATTTTGAGGATTTGCAAAGAAAGTGAAAAAGGATTTGCAAAAGAAAGTGAAAAATGAATTTGAACAAATGGGTTTGGTTTTATGACCATAAGTCTTACGGTTTTGAAAAACAAAATTTAATGGTTTTGTTTGTGTAAAACCATATCAATTGAGAAGGAAAAATATTTGATGGTTTCAATAATCAAGTACTACGATTTTCAAAACTTGTAATGCCGTTTTATAAAACAAACTAATTTTTGAAGTGGAAATGTAATTTGATTTAATACAAAGAATTTGGAAAGGAATCGAGATTTTATCACTTGGGAAATGAACTTTCATAAAAAGATGAAAAGAAAATAAAAAAAGGGTTGCAAATTGTTTTAAGCCTCATTTTGTTTTAAAGAAAATTGATTTGGGAAAAATGAAAAAAATATAATAATTTAACGTCTTCTAACATATGAATCATTCTTTGGAATTTTGGAGAGTGATTTTGTGAAATATATTTTGGAAAGGTTTTCTTAAAAGAGAAAATGTGAAAAAATGACATTGGAAATGATATTGAGTTTTTGAAAGTCCAAAATAATATTTAGAATATTGAGGTATATTTTACGTAGTTTTCAAAATGACGTTTGGAATATTAAAGAATGTTTTGCGATAGGAAAAATAATGAAATTATGGTGAAAACGTTTTACGTGATCTTAAAAACGCGATGATTTTTAAGCTTCACGCGATTTGAAAAATTTTAAGTATTCCTACGTGACTTGAAAAATGTTTTAATATTTCTACATGATTTGGTGTATGTTTAAATATTTTACGTGATTTGAAATACCATTGAAAATCACTACGTGATTGAACAACAATAGAATATTTTTACGTGATTGTGAAAATAACGAAAAATCATTATGTGATTTGAAAAGTGTTTTAAATATTTTGAAAATAAAAGAAAATGATTTACGTGACATGTGACGTAAAAGAAAGATTTTTAAGTTACGTAATTTTGAAACAGTGGAAAAATATTATGGGATTTGATAAACGTATATTTTTACGTGTTTACGAAAAACGTTGAAAAATTAGTACGTGATTTAAAAGTCAACAGAAGAGTTGCGGCAGATTTGAAAAACGTAATGAAGTGTTACTGAGATTATGAAAATATAACAAAAACCTTTTAGAATTTTGAAAACGTAATGAAGTTTACGGTATTGTGAAAATATAACAAAAATGTTTTAGAATTTTGAAAACGTAATAGAAGTTACGATATTTGAAAACGTAACAAAACATTTTTGGAATTATGAAAACGTAAATTAAAATGTTGCATGAATTTTGTAAAAACACGGCGAAAGTGTTTTATAACTATGAAAATGTGATAACATGATTTTTCATTGAAAATACAAATATGATTACTTGTTGAAGCTTGTGATTGGTATTATACCTGTGATTGGTATTTGGTGCATTATACATGCATTGGAATGGTCCGATGAGACTCGAATATGGCTGATTGCTTTAGGAGAAAACACACCTCTTGAGTGGGTGCGATATGCGTAGTGTAGGTCACTCGTTGACCTTGGGGGCATCGGGTGCGGGTTGCCTACAAATGGACAAGTGAGTCGCTCTCTCAGTAACCGTAGGTTAGACCGACGCGACACACCGATGATCCTGACCGAGACACTATTCTTAATCAAGATCTGATAAAGATTGTCGTGTATATGCTAGATGTGCAAAAATCAAAATGAGGATTATAGCACGTGGTCTGAGGCATGAGGTACCGACAGATTCTTTTCGATCATTTCTCCGACCTGAGTTTAGCTCCATGGAGTAGGAAATCGAGTCTTGTGTACATGCATAAACTGAACATTTATATCTGTGTGATATATATTAATTGAGGAATATTGGCTATGACAATTGTTTTGAATACATGGATGATGATGATGATAATCTTTGAAGGCATTATCATAATTGTTGTTTATGATAATTGAATTGATATCTCGATTGGATGATGATAGTTGATTAATGTTGATAGCATGATTTTAATATTGTATCCGTGTAGTAACCATAATGATGATAGCATGATTGTAATTATGATAACTGTATAATATTGTTGTTTGTGTTATCTCTCATTCTTGCCATGTTGATACTGGTGTAGGTGATCTCACCTCTTTGTTATGTTGTTTTTGCTATGTACGTATTATTAAAATTATACGAAGAAGAAGGAACGAGTTGTCTTAGACATAGCGGGTGACAAATACCTCTACGTTTGAGACAACATCGAGAAATGACCTTGCCGACAAAGTGTTGAAATGGAAAAGATGTTTGAGGACAAGGAACAGACATAGAACAAATGTCGATGCTTCAAGATGGACATTCCGATGGACACTCGAGATTGGGGACAACAATAAAGGAGTGGACATTCATGACTTGTTGGGGAGCAAAGTGTTGACAAGGAGTAGAGTTCGATGTATCAAGTTTGATACGGGAGAAGGAACAAGTATGTTAAGTTTTCATCGTTAGTGTTACATCGTCTTTATTAAGTAGGAACAGTAATGGGTTTGCTACTTGTGGAAAAGAAAGAACAAAAGAGTCATCAATTTATATTTCTCTTTAAATTGTGTGTCAATATTGAATAATGAGTAATTGAAATATGATTACCTAATATTTTCAAAAATTTAAGTGTCAGTAGAAGAAAGAAATTTTTAAAACCATATTTTTATAATTCAAACTTGTGTGAACTTCTTTTCAGATTATGAGTCGGGAGTCGGAAAATGTGATGCCCTAGAGAGGGTGTTACAAACGACATATTAAAGTGTCAGCTAGATTGAGGGATGCTCAAGAAGATGACTTGTTGGCAAGGCGACAATAGTGAATGTGATCGAACCTTTTTCCAAGTGAGATGCACATTCAAGGGGAAAAGATCATTAGGAAAAGCGCTGGAGTATTCTGATAAAGCCACCGCGGCTGAGAAGCAATGAAGTTTCTCCATCAATAAAGTCACCAAAAAGATTTTGGTTTTAGATGTGGCATTAGCCATTGAAATAATCTCTATGAGTCGATTTATTAATCATGCATGGGCAAGACTATTATACTTTTGCCAATGGAAGTAGTTCGGATTGGGTTGAACCAAAAGTATGAGTTTTCAAGTGCCATAGTAGTAGCAATCCATTGCATATGTGTAGTAATCCATTAGAGGTGGTGGATGTGTTTGTTGTCCTTAAGTTATATATGTTAGCTATGAGAAGTTTTGATACATGAAGACCCTTTTAATTGTTAGCGTGATCAATTATAGATTTTGATTGATCACGATTATTTTTAAGATGATTGTAATTGATTTAATCTAGAATTAGATTAATTTAGTACATAATTATATTTTATTATTTTCTTTTATGTACAACAGTCTTCTTGTATAAATAGATGTTAGCCCCCATGTATTAATTCATTCATATACACAAATTAACAATATGTATCTCTCTATTTATGTTTCTAACTTAATATCAGAGAGTCTAGGCTCTCGATCCAATCCTACATTCTAGACTCCATACTCCATACTACATCCCAAATTTCAAATTCCACACTCCAAACTCCTAGAAACTTCATACTCCATATTAGATTCCAAACATTATTCTGGATTTGTCAGTACCCATATGTTTCTGCCAATTTTCAGCCACATAAGGGAAGATAATGTATAAGATGAGGAAGTCATGTGATTACTGTAACACCCTCCCTAAGGTATCACCTTTCTGACTCCCGACTCATAATCTGAAAAGAAGTTCACACAAGGTTTGAGTTATAAAAAGATGGGTTTTAAAATTACTTCTTTACTGAAACGTAAATTTACTGAAAATATTAGGTAATATTGAAAATCATATTTCAACTATTCATTATGCAATATTGACACCAATTAATATTTCACAATTTAAAGAGGAATATAAAACTAACAGACTCTTTTTTTTTTAACAGTAGCAAACCCCATGACGGGTCCTACTTAATAGCATGGTACAACACTAACGTTAAAACTTAACATACTTATTCTCATTTGTATCCATCTTGTTGCATCGACATCCGTTCTATATCTGTTCTTTGTCAATAACTTTTGCACACCTTCGAGTCCCGAATGTCCACTCCTTATTGTTGTCACCAATCTCGAGTATCCATTGCCTCAATGTCTAAGACAACTCGATCATTCTATTATTTGATTTTAACAAGACAGACACAAAAAACAACATAACAAAGAGGTGAGATCACCTACGCCAATACCAACATGGCAAGTGACACAGAGATACACAAACAAGAATATCATACGATATGTCATACCGTAATTTCAATAATGCACTCAACATTAATCAACTATCATCATCATACTATTAACATTATTATCATCACACAATAATCACAATAATGCCTTCAACATGATTATCATCATCATCATCCAAGTATTTCAAAACAATTGTCATACCAATATTCCTCAATTAATATATATCATGCAGATATGGACACTCAAATTTATGCATATGTTATGCATGTACAATAGACTCGCTTTTTCAAAAACAACTCCATGGAGGTTTTCACAATTTCGAGGAGAATCTTCTGTCATTAATCGTCACTTTTAAATTTCAAAGACAATCTTCCAGCTTGTTGAAAAGAATCGTGTTCTTGTCGGGTATCGTCAATGCGTTACGGATTCTGCATTGCCAAGTGACACAGTGTACTCGCCACCGTCCACTTGGTCGACCGCCGCTTCGACGCCCCAAGATCCATCATAGATCTCACTATCAATTCTCATTCCCTCTTCAACCACAAGGGTCATATACAATGCACGAATATATCCATGCAAGTCCAACCCCAAAGGGCCAAATCTTTTCAATTTCATTTGTTCAATGTATCATATGCCTCAACGCATATTTTTTCCCAATGCATGTATAATGCACCAAATCCAATCACAAGCATCTCTTTCCAATGCATATAAAATGCACTAAATTATACTGTATTTTCAACAGCAAAAATCATGTTATCACATTTTCATAGTTATAAAACACTTTTGTCGTGTTTTCAAAATTGCGTAATATTTCTCGTTTCATTTTCACAATTCCAAAACGTTTCATTTTACGTTTCACAATTCCAAAATGTTTATATTACGTTTTCAAAATATCGTAACACTTATGTTACGCTTTCAAAATTCTCAAACATTTCATTATATTTTCATAATACCGCGACACTTCACAGACTTTTAAAACACGTACTAATTTTTTTAACGTTTTTTCTTAATCGCGTAAAAATATCGTTTTTCAAAATCGCATAATATTTTTTCATCAAGCTTTCAAAATCGCGTAACTTAAAAATCATTCTTTTAAGTCGCATAAATCATTTTCCATCATTCTCAAAATATTTAAAACACTTTCCAAATCACATAACGATTTTTCGCTATTTTCACAATCACGTAAAAATAATTCATCACTTTTCCATCACGTAGTGATTTTTCAATAGTAATTCAGATTACGTAAAATATTTAAACGTAATTCAAATCACGTAGAAATAGTTCAACATATTTAAAATCACGTAGAAATATTTTTCCATATCACATAACTTAAAATCACGTTTTTAAGATACGTAAATAATTTTTCACCACAATTTCATTACGTAAAAATATTTCTTGACCTTTAAAAATTCTTTTTAACTTTTCTCAAAATAATATAACTTTATACTTCATTTAATATATTTTCTTACTCAAGAAAATATTTTTCCACAGTTCTTTACTCAAGAAATTCTTTTTCAAAATATAATTCACAAAATCATTTTTTTCCAATGATATAAATCAACGTTTCAAAAGTTTAAGAATTTCCTAATGTACTTCAAAACTCGAAAATCAATTATACGTCAGTAAATTTTCAAAACACCATTATATTCTCCATTTTTCTCAAATCAATTTTAAAATCAATTCTTCAAAATAAATTGAAGTTCAAACATGTTCAACCTCTTTTGTCTTTTGTTTACAAAATTCTCTCAAATGATAAAAATACTCTAATTCCCTTTCCAAATTCCTCAGTATTAAATCAAGTTACGTTTCACTTTAAAAAAATCACTTTGTTCATAAAAATCAAGACATTACAAGCCTTCAAAAACGTAGAAATGACTATTGAAACCATCAAATGTTTTTCCTTCTAAATTGATATGGTTTTTACACAAACAAAACTATTAAAAATCCTTTACAAAAAAATTTCGTAAGACTCTCTTTGAAAATCAAATCATTTGTTCATTTTCAATTTTTCACTTTCTTTGCAAATCCACTTTCACTTTCTTTACAAATCCTTTTTCACTTTCTTTGCAAATCCTTAAAATCATCATTGCTATTTTCATTTAAATCTCATGTTTAGTAAAACACTTAGAAACTTTTTACACAAAATAAATCAATAAAAATCCTTTTAAAACCGTATTCATGTACTCTTTGAAAAATAAATTCTTTGTTTATTTTCCTTACTTTTCTAAACATCCATTTTCATCATTCAAGAAAATATTAATTTTGTGAACACCTATCTTGAGGTGTCTTGTTCAAATCCACCATGTTCTAAGTACTCAAAAATCAATTCTTTTGTTCTTGAAAATTTTCAACATGAACCCTAATCAAGGCATCAAAACCGTAGCTTTCTTCCTTGGCTATTGGAGCCAAAAATCAATTTCCTTTCCACCATCAAGTCATGGCATATACATATATATTTCATCATAAATAATATAAGCATACCATCAAAGCCATAAAAGCATGTATAAGCATATCAAGCATATCATCAAAGTATAAAATCATGCAAAGCATATCAAGTAGAAAATTAATCAAAGCTCATAAACACCCACAAATTAATTACATGACCATGGATATGAATCCTCACATGGATTCCACATCCATCAAATAAAATACCATCTCTCACCACCATGCTTGGTTGGTGAGATGATCTCCTCTTACCTCTTGAAGATCCCCAAAAGTTTCTTGATTTGCTTCTTTTTCCAAGTCCTTCACCACCAAGGGCTTCTCAAATACAAAACAAAATACATAAAAATTAGTATACTAAGCTTGATTGAGAAAACCATGGATCAAACATGGTTTAGATCATGAAAAAGAGAGAAGAAACGAAGTTTCCTTATACTTCACCTCAAAAACCCAATAACATGGATCTTGAAGAAACTCCTTGAAGATGAATGATTTAGAAGAAGTCTTCAACATGAAAGTTGCTTAGAATATCATGGAGATTCAAGATCTAAGGTTGGATGAAATTAAAAGAGCTTGGATGGTGATTTTAGGGGTTTTGACCGAATGATATCTCTTGAAGAACAAAGATGAAATTTTTTATTTTTGATAGAAACTTGAAGCTTGAATTTGAAGATCAAGATGAATGATTTTGGAAAAACTCAACTAAAGATGTTCTTAGAATGGTGTTTAGGTTTAGAAAATCAAGTTGGATGAAATTAAAAAGTGATGGAAGGTGTTCTTGGAGTGCTTGGCCAAAACATGAAGAAGGAGAGAAATGGAGAGAAAACTTGCAGAACTTAGCTTCTTGAAAATGTCTAATGATGACCAAGGATGGCAATAATGGTCTTCAAACTTTTTCCTATGTCCTAAAGCTTCTCAATTTCGTGGCTCCCCTCCAATGCATTCTCCTTGGAGTGCAAAAATCAAAAGTAAGCCATTATGATGTCTAACTTGACCAAGACATGCAAAAATGACATAAAGCTTGTCTCTTTGTCTTCTAAACACTCCAAAACCATCACCTTCTCTTCATAATGCATTCAATAAAGTTGTCTTCATTATTTGCCACCATTTGAAGCATTTCTAGCCATTGATTAATTCAATGGTTAGGATTTAGGTAGATTTTTAATTTTAGAAGACTAAATCTAGCGCATTGGATTTTTCTCCTTTAAATTCTAAACTTTAGATGTGTCTCCAAAATTAAGGGTCAAGATTACTCCTTCAAACTTTAAATCCAAGGGTCCTAATTAGTCTTTGCCATTTTAGAAGACCAAATCTCTACCCTTGATTAATTCTTCATCCAATAGACATAAATGGTCTTTGTTACTTTTTAAGATTAAATCTCCACCCTTGATTTAATCTAAATCCAATGGTTATAAGTGGCTTTTCATTTTTCAAGACCAATTCTACACCTTTGATTACATCTATGGTTGATATCAAAGCCTTCCTAACTAAGCTTATTCTCACACCATTGATTAAATCAATGGTTATTATCTAAGCGCTTTTTATTAAGTTTGTTTCTTAACCTTTGATTAAATCAATGGTTAATATTCAAACTAAGTATTCTTATCCAATGGTATAAATCAAGTCAAGCTCTCTTTGTTGACTATGCAGTATAATATTTATTCTTGTATCCTACAATTAATATTTTTACTGTATTTTTATCATCCAATAATTAAATACAGTATAAAACTCAGTACAATAAAATTTTAAAAACTGTTTCCTGGATTCAGGTTTAGTAAGATCCTCTGTCTCCGTCTAAACAGTACAAATTTTTCTATGTGTAGAAAAATTTTTCACTTTGTGGGACCCACCTAGGCCCACATATGGCCACCTGGGCCCACATACACCTCGTGGGGCCTACAAACCATAAAAATTTCAAAATCACACATAAAATCACAAAAATTAGAAAATTCACAAATATCCAATCAGATTACGTAAATTAATTACCTAACGGTAAAAATTAAATTACGTAAAGTTTTCCTACTAAAAATTTTTATTTTCCGACGCGGAGTAAATCACTCAAAACGATCAAATACGCTGACGGAATAAACAAAATAATTTTACAGTGCACAGAAATTACTAAACAATAAAATTCTGTTAACTGTCAAAATTACTATTTAAGAGATAGGAAATTTGGGATGTTACAATTACAACATGCAAAATCAAAATGCCAATGATTATTACCTGAGGTAGTGGCTAAGACAGCAGGAGTATTACCAAATTGATAAAGGACTTGCTTAAGATCGAAGAGACTCGAGATCAATAGTGGAAAGGGAAATATGAGAATCTGAGGCATCGTTGACAACTGAAGTTGCAATTACAGGCTTGGAGGATGAACTAAGATGGGGTTGAGACTTTCCCTAATCAAACTTTTGTGGACGAGTAGAGTTTTGTAGACGACTAGGGCACTGCTTAATCGAATATCCTGAAACTTTGTAGTATCTGCATACTTGAGAGGGACAAATAGGAGCAATATAACCTATTTTCTTACAAATGTAACACTCTATAGTGAGACATTTAGCAAAAACATGACCATGTTTACTGCAGCGACTACAAAATTTGTCTTTCTGATGAGTAACTGCAAAAGTTAAATCTATTTTAGGTTGAAGAAGATCCAATCTAGTTTCTTCTGATTTTCAAACAAGAAAGTGCATCCCCAAGTGTAGGCAGAGGATCTTGATGTAGTAGGGAAGCTCGAATTGGCTCATAGTCATCAGTAAGAGCCATCAGGAACTGGATGAACTTGGTGCGATCACGGTACTCCTCATATAGTTCAGCATCACTTTTGTGTTTCCAGGTTGACTTACACAAAATCAGTTGATCACAGATAGCTTCCATCTGAGCCAGAAACTCATATTAAGCTTGGCTGGGATCTTGTTTCTGTTGATGGTATTTATTTATCTCAATCTAAATATGCTTCGGATCTTATTTCTCTAGTCGGTCTCTCCAATAGTCACATTGAGTCAACTCCTCTAGAACCTAATGTTAGGTTTACACCTCTAGATGGCACTATAATTGATGATCATACTCTTTATTGACAGTTGGTTGGCAGCTTGATTTATCTTACTATTACTCGTCCAGATATTTTATATGTTGTTCATCTAGTCAGTCAGTTTATATTAGCTTTGCGTACTACTCATTATGTTGTTGTTCTATGTATTATTCGATTTCATGAGCTTCATTTTTCAGTCAACTCTTTCTTGGTTCTCTAGGCTTATTCTGATGCTTATTGGGGTGAAGATCCTACTGATTGTCGATCCACACTGGCTACTGTATCTATCTTGGTGATACACTTATTTCATAGCAAAGCAAGAAACATACTTTAACTGCACGTTCTAGTATTGAAGCAGAATATCGGGCACTAGATGATATCATATTTGAAATACTTTGGTTATATTAGTTTCTTAACGACTTGAGTGTTTCTCAGTCCTCTCTCACTGCTCTTTACTGTGATAATAAGAATATTATTCAGATTGCTTATAATGATGTTTCTCATAATGATGTTTTTCATGAACACACCAAACATATTGAGATCAACTGTCACTTCATTTGTCAACACATTCTTTGTGGTAGTCTTCATCTCGTTTCAATTGACACTCTTGATCAGCCAGGAGATCTATTCACCAAAGCTCATCATTCTAGCCGCTTTCGTACTCTGGTTTCCAAACTCAAGTTGGTTTCTTCTACACCACTTGAGTTTGAGGGAGGATGCTAGCATGATCAATTATTGATTATAATTGATCACGATTGTTTTTAATATTATTGTAATTAATTTAGTCTAGAATTAGATTAATTTAGTACATAATTATATTTTTTTTTTGTAAAACAACATTCTTGTATAAATAGAGATTAGCCCTCCTGTATTCATTCATTTCGAAATATACACAAATTATTAATATTTATCTCTTATTTATAATTTTAACATTAATAAAGACCGATTAAACTCAAGTGAGTCATGACCATAATGATTCTATTATATATATAAAGTGCTTACACAATTAACTAGCAAATAAAATAAAATAACATCAATATAAGATAAATATAACCTAAGATAACATAAATAAATTCAAACTAAATCCTAGGATAAGACAAGCCCTTATCCTTTGTTCTATCAACATGGTTTAAGAGGTTTGGTTAAAATTTTGCATTTTCTTTGTGTATTTAATTATTATTATTTTTACTAAAAAGTAGAAGTAGAAAGTTAAAATAAATTTTATTTATTTATCAGAATATCCCCTCGCTAAATAGGTGATAGACTAATATCTTGGAATACGGTTAAGCGCTTAAGTAGAGATTCCTTCCAATAATATTATATTCATATATATAAATTTTAGAATCAAATGTCAAATTATATGCTTAAATTAAAATAAAAATTATTAAAATTATAATTCAAAAAATAGGTATGTTTAATCTTTTATTTTAGTTATAATGAATAATAATAAATATTTTTATATTTTTTATAAATATTACTATTCTCACACACACACACACACACACACACATATATATATATATATATATATATATATATATATATATATAATCTCATACCTAAATAATTTTTACTATATAATTATAATTCATCTCATATATTTTTTATACACCTGTTCCTTAATTCTATCATATATTTGAGGATTTGTACACCTTAAATTAAAAATATGCATTCAGCATTATTATTTTAAAACTTCTTTTGTACTCAGTATATTATAAAAATGCGTGCTATCACCACCGTCCTTCCTTTAAACTGTAATGTAATTCAGTTACAGGGAAGGACGGAGGCAAGCAGGCACCACACCATAGGCCACCAGTTGTAGAGGCCCCAAAACAAATGAAAAGAAAATTAGATAGCACGCACATTGAATTTTCACTTTATCGATTTCACAACCCCAACCCCAAACCTCCCCCCCATGAGAGATAGATTTGAAAGATCCTCATATCCCCACAAACAGCAACAAACAGCTCCTAGCAAGCTTTTTACAGAGACTGCCTTTTCCTTATTCGTACATATGTTACACTGATTATATTATTATAATGTAAATTCAATATTATTTTTTTATAAAGGAAATTGAATATTATTAATAATTAGTTCTCATGAATAATGAATACATGCATCCATGGCCACGCTATCCACATGAAAATACCAGTACATACATAATACATTGGAATATGGAAGTTCATGCATAATAATCAGATGACAATATACGTTGACTCTTGTAGAGTTCAAAGTTCAACCTCATCCTCATCCTCACACCCTCAATTATGTCCCCATTGATGCACATTGGCGTTGCCAAAACCAACGCAGTTTTAGCCTTTTTGCTATGGTTGACAAAATGATAGAGGTAGAAACATAGAAGAATTAAGGAAGCAAAGATGAAGTACTAGTTGGCAATCTCGCTCGTGACATTTCATTGACAAACGTGGGATTATAACTTAAAAAAGCTTTTTCTTAAGTACATTTGCTCGCTGGCTTAGGAGTGACTCGAGCTACGTGCTTCAGGAGAGTTGTGCACTAATTAACAGAGCTTTCTGCCCGATTTTGACATAACCCCTCTGGCAAATGTGGCCAGTGCCTCTAAACACATCTGTACTCTGTACTCACTACTCAGGTTTAATTAGTCACAAGGCCCTAATATTAGTCTACCCTACTAGATATTACAGCTTTATTTACTATAACTTTTTTGGCACTACTCCTCTCCTTAAGGGTTGGTTTGGTATCGCAGATAAATTTAATATCATTTAATAAAAAAGAATGAAGAATTATTTTTATTTGTTTGGTTACATAAAAATAATATATATGTAAATAAATAAAAATATATGTAAATATATGATTATATCCACAAAATTGTGTAAAGAAAATTGTGTGCAGCAAACAATTTTCTAAAATGTTTGCATATATCATATGTTAATATTCAATTGTCATTCGCACAAACACAAAATATATACCGAAACATAGTGTTTAAACTTTATTCTATATATCAAGATATACAGAAATTTTCTAAACAAACCCTCAGTCTTTACAATTGTTTTTTCACTTTAATATAAAAATGTTGCTATATTTTGCTCTTCTCCCTCCTGGTTGCTTTAGTAATGTCGTATGGTGAAGAGGCAACAAGAATGACTTCTTTACTCAATGGGAACAGCCCATAAGTTGACAAAACAAGCAAGTACAAATTGAAATTGACTAGCTATTGCCATCAATAATTAGTTATCAACGCGAGGACTAACAGTCACAGATTCCAAATAAGAGTAAAAAGAAGTGGAGGTAGGAATAAAATCACGGCATCAAACACGCTTCATCTTAAAGATTAAGGCTGGTGCCGTTTGTATTATGAGCTTAATTTGTTCCTAACAAGTTACATCTTAACTAGTTCAGTAATTTTCAATTACTGCTGCTAGCTAGTGTGTTACATAACACCGTGGAAGAATTCGTCCCAAATAACACCAAATGCAATATGATCGATATTAATCTATTCGAAGGTACAGGTATACAGCACATGTAGACATACATGATGTAGCGATGTGGTTGTGTGTACTTGATCTTCTTTTTTATTTAATTTTTGGCCACAGAAACAGTTGATCTCGATCACACGTAGGGTTACGTCTTCCATTTTCATTTGGTTGCTGTGCAGTATGGAGCTAGGAGGAGATAAAGAAAAAAAAAAGTAAAATTAATGTTAATTAACAAAAATAAAGTTAACAAAATATATATAACATTTAATATTAACCATTTACATACTTCTCTCAACCTTAATATATGTCTTTTATATATATTCGTCTTAGTCTCATTTCCCTTTCAACATGTTTAAAGTCGGGTAGGTTTCGATTTTGGATAGGACCATCTTAAGATCTGTAATTGTAAAGGGCCAACAAACGTTACAACTTCCCCCTATTAGGAGCACATTTAATAATCTTGCACATAGAAATTCCACTTGACCTATCCCATTTACGAGTGAATGATGACTCGATTGCCTTTTTTGGGATGAGGGAATCCCATAGGCTTACATGGGCATAGATGGCGACGGTTCTGATCGGATCTCCCTCACATCAATGGATCAAGAAAGGAGTAATTGGCAACCATCAATTTCACCAAAATTTGAAAATGGAAGCCAGAGTTTGAAGAGAGCTTTGGGATGTGGAGGATAGGGAAGCATAGGAAAAGATTCTAACTCAATTAGCTAACATAAGCCGAAAGAAATAGAAATATGGTAAAGGACAAAGGTGGTAAGCAGCAAGAGGAAAGTCTGCTCACTGAGATGTATTTTACTGACTTAAATACGTATCAGTCTGCGTAAGGCCAGCGAGAAGGAGTTGTCAAATCACCAAAGGTAAACTTGTTTATGACCTCTTTTTCATAAATATTATTATAATAATATAATATAATATAATATTTTATTTTATTATATGATGATGTTATTATGGAGTTTCTCTAGTTTCACTGGCTGTAGCTTCAATCTGGCGTTGAGCTAGTTGCCCTAAGGAGGCGGAGGAGGAAGAGTGGAGAGTAGAAAAAGTATTAGGGCGCACTGCCTAGTAGAGTAGTGGGGCTTCATTCTTCCTTTGTTCGGAAATTTATGAAAATTGATTTAAAAAAGAAAGTGTTTATGAGACCACACCACAAGACAAGACCCTCTTTAACTATTGAAAACAACTGGTGAGTGTGTAAAAGCTATATCACCCCATGCACACGTCCCTTTCTGGCTCCTCTCCCCCACATCTGCCGCCTCTCTCTTTCTCTCTCTCTCTCTCTCCACACATACCCATCGGGAATGCCAACCACATATGTTTCTATATTATATGTATAACTTCGCCATGTTCAATTGTACATGTAAAAACCCCTCTACCTTGTACATATATGATGATGAATGAAAACACATGCATCCATACATTGCAAACATGCATGTCAATCACTCTATAAACAACGCCAAAAAGCAGAGAAAGAGAAGGGTTAATTTTGAGTCTTTCCCTCTCTTGTATATCTATCCATACCAGACCAAATAGATCAGCCTCTTTCCCTCTCACGCTCTTTCTCTGTCTCTCTGCACCTTTCTTTCACAACTCATATAATCAAAAAAAGCATATCCAAGGTCGTGGTTAACCTGTCCATCCATCAATCAATCAATCAAAGAGACCAATCATCAACCGAATTTTTATAAGAGAAGAAAAAAGGGACTATCGAAGATGTCATCCTCTTCAACTACATTATCACTGGACCACCTCCCTTCTTCCGAGCAGCTTTGTTATGTTCACTGCAACATTTGTGACACCGTCCTCGCTGTATGAAACATATCATTTACTCACCAAAACTTCCTCCATTCACACTTTTCTGCTCTAGGGTTTTTCTTTCACCTAATATCTTTGACCTCTCAATGCTAACCTCTAGACCCTAACCCTCTTCTTAAATTTTTCTTTCTTTCTCAATGTTTTAGTGTGTAAATATTACTGACTAAATTTTCCTTTTCTCCATTTATCTTTTTCCACTTCAATTCCCTCATATTTCAGGTAAGTGTTCCTTGCACAAGCTTGTTCAAAGCCGTCACTGTCAGATGCGGCCATTGCACCAACCTCCTGCCGGTGAACATGCGTGGATTGCTTCTGCCATCGACAAATCAATTTCATTTGGGTCACTCTTTCTTCTCCCCATCTCAAAACCATCTGGTACTTGTGTGTATACATCACCATAATTTGTTTTTCTCTTCTTCACTCTTACAGCTGTTTGATAAATTAATGTATGCATATAGATAAAGAAGATATATAATTAAGTAGCGCTACTCTCTTATATAAAACAATGAAACTATTAATTATTGCTAAGTAATTTTTGTGGAACTTAGCTAATTAATTTCTTGCTTGATGAATGATTCTTTTTCTGCAGGAGGAGATGCCAAACCCGTCCCAAAATTTTTTTATGAACCAGACAAACACATCAAATGACTTCTCTATGCCTGCTAGCAGGACTGCAGCTGATGAGCTTCCACGGCCACCGATCATAAACAGACGTGAGATTTACCATTTTATTTGATATATATGGCTAACGTATATAAGTCAGGTTTCTCTTGGTCAAAATGATGGTTGGTTCTCTTTCTTATTTGATATTTATAGCGTTGTGAAATATACTGTTAATTTTCAAAGAACAAAATCATGCCGTTGCTTTTATGTTCACTATTATTAACATTCTCGAATCAGGTACTCTAGTCTTGGTCCAGTTCCGTTGATAGAAGGGAAAGGATCTTTTAAGGGTTAAGGCATCATCACGACAGTGCCTAAACCCTCCCTTGCTTCTCTAAAGTGAACATGCCCTAAAAGAAATAAATGATCCTAATTAGTAATGACAAGCTATATAGAATATCTTCGCCCTAATTAAGAGCCTACAAAAGATTATCAACATCGATCAAGAAGGATTTATTATGAAAAAAGAGCAAATAAAACCTGTTTCTTAATTCTAGGGCACAGTCAGTTTTATAACTTATCTTTAATCCTTAATTTCATTTTGGTTAATCTCTAGTTACAAGCACCGACAGAGATGAAGGAAAACGTAGGTTACTTTGGCCGTTTGTAAGTGGCATGGAGGAAAATATATAGGTGGTAGAAAGAGAAAGACTTATAACCCAGTTTGTTCTCCCCCGGAATTACAGTTGCTTGAAAACTTAATACACTAATAGTATCATCACAGAATCAGAAGTATAGATATGCTCATATGCAGACAGAAGTCAATAATGCCTCTCATGCCATGAAAAATAGGCAACTAAATAGCAAGATTAAATAAAAAATTTGCAACTAAAAGTCAAAGAAAGTGATTTTGATATGACTGTGTGCCATGTCCAGCTCCTGAGAAGAGACAAAGAGTCCCCTCCGCCTACAACCGCTTCATTAAGTGAGTATTCATTTTCATTTAAAAGCTAAAACCATTCTCTCTCTCTCTCTCTCTCTCTCTCTCTCTCTCTAGTTATTTCATTTTTATTTAAAAACTTCATATTCATATGTTAAATGTCTGCACCGTTGTTAAAGTTGAAGCAAATTTGAATGGTCCATATGTATATCTGCAGGGACGAGATCCAACGCATCAAGTCTGTTAATCCCGATATAACCCACAGGGAAGCCTTCAGCGCAGCTGCCAAGAATGTATGATCCTATCATATCCTATGCTTAAAAAAGTATAGAAAAAAATTTGGCTTCAATTCTTCTTTTAATCTCTTTAATTATTTTTTATTTTTTATTTTATTTAATTGAATTAATATTAATAAACATATAAAGTGTAATTAAAATTTTTTAAAAAAATATAAAAAGATGCGTTCGTTTGTACCAAAAACATGTAAATTTTTTAAAAAACTATGCAAGTTTTGATCCATGAAAATTCTTTTTTTTTATGTTCAGCAATTAAATAAATGTTATGATTTTGTAAGTCATTTTGGACTTTTTCTGATATGTGACGTGCTTTGTGTGTAAGTGGGCTCACTTTCCACACATTCACTTTGGTCTTATGCCTGGTCAGACTGTGAAGAAGACAAATGTGCGTCAGCAGGTAACTTATCATGCACCTGTTCTTCTTGCAAAATGTTGCAGACAAAATAATACATATTCCTGATTCTGATTTCTGAAAATGTGAGTTCGTCTCTTTCTTTTTTGTCCAGGAAGGAGAGGAGGTTCTCATGAAAGATGGGTTTTATGCTTCGGCTAATGTTGGGATTTCACCCTACTAATTCAGCAGTATATGTCTTCTCTTTTGAGTAATGAGAAAGAAGAAGTTTTCCAAGTCCATCAACCTTTCAAGTTCAGAGAACTCTGATTCCTTAACTTAAATATGCATCTATATTGCTGAAGATCGTTTATGTTGATAACTAAGGACTACATTACTATCACTAGCTCTTTTGGAATTGTGCATGCATGTAGTTCTCTTCTTTGCAGACCTTAATTAAACCTTTATGTTCTTAAATTTTCCCAGTATTACTACTGCAGCTGATTAATTATCTAATCAATAATTAGCCATATTCTACCTACAAGTCTGTTCCTTTGTGTGCTTTAACACTCATACACATATACATATATTATTTCACACGTCAACATGTCAATTATATATAGATTCTGAAATGTTCTAGATCTAACCAAAATTAGTACAGAAAGATATAAGTCGTATGTAGTGCTGATTGATCTTTTTACATCATATAATAATACAGACCCTACACATGGAAGAAAGTTAATTCTAGACTTCAAGACACTAATTCCACGAGGTCTATGTACGTTTTGGTCAAGTTTTTGTTTTGTCATATTGCATGTTTTCTTCTCGGAAAATTCCTTCGCTAGAAAAGATGAGTCCTCTACATTCATATAGCATTTAACGACCAAAAGTCTACGACACAAGCTATTTTCAGGAATTTTCCGTTGATGCCAAAAAGAATGCTTTGTCATTACCAAAATTAGGAACACAATCCGGTATATCTTGTTATTAAAAAAAATTAATCCGAATGTTTAGTTTTTTAGGCTCATTGAATTGTTAGTACAAGTACATAACGTTTTAATTTGACTGTCACTAATTAATACATTTTTATTTTCTTTTCAATACAATAATTCTTCACTATTGGTTCTATTTTATGTAGCATATGCTTATCTGCACAGTAAAAATGTCATAAATATTTCTTTATATATATTTTGATAATTTTATTTAGTATTTCAGTATTTCCCAACTACTAATTATGTTTTATGAATATTCTGTCATAGAATCTTAAAATTCTGAGAAAATAAAACATTATTGCATCAATATAACTAATCAAAGTCATTGGTTCAATTTCTTGGGATTTATTTCTCAAAATTTTAAGCAGCTCTTGCAAAGATTATCTAATTTGTGTTGTTTAAGAAAGAATACAAAAAACTGTTATCATTTCATAAGAATTTGTAATATGTTTTATGTACATTAAAATATACACAGCGTATTTATATTATATATTAATGTAATAAAAATATTAAATTATATTATATATAATTATAATATTTTTATGACATATAAAATAATTTTATAAGTAAATTAAATAAAATAAAATATATTTTAGTTAGATGAATAATAAAATTAAAATAAAATAAGAATGTACTTACAGTTACTATTAACATTTTTAAAATAAATGGATATTAACAAACAATACTAAAATTTCTTAATTACTAGTAAGGATTATGTCACATCCTAAAAAAGAGTAGTAATAATTGTACAAACTGTTCAGCATGTTTGGTTTGACTTTGAAACATCTCAAAAGTCTGTTTGCATTCAAAAAATTGCCTGGAAGGTGGTGCCAACATATTTTGCATGATTTGAGGCAAAAACCTAGTTTGCTCCGGATATAAAATATCTTCTCATTCGTATTATTTATATAACCTTCTTTCGAAGAAAGAGATAAACATAATGATTTTAAATGAATATCTAACTGTACTTACTTTTGTAGTATTATTATGGGAGGACTAATAAATTTCCCCTCATTTCACCACTATGTTCGAAATGATGTAACAAGTTGTACCTCCGCAATAGGGTTAATTTGTGAGAACAGCCAATCACCGTTAAGGCCGTTACCATTAATTTTGTGAGAACATAGATATACCGCTGTCAAACTGGCGCCATTAGATGATACGTAGCAGAGAGAAGAGAAAGAAAATAAAGGAAAAAAGAATAATTTTTTTTTATTTAAAAATTTTAAAATATATAAAAAGAAAATAAAATATATGAAGAATTATTTTTCTCTTTTTCTCTTAAATATTTAGTTTTTATTTTTTTTAAATTGAAGTAGAATATAAAGAATATATGTTCCGTTTCGTTTCATTAATAAAATTTTTAAACAAAGAGAATGATAACTATGTTTTATTCATTTCTTTTTCTTTTTATTCATCTCCACCTATTCTATTATGTTTTATTAATAAAAAATATCTAAATACAAAATAAAAGAAACAAAAAAAAATAAAAACTATGAATGAAATTAATTTGTGAGACAAACAACCTATATACTGCTGAACAATCCATTGAGCCTATCCACACCTTAAATTAAGTTGGTTTTTACCCAACTTATGGGTTTATGGGCTTGGTTTGCAAGAATAAATGCGGGTGACTACACGATATTTAAAAATTAAAAAGAAAATTATTTATTCTCATTTTAGAAATGAAAAATGATAGTCTTATATTTTTTTTAAAGGTGTATTATTATTCATATTTTTTTTAAAAGATATAATTAAGTGAGATAAAGTGATATAAAAAAATATGTATAATAAATAAAATTAAATAGAGTGTGAAAAAAAAAATATACTATTTGATGTAAGAATATAAAAATTGTTTAAGAATATCATATAAAGGCCATAAGATTGACACTTGCATTATTTTTCCTATAACATATCAGTTAAAATGAGACAGAAATTACCAAGCTGTTAATTGGTCTTCTAAGCTAAATAAGACCAATTTTAATACTTCTATAGAGAGCATTTATTGTTATTTTTATTTGTCTATTGTCACTCTTCTTGTGAGGATTGTAAAACAGTAGGGACTTGAATCTGGTTTTTATTAATTTATTTTCCTTTAGGTTTTTTTTTTAGGTACATAAGAGGCAAAAGAGCTAGCTCCTCAGAAAAAAAAAAAAAAAAAACCAAGCAGCTAACAAATTAGGACCTAATTGAGGTGGAGACATCTGAAGAACATAGCAAGTGAAGCATCATGCTTATACTACCGCGAAGCAATTTTTCATATTCTATATTTCTCTTATAGCATAGCCAAGAAGTTCACAGGTTGGTTGGCTTCACGGAGAATGTTACGAACATAATTGCATTCTAACCATCAAGAGATCATCGGATTCAAATATGATCAGACAGCAGTAGAGGACTTCCAATTTTGTAATTTACGTAAAACATGCCTTTCTTTTTTTAAAAAAAATAAATATATATTTTTGTTGTGATTCAAAAGAATTTGAAGCCCATTAGTTAATTATTCAAAGTTCATATAATTCCATAAATATAAAAATTTCCAATTTTAGAAGTTGGAACAACGAATTCAGGGTTGGTGTGTTACAAACCGTAATCTATCAAATTTTCGAGAGAAGTTTTCTAAAATAATTAAGGCTGTGTCTAAATTGATAATAATTGGAAGTGTAAATAAATAATGAAAAAATTCTCCTTAAAAAAATAGATTCGAAATTTATAATCAATCCAAATCCGTCTGGCAACTCAAGCCTGTGCTAGTACATGAAGAACTGTTATTGTTCTTTGTTCCTTATAAAAACCGCCAAAACCTATCAGTACTAATTAATTTGTTAGCAACTGTGAAGCCACGAGGTTGGTAGCTTGTGGGCAATCAACTTCAAGGTGTCAATTTAATAACTGCCGGATAAAAGAATTTTCCAAGTTAAAGAATTTGAAAGAAGATCGACAAGGGAATGTATAGAATGGAATGGGAACTATAAGAAGTCCCTCATTTTAATTTGTGCTCCAATATGATGCTTTTTTGGCATTTGGCAGACATGTAAAAAAGTTGTTTGTATGCATTGGATTCTACGTACCATAACCAAAAGGCTATTCAGTCTTGATCCCCCTCAACAGGATTTACATTGCACAGTTGCTATTGTAATCAAGAAAAAGCACATATATAGCATAGCCCCACATTCCACAAATGACTGCTAACAGTATTTGATGCTCCTGTACTTGACTTTTCTCATTCATTCAACCCCCAAAAGCATGGGATATTATCATCCGAAAGCAGAAATGCATTCCTTAGCTCCAACATGTAAACACGCTCAACTCTTTGCGCATGCATCTCAGCCTTTTTTGAGGAAAAAGCATGGGTAATATATTATATATATGAAAAGAAGAGACCACAAACCAGTAATTTCTGGTCAAAGTTCCAACATATTCAACTATGTATGCTAGGCATTCTCCTGCTGTCGGTATTACCCATAAGCATTATACCGTATATACAAAGACAGTGAGACTGGATCCATCGGTGATAGTTTGCTCCATACTAATTTTAGTTCCAAGACTATCAAAACAAGGCGATCCATGTTAATAACAATTGAGAAATGCTGCCTATATAGTTTATTTCAACAAAATTATTCATTCTTAACATGGTTATATTTATATGTTTCATAAAAAAAAAAAACAAAACTTTCAAGTAGGTTTTAGGATAAAATAAGTTTATCTTTTTCAATTTGAATAAAATTACACTTATATACCTTTTCTTTGTTGTTAAAAATTTTAGTTTTACTGTTAATGGTCGCCTAATGTCACCTCCCCTGATTACTAGGGGCCGTGATGTTTAAAGGGGGGTCCATATCCAATTTCTCTAATTTCTCCCACTTAGATTCAAATAGGGGTCTCCTACATTACCAAATAGAAGTTTTACTTTAAATTTTTATCTAACAAATACTCCTTATATTTTATAATTTTTTAGCACATAAATTATCTATGCATAATCTTCCGTGTTTTTTTTTTTTGTAAATAAGTTTTTATGGAGAAAGAAAATTACCTTACTCTAACATCAAGGCATACCTACACACATATGACCTATTAATAAAGGTCCACCAACAGAAGTTTCTTTGTCAATGGCTTGTCGCTATTTGCTCCTTCCATATAAACTAGCCCTCACTGTTTAGTTTAATAAAAATACAAAATAAGTATATTTTTGAAAATTAAAAAAATATAATATCATCAAACTTTTTAAAAAAATAATAATAACATGATGTACTCCAACTTTATTACTTAGATGAAACTACCATATTGATATTCGCGACATCTATGCTAAATGTGAATAATGTTATGAGTCATAATTCTTGCGCATCTTCAAATTACAAAAGCAAAGCCCAAAAAAGAAAAGTAGTGTTCACTATGCGATAACTAAGCCAGTTGTGTTGAATTCACCCAAAAAAAAAAAACCAGTTGTGTCGAACTTCCCACCTGCTCACTACTCAGTAGACTGTTTGGCATTTGGTAGACTAGTTAATTTTGCCAGGTGGACCGAGTCTTTTCTTTTTATTTCTTTGTTTTATATGTGAGATTTTTCTTTTTCTTAGATCTAACCCACGCACATGCAAACAGAAGATCTTTTTTATTCTCTTATTTATGTCTTTTTCTTTTCCCTTTTTGTTTCCCTCACAAGTACTCCAAAATATCTCCTCCTACCCCCCCCCCCCTTTTTCAGGATTTAGTGCATTTGGTTGGTTAGTATGGGTTCTTATTGTTGGACCAGTTTTAGAATGTTGACAAACCCGATTAGATAAGTAACGCTGTCTCCTGCATCTAAAATGGACGTTCAACCTGATTCCGGGAAAAGATTAATTCTATATTTCTTTACCATTTGGAGTTGAGTTATTCGGGTTACAATATTCATATATATGATATATGCAGAAAGATGGGAACTTGGAATATAATAAAGATTTATGCATTGCTTGATAAAAATCAGTTTTTTTTTTTTTTGTTGTTTTGGGTTCTTAAAAGCAATATTTTTTAATTAAGGGAGTAGTTGCATATGTTCCTTTGTTGAAAATTTTTTAACCTTAATGGAAATAATGAATTTGCATAGTTGTTGCAACTGCATTGTGCTGCCGACAAGATCCGCACATGTGGAGTAGTTGCATATGTTCCTTTGTTGAAATTTTTTTAACCTTAATGGAAATAATGAATTTGCATAGTTGTTGCAACTGCATTGTGCTGCCGACAAGATCCGCACATGTCGTTGACTTTATTACAATTTTTTTTGTAATTCGTACAAGCATGTTTGATGTTTTTAACACGTAGATTTCTTAGTTTACTCTTATAACAAAATTGTAATTCACTATTATTTGGGTAATTATTATCTTAAACTATAGTTAAATAGGACCTTTCTCCATATATTCATCAAGATGCTATCTATGATGATTTCCAAAACTAACCAATATGGGCCGAAATTGTGATTAAAAATTGATGAAGACAATTTCTTTCAACCTGAGGATAGGAAAACAAGTTGTAACGGTCCATCCATCTCAAAGATTAAATTGAGCCATGATAAAAACTTTATAGACAGTTTAGAAAAAGTGCAAGAGATTGATTCTCAAGTTATATTAGGCCCCAAAAATTAAAACAAACCAAAAACAATCTCACAGTAGCAACAACCAAACTCAACAAGGCAAATCCTGCTAAATTTGTCCAGGGTTTACATATCTTAGTAGCAGCTAAAGAAGCATCTTCGGCTGGGTCTACACATCTTAATAGCAGTCACTTCAAGGCAAAAAAATTTTTTTTTTAATACAAGCGTGTCATCTTTAACCTTGCATAGGCTAATTGAAATGTAAGCCACAAATTACACAAATATAAAGATGAAAGGAAGGAGGAAAATCATCATAGTGGAAACCACGTTGGCAAGTTGCATATATTGACAATTTGATTAATTGTCTTTACTACATAAATTATAGGCATTAAAAGAATTACAAGTCCCAATCAATTGAACCGGGAACCACAACCATGAAGCTAAAATGGAAAGAATACAAGTCAAAATCACTGCAAGATTAATATAAACAAGACTTAACAAAACTAAGAACTCAACCACAAACCTCATCAGTCATCAACAAACCAAGCCCTCCTGCAAGCAACTAAGAGAGGATTACCTAGAATGTGCTTTTAGTGGAAAATGGGGATTAAGGCACATACAAACATCAGCCAAGTGAAGAACAGCTTCAGTCTATTCCCATTGATTGATGGAGCGGAAGAAATATCTTGAGGCCTGAAAGTAAAACAAATTGGCATCAAAATTTAGAACCAGCCACACTCTTAAGTTAATGATAGTTGGTAGAGAAGGATTATGGAACATACTTCTGCAATTTATTAAGGGCACCACAGAAAAGGGCATTGTCTGGCATGGGCAACTCAGTCTTGTTAGTAGCCTCTGGATTGACAACCCTGACATATGTTTCTTGACCAAGATACCACGAATCAAGGTTTTCTGTTCTGAGATTCCAAACTCCTACATTGTCAAGGGATACCAAAATTGCTGTCCATGCTTCTGGATAAACCTGGATAGGAGGCAAGGGAAACAAAAAGATACATGTTTAAGGCTTCTAGGAATCATGATACAGCGGCTGTAAGCTGTTACATCGATGTACAGGAAATACATGTAAAAACTCAACATTAAGTTGTTAGCTCAAGTGATTCATTCACATAGTACTATTGATTCTTTGACCAAATGATCTAGATTTTGATCCTTACTACCCTCAATCTTAAAATAAAAAATCGTATAATTTAAATGATTAAAACAATATTAAATGATAGCACCAGTTAAGTTCAAGGGTATATATGAAAGACAAGCTTTGGAAATGGAACTGATGATAGAAGCGTAAATTTTTAACAAAGTCAACAGTTCTGGGGTTTTAATGGTATAGAGCACATACTATCCAGACATTAATGGCACAGTTGACGTCTAGATCTTTATCCTAGGTTCTGAACTAAACTAGTATGCCAGTCAGCAATATGATAAACAGGAGTCTATTAAGTTTCCAGTTCCAACATAAAGTTCCTAGTTTACAAATGCCTTGAAACAGAGATTTCACCAGGAACATGTATTACATGAAATTATTAACATAAAATTAGTGATCTGTGAGAACATGAAATTAAGGTTATGATAAACAGGAGTCTGCCAAGTTTCCAGTTGCAGCAAAAAGTTACAAGTTTACAAAGGCCTTGGAACAAAAACTTCACCAGGAACATGTATGAGAACATGAAATTATTAACATAAAATTAGTGATCTGTGATATTAACAGAACAGAGGTTCTAATGAGGCGTTTGAAAGCTTTGGAAAACATGAAAGTTTCAAATACAAGAACTTGTTAGTGTTTGTGAGGAGACACATATATCTCAGACAAAAGTATACCTGTGTTGTAGTGCGAGCTATTCCATCCCACTTGTTATATGTGCCCCTGCTATTCTCAGACCAATCACCATAATCCATCCTGCAGCCAATGAATCAAGTTTTAAGTGTGATTGGCGCTCCTGACACATAACATACCGTGTAAATATGGAATGGCACTTAAAAGAGAAGGAATTTGTCACTACCCTACTACAAAAAATGCATATCCACTCATGTGATAGGTATGCATCTTGGTGTCATTGTTCTGCAGTATAATTTCCATAAATCCTCTATAAGTTCCATTAATTACTGATGTTTCTACCCGAGGTGATCCAGTTAGTGGCTTGGTGGGAAAATCAAGCTTGTATACTCCCTTTAATTTGAACTGGTCAGCAAGCCTGATTGGAGTGGAAGGACTGACAAAAGAGATCCCACTGAGTGTTGCTCGCCACTTCCCATTAATATTCTGTGGTGGCTTATTTTTTAATACATAAATCTCAGTCACATTGATGGAACCATATCTGAAAGACCCTTGCGGGTTAGGACGAGCACCACTTGCTGATACATTCCATCTACACAGTTAACCACAGAATTGCAAGAGTGAGTGATGATTTTTTTTTTAATTCTCAAATTTGAGAATCTAATCTGGATAAATTCTAGTGGAACTATGATTTAATAATATATTAAAGTTCAATTTTTGCAACACATTTAATATATGCTTGCAGTTCAGACATAGTATCATATATACAGTTTATAGTGGAATGAAAAAAATATTTCGGGTTTAGTTTTACAAATTGATAAACAATCTATCCAGAAGTTTCTTCTTAAAATTATTCAACCTCTCTTAACCACCAAAAACAATACAGAAAAAAAAAAAAAATATATATATATATATATATATATATATATCTGTTGCTTAATTTGACAGTGTTCCTCAAAACTGAATCATGAGTAAATATGAGTAGATAACAGATAATCAATCATATTCAATAGAATACTGGAATAATAAAAGCTATAAAATTGCAGCATAAAGAGACCTGATGGATCTTGCTTGGTTCATTGAGTATGTTTTGTCATATTGATCATCTGGACCTGCCGGGAGAGGACCACTTGCCTTCCCCTTGGAATTTGTATAGTGCAGGATAGCAACTCCAGTAACTCTTTGCCAACGTGATTCATTCACAAACCTGGCACTTGCAACAATGTAGTAATCTGTACTTGCATTCTGATCCATGGTTACCAGAAAAGAATAAGATTGTCCAACATGAATATCTAAGCTAGTGTAGTTCTGTTGCACTGTATAAGATCCCTCGGTCTCTGCTAGAAGTAAGTTATGGTTCTGGATCCTGAAATTCAGACTTGTTGATACTCCAACATTATGTACACGAATCCGGTAAGTTTTTCCTGTTAAACATTATGAGAGAGGCATTTAAAACATTTAACAGGTAAATCATTATCAAGAAGGTCATAACACCAGGCACCCAGCTATCCAAACCCACCGGTATTGATGCATCAGCAATGATGTTTAACTTCAAGTAGCATCCCAAGTAACAAATTATAATGAATACACTCGTGAAAACCACAAAAAGTTTTTCTTTCCAACACACACCTTGTGCTCTACTCAACAGATATAACTCAAAAGTATACTAAGACACTACATGAAGACATTGCTTGCTTCCGTATCTCTTTCTGTCTATTGTTTTTCTCACAATTCAGACATGGTTATGCTCCGTGTATCTAAACTTAATTTACTAAAAACAAAACAACCAGCATATATTACTCAATGACTCTCTGTTTCCATGCCTAAAGAAGTCCAAAATTAGAGAAATTATTAAGTTTCTCACTTTGTCATAGGGTGTGTATCGATCATAAGACCTAAAACAAGATCATGCATATCAATAAAAGAAAAAATCACAATATTCATATTAAATTGCTTCCAAGAACTTACCAGGATGGACATCAATTGTTTCATAATCAATGCCATCAGGAACAAGTGTATCGTTATATCTATAAGGACCTTTCCCATTGATGAGAACACCATCCGGCATGCCAAGATCTTTTCCGGCATCAAGGTCCTTCCTCAAATCCTAAATTCCAAAATAGAACCATTAACAAACAGTTTGGCCCCACTGTTATTATTATATTTATAAAAATATTACGTAGCAGGAGCATGACTTTTTCCATAAATTCATCCAAGACTAACCGTATGATTGCGCGTGTACCAATCTCCAATAAAAATGACAATGTCCCCATGTGGGGTGTCAAAAGGAATAGGAATGATGGGGCGGTTGTTTATGATGAAACCCCCAAATCCACCAGCTGCTCTCTGCAAATGCAGAGAAGGGAAGTAGAAAAAGCTTCCAATCTGATCCTTCACCTGAAACTGGTAAGTCCAGTTCCATTTAGAAGGAATGGGACAATTTGTGCCAAGAACACCATCTTGCCATGAACTCCTCCTTTGCTGAATCCCAGACCTGTCTCAATAACACATAAAAAATTCCCATAAATAATTTAGCTCACCATGTAGCTGTTTGTTAGTAAAAACAAATCTAAAGTTTTGAACTTTTGAAAACTCAGCATATTCCTACCAATGAATGAGGAGGCTCTCATCCAATTTGTTTCTAACATTGACAACAACATTGTTGTTTGTGGTTACATTGATAGTAGGAGCTGGAAACTTGTCGTTGATAGCAATGACCTGCAAAATAAAGCAGATATGAGAGCCATTAACAAAACCTTTTAGTTCTTTCAACCTAACTCTAACCAAGTCAACAGGTCATAATGACATTCACACAAGACATAACCCTTCAAGTTCAAGTATCACATTTCTACTTATCAGTGCCCCATGATGTAGATCTGCAAGTAAAGCTTGAAACTTTGGGAAATTCAATGGGAAAGTGAGCACACCCACATCCTAAAATAGCAAGAGAGTGAGAGAAAGATGTAAGAAAGTAAGAAAGGAACCTGTTGAGGAACTCCAAGAGGAGAGGCAGTGATGTAAGAGACTTCAAAGTTGTAGAAAACGAATGGATCATCGGCGAAAGAGAAGGTGAGGAGCAAGGAAATGTTGATGAGAAAGAGGAACAGAGCTCTAGACAAAGCCATTGTATGGAACTTTTTGGTGCTTCAAAAGATCTAGAGCCAAGTTTTGAGTAGCTTCTTTTTTTTTTTCTTTTCTCTGAGTTTTACATTATCAATTTATGATTTATGAGAAAAGAAAAGGGACAAGAAAGAAGCTGGTGTGAGTCTGGGTATGGCTGTGGTAGTATTGGTAGGAAGAGAAAGAAAAGGAGTGGGAGAAGGCCTCTATTGCACTAGTTTTGGCTGTGCTGTGAAAGCTGTATTCTAGTAGACACAGGAAGAAGCTGAACGAAAACCTTCGAGGGGTGATAGCCAGTAGCCAGTTCACACCTTCCTGTACTGTTTACTCAGTATTTGACTCTTGTCTCTCCTCAACATAGAATTTCAGGTTTTCTTTAAAAAAGTAGGTATGAAATTTGATGTGGCCATGACTCATTAGATAGATAGGTAGACTTACAGTGCTGCTAAAGTTGCATGAAAGACTGTATTATTTGAGATAAAAAAAATATATATATATATATATTTTAAATGATCTGAGATATAATTTTTGAACAGAAAAATATATAATTCATTAATATAATGAAACTCTACTACACTAACTTATTATTCATATTCTATAATATATTTTCAAGTCACAATAAAATAATTTTTGCTAATTAATAATTATAAAAAAATAAATGACTTATATCGGTATAAATTTTTTTTTGACTTACACTGCATTTTTAACCAGTTAGATTGACTTTCATCTAATGATTCTTTCTTAATAAAATCATCTCATATTAGATAAAAGTGAATCTAACGATTAAAAATAAATATAAAAAAAACTTATATATAAGTCGATTCCCTTTAATTATATTTGATTTATATATTTCATTCTTTTACATATTAATCTATCATAGATATTCTCCAAATACCATTTTGAATGGTTTGAGGTGTAGCCGTTACTGGCACTGTGTAAGTAGTACTAGTATAGTTGTATTTATTTATATAAAAAGTATAATTACTTACATATTTTATATACATATTATTTTACATTAACATAACTTTTATTATTTAATTATTTTGAGTTTTATTTAAAATTTTATACATTTATATTTTAATTTTAATATGAGAGATATGAATTAAAATATGTGTATGTAACATTTCTCTTATATAATGGAAGAAGGATAAGCATTGGTTATTTAGTATTTACTTGATGAGATATCATTATTATAAACCTAAAGCATTATCACGTTATTAAATTTGATTTATGAAGGTTGGGACCTACCCCTTTGGTTTGATTTACTAATGGCAACGGCGTAAATCGCGTTACAACGGTCGGATCTCAGCAAAAAGCGCCACATGCTTGCCAGCCGTGACCCATTCTCCAAGTGGGCCCCACTACGGGAGGTTTTGTGGGTTGGGCTCTGCGTAATTATCGTCCGACCCTGACTTTATGGTTTTGACTTATCTTAACGGTCCCTGATCATGATGCATGCCACGTGACTTCAGCCAGGTAAAGTGCCAAGTCACAACCTCAATTCCTCTAAATTCTAAAATATAATTTCATATTTTGAGGATGATTGACAAAGTTTTGATTTTGACACAAATAATGAAAATACCCATATATGGCGTTAGTTAAACCATAAAACGGTTTAGCTCAGCAAAGCAATAGCAGTATTACTAATGATTAAGCCAGCATAATGAAAAACTGAAATGTTAAATGTCATTTTGTGGATTTCGGTATAATAAATAAGCGTCAACTTTTTATTTATTTTTTGGATATGAAATATGTAATCATTATAAATTGGAAAACTTTTCGTGATTAAAGAGGTTTAGAAAAGGAAATAAATAATTGTGAGCTAAAATGAAAGAAACCATACTGCCTTTCTGTACATAGGAACCTTACCCAACTAACACCATGATTCTCCTGACATGGCCTCATCTTTTTTCTTGTACCATCTGGCACAGGTAGACGACGATAAGTGTTAGCTTCATCAGAGTTAAACATTCTTAACACGCAAAAACACGAAGTTGCTCAAAATCTTCAATTACTTAGTCCAAAACAAACATGCATACGAATAATAAACAACCCACACACCCATGTGACCCATAATTCAGCCTTGCGATCATAGTTTAAGGAATAAAGGTAACATGTTGTTTATAGAAAATTTTGTCAATTGTTCGACAATTTGATAAATTTTTTATTTATGAATAAAGTTTGATTCTCGATCTCAATTTAGGAAAGGAAATCGTTTTTTCTATGAGTTCTTCAATAATTAAGTAGTTCAGATTATAAATATAAAAAATGAAGAATATTCAAATAAGTGTAAATAAAAAAATTAAAGTAAAATAAAAATAAAAGCATGTAAAAAATTGATAATTAAACTTGCAAAAAGATAAATTTAATTGAAAAGTAATGAAAGCAAGTAAAAAAAAAAAGCATGTAGGAAAAGCAATAAAGATCTTGAAATGAAATAAAAGAGAATAAATTTGACTGAATTAAAGAGAATGAAAGAAAGTAAATGAAAGCAAACTTGACTGAATTGTAAATGTTGATTGAAAACTTGTAGTGTACCCGTTGAATCCTCTTATTTGTGTGAGATGTGTAGGAATTTTATAAGTTTCAACCTTTATTACAATGTACAAACTAATATTTATAGACAAAGATCCTAACTACTTGTAACCACCAATAACTACTTGTAACCACCAATAACTATTTGTAACTACCAATAACTATTTGTAACTATTAATAACTACTCTTGACAACTTCTTTTGTCTTTAAATCTTCAATAATCAAATTGCCAATAACTACTAAATAACTACTCACTTATCAAAATATATCTTTTTTTCGATACTAACACAGGCCCCCAGTATTTTTCTTTTGAATGAAAAATACTAAAATGGTGTTCTTATTTTGACAAGAATTAATGCAACATCAGTATTGGATTTTCAATTCATAGAATTTAATATTAATTTTTTTTCGACAATTGTACAACTTACAAATGACTTTTAGTAACTAACACTTTAATTAGTCAACTCATCACTTTCTTGTACAACTTTGAAACTTTGCCTAAGTGTTCCTTATACTTTTAGGCATGCTTTCAAACTTGGTCGAAATAGCTTTTAGTCGAAAAGCTATTAAATGATCCTATCTGAAGTCGAATTAAACTCTTGAAGAAAGGACGCGACTCAGAATATCTAGACATTTTGTAACTTTAAAAGTTTTCTTTTTGATTATTGCTCCATAAATCAAGATGCAACATGACACCACCCTTTAAAGTATATGACAATATTTGTTTCTTACATAAGTTGGCCTGCGTGCTCAAGTATTGTAGGCCAGTTTTTTCCTTGACAAACTAAAGAGGGCAAGCGGGAAAAGTTATCTTCCCATCTGCACCATTTTGAAAATCTATCAAGATGGAAGCAAAATATGTCTATTTGACCATGATCGAATATTAAGCCTTCTCAAACATATATGTATACATTTGTTGGGCCATCCATATACACTTTATTTTTTAATTTGACCACAAGTTTGGTCAAAGAAATATTAATTTTAACAAAATGGTGCATCTTTGAAAATTTAGAATGGCCAAAGTCCATCCATTTAATTCATCGCCAAAGTAAGAAGTTGCACCTCATATTTCACATTAGCCCTTCGAATCAAGGCTACATGGCCATATATATATAATTGACACATGACCCTTTCTTTATATAACTTCGTGGTATCATTATAGTCATTGAAGGCTTGGCTATATAGTGATACCATACATCTAGTCCTTTTGAAGCTTTAAATTCGACTAGTCCATAGAATAAGAACTTCAATAATTAGATGGTCACTCAAAACTATAGGTTAGTGGAAAACTTTCACATCTTTGATTTTTTTTTTTTAAGTTTGACCAACTCCATAGCATGTCAGCCATAAGTTGGTTCCCAACATTCAACTATTCAACCTTCATTTCGACCTTTATAGCATATCAAAATTCAAAATTTTGATTTTAAAATTAAGAGTATACCCGTACCTTTAAAGCATGCTCTTAATTTCAATTTTGATTTTATAGCCATTTCGATTTTTTAAAAAAAAATTCTATGATCAAACTCCATAGAAATGACTATACCATTTCGACCATTATAGCATGTCAGCATTCAAAATTTCGATTTCGAAATTAAGAGTATACGAAGATGGCTGAAGTGATTGGAAGGCAGTGACACTTTTATTTGCCTATCGAAATGAGTTCACTAATTCAATCTTGGTGTTAAGAGTCGAATAGTTTCGATCTACCTCATTTTTTCTCAAAAACCATTGGAATGTCAAAGACTTAGTCATGTTTGACACTCCATAGCAGCATCTTGGCCATAAATATTGAGGCACAAATTTCAAAATATATTTATTTATTTTTACTTCTTTTCTGACCAATCGAATATAATGTTGGCCAACAATTGCTAATTGAATGCAATAATTAAAGATAAAGACAAGAATACATATATGCCTTCGTAATCGATTTTAGTACCGATTTTAAAAATGTTTCCAGTTTTATACTTTGTTGTATGAGCAACTTATCAAAGGATAAACTCATAAAACAATTGTGATGCACGTTACCCTTACTAAGTTCCACTAGGCCTGCCAATTTGTTTACTGAAAATTTTATCAATTGTTCGATAATTTAATAAACTCTTTGTCTATGGACAAAGTTTGATTCTCGATCTCAATTCGGGGAAGGGAATCGCTTCCTCTATGGGTTCTTCAATAATTAGGTAACTCAGATCACAAATATAAAGAATGAAGAGTATTCAAACAAGTGCAAGTAAAGAAATTAAAGTAAAATAAAAATGAAAGCATGTAAAGAACTGATAATTAAACTTGCAAAAAGATAAATTTAATTAAAAAGTAATGAAAGCAAGTAAAAGAAAACATGTAAAGAAAATAATAAAGATCTTAAAATGAAATAAAAGAGAATAAACTTAACTGAATTAAAGAGAATGAAAGAAAGTAAATGAAAGCAAACTTGACTGAATTGTAAATGTTGGTTGAAAATTTGTAGTACACCCATTGAATCCTCTTATGTGTGTGGGATGTGTAGGGATTTTACAAGTTCCAACCTTTATTACATCGTACAAACTAATATTTATAGACAAAGATCATAACTACTTGTAACCACCAATAACTACTTGTAACTACCAATAACTATTTGTAACTACTAATAACTACTCTTAACAACTTCTTTTGTCTTTAAATCTTCAATAATTAAATTATCAATAATTACTAAATAACTACTCACTTATTAAAATATATATTTTTTGGATACTAACACATGTCTAAGTGTCAACCAACTCAATCCTCTGTCTATTCTCTAGTGTTATCCGATATAATTAACAAAAGATTAAGTGCTAGCGGGAAGAAGAAAGCAGAGAATTTGAAGAATTCAGGAAACTTGTCTGGGCCGGGCATGAATTTATAACCGGTGGTTTATAAGCCTGACAAAAGATTTAGTGCCTCTTTAATTGAAACCAGTTGTAAACTTTGCGTTAAATGTATCATTATATGCACAGGTTGTGGGATAATTAATACTTGTTTACAAAGTAAAAAGTAAATAAATAATGGCTGCTTTTGTGGGCAACATGAGTTAGTACTGACAGATGGCATGTGGGCATAATTTTGATTGATCCTTTTCCAAGCCGAGTAAGTAATGTGTCTAGGCATGCAAACTCACTTATGAGGATTATGTCACTCATTAATATGAGGGGTTAAAGATATAAAAATAACAATTTTTTAATGATTGTCCTTAATAAAACTCAAATAATTATAAGAAAATGACCATTATTTATGTAAAGTCTATTAATTTTATTTTTTGGTTTTTCTCTCTTATAACATGATCCTCTTATATTAGTACTGAGGAATATAAAAATCCATATTAACTAACACGCATTACTATATATAATAGAATAATTGTCCTTCTTGATGTGGACAACGAGGGGAGAAAAAAATTATTCAATTGGATTGAGATCATTCCATGTTCTTTGTCCAATTCCAATCCATGTTCCACCAATTAATGATTTAATCAGACATAAAAAAAATTGCAAAATACATTTCCGATCCTTTTGAAATGAATTATTAGTTGCTAGATTAAAAAAAAAAAATTACAAACTTGTTTTACAATTTACTTGCTTATGTTATGTTCCTACCTCCCCCGAGTAAAATAATCAGAAAAAAAAAATTGGTTAGGTCGCTATTCATTTTAAAAATTGTTATTGGGTTTAAGTTTTCATAATAATAAAATTTTACACTTAAGGTATATCAAATTCACATTTGTCTTAAGATTTAATTATGATATATTATTAGTATAAAATAAAAAAACTTATATTTTTAACCTTTTTTTGATACACTCAATAGTATAAAATAATAAGATAAAATATAATATAAGTATAAAGAAATTGATGAACTTTTATATTATCAAATTTTGATACACATAATATAAGATAATATATATGTAATAGTTTATCATTATTATACTACTCTATGGCATGGAAAAACTCCAAAAAAAAAAAAAAGAGGTATATAGGCTATACCTTCACTTTCCCACGAACTAGTAATAACACCCCAGAATCCCAATTGCAAAAATTTGTTTCTTTCATAAATTATGTTTTTTAGGTTCCTTCATCCTTATCGCGCGATATTGCCTTCTTCTTTCATGGAAAAGTTAATGTTTAACAAATCCCCAGCACGATGGCGGTGCAGTTGCTTGGGAAGCTCTTGATTGGGTTCCTTATTGTTTTTTATTAGAACACTTCACTTTCTAATAAATAATGTTTTATGGGTTTGGAGGACGATGAGGAAGGAGGAAGGGATGGCACGGCAGAGGAAGGTGGCGGCATAAGGAAGGAGGAAACGAGCTGTGTGACTTCATATAATAGATTCTAAGTCTCCTTCTTGCTGCAAATGGAGTTACAAGCATGAGAAGGCCACAAGCCCCTCGGGAGATGCTTAGAGTGAGAACGAAAAAGTTAAGGGATAAGATGTGAATAGAATACCCATAAGGTCTTATTATGTATTAGAGGAGAAGATATAATTTATAATAAGATAAAAGGGTGTGACTTGATTTAATTATATTATTACAAACACTTAATAAAATTTGATAGTATTAAATTATGTTAATAAGTGCACCAAAGTTTTAAATTATTATATTTCACTCTTGCGAAGAATACTATCAATAAAAGTCACCTCCCACGTTATAACTGAAATGTTATTATAAGCGAGTGATAACAAGAGAGTGACAACATCCATAGATGGGGAACCAAACTCTTTAGAAACTTTATATATGTTTCTTCAAGAGTGAATAGAAGTTGAGCTAATATGGAAGATTACTATAACTCGAATTTCATGGAGTTATCCTTTGAGATTTCCCTTTATTTGAGTATAGCTATTAAGTCTATCTCTTTTTAACGTTGTCAAACACCATCAAGATAGGATGTGCCGAAATTTTTCAAGAAAATCTAATTACTTTTATTTACCTTGGGCCAGGAAAGGCCCATTGATCCATCTAGCGTTGGAGTGGGTGGACAACTGAAAGAGCTTAGCCCAAGCAAAGTCGATGCTCGTCGTTCATTGGCGTAACCCATATCTACATGGTTGAAACTTGAAAGTTTAAAGGTTTACATATATATTGCGTACCCAAAAAAATGGTTTATATATTATTTGGTGACCAAAAAAAAAAAGAAAGGTTTATATATTATTTGAATTTTGAAGTGGTGATTCGTGATTTGTGGCGTAAATAAACGTTCGCCACAAAACAAAGGCTGAGGGTCACATAGAAGCTGTAAAGACTTGGGAAAGGAAGAAAGGAAAATAGGCAAATAAATGATCAAATTCATTACATCAAACAAAAATACTGTAGAAACTATGGTTGGTAATATGTGAGCTATGCTTACTATTAATAAATAAATACCTTTACACATCCAAAATAAAACACAAAGTCTTAGTTATGAATCAGTATCTTGTTTTGGTAAAATTCAAGTAAGATCATAACTAGATCGAGTTATGACGCTTGCTTATGAGATTAAATAAAAAGAATTATGTCTTGACTAATAATTATAACTTTTAAATTAATAGTAACACTCCTTAAATTTAATATGGTGGTGCTTCAAAAGAAAGTCCAATACTAATACAATACATGGAATATAACAAAGACAATGAATTTTTATACTAACTAGTGAGATTTAGGGGTGATCACAGGTCGGGTTGGGTTGGCTTTGAGAGAAAAAAAATTTTGAACTAATTAATTAAAGTCGGGTCAGGTCGGTTTTGGGCAAAAAATTTCGGGTAACCCGACTCGAACCAACTTGATTACGATTCGGGTCAGGTGATCGAGTCAGGAATTTAGGAAAATATAATAAAATTGGGAATGAAATATGTAGGTTAGAGCCAATCGGGTCGATTTCACAGGTCGGATCGGACCAATGAATACCATACTTAAGAAATATTCAAAACAACATCATTTTACTTCGGTAGTCAGGTCATCGGATCAGATCATTGAGTTGGATTACTCAACTCGTCACCCGAATTAATTAGAAATCGAGTTGATCAAGTTAGACCCGAACAAACTCGATGACCTGAATTAACTCAGATATATTATATCAAGTCAGTTCGAGTTGATCATATTCGCAGATTCGCAGGTCAAATTGTGCAGCCCTAGTGAGATTCGTCAGATAGAAATCGTCTGTTTCATTTTCTTCATTCCTTGTCTCTCCAATTATATCGTGCCAATTCAACTAAAAATGACATGTCATCTTTTTAACAATGTTAAAAAACTTAACGCCGTTACAATTATCTTATTCATATTCTCTGCAAAATCTCTTGCACCCGATGTCAACATCTTACACGAAACCCTTTGCACCTCATTTACGCTCTTTCTTCGACCTAGACTCTCAATCAATGTGCTCATACATTGAAGAACTTCAATTTCACAACCCACTATGGCATTTTTTCTTCGATTGGCACAAAAGTAGTAGCGTCTACATCAGCTTTGACTAGTGTGGCATGCCGGTGGGTCGTTGGCAAATGGCAACACCTTCTCTTTTTGGGACGCAACCTCCTCCTTTACCCATTAATCACTAGCAACAAATGCAATTTTCGGAATTTCAAGGAGAATTACAATTTGGGTCTTTGTTACTCCTTTTCACTCTAAAATCAAAATTAAAAATGGGTAAAATGAAATTTGAGGAATATAAATGAATGAGTTGTCACTTTGAATTTTGAAATGCAGAGTGACCTACAAATGCATAGATTTTCCAAACAAATAGATCAAAGGGTTTTAACCTTAAGGGGTTACATTAACAATAGATAAATATGTGATGTCTAATCATAAATTTAAATATTAACTATATTAATTTTTTAAAGTTAAATTATAAGAAATATTTTTATAAATTTTTTAATTTTATTATAAATGATTTATCTTTAATCGAATCAAGAAAACAAATTAATTAAGACACGCATAAATTGTCCAAACACCACTTTACCACAATATTAATGAAAAAAAATCAAAGAGAATTTTCAAATAGGTCTAAGTTGTAATTTTCTTTTTCAAATTCACACTTGTTTTTCAGTATATTAAAATAGATATGTGATGTCACCTTCGCCCAAATTCTTCATCCAAATCAACATTATGTGCTTATTCTATAGAATTATATGGTCGAGCATTCTTGGTTGGATGGGCTTTTGACATGTGAGTAATTCGAGAGTGCAGGAGAACTAATAGGAGCCTAATATTTTGCAGAGAATGTGAAGAACATAACAGTGACGGGGTTTAGTTTTTTAAAGTTGTGCGAAAGGCGACATGGCATTTTAGTTGAGTTGGCACCATGTAATTGGGGACAAAAAAAGGAAAAATTCTAATATATTGTGAGAATACACTAAACAGCTTAGATTTAATCTCAAATTTATTAAATAATACTTTAAATTCAATCTGATGACAATTATGATTATACGGATTATGTGTTACATTTTTATTAGATTTAATATAATACTCTAATTGTATACAAATATCTATAAGGAAAAAAAAAAACAATAAAATGAGACAAACAATTTCTATCCATTCGTCCACATAGTCACGTCACTAAAAATGACAGTAAAATTCCGTGGGCTTTTCTTCTGAGATTTGCTTTTGCTCAGACAGTTATTTTTTAATTTTCCAAGTACCATCGAGATAGTTATAAAAGACAAAGTCAAAATGAGAGTTAAATGTTGTACATATCTCATACTCAAATATCATATAAATGTTCATATATCAAACGTCTTATTATTAAAATTGAACTCTCATAGGTAGTTTCTAAAAGATACATATTTGAAATTAAAATAAATATATGAAAGTGATTTATAAACTATAATAAATACCATAATTAATATTGAATATTAAACTTCACATTCAAGACATATAAAAAAATTAATATAACAATAAGAGTAAAACCTTATTTTCATGTAAAAAAAATATCATTTTAGTTCCTGAAAGATATATATATATATATATATTATCAATTTAGCCTTTTAGAAATAAGTTTTATCAAATTAATCCCTGTAACTTAAAATTCCTAATTTTTTATCCCTCCATTTATTTTAGTGTTGTTAAATTCAAAAGCTTTTTTGTAATGTTAAAAGATGACATGACTTATCCAACTTATTTAACAAAGTTAAAATAATGTCGTTTTGTCACTTTACACATCACTTGTGGCTTATATGTGTGCATAATATTCATTTTAGATAATTTGTATACTTTTTTTAGATGCATTTTGATCAAATAACATCATTTTGTTCTAATTTGCTAAGTTAGACATGTTATGTCATATCATATGTCAACATTATGAATCAGTTTTTAAAGTTATTATTAAACTCAAATAGATTGAGGGATGAAAAAATTAGAAATTTCAAGTTTTAAGTACTAAATTGATAAAATTGATTTCTAAGAAACTAAATTGATAGAAGATGTATCTTTCAATGACAAAATAAGATTTTACTCTAACAACAAATATAAAAAGGTTTTTACTAGAGAATTTGAGAACATTATTCTTTTAGATCGGATTATAAGTCCAGAGATCCAGAGCAACTCAACCCGCCAGAATAGAACCCAGACTTTGTTGTACGTTTATAACAACTTATTTACTAGGCCTAACATCATCAACTGATATGAATACTAATCATATCTCATAAAAATAAGGATTAGTGACAAGAATTAACGAATAACAGTTTCCTGAATTCTAAGTAACAACATTCAATTCACACCAAATGTTCAGGTTTTAAATATCCTAAAACGCTCATATATATATTCAATAAGGTAAAAAAGGTACAAATATAATATCTAATTCTGCACATATTCTCTTTGCATACATATTGACTTGAATGTCAGAATATTTTTTGTAAGTACTCACACTATTCGCTCTATTGTTGTTGCTGTTGCGCCACATAAGTTTCCACTCACCATTACTTTATTAGTGAACCTAATTCTGAACAATTATCATCACATATTTCCTTAATGAATGGATTCTTGATAATATCATTACATTTTGTCGCAATCAAATTACAATTAAACATTCCCATAAAAATAATTAGGCAGAAGAGGGCATGGGCTTTGTTCAGGAGCCCATAACTTTGGGTGGGTTGATGAGAAGGTCATTACAGTTATTAGGTACAAATTGCCGACCCAACATCTTTTCCTTTGTGACTGAGTCTTTTATCTCCATTTCAACTCTTTTGATCAGGGTGGAATGGGCGTATAAATGCAGAATTCATCTGCCAAACCTTGAGTGAGGCTGTCACAGTGGCCTCAGTAGCATTGTTGAACAAGAACAATCGAGCAGCTCCATAGATTGCCCTTGTCGGGTAAACCCGGGATGTCACGCACGTCCTTCCACCTTGTGGAAAGCTTTCAACTATAGAATGGTCCACCTAAATCATAATAACCAAACATTCCATAAACATTGAAGTTAATTAGTTGGTCTGTATCATGTGCATAATATAAGATACGTAATCTTTTGTGCAAAAAAAACTATAGAAAATTGCAAGGCTCAACTTACCAGTATCCTTACAGACAGCTTTTCGCCTTCGAGTACAGGAACAACGCTCCCAAAGATTTGCTTATTAACATCAGTTGCCAGAGAAGACCTGCAGAAACATTGCAACAAATTCAATACTGCATATATCACAACTTAATAAAAAATTATTTTCTTTCTCTAATTAATATAAGTTAATTGGCATGGTATTTATTTTCTGTTTCATTACCAAAGAAAAAACAACACTACTTCAAGTTCAAGTACAAATTAAAACAATACCTTGATCGATCGGAACAGAAGGAAGTCTGAAGATGTCCATTGCTTCCTTTAGTGACATAAAAGTACACAGGTGTATATTCAGAAAGTCCATCATCTGCCAAAACCAGAAGACCAAAAGGTCCTAAGGCACCACGTTGTGCAGCTCCACCACTGGTGCGGCACTGGTAGTCCACATTGGACTGAGCTGTTCTTTCCAGGGCTTCTTTGTCTACCTCAAATTCAGCAACAATGTCCAACTGTTGCATTGGTAGGTACAGTGTCATGTAATTGAAGTTTGCCTTTAGTTATGTCTAGCTAGATTTCTCTGAATTACAACTTTAGAAATTTGACAACATGAGTACTAACCTGTGTGGCTGTTTCAATATCTAGTGACACTACTGAACCTGGCTTTGCCTTCAAATTTTTAAATTCGTCGCTTCTCAATCTCAAACTCTCCACCTCTGCAACAGGCCACTGAAGTAAATTGCTGCCAGTCTTCTTATCAAGCTTCACTGTTCTTGGAATACCCTGTGCAATTAAAACATAACAGTGTTATTGCTAGCTAATAGAGTATAAATCAAATAGATAAATTGAAAAAAAAAAAGGTTGTAACAAACATACCTGAACTGATGCCCAACCTTTGGTCACATCAGCATATTCGCTGTCAGACTCTTTGATCCAACCCCACAACACTCTCCTCCCCTGATCATAAAATGTCTTGGATGCATAGAATACACCATAGTCATACCTCAGTCCAATACCAACATCATTCTTAACATCATCTGGTATGAACTCAATCTTCTTCTCATCATAAGTCCCTAGTGCATAGTAATCATGTCTATCATCATCCAGGCTCACCTTCACAACATGCTTCACCTCAGCCCCACTAAATGACGTATCCAAGCCATTTTCAGCCATCTTGGACACAGGGTAGAAGTCCACACACTCCCACATGCCAGTGCCTGGCACAGCATGGAGCACTCCCTCCTTACGCTCGTAGGTCTTGAAGTCCTCAGTGTCATAAATCAAGGCAATGCCAGTTTTGTTAAGCTTAGACCCTATGGCGATGCGCCACTTTCGTTCAGAGGTGAGCCAAGCGGTGGTAGGGTCACGAAAGTCCTTGGAACCGATGCCTGGTGTTGGAAAACATGGTAGAGAAGAGAGAAATGAGAGAATTCACAAGGTGAGATTTTACTTAAGGGGAATGCTAAGGAAAGCCCGCGCTTATAAACGCTTGAGCATTTACTCTCAATAAAAGTTTTTTTTTTCTTTTAAATTTTAACTCAAATCTTAGCACCAATTTTTCAATTGAAGGGTCTGATATAAGTGCTCGAGGTTATAATAGCAAAATCCTTTACTTAATGGCGAGAAATGTGTACATCAAGTTAATTATGTGGCTTATATAGAACAACGGGAGTACCTGGTGGAGGGAACAGAACTGGGTTCCCGGGGTATTTGATCCAATCCACAAGGAGTGGATCAGAGGGGTCAGCAGGATAGGCAAGGTTCTGCACCTGCACTGACTCATTCGTTGAACCAGTGTACATCATGATGACTCGACCATCAGGTAAGATGGTGGCCGAACCGGTCCAGACACCCTGTATGTCATACCATTGATCGTTCACCATTGCCAGTGGAAGTTGAAGCCAATGGATCATGTCCCTTGACACAGCGTGTCCCCAAACTATGTCATCACCCCAAACTGCACCATTAGGATTGTACTGGTAGAAGAAGTGATACCATCCCTTGTAGTACATAGGACCTGAAATACATGAATTGCGGCAACCATGTCAAGAAGGTGCTAACAGCTGAGTATTCTGAAATCTAATATAGCATGTAATTTGACCAATATGAAATTGAGGCAATTCGGGCTCTCTTTTTAAACTTTGGTAATTCCAATAATGTTGGATAAGCCTATGCTTTTGCTCAATAATTTTGTGAGGCAGATTTTATTTCTGGTATTTAATTGTTAAAACAAAATTCATGGTGTCAGAATCAAATTGAGCTCTGTTTACTGTTGTAGACCCTGTTCAGCTATAACTGGGTCCTAGTATTTGAGTGCTATTATATTATGTTAACAGTAGTCAACTCAACCCAAAAGTGAGCAAATTAGTAGAAAATTAGCAAAGAATCAAACCGAGTTATGTAAACTTCTAACAATGAGAAAAGGTAAAGGTGCCCTTACCGTTAGGATCTGAAGCAGAGGCAGAGCAAATCAGATTCCCCCATCAAAGCAAACAGTCAGCCAACCAAAAAAAAGGCGAAAATAATTAGCCAGAGATAAAAGAGAAATAGTAGTTTTAACCACTAATTGTCAAAAACATTCAGAAGTAATCACAATTTTTTATTTCAATTAAAAAAAAATCACTCTGACAAAACTGTTTTTGACCCTTTTAAAAATAATCATTTCTGAAAGCAATCAATCTTCCACTTTTTTCTTTTTGTAAACATTGATAAATGCCTTTGTTAAATTAGAGGGTTTTAGGTAGGGAAAGAGAAAAAGAGAGAATATAAATTGATAAATATTTGATGTGTTGAATGCCTTTATCACTTTTATACGTTATATAACACTCTTTTTATTAACATTATAATAAGATCCTTTTCACTCCCCTCAAGCCACTAGAAAAAGAAAATAAACTAAAAAAACATAATGCGAAAATCGCGGGATGGAGATAGGGCCATCACTTCCAATCCATATTGCTCTAGAAACGTACAATAAGTCATTTAAATTACTATGAATGATCAAGGAGACTTAACTTTCATCTTATTACCATTCCTCAATCAATGCTATGCTAACAATGGAAAAGAACCAAACAGCCAAAACCAAAGGGAACCACCACAAAGAATGCCAAACAAAGGCGAAACAGCAAGCCAGCAACCAAACAGAGGATATCCCATATCACCAAGAAAGAAAGAAAAAGGAAATCAAAAAGGGGGCACAGGAAAAGAATGAAAAGAAACAGACCACGCCGGTAATTTTTTGCGGTTCCACTTGCGTCCTCACTGGATGGAAGCAAACCACGCTTCTCAACCCATTGGCGTGCAACATCAACAAGATTCCCACGGCTTTTTGTAAAATATCGTTTGTTACCAATAACAACATATGGAACAGAAGGCCACCGGACAACGCGGAGGAGATGTCGATGGAGGATCCGAGGGTAGATCGGTGTAGAGGAGGGCGAAACGATTCGGCGAGAGGACCGGCGGCCGGGCGCGCCGTCACGGGCGGAAAACGAGCAATGCGGTGGGCTGTTGGCCGCAACGAAGGGCGGCCGCGTGGGGACGCGTCCGGCGGTGTTGGGGCTAGGCTTCCTGGTTTGGCCGGTCGGCGGAAGAGGTGCTGTGGTGAGGTCGGCGGCCGGAAAGGAGGCGGCGGACGGTAGTGACAACGACTCCTCTACGAGAACAGAGGCGGAAGATCCAAAGTGGCAAGCGTTACTGGAACCAAGACACAGTAAGTTAGAATAATAAATGATTGAGTATGACCAATAACTGATGGCTGGAAGAATGGACACAACCACCAGAAACTAAAACAGAGAAGACACCTAACAAAGGAGTTCCAGGAACTCTGCAGCGGAATAACGAAAGGATTAGGTCACGGAAGATGGTACCGCTCTGATACCATGTTAAATTAGAGGGTTTTAGGTAGGGAAGGAGGAAAAGAGAGAATATAAATTGATAATGATATTCACTTGATGTGTTGATTATGTGATACAATTCCATAATCTAAGACATTATTTATACTTTACTTTCAAATACTAACACTACTAAGATCTTCTCCATTAACATTAATAACCTAATAAGTAATAACCCTAATATTCTCTAACAGCCTTTATCACTTTTCGTTATATTCCTTTTTTATCATTATAGGATCCTTTTCCCACTAGAAAATGACGAAACTCGCGCATCACTACTTCCAATCAATATTGCTTAGAAACGTACAAATTTAAATTACTATGACAAGAAGACTTAACTTTTCATTTAATATTATGTTTTGGATGATAGATAATGGAAAGAAAAGAAAAAAAATAGGAGAATGAAAATAACTTTTTATCTTTGAGAATTTTAAAATGTACATGAATAGAATAGAACATATGAAGAATTATTTATTTTTTTTTAAATGTTTAATTTTTGTTTTCCTAAAATTAAAGTAAAATGAGAGAAACACATATTTCGTTTCGTCTCGTTAATGAATCTTCCAAACAAAGATAGAAAAATTATGTTTCATTTCTTTCCATTCTTTTTTAATTCATCCCTATTTATTCTATTCCGTTCTATTAATAAAAAAATATCTAAACATAAAATAAAAATTGTGTGGTAATTGCAGCAGAAGTGGTGGATCGGAAGTTATGGGTTTGAGTCACCAGCGATAACAATAGCTACTGGGTGGCCTAGTTGGTGGTGGAACATAGGCTTATAGCTGTTGTATTCGTTTTCAGAAGGGATGCAGGGTATATTGGGTGGTGGCTCAAATCGACTTGTATAGCCAATTAACAAGGTTGAATATTATTTTAATATGTGTCGTGATTCAATAAAATAAAATATTGAAAAGAGTTTTATAAAAAATGTGTTTTTAGTATTTCTTTTCATTTAAATAACATCTTCTCTATCAATCTTTTCTTAAATTCCAATATCCCGCCGAAGAAATTAATTATGCACACAAAACATTTCTACAAAGTAAATAACATGCATGTAATTTTATTTGCAGTTAATTTCAAATGTGTCATGGGGGGGCACATTAAGCAAATAACAAAAACAACTTCAATTTAGCACTAAAAATGATCTGAATTACCGTTCATCCAGTTCTTCTCTGGTTGGAAATGGTAAGCTGTTCTCTGCCACGACAACATGCTGTTGTTCCAAGGATAGTATTCGGGTTCTCCATTGTTGCTGGCGAATAACCTGTTGGACTTCTCCGACACCCCTGAAGAAACACCTCGTGAAACCGGGTGCCATGTCGAGGAGGAAGGAGCCGTTTTTGGGTTGTTTGGTTCTTCATCATTGGATGATGACACGTGTCCATGAGGAGGATCATGTACATTGGAGGCCCTGTAGCCAATGAAGGCGACCAGGGAAACAAGTAGCAGCAACCCACAAAGGATGACAAGGAGCTCCTTCAAGTGTCTGCGAGGTTGGGGTCCATTGGGGAGAGGAGTGTAGGAAGATGGAAGAATGAGAGAGCCATAAGGATCATCAGATTCAGAGGAAGAAGGAAATAATGCGTTGGAGCTTACCATCGTTTGATTATGAGAGGAAAAATTGCCTGTGACAAAGTACAAAGTTGTGTATGGTGCTGAGAAGTGAAAAAAGGAGAAGAAAGGATTGTGTTGGATTAGATTGGCCAAATCACAGGGAAAGTGTACAAACTACAAAGTTGTGAACTGAATCAGGCACACAACTGTGAGATGCTTTTGCCACATTGGCATACTTTTTATATAGAGCAGAGCTCCCACTGTTCGGAGAGATCGAGAGAGATGTCACGTGAAGTATGAACCATTTGGGAGGGGGTTGAGAGTTACAGAAGTCACATGAATAATTGGGAGTTTGTGGCCCTACAATTTTCTAATGCAATGATTTCTGACCCTAGTGATCTGGTCTGGTTTATTGCTTATTTTGGTAACTGTTTGATTGGTTTTCAAAATAATGTCATTTATTATAAAAGTTTTGCTTTATCCTTTCAAAAGATTTTTTTAATAATTTATTTAATACTTAATAAAATAAATATTATATAAAAAATTAAATATATTTAATGTCTTAAAAATATAAAAAATATTTAATATTTTATTTATTTAGTAATTATGAATTAATAAAATTAATAAAAAAATTAATTAAAAAATTTATAATTATTCATATCATTAATTGGCACCCAGGTCATCTTCACATATTGGAAATCATTTTTATATTTTATTATTCTTTTATAAAGAAATTTAAATTATTTTATTTGTTTCATAATACTGGTCATTTAAACTTTTGCACATGGATTAAAAAAATTATTAAATACTCTCGATTTTTTTAAAAATATAATTATATTTGATTAAATTATCTTCTCATTTTATTAATATTTTCTCATTTCATTTAGTTGAGATACTTAGAAATAAAGATAAAAAAAATTGACAAAAAATTGATATTTTCTTGATTTTCTAAAATAACACATAAATTAAAACAATTTTTTTCATCTAAAACAAACAGATATTAAGAAACAGATGGAGTATTATATATACATTCAGATTTATATGCACACGTAATAAAATTGACTTAAATACTTTAACCAAAATAGAAATGACTTAAACACAATAAATGACATTAAGAATGTTTTAAATAGTTACAATTCTTCTATGATGTTAAAATAGGTATACTGTTCATGAATACTAATCCAATTAATTTTCTTTTTTAAAAAAGACTAATCTAATTTAGGCAAAATTATTATTTTTTAATGCAGTTTTAATGCTTCAGTGAATAAAAGTAAAGTAAAGTTAATTTTCATTATTTTTAAATAATTCAAATTTCTCTTTGGCTATATTTGGAGTAAGTAAAAATTAAAAATAATTTAATTTAATTTAATTTAATTTAAATTAAATTGAGTTAATTTGTTCTAATCTTGAAATGGGATAATCTCCCCTCAATTGAACTTTTATTCAATGGAAAAAAAGTCTCAGATTCCATTCTTGTTAGTAAGCTTTTATTGATAAGTTACCTATAAATACTATCATAAGTCTTCATTGATGTTTGTCGCATGCCTTGCCAAGATTCAAGAGCGGTTGTTTAATAAGTTAAAGTGGTAGAAATCACTTATGTGTCCAAGTGTCAAAACAATGTTAACTGTAACATTTTATTTTTTATAAAATATTTTTATAAAGAATAAAATTTTAATTTCTTTAACTTGGATATTCTATTTAATTTTATTTTACAATAATTATTACTAATAAAAAGAGATTAGATAAAGATTATAAGAATTTAATTAAAATTATAGAGATTAACTTTTTAAATAAATTGGTAATAGTAAATAATAGAACAAAAAAATTATGAAATTAGAAATAAAAATCTATTAAAATAAAATTTAGGATTTAATCTTTGCAATAAAGATTAGAAGTATTTTTCTAAGTTAAGATAAAATTATTATTATTAGTGTTATTATAAAAAGATAGAGATAATAATAAAAATAAATTATGAAAAGATATTTATAAAAAAATATTAATGAGAAAATATTTATGAGAAGATATTTATGAAATAATATTATTTTAACTTAAGTATATAAGATAAATATGTAAGTGTAATAATTATCTATAAATATCAAATTGATAAAAAAATTCTCCAGGTTCAATTTTATTAATTCATGTAATAATTTTGAATGACTCGCTTAATAAAAGTTGAAAAATTTTGTTATTAATTTAAAAATTTATGAAGGGGTTACAAAAGATATTTATGAAAGTATATTTATAAGAAAATATTGATGAGAAAATATTCATAAAAATATATTTATGGGAAGATATTTATGAAATAATATTATTTAACTTAAATATCTAAGATAAATATCTAAGATTAATAATTATCTAGGATAATTATCTACTTGATAAAAAAATCCTCAAGTTCATTTTTGTTAATTCATGTTATAATTTTTAATCATTCATTTAATAAAAGTTGAGAAATTTTGTTATCAGTTTAAAAAATTTATGAATGGGGTTACAAAAAATATTTATAAAAAAATTCTAATGAGAAAGAATATTTATAAAAAGATATTATGGGAAGATATTTATAAAATAATATTATTTTAACTTAAATATCTAAGATAAATATCTAAGTATAATAATTATCTAGGATAAATATCTACTTGATAAAAAAAATTCCCCAGGTTCATTTTTTTTTATTTATGTAATAATTTTTAATCATTCACTTAATAAAAGTTGATAAATTTTTGAGAAATTTTGTTATTAGTTTAAAACTTTATGAAGGGGTTACAAAAGATATTTATGAAAAAATATCAAAGATAAATATCTAAGTGTAATAATTATCTAAGATAAATATCTACTTGATAAAAAAAATCTTCAGGTTCATTTTTATTAATTCATGTAATAATTTTTAATCATTTGCTTAATAAAAATTGAGAAATTTTGTTATTAGTTTAAAAATTTATGGAGGTTATAAAATATATTTATGAAAATATATTTATAAAAAATATTAATAACAAAATATTTATAAAAAGATATTTATGAGAAAATATTTATGAAATAATATCATTTTAACATAAATATCTAAGATAAATATATAAGTTTAATAATTATCTAGGATAAATATCTACTTGATAAAAAAAAAAAATCCTCAGTTTCGTTTTTGTTAATTTATGTTGTAATTTTCAATTATTCACTTAATAAAAGTTGAGAAATTTTGTTATTAGTTTAAAAATTTATGAAGGGAGTTACATAAGATATTAATGAAAAGATATTTAAAATAAAATATTAATGAGAAAATATTTATAAAAAATACTTACGGGAAGATATTTATGAAATATTATTATTTTAACTTAAATATCTAAGTTTAATAATTATCTAGGATAAATATCTACTTGATAAAAAAATTCCTCATGTTCATTTTTGTTAATTCATGTAATAATTTTTAATTATTCGCTTAATAAAAGTTGAGAAATTTTGTTATTAGTTTAAAAATTTATGAAGAGAGTTATAAAAGATATTTGTGAGAAGATATTTATAAGAAAATATTAATGAAAAATATTTATAAAAAATATTTTTGAAAAGATATTTATGAAATAATATTATTTTAACTTAAATATCTAAGATAAATATCTACTTGATAAAAAAAATCTTCAAATTCATTTTTATTAATTCATATAATAATTTTTAATCATTCGCTTAATAAAAATTAAAAAAAATTATTATTAGTTTAAAAATTTATGAAAGGGATTTCAAGTAATAATTTTACTCATTCGCTTGATAATATCTAAGTGTAATAATTAATTTTTTTTCTTGTATTTGTATAAAAATTATAATCTAATAATAAAATTTCAATAACTTGTAAATTTAAAGTGAGCTAAGTTTAAGTTAGACGTAACTCAATTCACTTCCAGCCCTGTTGGCAAAGGCAAACCATGTCGATCACAAATGACATTTGGGCCACGTATGGGGAAGGAAACTTGGAGAAGATTATAATTTGGAACAGGCAGTTGGCGAGACATTAGAATTAGAGGGAGATTCGTCTAGGACGACGAATAACTAGGAAGCGAAGAAGCCAAGCAAACGAAGGGAAGATGCAAAAATTTATAACTTCTATTCCCTGTCTAAAAAGTGAAAAAAAAATTTATAAAAAAGTTTATAAAATTCGTAAAGAAAGGTAAATTTTTAACTTCATTAATTTATTTAACAGTTATTAAAAAAAATGATACAGTATTTTTAAATAATGTACCATGCTAAACGATCAATCAAGGGTCACTACGAGTCTTCGACAGTCAAGGCGATAATGTTAACGTGTATCCAATAATCCTGAAAAGCCCATAAATAATGGCCCTACAAACTGTTCTCAGGGGCCATATGTTTCAACAAATAAGTAGGAAATCAAGTCATTTTTTAACTTGGCAATCGCTTATTGGAGGGAAGAAGACACCACAACAGCAAAAGAAGAGTTTCCCCCCAATTGATCCGTGGAGGGTGAGGTGATGTTTAGACTTTATTAGTAGTTATAATTTGCATTATTTTCAGAAAACAATTATAGCAATTAATTTACATATGCATACGTATGAGAGTGCAACTAAGACATCCTTCCGCTAGGTCGGCAATGAGTTTCCATATCATTGTAATAGACAAAATGATGACAGGTGTAACTCATGCTGAGTCAGGTGATCCTAGCCTTTTTTTTTTTTTTGCCCGACCCTTTCAACTACATACAATAATGCAATTGCCAAATGCCAACACACACTGCCGTGGCTTTTCTATTTACCAAATATTTTTGTATCGGTTTTACGCCACATGTAAATGATGGTCATAATTCATACTCCTACGCTCATTGGCTTCACCGATGATGTGGTCCAAGAATTTCGTGTTTTATTTTTTCATTGCGGGTTGTGTGGTTGGTATTGTTTCGGACTTACCTCTCTCCTTCAATAATGTTTTATTTTTTAAAAAAAATTAACGATATTATTTTTATATATATAAATTTTAAAATTAAATTTTAAAATATATATTTAAAAAATTTAAATTATTTTTACTTATGCTAATACACGTTGATAATAATATTTTATTATTAAAAATGAAAACAAATCAAACAGAAAACACTTAAACCAGATCATTACGCTGCATAACATTCTAAGTCAGGATGATGATATGCCCTACCTAGCTAAGTTTTAGTATGATCCATGTTGCCACTTGCCACTTGCCACTTGCCACATGCAGCGCCGGGTGGTGTTGCAGATTCCACATGCCCCTGCTGAGATTGCAATATACGACATGATTATATTCTACAGTAATGTTTGATACAATGAATGACAGATTAGTCCTCATATGCCTCCCTACTCCTACTCCGATCGTGCAAGCTAATGACAGCAATTTTATGAGCACATACTTTGTCAATGCCTGTAAGGCTGTAACCTGTTTTATTTATGTTTCAGAAGCGATACTGTCCACTAAGGGACACTAGAGTCAAACGGATAGTTTGTGAATCAATTTTGTTATTTGTATATTTAAAATTTGACATTTAATTTATATTTTTTTTATATCAATATATGATACATTTATTTCACTTCAAAATATAAAATATATTATTCATACTCACATTAATACATGGTGTTTATATAGAGTATCAAATTTAGTGATAAAAAATATTTTTCATCCCATAGAATTCTGATCCGATGGCTACTAATCTATAACTTATATATATTTTCAATATTTTATTATATAAAAACTTAATTTTAGTGGTTGAGATTTTCTGCAATTTTTTTTCAACTTCAAATAATCCTAATACTAGTCAAACCATGCACGGCCACAAGGCGGAGCTACATTATGTTAAGGGGGAGCGCAGACTTCCTTGAAATTTAAATATATATTAACATGCATAGAAAAAAGTAGAAGAATTTAGTACACCATAAAGAAAAAATATTATATCATGCCCTGCTGTTTAAACCTAATAGATTGAAGAAGATTTTTCTAAATTCTCAATCTTCTCAAGACGGTTGGTTGGTATGACAGTAACTCATTTAGAGATCAAAAATAAAAACTCTCTCTTTTCTAATGGACCAAGCCATCCTTCTCTTTGACTATAAATACTCATTATTTATTTTTTTCTTTGAAAATTTTTAAGCATGGAACATCTATTTTTACCTTAAGAAAGTGCTAAAACTTTTTGATTGATTGTGTAGTTGTTGTTTTTGTTTGTCTTTATTTTTTTTATCACTTTAGGTAGCATATTTCATTGTTTTTTCCTACTTTTACTTCTATAATCTCTTTTATAGGATTGATATTTGAGAAGTTGTTGTTCTCTTTGTACGTCGTTAGTGCTTCCAATTCTTGCTTTCATGATTTGGGTTTATAGATATTTAGGTATATAGATTGAAAATTTGAAGCACTATAATGAGGGGTGTTAAGTGGGCCAGGTTAACATGTGAAGTTACAGATTTTGATCTAATTTATCTCATAAAATATGGGTTAAATTAGATTCGTGAGTTTGGTCGAGTAGTAAATTTAAAAAGTCTAACCCACAGGTACCTTACCCACCCATTTTTTCATAAAAAAAATTTTAAAAAAATCATTTAGTTGTAGTTAAAAAGTCGTTTAGCCGCTGTTTTTAACTGCGACTAAACGACCACTAAAAAAAAAAGACTCATCTAATGAAAGGACGTCATTCCACTTTGAAGTCTAACAAAAGGCAAAAGCGCTCACATACAGATAGTACATTCATTCTCACAAATCACCATTTTGGTCACTTACTTCTAAATTCTCAGTCTCTCAAATAAAAAATTCAAATCCCTAACTTCCTGTTCAAGAATTGCAATGTCTTGAAAAAATAGAGAGTAAAGTCAATAATTATGTCAATTCACATGGTATGCGTGATGACAATGACTTTCATTAGTTAAAATAATTTGTTGTTTATAAATATTGAGACATATTAGCTTAATTTAGTTTATTCTAAATTTAAATTAATAAGATTTGTTAATTTTTTATGCATTTATGTGTGTTTAGTTTATTTGAAACTTATTATGTTTGTGTAAAATCGGTTATGTGAATTAATATGTGACTTGTTACGTTTAAAGACATGTTATATGTAATGAATTTTCGATTTCGTATTTTGACTTTTTTTTTTTAAATTTTCTTTTAACATATGTTGGATCCACGGGTTCGATCTAATCTAATTCACTGCTCTAATGAGTGGATCTGGTTAAAAAATATTGCAGAACTCACTCAACCCACTCAGCTGACATCTTTAGCTATAATTATAATAAATTGATGGAGCAATATTATGCTAATTGTAAGTTTTAAACTGGGTATGTCAGTATAACTAAATTCTTTAAAAGAAAAATAACTTTCTAGGATGATTACTGAAGTTTATCTCAACTAAAGCAACAATTATATATAGAAGTTATTTTTTTTTAAATTCAACTATGACAATAGTTAATTATTATTTATCTTTTATATATGTTGTGGCTCATGATTAGTGTTCCTTCTAACCTCTAGAGCCTGACTTTGCCATTGGATAATAATAATAATAATAATAATAATAATAATAATAATAATAATAATAATAATAATAATAATAATAATAATAATAATAACATCCAATAGGAGTGATGGTATAAAAAGCATGTAAAAGTGCATACTTATTAGTTTGAGTTTAAATTTAATGTATTGTGTTAGTGTAAAATTTTTTATAGTATGTTAAATAATGTGTTAGCATATTATTAAAAATTTAGACTTAATAGGTAGTACTGATTGTGATAATAAAACTTCTTTTAATAATTTTACAATATATGATTGAGTAATATTATAAAAAAATTTATATTGACAATAAATTAAAAATAAATTATACTAACTTTTTTATTGTGTAGTGTACATGTGATATTAAATCTTTGAAAAAAATTAAAATGAGTTTATATATAAATTGAGCAAGGATATATTCACCATTAATTTAATTTAAAGCATATCATAATTTTAACTCATTAAATGATTTAAAAATAAATATATTATTACTTACTTACTTTATAAACAAGTTTGTTTTAGAAAAACTTTGTTCTAAAACTTTTGCACATAGTCATACACTCATAACTAATTCAATAAATTTATTAATTTTTAATCTTTTAATATGATTCATAATTTCATATGTATGGTATCTAATAAATAAATTGATTTATCAATAGGAATAACTCATCTGATTGACTTTTCACTTATAAACTACTTTTCTTTAGTTCTTTTGTTAATAAGCGATTTATAATCTTATTGTAAATCGTTATTAAAGTTTGTGATTTATTCTAATAGAAATAATCTCCTATCACTCTAATAATTTTTTTTTAAGAAAAAAAGTCTGATTTGTCCGTATGATACCTTAGAGATAAGAGATTCCTGCATACGAAACCATGATCTCAAGTTTTGTGGAAACATACATATATATAAAATCCATGATCCGTGAGTGGGACCCGGTGGAATATTAGGGATTGAGAATTTTTCAGGTAGATTTATTGTCAAGTTCCAACCAACATACGTCAACCCACCTTCCACATCCAACGTAGTACTGTAACTGAGGCTATTTCTAAAGTACACTCCTTAAAAGAGAATGTATTATATATTTTTAAAATTTTAATTATTGATTTTGTTAAAAAATATATTAATAATTAAAATTAATAATTTGCAATCTGTTATACTATTCACTAGTACTATTTATCGCCACCGTAGTTAATGTTCACATCATGCTTGTAATTACTGTTCATCATTGGAACCGTACTGTTTATTATCGGAATTATTGTTTATTTTGAAAAATGTATTGTTTAATGTCGAGATTATTGTTCACCGCATGAAAAATATATTATTCATTGTCAAATTTACTGTTTATCTCCAGATTTATTGTTCACTACATGGAGTTACTGTTTATATTTATTATTTATTTTTTAAAGTTATAATCACATACATAATATAAATTTAAATAATATCAATTAAAATTATAATAATTTTTATATTTTTTTATAAATAATTGTATATATTAAAATTTTTACAAAATTTATTATGTATAAATATTACAATTAAAATTTATAAAATTTTCAAGATTCATAATTATTTATAAAAAATATTAAGTACTTAATTTTAATTGGTATTATTTTTATTTATATTATTTATACGATTATATAATTTAAAAAAATAAATAATATAACTTAAAAAAAGGTAGTGACAGACAGATGGTGGCCTGTTGACAGTGGACAATTATTGGTTGACAACAATGATAGTAGTAATGTATAAAAAAAATATAAAAAAAAAAAATAAAAAAATATCACAAAAAAAAATTAAAAAACTAACCTAAAAAAAAACCAACCTACAAAAAAAAATCCCTACAATAACAAGTTAAATAAAAGTATATGATAAATCCAAACTTATATGAATGTACCATAACAACGGCCCTGTAACTGAATGTTGTTCATTCATTAATTTTAGGATTAAGTTTTGGACTTTTGGTATATCACCTTAAAACATTATCTTAATAATTTTTTTAGGGATATGTTAAGGAACACTCGAGCGGTTATTTGCTCGAGTTTTAACACTCAGTTTTTATTTTATTTCTATTTTTAACACTACAAGGCACACATCCCATTACTTCTTGCTTTATCTAATGATGAAAGTGCTTGTGTGCATGCATAAGCACTCAAGCTTATATTAGCAACATTCATTTTTTCAATATTTAATGAAAAAATATTAAATAAAAAATTTGATACATTTAATATATTAAAAACATAAATAGTATTTAATGTTTATTGATAGATTATTAAGAGAATTAATTAAGAGAATTTAGAATAGAATTATTCAATTCTAAATTTTACTAACTAATTCTCCTAATAATTCTCTTAGTTATTAAATAACAAAATTAAATGTTCTTTATATTTTTAAGATATTATGTGTATTTATTTTTTATTTAATATTTTTTAAGTATTAAGAAAATGTTTTAAAAGAGTATAGCAAATTTTTTTAAAAATTATTCTTCTTGATTTCTTCTGCTTTTTCAAGTGCTCTTTCTAATACCAAAGCATTAAAAAATTACAATAACTACCGTATGTTCCCTGTGATGTACAGTACAGGGTGATATTGCAATTATCACAAACAAATGTTTCTTGAGAAAAAAGATAATTAAAGGAAATGATTTAGTTGTTTGAGAAAAAAAAATCACAAAAAAGGTAATCCAAGGTCAATTATTCTTTATGTTTTTTGTTTCTTCAATTTTCAATAGGTAATCCAAGGTCAATTATTCTTTTTTTCCTCTCTTTATTTGGAAGATTCATTAACGAGTTTTTTGTTTCTTCAATTTTCAATATTAGATATTTGAAAGATTCCCCACGTTCGTTCGCTTCACATATTTTAAAACTTCCAAACACAAAAACTTATTTCCGTTTTCCCTATTTTCTTTACATGTAATAAAACTTACATGAATTTTAATATTAGCTTCAAATGGGAGACGCTATACGGAGAAAAGAAGTTACCTCACTTAGACTTATCAGCTCCCTCATTTTCTCCATAGCAAGCACAGAACAAACCCGGAGAATGTGAATAAAATCGTAGACCTTCAAAGTAATAGCAATGGAATGGGCAAAGAGCAAAATTTGGGTTTATGAGTATTGTTATATGCTATTTAATTTAATGGAATAAAAATGGAAAATTATGGTTACAAATCAATAAAAAAATTAAGAGAATTTTATAGGATTAAAAAAGAAAAGTTACATCTTTTTTTGAATAATGGCGCATAATTAATTTACTTACAAGTCAATTGAATAGTAATTTTAAATCAATAAAAATATACCATTATTTAATTTTACATATATATAAATCAAGTATCGATTCAAAATAGTGGCTGGAGTCAACATAGCAAAGCTTTTATATATATATATATATATATATATATATATATATATGCATTCTGCGACTATTTTAAGAAGAATTTTATTTAATCATTATACTCAGTCTAAAATTTTGACCAAAAAGATTAATAAAATATTAATTACAATTTATTTTAAAAAAATTACAATTAAGATTTTTAAAACGGAGATGCAATACTATATACTCTCTTCAATTCAAATGAAGTGTTGAAGTAACAAATCAAATCAGTCTTTAATTTTATATATAAAATATATCAAGTATAAATCAAGAAACTTACATGAAATTTTATCAAGACTAATATATTTTTAATCTCTAGAATTATAGTATTTTTTAGTTTTGGTTTTTTTAAAATATTTTTGTTAATTTTAATCTCTTTAAAATTATTATTTTTTGTTTTAATTTCTGCCATCAATCTGTCATCACTGTACCTCCGTTAATGAACAATTGACACGTAACATCAATGATCGAAACTTTTGTTTATCATGTAAACACAATGTTATTTACAATAAAGACAAAAACTTAAAATTAAAAATTTAGAAGGGTCAAAACTAACAAAAAAAATTAGAAATACAAAAAAAAATTATATTTTCAAGAACTAAAAACATATTTAAGTCTTTTATTAATTATATTTAATAAAATTTGAATTCTTATATGATTATTAGATGCAATTAATGTTTTTAGGTCAACCACGTATTATTGCACGTAATCAATGAATTAAAAGCATCAGGTTTCAATTTAGGATAAAAGAAACTAACATAAATTTCAAAATTTTACTAATTAAAAAGTTATATGAAATTGATGCGAAACCCTTGTTTTGCGTTTCTGTATATTGATTTTGTTGCCTCCGTAGCTCCATTCTCGCCTCTCCCTCTATTTATTGTTTACAAACTTCACTGGTACATAAGTCTTTACTTCTTCCTACCTTCAACTCTCCATTCCATAACACTATATCCAATTCTTTTCAAGTACTTTTTTTTTTCTCCTTCTTCATTTACTGTGTTTTTTACTTCAATCTTGTGTTGTTTTTCTTCATAATTAATACCATGGTTTACCACCTGCATAAAAAATATTGTCAGCTGAGAGGAATACATGATGTCTCTGGCAAGTTGAATTTTGTGTAAAACGTACAAATTTCAATGCCTCTGGCATTTCCACAAACCAAGCTTTTCAAATCAGAAATGAGATTTGTTGGCAAGGGAGTGGAAAGGAGAACCCAAAGCGCATCCCTGACCCAACACGAACGTACCACCGGCACCACCCACCAGAGTTTTAGTTCTAGGGTTCAATGTCGCAGTTCTGAATTGTGATTGTGATTGTGATTTTTTTTTTTCCACTTTAAAGAGAGGTATGGGTCAGTAACCGCATAGATAATGGATAAAACTTATTTTTATTTTTTTATATTCATTATATTTATTTTATCAATTAAATTATGATATATATATATATATATATTTTTAAAAAAAGAGAATATTAATGACTACATCTCATAATTTAATTAGTGAAATAAATATAATAAACATAAAAAATAAAATTAAGTTTTGTCCATAAATAATATCTTAAATAATATAACACATGATAAGTATTTAAGAAGTGTGATTGACACATGACAAAAAATTAAAAAATGTATTGACAGCTAAGATTTATATATGGCAAAATTTTAGAACATGCTCCTTTTATATGTTAGATTAGATTAGATGTTATTTTTAAATTTTAAATTTTCTTTTTACACCCATCTTTTTTGAGAAATATGAAGAAAGAGAAACTCTTGGTTTCTTTCTTCTTCATATTTCTCATCTTATGACAATCCTTGTCGATCTGCTCTTTATATTTTCATACTTTCCTATCAATAATTCATCCAGATTTGTTAGATCTAAGTTATTTTTATTCTTTCATTGTTTATCTCTTTTTGTGTATTTTTGTTTTTCTTAATTGAGTGGCTTCTATGAATCCTTTTGTGACTTTTTTTTAATTTCACAATTTTATAGGTAGAAGAGATATTCATATCTATTTTAAGAGGGGACAAAATATAATCTTCAAACTGTGTTGGAAAAGATGCTTAGTTATAGTATTCGAGTGAGGAACAAAACTTTCTTCCATATTTTAATTAGAGTGTATAGATTCTATTTGTTTCTTTTTTTTTTTTTTGTTAAATCTAATGTTTTTTGTTCAATTTGTAAGTGTTATTGAACTTTTATTAATGTGATAATTCTTCTTTCCCCTAAGGAAAAACACCATCCAACAAATAGCTTTAATGTGATAATTTTTGTTTAAGCAAGAATAGCTTTCGCACTAGCTAATTTTTCAAAAGCTCTATCAAATTTCATAAGCAATCTTTCCTGGCTTCAAAAGCCAGAAGCTGATAAAAAAAAAGTCGAAACAAAAATCACCCAAATACAAGGTTGGATTGTTGAACTAGTTGACAAATTATTAGCATCCATGTGATATGAACTCATTTCCCTTCCTATGGACCATTAACCCTTGAACGTATTTGTTCCGGGTACTAACCAGGACCTAGGTCAGTGTGATCCAAAAGGATGGGGGGGAAGCTCATTGAAAACCTACGAGTGAGTCTACAACATAATTAACACCTAAGCAAGTCAGTAGAATGATTGCAAAGTTCGATCAATATGAGTGTTTGGAAAAATGTGGAACATGTTTGGCTTAGACAGCCAAATCAATTTATATAGATGATATGAGAATTTACTGTTTGGATATCTGTTGTTCAAGCCATTTAAGAATCCAAACGTTAGAATTCGTTATGTTCGATCATTAAGGCATGAAATCGTTCACAGTTGTTGGTCATGATAGTACCTGTCGACAAGTGACCATTCATGGATCGTATTAAGCATGTGTTTAACGAATAGTTTCTCATTTGTTAATAGATCAGTCGGATCCTTACAACGTGATCGCGGTCGGGCTAACCCGTATTCCTTCGAGCCTATTATTTTGAGATGGACCTACCTAGCAAATGAGCTTCTATGGTCGATTTATATAGGTCTACAATAAGTCTATTATGTCAAGCCTAGGAGAGTCTAGTATCCAACACCCTGCCCCTTCTCTGCTTCCCCCGGAATAGAAGAATATGAAGATGAGTCCGTTCACCGTGCGTAACTCAACACAAGATGCCACATTGGGTATTTTCTGCAAACATGCCACTTAAGCAGAATGACAAGCAAAGAACAAGGAGTCAAACCTTATGGCAAGTACATTTGAAATGTAGAACTATGTGTACAAATGTGCAAGGCAAAAACTATACTTGCACAAAGTTTTTAACCAAGGTGAGCGATTGATAGTTAGAAAGAAAAAGAGAGAAAAAAAACAGGGAAAAACAATGGATGGTTGAAATTAAATTATGTGAAATCAGTGAGAGTATCATTATCAGGTGGCTCGATTTTACTCCCACAGGCGATTACATTTACCTTTTAGGCATACTTTTTCAGAGTGTGTTAAATTTAAATTTTCATTAAAACAAAGTATAAGCTCGGGAATTGTAAATAAATAACACATCAAAGATGGACACAATAATCTCTCCCAAAAAAAGAAAAACACAATAACTGCAAAAAAAAAAAAGAAGAAGAAAGAAAGAAATATTGATAATAAAATGTGCTCTTAGGGAACCGTGTGATTTACATGGAAGGAAATTGTTCAAGACCTCAAGGTTAAAGCGAAAATTAAAAAACAAAGGAAGGAAAATTCCGTTCAGGTGTTGTGTATTCTGTTTATTCCGTCAGGCAAAAGATCTATGAGCAACATAGTCAAATCATACATTTGGGGGTGGCCAAATCTTCCCAAATAACTCTTCCACTCGCTTTGCTTGATCAGCATAACCATTCAGTCCAGCAGCCAGAAGCTGCACAGCTGCTGGCCCCATGGCTTCTGCAAGGCTAGTTTGGTCCCATTTAACAAGCTGAATATAATCAATGCAAACCAATTAGCAAAGCAATCCGATTATTTAGCAAATCCAACGAACACCAGAACAAGAATGATATTTTACAAAATAGTTTTCCCGCTGATGATTGAGGTAGCAAAGGAAGCTGAAGCAGTAGACATAAGGGTGGCATAAACAGTCATCATAAATGGCACGTAATGCTAACATTTGCTACTACATTCTCAACGGTACTAATAGAAATCTCAAACTGAGAAAATTTTCAAACCAATAAAGTGCGGGAAGTTAAGGTTGACTAATTTTGATTTTCTTGAGCTTCTTGATAAGAGATTTAATACCTTGTTAGTTGTTACTGAAAAAAGTTCTTTGCTTTTTTTTGCCCACATAATTCTCAATTTTTTTTTGAAGAAAAAAAAAATCTCAAATATAATATCAAGGTGATTGATTGATATCCCAGTAAAAAATGAAAAAAAAAGGTGATTGATTGATATCCAAATATTTATTAAACTAAAAGCTACCACCATCATAACAGAATGTCTTGTAAGTGAATTTTTAACTCTAGTTGTTGAAGATAAAGGGAAAACTTAAATATAGAAACATGATAATCCATCAGAAGGGTAGAGACTACATTGGCTTGTTCCTTAAGAGGGAAAAACTCAGAAACAATAATTTTTCAAATATATATATATATATATATATATATATATATATATATATATATAAAAAAAAAAAACACTAGAACAAAAAGCTGATGCTCCTCGGCAATTGTGGTTTATGTTTGTTAATATCTGTTGTGAAACCTGACCCCAGTCCTTGTCCTTGATCTAAATTATTGGAGTAACATCACAACAAGCAACATGCAGTTTGAAGTTGTTCTTCAGTTAAATGGTTCTTGATTTTCCATTTATAAGACTCAGAAAGGGCCAAGGAACATTGACATTATGTTTTGCAATTATAAGGCGGAGATATATTGTACCAACCTAATTTTGCAGCTTCAAGTGGGAAATTCCTACTTTATAAAGGGGGAAGGCAAATGACATTAGATGCTGAAACCATACCTCTTCATCACTAAACACATATTTGGCAGCAGACTGAGGGGATAGCCTCCTAACAAAAGAGTACTTCTCGTCAGGAGAAGCAACAGATTCTTTGAGAGACTGCAATATCTTCAATGGAGCTATGATATAGTCAACCCTGGACAAGGAGCAACACAAGCAAAAAATTAATAGAATATCCCACGAATCAGTTCTTAAATCGGATATGATTGTTGGGAAGTCTTTGAAAATACCCCAAAAGACTAAATAGGTCTTGCTTATTGCGAACTGCTGCTGCCATCAACTTTGACTTATGTCCATATTTGTGAATATAATTGTAAACTTTTGTCACCTGAAAAATAATAATAATGATTTTAGGTATAGGCCTTGTTATTGAGTGAACAAAGATGGTTCCCAGAAGTCATATCAACATTGCTAACTTAAACTTAGATGACAAAAATGTATCATATCTTTATTTGTAAGTTTTCACCAAAGAGTTTTTTCAATTTTTTTTCACAAAAATAAATTTAAATTCTAAGCATAGACCAAGAGCAGGAATATAATAGCAATATTGCACAACGGACCAATGCCAACCCAGGATCCTCTCCTCTTAGCTGGGCAGATTCTATCTCTGGGTCATCCGAATGATTGCGTGCCCAGTCCTGAAAAATTACATAGCTTAAATAAGATACTCTAATGAATGCTATCCAACACTCTTACCACACAAATAAAGGTAGAAATTACCCTGATGCGGCCAACAAAAATTTGAATAACAGAAGCACCAGCTTGAGCTGCAGCAGCAGCTTGAGCAAAGCTGAAGAAATAGAACCAATCCATAAAATGATTAGGAATGAATAAAAATAAACAAATTGTTTAGATCAAATGGGATAAACCATTGCCACGTTATCGTAGGATACAAACTTAGATGTTTGAAAATAAATCAGGGAAAATTTTTCACATCAGTAATCGGTACCCAACCATGTGATTTTCATCAAAGCAAATAATTCCTTTTTCATTTTATGCAATAATAAGCAGAACATTTCACAAAATTCCTAATTCGAAGGCATGATTTCATGTTATATAGCATAAGCTATCAGATTAGCGGCCTAAAGTCCAAACAAAAGCAATTATTGTACTTCTAATAAACAATGACTTCAGAGAAGCATGCTATCTGAGGAAAGTTTCCCCTTACCCACAGAAGATATTAAAAGAAAAAACAATGATTAAGAAAAAAACAGAACCAGACTTGTTAATATTTTAAGCAATTCAAGTTTAACATCTAGGGTTTTGGGTAATGAAATTTCTGTTTTTTTTTTTGGGTACAAGAAATTTGTGTCATTAGTGTAGAGATGCCTTTCATTTTGTTATTTATGAAAATATGATTAGAGCTTTTGTATCAATTATATATTCTAGATGTCCTGTTACAGGAATTACTTTTCATTTATTATTTGAAGATTAGGATTTAGGTTTACTTTCAAGCTAATATACAAAGCCTCCACCTCAACCTTAACCAATTACAAACTAGTTTAGAATCATCATTGCTATGTAATAAAGATATCAGATAGGAGATTCTATAGAACACAAGAAACATCAGATCTTCCTAGCTGCAGATGTCACCCTTTTGGGGATAATAAAAATAACAGTGAAACTGTGTCCTTGAGAATAGTGAACATACATGTCAAATGAATAAAATTTGCTATGAATATAGCTAGCAAAAAGCAATATCTATGTTAGATAGATGTGTTTCTTCAAATGGAACAAAACAAGTTATCAATCTTACCATCATATAATTCCTGAAGTTTAGAAATAATATTTGCAATGCATCAAGAGCATTCAAGACAGAAAATTTTATGTACAAAATGACAGACACAAGCCTTTACGCAATCAAATCACATACTTTTAGCTTCATGAGTTAATCTCAAGAGTTTTCTTTGAAATATTCCACAAAATACCTGTAAACAAAAGTCAAATGTGTCTGTATGCCCTCAGATTCCAACAATCTTGCAGCCTCTATTCCCTAAATGAAAAGAAAAACAAGTCATAAGCCCATTAAGTAAAGCATCAATATTTCTTAACTCAGCTAGCATTACAATTCCATTTTTCCTGATTACTCACTTGCCAAGTTGAAGGGATTTTAAACAACAGACGTTGAGGAGGGACATTTATATCGTTGTACAACTTCAACAGGTCATGCACCTGTAAAATTTGATAACAGTAGCATCAGATTTCACCAAGGCACAAGACTATGGGTGTTTTGTCAGGAGAGATCTTGCAATTGTGTTGAGCATTAAGGAGTCACAAAATGTAAAGCTTGTCTTTATGATCTAAACTGATTATCAGCCATTCACAGTCAAAAACTTAAAATTGTGTACACAGTTTAGAATACACACGCATGCACCCTTATCTCTTCAATTTGGGCATTACTCACATGAGAATGATACTCAATTAACTAAAACCATCCTTTCTCTACATCCGGTGCCAAGATTATAACTGTTTCTTTAGTAGACACCTTTTAATATGAATTTTGTAAATCTAAGTCCTTAGAAGAAGACTGGATTTGGCACCTCTGTGAAAGAAGGCATTGAACCTCCAGAGTCTTCAACATTATAATCTTGTGATCAAGATGCATAAGCAACATAATTTTAATATTTTTCATAATCAGTTTTTATTCCTTCCAAAGACAATGGCTGAAGTGCATATGCATTTGTTTTACAATTTGGTGAGAAACTGAACCCAATACCTTCCTGATAATGCCATGTGTGTCATAAGCAAGACGTGCATCCACTTCTGTCGAAACACAACCAGGGACTAGCTTTGCCATGTCACCACCCACATTCACTAAAGCCTATAATTCCAAGATCAAATCCATGAAATGAAAGTGATTTTCAAGTTATTATTAAATCAAAATTTTTAAAAAAGAAATGATAATTAAAATAAAAATAGATATGAGCAAGTAATGAACCATGAATGAAAACAAGTACCTTGTTGAAGAAACAAGACAATCTGGCGTCAGAATTTTCAAGCCGATAACACTCAGAATCTGCCAAGGCCATTTCCACAGCATTCTACAGAAAAAAAGAAAAAAGAAAAAAGGAGAAGATGTAACTTACTCACTCAGTAATGAGAATGAAAACAAAACGCACATGTTATGTTATGTTATAGGTTTTGAAAGATGAAAGGCTAACCCTAAAAATGGTATCTGGAAGACCACATATACCCAAGAGAAGCGATGAGCTGACAGTAGCAGCGGTTGGAGGAAACCTGTACGTCAATTCAATTGATTAATCAGATCAAAGTAACAAAGTAGTTATCGGGAAAGGAAAAGAAGGAGGAAGAAAAAGGCAATGTTAGTTAGTTAATTACTTTTGGAAATCATCGAAAATGACAGTGTCTGGAACGATCTCGCTGAAGGCTGACACGGCATCCAATTCAGTGGTCGATGCTGAAGCCAAAACATAAACTGAATGAAATAAGAGAGGAAGACAGAAATTAAGGAGAGAAAGGGAAGAGGATTCATTACCAGTATTGATGGAGGAAGCGCGAATTTGAATTTGAATTTGAGGGAGGGACCTGTTGGACTTGAAGAGGAAAGTGGAACGGAGGGAGAAGCTGGATGTTCTGTGAATGGATGAAGCAGCAGAGGAGAGAGGTGCAGAAGGCGGAGTTTGCAAGGTTATTGACATTTCTGGATTTAGAGATTAAAGACGCAACTCACAGATACTGAGACTCACAGTGGAACTCAGTCAGAAGTAGAAATAGGCCAGATCCAAAGGCGATCACCAACTTAGTGTACTCTAATTAGGGGTAGAAACAGACTGGTTTGGTCAGGTTTTGATTTAAATATGTTTGGTTTGTATTTTAATTAATTATAAGATATGAGTTTAGTATAATCTTTTTAAAAGTTTCATTTCGCTTCAAAATTTATTTAAAAATTTATTTTATAATAAAATTTTTAAATATGTTAATAGATTTATTTTTAAATAAGTTAATAAATTTTTATATAAGTAATAAATTTACTTTTAAATAGGTCAATATGTATTTATATGGTAATAAATCTATATTTAAATAGGTCAATATGTCAATACATATCTTAAAACTTTAAAATTTAAAATAATTTAATGGCACTTATTCAAGTAAATAAGTCTTTGTTATGACTTAACACTCATCTTTTAATTTTATAGATATTCATTATTTTCTTATTTTAATCTTTGATCGATTTGTGACTTGAAGATATACCAAGTTACAAATAACTTGGTATATTTCCAAATCTCACATCAACTAAAACCAGAAAAAGAAAGTAGTGAAGATTTATAAAAATAAGAAATGAAATGATTAATTTATCATTTTCATTCTAATAATTATATTACATTAAATATATTAATAAATACGTTATTTTTATTTTAACTTATTAACTTAGATTTTAGTTATTAATTTTTATTAAAATCTAAATAAAAATATATTAATATATTATAATAAATTTATAATTATAATTATAATTTATAATTATTATAATAAATATATATTATATTATATATAGTTAAACAATCGTCAGATCAATATAAACTTAACAAACTTATTAGATGGCACGAAGTTCGACATTTTTAGTTAAACAAATTTTTAAAAAGTTTTGGCCTAACTTTATTTAGAAAGCAAGTTAAGTTATGTCATATCTCAGTGCAGAAATCAAAGCATAGAGCCCCAAATGACGATCTGGCTACTTATTTTCATCCCTACCTCTAATACTTTAATAATAAAGAGCAAAAATATGAGTTTTCTTATATTGTCTTCCAATTATTTAATAAAAAAATTGAATAAAAAATAGATACTTTTACTATTTTAAGAAAATAAAATACATTTAATCATTTTCTTATTTATTTTATTTGGTCTATTTTAAGTATTATTTTTGTGTAAGTTACAAGAATTTAAAAATATTAAATCAAGTCATAATTATGAATTTTTTTATTAAGTTATCTTTATTTATTTCAATTAATTATATTTATCTAATTTTTATGAGTAGTTGAGACTATTAAAGTATAAAGATAGAGATAGATAATAATAATTAATATTTTATTAATATACAAAAATTTACTTATAATGGATCAATTTTTTTAAATCAAAATGACACTTTAAATCGATTGGAGGGAATACTAACTAAGAAGATTATTGAAAAGATGTATTAAGAGAATTTAAAATTCTTCATTTTATTATTACTTTATTAGTTACAGATTAAAAATTAGATTGTCTTTAAATTGACTAATTACTTAATTTTATGTAAAGCATATCATAATTTTAAATTATTAAATAATTTAATAATGAGGAGTTTTGAGTACTATTAAGGAAGCTATAATATAAACTTTTAGATGAAAATACGATAATAAATGTATTGAAAATTAAAAAAAATATTATTTACGTTATTTTTATCTAAAATTTTTTTTAATTTTTTAATAAATATCCTTAACAAAATTTAATAATAAATATATTTTTACTTACTCAATTTATAGAAAAATTCATTTTAAAAGAGTTAAATCTAATAATTTATTAAATAATTTAATGTTTGTTTACCAAAATTTCTCTAAGCAAGTCATTGCTAGTTTTGGTTTGTGAAACTGAGTCATTTATTCACTTACCAAGAGATCTTCTATGTTTTGGTCTTGAAAATTTTTGAGTGATTAGAGATTCTTCCCATTTTAAGATTTGTACAAATCACCAACCATTGGTCAAGTTCTTCTATTTTAATTTGTATATCAATTAATTAAATGTTAAATTAATAATTTATTTACATTTAACAAGATATTATAATATAAGTAAATTGAAATTAATTTGATATTTTTAATTAATATAAAAATAAATACATAACTTTTTTCAATAATAGTTAATTATGTTTATTTTCTAAGTCAAATTATGTTATTGTTTAATTAAAAATTATGCAAACTAAAAATAATATTTTGAAGCAACTTTGGGTTAGTTTTATAGACATTTCTATTATTTAAAATCAAGTTAATTTTATTAATAGTTATTATATTTTTCCACACTTTAAAAAAAAAAAACGTTAACTAGATGGCCATTTTTAAATTAAAGAAATGAATCGTCTGATATTTTCTCAGCTGTATATCCAGAAGTCCTTTTCAAGTTCACCTCGTAATATCCGTTGGGCACTTCGCCATTTGTCTCAGTTCATTTTTTTAATGTTTAAAAGAAAAAGATAATTTACCAACGTTAAGTTGATTTAAATAATTTGACACTTATTTTTGTAAATAAAATTTTAAGTTTGAATTTTATAAATAAAAAAATAAGCATTAATTTTTTTTTACACTTTCATAATCTGACCTAACTCAAATTTAAATGAGTCGAAGTTTAATACAACTTTAAAATACATAGGGTTTATAAAAAAAAGAAAAAGATAATTTTGTATAAAAATACTTTAAGATTTAAAAGGATAATAAATATGTAAAATTTGCATAATAGAAGACTTGGAGGATTTTTTAATCTTTTTTTTTTTCATGGTTTGGGCTGCCTTCTAATCTGGAGGAACATTTCTTTCGGTCAATAAGAAAGGAAGAAGAATCAAACAGGCCGAGGTAAGCTTCTTATATTGGGCCCTATTCTATGGGCTCATCACAGTTATTGCATTACTTGATCTGGTCCAGTCATTTCATTCTTATATAGAAACAAAAGAAAAAAAAATCAACATTTAAATTAAAAAGATACAGTGATAACTTCACAAATTGTAATTATTTATATCCTATATATGTGCCTTATTGACTGTTTAGTCCCTGTTTTGATGCATGTATGGAAGAGTTTAGCTTCATATCTATATAATTCTATTTTCGATGTCTTTCATCATGATTCTGAGAAAATGTTTCTGATTTTTTGATAGTTTGAGTACATTTGTATTGGTTAATGAATTGATAATTTCTCTATGGCAGGTAGGGTCCCAACCAAGTAAAACTTAGAAGATTTAGACCAGCATCGCAAGAGAAATCCAAGATCAAGGATCTGCTTGTCACGCCGCGACGTGAGACATTCCTCTATTCAGGCAGAGAGTTACGCATTTTGAACACCACAACGCAAAAGAATGAATGACGCGGCGACCCTGACCTAAAATGTAACGCACCGCTATGTAGGAAGTTTAATGTGGCGGCATAACTTTGTTTTCTGAGCCCTATAAATACTGTTGCATTAATTTCTATAAGGAGTTAGGTCATTTTTGAAGAACTGTGGCCAGGGTTTTATATTTTACACTGATATGAAGCAAAAGTGATCAAGATTGAAGGTCATCTTCACCTTGGAGGAGGATTGAAGCTTGAATGATCATCCCATTGAGTTTTCTCTTCTCTTTCCTTCACTTTCCTCTCTTTCCATCTCCATGAACATGATTTATTGTGATATTTTCGTAGGATTCATGGCTGGCTAAGCTATTTATAGGGTTTATCTTTGGATCCTCTTATGAATATTGATTAATCTTGTAATCCTTTGAGTATATATACATGATTTGATTTTGTTAATTCATATAGCATTTAATGCTTTGATTGTTTGATCAGCTTTCAATTGATTTGTTAAAATCTATGAACCTAGACATAAGAATTTAGATTTAAGATTATATGTATGATTGATGCATGTTCTATTTCATTCAATTGGTTTGAATGCAATAATTTATTAATAGGATAGAAATATACCTATTGGTCATACATAGTAATTGATTGAGAATAGATCTTAATGAGTGTATTTACGCTAATTCGCATGGAAACATAGTGAATTAGGTAACTGAAGCATGGTTGATTGACCTAGACATAGGCTTTCAACTAATATTGATTCTCAAGCTAATCTAATCACTTCGTGTATATTGCTTGTAGGGATTACTTATTATCCAAGGGAGTAGGAGGTGAAAAAGAATTTCCTACTCTCTAATCATCAACTTAATCCAATTTTACAGCTTTTAAGATCTTTTAATTAATTCGCATACTCTTTCTCAATTTATATGTCCTTGAATAGAAATACTGGAGCTATTGGTTGATACTTAACATCGATTTTAACCATTGTTCTTGTGGAAACGATATCTGACTCCTAGCTATACTACAAGTGCGATACGTGCACTTGCGGTAAACAAAAGAGCGAATAAGTTTTTAACGCCGTTATCGGGGACAATGGATTAAATTCAGTTTAGCTAATATTAACAACAAGTTTAAGTAGTTCTAGTTCAAGTTTCTTTTGTGCATATTAATTTAAGTTATTATTCTTTAATTGTTTCAGGTTATTATAAGATGGAAGAAGACAACGTCACGCTAGAGCTGGAGGATGAGAGTCGTGGTAGACCATTGAGGGAGTTTGCTACTCCTTAGATGGATAATCTGTAATCTAGCATCAGACGTCTGACCATCCTGACAAATAACTTCGAGATAAAGCCGGTCATTCTTCAAATGATCTAAACTTCTATATAGTTTGGCAGCTTGCCTAATGAGGATCATAACGCGTATCTCTCAAACTTCCTGGAGATATGCGCCACGTTTAAACATAATGGCGTTTCTGAAGACACCATTCATCTGCAGCTCTTCTTATTCTTACTCCGAGACAGAGCTAAAAGTTGGTTGCACTCTTTGCCATCAAATTTCATAACTACTTGGGCTTAGGTCAGTACAAAGTTCCTTAATAAATATTTTCCTCCGGCCAAGACAGCGAAGATGGTGAATGATATTACATCATTCACGCAATTCGAATCGGAATCCTTGCATGAAGCCTGGGAAAAGTACAAGGATTTGTCGAGAAAGTGTCCACACCATGCGATTCCACCATGGCATCAAGTTTATTCTTTCCATAAGGGTTTGTTGCAGCAGCACTGCCCGATTGTAAATGCAGCTGCTGGAAGCTCATTGCTAGGCAAAACGTTCGATGAAGCCTTCTTGCTCTTGGAATAATTGGCAGCTAACAGATACCAATGGCATTCTAAAGGAAACACTCCACGGAGGATTGCTGGAGTGCATGAAGTGGATGCGATAACTTCATTGTCAGCTCAGTTGGCAGCATTAACAAGTAGGATGGATAGTATGGGTTAGAATTCATACTAGAGCCCATTTGTTCTGTGTGAAAGGTGTGGCGACACTCACTCGAGTGACAGATGCCCTTCTCATATAGAAAGTGCACAATATATCGGTAATTATCAGCCACAACAAAACAACCTATATTCTAACCAGTATAATCCTGAATGGAGGAACCATGCAAATTTCTCTTGGAGAGACATTCAAGGACCCTTTTCCTCCTCTAATGCTCCTGGAAATGAATGCCAATACAACCCTCCTGGATTTTCACTCCAGCCAAGACAACCAATGTAAGAAAGAAAGCCTGCATTGGAGGATATGTTCATGTAGTTGATGGCTAAGAATAATGCTTTCATCAACAAGACTGACTCCTACATGGCAAAAATTGATGCTCACTTATCAAAGAATGATTCAGTGATTCAAAGCCAAACGATTTCAATGAGAACATTGGAAACTCAAGTGGGACAGTTGGCTAACGCCATTAATAACAGGCCCCATGCACCTTCCCAAGTAACACTGTTAATAATCCAAAGGGTGCCTCAAACGAGGACTGTAAGGTTATCTCACTGAGGAGTGGCAAGGACATTGAGGGAAATCAAAATACTAGATTGTTGGAGGACGAAGTGGCTAAGAGTCAAGACCATGAAGAAATAGTCCACAAGGAGGTGGACGTCATGAAAAAGAAAAAGGAAATTGAAAAGGATGAAGGCATAGTCCAAAAAAAGCTCGAGGGCAAGAAGGTGGAGAATAGACCTTATGTACATCCTTTACCTTTTCCTAGTAGGCAAATCAAGCATAAGTTGGATGAGCAGTTTAAGAAATTCTTGGAAGTTTTTTGAGAAATTGCATATCAACATCCCTTTTGCTGAAGCCTTAGAATAGATGCCCAGGTACGTTAAATTCATGAACGATATCTTGTCCAAGAAACATAAGCTGGGAGATTTTGAAATGGTAGCATTGTCTGAAGAATGCAGTGTCGTTTTGAAACAGAAGCTTCCCCTAAAGCTGAAGGATCTTGGGAGCTTTACAATCCCTTGCGCCATAGGAGAGAATTTCCTAGGCCAAGTGTTATGTGATATGGGGATAAACATTAATCTCATGCCTCTATCCATATTCCAGAGGTTAGGTTTGAGAGAATGCAAGCCCACATCCGTAACCCTCTAACTAGTTGATCATTCCTATACGTATCCGAAAGGAATTGTGGAAGATGTCCTGGTAAAAGTGGACAAGTTCATATTCCCTACTGACTTTGTTATTCTAGATATGGAAGACGATTATAGGGTCTCATTGATCCTAGGCAGGCCATTCCTGGCCACCGGGAGAACACTCATTGATGTCTAGAAAGGTGAATTGACAATGAGAGTTCAAGATCAAGAGGTAACTTTCAACATCTTCAAGGCAATGAAGTTTCCTCGAGATCAGGAAGAGTGTTCTTATGTTGGGATATTGGGTAACATCATTAATGACTCATTCTAAGCCAATATTCCTGAAGACTCCCTTGTTGTTGCATTGGCTTTATCAACTGATAATGATGAAAAGCCTAGGGACGATGTTTCAGATTTTATCAGGCACCTAGAAGCTGTGCCTAGGCAATATCGGTTGCCTAAGTTTGAAACCTTAGAGTTCGATGCAACAAAGGAGGCATCTAAGCCCTCCATTGAGGAACCCCCAAGGCTTGAACTTAAGCCTCTACCCAATCATTTGCAGTATGCATATCTGGGAGCAACCTCCACCTTGCCGGTAATCATATCATCATCCCTTTCAGTTGATCAAATAGAGAAACTTCTCTGTGTACTAAGGCAATACAAGCATGTTATTAGATGAACTATTGTCGATATTCAAGGCATTAGCCTCTTCATCTGTATGCATAAGATCCTGTTAGAGGACAACCAAAGCGGTGTTGTGGAACACCAAAAGAGGTTGAATCTAATTATGAAGGAAGTGGTGAGGAAGGAAATAATCAAGTGGCTGGATATAGGCATAATATATCCTATTTTTGACAGCTCTTGGGTCTCACCAATTCAATATGTTCCCAAGAAAGGTGGCATGACGGTTGTCACCAATGAAAACAATGAGCTCATCCCCTCTTACAAGGTCACAAGCTGGAGGGTGTGCATGGACTACCGCAAGCTGAACAAGGCCACCCGGAAGGACCATTTTTTACTTTCGTTCATAGATCAGATATTAGATAGACTAGCAGGAAAAGCCTATTACTACTTCTTGGATGATTATTCTGGACATAACCAAATTACCATAGCGCCTGAGGACCAAGAGAAGATAACTTTTACTTGTCCCTATGGTACATTTGTGTTTCGTAGGATGCCATTCGAATTATGCAATGCTCCTGCAACCTTTCAATGTTGCATAATGTCCATCTTTGCAGATATGATTGAGCACGAGTTGGAAGTGTTCATGGATGACTTTTTAGTGTTTGGGGATGATTACAATAACTGTTTGCAGACCTTATCATCCGTACTGAAAAGATGTGAAGAAACCAACCTTATCCTCAGCTGGGAAAAGTGTCACTTTATGGTCCAAGAAGACATGGTTCTTGGCCATAAGGTTTCTATTAAAGAGATGGAGGTTGACAAAGCAAAGATTGAGGTCATTGACAAGCTCCCTCTGCCAAATTCTGTAAAAAGAATCCGCAGTTTTCTTAGCCATACAAGTTTCTATCGAAGGTTTATAAAGAACTTTTCGAAGATAGCCAAGCCTTTTTGCAACCTTTTGGAGAAAGACATCCAGTTTACCTTTAATGAATCATGTCAAGTTGCATTTGAGGAGATGAAGAAGAGACTGGTCTCAGCACCAGTTATTATTACTCCAGATTGGAATTTACAATTCGAACTCATGTGCGATGCCAGCGATTATGCTGTGGGTGATGTGTTGGGGCAGAGAAAGGATAAGGTGTTTCACTCCATATACTATGCGAGCAAGACACTTAATGACGCCCAACTAAACTACACAAAAACAGAAAAAGAGTTGCTGGCAGTTGTGTTCGCATTTGACAAGTTCAGAGCTTACTTGGTTGGGACTAAGGTGATTGTGTATGCAGATCACTCAGCAATCAAGTACTTAGTAAGGAAGAAAGACGCGAAACTGTGATTGATTAGGTGAGTTTTGCTTTTACAAGAGTTTGATCTAGAGATCAGATGTAAGAAAAATGCGAAAAATCAAGTGACAAACCACCTTTCAAGACTAGAAAATGAAGAATGTCAGGCTGAACCGATCATTATTAGAGAAATATTCCCTGATGAGCAGTTTTTGGCAGCCACCACTCAATCATCTCCATGGTATGTGGATATGGTGAATTACATCGTGGGTGGTGGTGCTACCACATGATCTAACCTTTCACCAGAAGAAGAAATTCTTATACGATGTCAGGTACTACATCTGGGCTGAACCATTTTTGTTCAAATAGTGTGTTGACTAGATGTTGAGAAGGTGTGTACCGATGGAAAATATGGAGTAGATCCTGAACCAATGTCATGCTTCTCCATATAGTGGGCACTATTCTAGTGAGAGAACGACTGCAAAGGTCTCCAATATGGCTTCTATTGGCCAACGCTATTCAAGGATGCACATTTTCATGTGCAAAGATGTGGTCGGTGCCAGAAAAGTGGAAACATTTCAAGAAGAAATGAGATGTCCCTTAACTCTATTTTAGAAGTTAAGATTTTTTATGTTTGGGGCATTGACTTCATGAGCCCCTTTATTCCCTCATTTGGGAATCAATACATACTTGTGATTGTGGACTACGTGTCCAAATGGGTAGAGACATGTGCATTTCCTACCAATGATTCAAAGGTAGTGATTGGCTTCATGAAGAAACAGATCTTCACTAGGTTTGAAACACCTAGGGCCATCATCAGTGATAGAAGGTCACATTTTTGTAATAAGTACTTTGAAGCCCTTCTAGCTAAGTATGGTGTGACACATCGGATTGCCACTGCTTATCACCCACAGACAAGTGAGCAAGTAGAGTTATCCAACCGCGAATTAAAGTGGATCTTGGAGAAGACAGTGTGTTCAACCAGAAAGGATTAGTCAAGAAAGTTAGATGATACATTGTGGGCTTACAGGACTGCTTACAAGGGCCCCATTGGTATGTCTCCATACAAGCTGGTGTTCAAGAAAGCATGCCACCTGTCGGTTGAGCTTGAGCATAGTGCCTATTGGGCAATAAAGTAACTCAACTTCAATTTACAAGCTGCAGGTGAAAAAATACTTTTGCAACTCAATGAACTCGATGAATTCAGGCTACAGGCCTATGAGAATTCAAAAGTATACAAGGAGAAGGTCAAATACTGGCATGACAAGAGGATTGTCCAAAAATGAATTGATGAATGCCAGAAAGTTCTCCTATATAATTCCAGGCTTAAACTCTTTCCAGGAAAGCTTAAATCGAGGTGGTCGGGACCCTTTGTTGTGTGATAAAGGTATTCGACCACGGGGTAGTGGAAATAGCCCCACTTGATGGATCATCAAGTTTTAAGGTTAATGGTCAGTGCCTAAAACCTTACTTTGGAGGAGAAATTCAAAAAGAGAAGACCTCCCTCACTTTAACAGCTCTAACTTGATGTCCACAAAGTCCTGCCGAAACTATAAATAAGGCATTTTTTGGGAGGGAACCCAATTGTGCATATTCTGTGTTTTTAAGTCTTTAGTATGTAATATGTGGTTTTTGTAGTTTGATTAAGTTTTTGATATACAAACTGTTATTTGACCTTTTGGACATGTTTTATAGGTGTTGGTGACCCATTTTGGCCAAGAGTCCCGGCTGAAACCAATTTGCTGCAGAATTCTGCAGGCTAACCTCTCACGCTGTGGCGTTATACTTGGTAATGTCGCGACGTGAGGTCCTTCAAAGGCAATTAACAGTGAGTATAGCGCTGCGGCATATAGCGTGCCAATGTCACAGCGTCATGTTAAAAAAAAATTAAATAATAAATAGTATTTATTTAAATATTTAAATTACGAGGGAATGAATGGGCGCCACGGCGTTAGGCTTGCAAACGCCGCGGCGTAATGTGTTTTTGGGGTCAAACGCCGCGACAGTTCATACATCCCTCAATTTCCCCCTTTCTGCTGAACCTATTCTATGTTTTCTCTCAACCCATTCCCTCGTTTTTAGTTTTCTACCTTTGTAGCTTCCTTTCCTTCCAAACAAGGTATGTAACTCTCATAGTAGGCGTCACATTTTAAATAAAATATAAAACCAACTTGTTATCATTTTATAAAAGTTTTGATTGTTAAAAGATAATTTTAAAATATCTTTTTGGAAATATAAACTTACCAAAAATTATAAGTTTTTATGTAGTATTAGATTGAATTAATTAATACACATATTATATATGTTACAAAATATCCAACAACAAATTAAAACATAACATTTACAGACCCTCGAGTGCCGTGATAGCTAAACCCAAAGATGGGTACTACTAATGCACGCGAATGCAATGTCTAACGTGAAAACCCAACCTACATTTCCATTTCTCCACCAAACAAAGATCATCTGTTGAAACTTGGAAGATTACACCTTGACTATTGCCATCACCATCTTCGAACATAGCCTCCATGGGCTCTAAGAAACTTCCTTCATCTACTATACGAATTTAACAATACAAACACAACAAGCAATCAAGAAAGAGGTTAGATCCCCTTTCACCAAGTACACCATACCGGTTTCGTCACGGTAGCAAATAATAATACGAATGACAAGGTCATTCCATACACATAGATAATACCAATATATTCATGGGTTATCAATTTACAATTAATTTAAATAAGCACATATCATAATAAAATAAACTACAATAACATTACCAAGATAGATATGACAATTCATACAATATAAAATACCATAACAAGAAATCATAACAATATAAAATAAAGATTAAATGCAATAACAACATATAATATCACAAATAAAAGATAATAATGTACAGACAAAATACAACATATAAACATATAATATCACAAATAAAAGATCATAGATAAAAGATCACAGATAAAAATATAATAAATAATAACACAGATACATGTGCAATATGACACAATCCTATTCCATGGAGCTAAAACTAACAGACATCAGAGAGCGAATGATCCTCAAAATCTATTAGTATCACGGGATGCCAAACCAAATTCTTCCATCGAGCTTGTTTGACAGGTTGCGTATCTATAGCCCACACGTCATGAAATCCACCATCCAAGGCGTGGTGTAGTTCTACGCTATTCTCACGCGTTGTGGCACTACGGGCAATGTACTATTATTAGACTTTACATTCAGATCCGGAAGATCTCGATTAAACATAACTATGCAAAGTGGTCGAGTCTCAAGACTATGAGTGTTGCCATTTACCATGTATCCCGAGAGAGAAACAATCAACTCTCAATATTAGATTTATGCACACTAATGCCTCCAAGTCCATTCAAAATCGAACCACACTACGCTTATCGCAGACAATACGATGTGATTCACCTTTTAATCAATCCACCAAAAATTGACATTAACACCCTCCCTAGATATCCCATGTCCGACAAATCGACTTCAAAGCCGTAAAGAAGTTCACCTCAAAGCCCGACAAATGAGAAAAATATACTTTTAAAGCCTTTCTTTTTTTCACCTCATAAACTTACCGAAGTTCATAGTAAAAATATACAAAATATATAGTTTTACTCAATCGCGTAGAAATTTTATCGCGTTTTCACAATCTCATCGTTTTTATAAATGTTTTTAAATCGCGTAAATTTATTTTACTGTTTTTAAAATCGCGTAGAGTTTTTAATACGTTTTCTCAATCGCGTAAGATTTTTAAATCATTTTCAACATCCGAATTCCTTAAAAATACTGTTTAAAACAAAAAAATAATATTTAATACATTTAAACTACGTAGAATATTTTTCATACCGTATAATCCAATCTTTTGGACTTCTTTTCTATCTTATTTGTCCGTTTTTAATATAAATTGACAAGATTATGTTTAGTCAATTATAATAATGATTTTCTAGGTTTCTTGTCAAAAATCCTTTTTATTTTAATTACAACCAATAAATTACACTTTTGAAAATTACTAACGTGCTTCAAAACACAACATGAGCTATACGTTAGAAATTTTACAAAAGCTCATACTTAGTCATTTCTTCTAACAATTATGAAATCATTAGCTTAAACTTCTTAAACTTAATTCTAATCAATTTATTTCTTCAAAACTTATTGTAATAAAATCCTTTTGGCATTTATTACTTAAACTTAGTTGAAAACAATTCTATAAATCAAAAAGATTTAAATTTGGCATTTTGGCTGAAAATATTCTATGCTTTATAATTCATCCCTAATTATTTCCATACATTTAATCTCTTATAAAACTCTTGATCTAATTTATTTTTATTAAATTATCTAGTCCATAATTAGAAAATAAATTTGGATTAAAAGTATGTGGCATGTTGGCCAATTTTAACAAAGTCCTTGCATTTGATCTTTAAATTATTTTTCATCTTTTAAATCAATGTCAAATTCATTGTATTCATTAAATCATTGTTTTTAGAAAATGGTTTTAGAAATCAAAACATTTAACTTAGGCATGTTGGCCGAAATACCTAATTTCATTCTTGGATCCATAAATTTATTTTTCTTACTTTAAATCAATTTGTAACTTGTCAATTTTCCTAGGTTAATTAAATCACACTTTTAGAAAATTGATGAGAACATTTTGTCCTCCTTTTATATTAAGGTCAAACCTTGGTGTTGTGTTCTTTGGAACACTCATGCAATTTTTTACATGCTATTTACATTCTAGAATAATTACCATACTTCTATAAACACATGCAATATATCATTTTATTTTCACAAACAAAGTTTACATTGGTTTTACACATGTAATATATCAAAGCAATCATAAACACATACAAAAAATTATTAAAGCTATAAACATGCTTACACACATAATCAATCACAATTAAAAAAACTATAAACAATCAAGTGAATGAATCCTTATGGATTCTTCACCATTTCAACACAAACATTCCTCACCACCAACACATGGTTGATTTTTAATCTTCTCAAAATATCTTAAAACCTCCAAGTCCATTGTGATGTCTCCTTCAAGCAAGCTTCCTCCACCAAGAGCTCCTTGAAAACAAAGAAAACATACAATATTAATACCTAAGGCTCTAAACTAGAATAATCATGGATTAAAATCATGATTAAAACTTTGAAATGGATAGAAACATGAAGATCAAAGAATCCTACCTTCAAGGCTTCAAACTTAAGCTTTGAAGAACAAGGTAGAAAATGGAAGATTTAGGCTTAGGTTTCAATTACAAAGGGTCTTGAAATGAAGTAAAGAAGCAAGAAATAAGGTGTTTAGAATTATAGAAGAATGAATAATGGAAAAGGATGAGGAGGCCGTGAGTTTAGAGAAGAAAAGAGAAGAAATATTTGAGAGATTTGATTGTTTGATAGCTTTGGAGAAAAGTTTCCACTTTGATTAAATAAAAGCAAAGTCTCCTATTTTAGAATGCATGGCCGTGAATGCACATGAAGAGAGAGTGAGAAATATTTGTTTTGCTTCTTTGAATGATAGCTAAATAGAAAAGTTTTCCAAATACATTTAAGTAGGTAAATTGGCCTTTATTCAAATGCATTTCCAAATGCATTTTCAGGAAGAATGAATTGAATTGTTGAATATTGCCTTCCTAAAGACATTCAATTGCCGTAGAAGCTAAAAAGAAGAGAGCCACCAAAATTGACTTGATGTTAGGATATTAAATTAGCTTTATTTTTCCTTTGTGAAAAACTTGGAGAGCAAGAATGATTGAAAACATTTAAAATTGTTTCTTTCACTCATGCATTGCCGTAGAAGCACATGCATAAAGCCACAAAATTTGACTTGGTCTTACTTGGTTAATTAGATGAAAGATAGGAATAATTGCATGGTAATATTGCTTCACCAAAGCTTGGCTTTGCCGTAGAGTGAAACCAAAGAAAAGAATCAATGTTGACTAGTCTTTATCTCATTTAACTTAAGCTTTCTACGTGAATTCCACTTTGAGAATTGATCATTTTGAGCAATTTCTCTTCTCCTTCACCGTAGAACTCTTGTATTTCAAGAAGCCTAAATTGGTTTGATAGCTTATTTTCAATTAGTTCTTAAAAATTCTTAGAAATTTTGACAAAATAAATTGGTACAAATGCTATATATTTTTTTTATAGTACTTTTGAAAATGAACAATATTTATTATTTATAAAGTCAATATCTATTATCCAATAAAATAAAATACATCATCTAGATTTTATTTTATACTAACAGAAGTGATTATTGTTGATCATTTTTTTCTACCGATTACCCCTTGATAAGCTTAAAGCGAGTCATCAAAGAAAATTTCTTGTTCATTGACTCACTTCAACATAAACTCAAGATGATGAGTCATCGTGGAATTTTTCCTTTGAGTCAACATGGCGAGTCCAAAAATTATTTTTCTTTCCATGAGTCAAATGGGAATCATCACATATTTCATCATCATTATATAAAGCGACCATGGCGATCGCCATAATCAAAGTCATCGGATAAAGTTTGAACTGGCAAGTCATCATGGTGAGTCACAAATAAATCACCACATAACCTTCTAGAAGGCTCGCGAGTCATGATCCATGGTACGCCACGTGTCATCGTCCTATTGGCACCATTGCATGAAATATAAGCCACCAATTTTGACCAACTCCTCATTGGTCCACGTGTATCTCCTTGATGACTAAACGTGGGTCCTCAAAATATTTTGGTCTTTTTCTTTTTCAAGTCCTTCACCACCAAGGCTTCTCAAATTTAGAAACAAAATATTTGACTAATAAAATAATATTATAATAATATAAAATTATTTTATTTGAGAACCATCATAAAAATTAAAAGATTAATTTTAATAAAAAGAAGATCCCCGCCTAGAATAATTAAAAACAGTTTTTACACTTCACCAAAAATATTATTTTTTGATCTTGAGAAATCACACAAAAAGTGAATGATTTAATAAAATCACAGAAAGTTGCTTAGATTTGATCATTGTGTAGATTCAAGATCATGGTAGAAAATTAAATTTTAAAAGTGGTTCTAGGGTGCTTGGCGAAACATCAAAAACAAGAAGGGATCGGGACGTAATGGTCATTTTTTTATTTTTTCCCACAATGTAGCTAATCATCCAAAAAATATTCAAATAAAATATCCAAAGTCACAATTTATAGGCTTCCTAAGGCTTCATTTACAGTGCAAAAATTTAAAGCAAAATTTGATAAAATTTTTATTTTAATTGATCGAAACAAATTATGTAAAATCAAGTGAAGAGTCAAATAACAAATAGTATTATTTTTTTCGTATTTCATACATAAAAACAAAAAACAATAAAATGAATGACACAATAGCTGTTTTTCTTTTACCCAAAAGTGGGGTGTTACATCAAAAGGAATGGTATGAAAATTTTATTTTCCTATTTTTATTTTATATTTGTTATTTCATTTTTTTTGTTTAGTTTCCCGAGTTTTGAAATGTATATTTTCTTATTTTTGGTAGGATTATATGCATTAGGATAGTTGTTTTATCGTTTTTATGTAGTATAGGTGTGTGTACTCTGCCTGGGGTAGGAGATTTTGCCTGATTGTAGGTGATTCTAGGTTAAGGGTGAACGCACGCCGCGGCGTAACCCTTTAGTGTCGTGACGTGAGGATGAACACATATGAATGCCTCGGCATAGACTTTGAGTGTCGCGACGTGTGTTAAATATTATTGAGCGCCGCGGCGTGACATATCAATGCCGCGGCGTTGTCTTAAATAGTTTCAATGTCGCGGCGTGTGTGTGAATGTCGCGGTGTGAGGCCTTGAATTTTTTAGATATTTCTATAATTGCAAATTTTTCTTAACTGTAATGTTATCAATTGTTTGATTTTAACAGTTTACAATTCCTTTTCTGGTACCATGGGCCCAAAGAGAGTACGTGGATTGTCTAGTAGAACAAACAGGGAACCATCTCCTCCTCTGCCATTTGATCAGGCGAGATTTGTGTCAGCCGTTGTGGCTGAGAGGTACACTAGACTGGTTTCTAAATTAGTCACAGTTGAGCGAGGATTCTCCTTCGAGGAGGGCATCCCAGAGCACATTGATAGGATGATTCACCACCATCGTTGGGGTAGATTTACATACCACCCCAAGGTGTAGTTCTTCCTATGGTTCACGAATTTTACGTGAACATCGACACCACCAATGCCAACACCACGACAGTTATTGTTCGGGGGCGCCAAGTTTCCTATGCTACATCGATCATTAGGGCAGTATTAGACTTGCCAGCTCCACCATTAATCTGCGAGTACACTCACTTTATCAAAGTCAACCTAGATGACATCGATCTTACCACTGTGACAGCCATGATCTGCACGGCTGCCTCACTGCCCGTGCAGTGGGTATTGAGCGTCTAGGATGCCAGACCCAGATTCTTCTGTCGAGCTTGTTTGATGCCAGAGGCTCGAATATGGTATCATTTCATCTGCACACGGATTCTGACATCCGTCAACCTATCAGAGGTGACTCGAGAGCAGGCAATCATGATCTAAACTATTCTCGGGCATCGTGCTATATATGTCAGCCATATCATTCATCAGCAGATCCAGAGAACAACTAGAGAGTGTAGGAGCCTGTTCTTTCCTTCACTCGTCCATTAGCTATGCAGAAGGTAGATGGTTGAGTCTCAGGACCATGAGGAGCACTCTGAGAGGAAACAACCTCTCAATGGTTATTTCCTTTAGAAGGTCCATGCAATTCCAGCCCCTCCAGGTACTAGGAGGGCATAGAGGCAGGCTCCAGGAGAGCCCAGGGCAGAGCCACCACAGCTCTGGCCAGTGCCAGTTGATGCGGCAACTTGGAGGACCAATATGGAAGCAATGGTGAAAAATTTGGAGGCTCAGACGGGCCAGATGACAGCTATGTTGTCATATATCATTTAGACTCAACGTTGGACGGCAGAGCGCTTGCTTCTTCCGATGGATGATTACCCAGTCCCAGACTTCCCGCCCATTACAGTTGCTGACACACCACCACCACTATCACAGGAGCCAGGGCCCTCTCACCAGCCAACAGCTGATGATGATGTAGCCATGGGTGAGGATGCAAACACAAACGACGAGGCTACCGATTCTGAGAAGCGCTCCATCAAACCCTTATGGCATTCATGGTACACCTTCTTTCATTGTATTTCATTTTGTTTAGTATCTTGTATGTTTTTGTTGTACAGTGCAGACACTGTTTCCCTTAGGTTTGGGGGGTGTCTTAAACTTATGTATGAGGTTATGATACTAATATTTTAGGTTGTTTGTTATATATGTGGTATATATATATTGCATTAACTATTATACTATTATTGCCTGTCTTTAGTATGATATTTTGGTGTGTTAGTACAACTATGTATGTTTGTAATTATGTATGTTTTGTTAGGATCCAGAGAAACAAGTATCTTGATAACAATTGCATGAAAATCTCATTCAAGATACAATTGTCATTCTTTTTTACAATTTGAATCATAATGGTTAAAACTAGTGTGAATTAATTACCCAATGATAGATATGGATGCAATTTGATTTGAACACTTTTGTGAATCCATATGCAATCTTTGAAGCATGTTGAAGCAATCTAGTTTCATTTTAGGATTGATACATTTCCCACTTGCATGTTTGTTGAACTTTGGAATTGATATGAAGTTTCGTCTAGAGAAAGTTTATGGATTATACTTGTGAAAGTGACAGTTATCTGTGAAATTATTTTTGAACTCTCTTGAGGCGAAATCCTAATTTGTACATGAATGAGGGAATGATTATGACATTGTTTGGACCGACTGAGCCTTAAAAAGTTTACCTTGACATGATTATATCCCTAGGTCCCCTTTGAAGCCTTATATATGTTTGGCCTTATGTTTTTCATCACCGACATATACCATACCATGTAGCTCTTCTAAATGCATGTGAAAACATGACATTTGTTATCTTACCATCATTATTTATTGAGTTCATATCATGTGATTTCTTGAAATAAGTCCAATAATGAAGGGTATAATGTAAGTCAAATTCAAAATTGAGCTCATAAGAACCATCTACATGAAAGAAAAACCTTGCTTTGTAAAAGTGAAAAAAAAATGAAATTGAAAAGAGACAAGCAAAGCAAAAGAAAAGAAAAAAAAAGAAAAGTTAAAAATGAATCATTGAATGGTTCTTATGAGTTCTGATCTTTCAAAGTCTTTTGAAATACCCTGATAGTCCACTTGGGTTCAAGTCTTGAAATTATTTGTGTATATGTCTCAATGTTTGTGTTAAATTCATTTCCATTTGTTCTTTAACCCATACCATTGGCCTTACATTATAAGCTGATAAAGGCCCTTTTGATCCTCATTTATGTGTGAGTTACATTAGTGGAGAGAGAGTTTGATTACAATTTTGTGGATTTCTTAGTTCGTATTCATCTATATGTTCATCAACTCATCTGGGTAAGTCAGAATTGTAAGAAGTTCTGTTTGCATGATTGTGGGAAATTATATCTTGAATAAAAGGAAACTGTGATTGTTAACATGATGAGGATTGTATATGTGTGAAACTGAATTGTGAGACAGGTGGATTCTTTGAGGTTTTATGCAATCATCTAACATGAGTTCAATTTAAGTGGAAGTGGAATGTACAGATTTGTGAATGCAGGTTAATGTATTGATCGATATGAATATACTTTGTTTTGCTCAAGGACTAGCAAAAATCTAGGTTTGGGAGTGTGATAACTTCACAAATTGTAGTTATTTGTGCCCCATATTTATGCCTTATTGACTGTTTAGTTCCTGTTTTGATGCATGTATAGAAGAGTTTAGCTTCATATCCATATAATTCCATTTTTGATGTCTTTCTTCATAATTCTGAGAAAATGTTTCCGATTCTTTGATAGTTTGAGTACATTTGCATTAGTTAATGAATTGATGATTTCTTTATGGTACGTAGGGTCCCAACCAAGTGAAATTTAGAAGACTTGGATCAGCATCCCAAGAGAAATCCAAGATTAAGGATCAGCTTGTCATACCGCGACGTGGCATGTGAACGTCGCGGCGTGAGACATTCCCATGTTCAGGCGGAGAAGAGAACTATGCATTTTGAATGCCGCGGCGCAAAAGAATGAATGTCGCGGCGTCCCTGAACTAAAATGTAACGCGTCACGGCGTAGGAAGATGAATATTGCGGCGTGACTCTTTTTTTTAAGCCCTATAAATACTGTTGCATTAATTTTCTATAAGGAGTTAGGTTATTTTTGGAGAGCTGCGGCTAGGGTTTTATATTTTACACTAATATGAAATAAAAGTGACCAAGATTGAATGTCATCTTCACCTTAAAGGAGGATTGAAGCTTGAAGGATAATCTCATTGAGCTTTCTCTTCTCTTTCCTTCACTTTCCTCTCTTTCCATCTTAATGAAAATGATTTATTATGATATTTTTGTAGGGTTCATGACTGGCTAAGCTGTTTATAGGGTTTATCTTTGGATCTTCTTATGGATATTGATTAATCTTGTAATCCTTTGAGTATATATACATGATTTAGTTTTGTTCAATCATATAGTGTTTAATGCTTTGATTATCTGATCAACTTTCAAGTGATTTGTTAAAATCTAATGAACCTAGACATAGGAATTTAGATTTGGGATCATACGTATGATTGATGCATGTTCTATTTCATTCAATTGGTTTGAATGCAATGATTCGTTAATATGATAGAAATATACCTATTGGTCATGCATAGGAATTGATTGAGAATAGATCTTAATGAATGAATTTATGCTAATTTTTATGGAAACATAGTAAATTAGGTAATTGAAGCATGGTTGATTGACATAGACATAAGCTTTCAACTAATATTGATTCTCAAGCTAACCTAATCACTTCATGTATATTACTTATAAGGATTAATTATTATCAAAGGAAGTAGGAGGTGAAAAAGAATTCCATACTCTCTAATCATCAACTTAATCCAATTTTACAGTTTTTAAGATCTTTTAATTAATTCATATACTCTTTCTCAATTTATATTTCATTGAATAGAAATACTTGAGCTATTGGTTCATACTTAGCACTGGTTTTAACCATTGTCCTTGTGGGAACGATATTTGACTCCTAACTATACTACAAGTGCGATCCGTGCACTTGCGATAAGCAAAAGAGCGAACATATAGTTCAAACAAATTTTTGTTTATTAAAATACAAGGAACTCCCTTCAATTATAGATTAATTATAAAAAACTCTTGATGATTTAAACTCAACAACTTGATTCTTTAAACTTATTAAACTTTGGATGTTGACTTCCTATTAGGGGTGTTCAAAGACTTGACTTGTCCTATTGACTCGTCCTATCCCGAAGTTATTTGTCTAGTGTGTTTTTGGCTCGTGTTCGGGTTATGCTTCGTGTCATTCTAATTCGGCTCGATATCATGCATTATTTTAAAACTTACACTTTTTTTTAGAATTAGTTATAAATAATAAGACTTCTTAACTTAAATTAATAGCTTTTGTATAACATGATAATATATTTAGGGAAAACTTCAAAAAAAAACTCTTGTACTATACGCGATATGCACTTTGGTCATTTTACTTTTAAAATATGCAAAATGGACCTGTTACTTTACAATTTATGCATAGTGCTACAAAATAGTAACACACATTAGTTTTTGGATGAAAATGTGCATGTGCAACGCACGTGTACGTCTCAAGCTTTGAGTGCCAAATGTGGTCTTCTTCTTCCTCTTACCAAATTCTAAACCTTAGAACTTCATAACTGAACTGCTTGAAGAACATTAAGCAACATCATCGTCCTCACCAGGAAACACATGCAGATTTGATCAAAACCTCCATCGCGATCTGCAACACACAAGCAAGGAGATGAGCTTCTTCTTCTTCCTTGCGATGCTGCAACGCAGCCATGGAGGAAACACCTTGTGGATTTCGATTGCAGTAGCTGAAACAACCACCAATCTTGTCGTATTTCACGCTAAAACGAACCAATAACAAGAACGGAGGAAACCAACGATGGTTTGAGGGAAAAAACCTACCACTTTTATGGCAATTTACAACAACCCGAGAAAGACAGATCTATCATTTAATGGCAGATGGCTAATTCCACAGTAATCCAACCCCTTCATCCTTGGTTTGTTCACGATTTTAACCTAGAATATTCAAGCAACCCAAAATAGGGCAGATCCAACATCATTGAAAAATTGAAACCTCTATTCTATGAGTTTTTGTCAGTTCAAAAAATACTAGTTTGAAAATACACTAGTACTAAATCCATTTAAACCCCAACTTTTGCAACTGAATCAAATCATTATTATTTGATTTAAGAACTAGGATTTTTCAAGTCCTAAATTATGAGATTGGACAGCGAAAATTGAAAATCCCAATTTTTCAACCTTTCACCCCCAAATTATCCTTAGCAAAAATTGGACTAGAGGAAAAAGAATGCCACATTTGCCAAAATGTACTTGAGATGTGCACGTGCGTTGTACATGTGTGTTTTTATCCAAAAACTAACATCTATTATCATTTTATAGCATTATGCACAAATCACAAAGTAATAAGTCTATTTTGTATATTTTTAAAATAACATGACCAAAGTGCTCATCGTATATAGTACAAGGAGTTTTTTTTAAAATTTTCTCATATATTTATAATGATATTATTTGTTTTGAAATATATATTGCAAAATATATTTTAATTTTAGTTTTCTACTTCTATAGTTTTATGACTTAACTATACATAATGTTTAAATTTATACATTATATTTATATATCAAGTTGACCCAATTCTGACCCAATCATTATCAAGCCTTGGTCGAGTCGGGTTCAGGTATAAGAAAATGACTCAATCAAGATATCGAACCGAGTTCAAGTCAAGTCAAACACATCTCAACTCGTCCCAATGTACACTCATACTTCCTACATAGGGTTTTTCACACTTGCATTAGGGATTAAAGTTACACTTCTTAGCACGGATTGATATGTTCAAAAAAAATTAAGTTGCTGAGTTTTAAATCACATGAAAGTTTTCTACATTTAACCTATAGTTAGAAAGGTTTATGTGCATTTTAGCCAACCACTTTTTTTTTTTTGTTTTGGGTTATAGGTCTTTTTCACCATGTGTTGAACCACAAAGTCAACTTTTTTTAAATCTTTGAATGTAATATGGTTTGAAATCAACACTAATATTGTTGGTTCCCGGATTTCTGTACAATGATATTAATAATAAAAAAGTAATCATGTTTAACACTAAATCAACACTACAAGTGCCAGTTTTAGTTCATTTATTTGAAAAAAAATATCTTGCGCAAAGAAATAAGAGGACATGACCTATATAGAACACTAAAACACCCTCAATTTCCTAACAACTTTTTTTGTCGGAATTTCCTAATAATAACTTTTACTGATATTCAATTTGTCTTTCTTTTTTTTTCATTGCTTCCTCTTTTGTTTTTTTTAACGTGATTCATTCCTCTTCTTCATTTGTACTAAACATTATAGACATTTATTTTTTATCGTTTAATTTTGATATATTTTCAATATAAATTTTTTTATAACATCAATCAATCACATGTTATTATATATGTGACTTTGAATTAGTTATTATAAGAGTTAAATATTTTTAATAATATAATAATATACATAATTAAATAATATTATAAAAATTTTTACACTAATAATATATTAAAATTAAATCCATTATAAATTATTATTTTTCATCCTTTGACATTTCCTCTGAAGAAACAGTCAGTGACACATGAATCGCTCCTCATTCAGCTTCAACTAAATGCTAAATAATTGAAGACATGCCGTTTGAAGCTGACCTGATTTGCTGGGGATATGGCTTAATAGACATCTCAACCAGTACAACTCGAAAAGATTACGAGTGCAATAATACCATGGTATATATAATAATAACAAAAAATTCACATAATCCAGTAGCTTTCAGTGAATAGTATTCATAATAACTTATTAGAAATAAAACCAGAGGAAATAATCAATTATAGAAGATCAATGTTATTGGTATAAAACAAAATGCTGATCCAAGGCATTTTAAATATAAAAACCAAATGCCTAAACTATATGACGTTTCCTTCTATCCATGCTTCCTTTCTTCCTGCCTCTTCCAATTCACCAAGAGCTGGAGAAACTTCATGACCTGCATATATAATAATAATAATAATAATAATAATAATAATAATAATAATAATAATAATAATAATCTTTCTTAGTTCCAACTAAGAAGAACCACACAAAATAATTATATAGAAAAGAACATAAACTATATATGTTGGGATTTGGACCTCAGTGGGGTCCCGGAGAGAGTAGAAGGCACTGCTTTCTTTCCTCACTGACGAAACCAAAATCCCATAACCTCGATTGCTCTCCCGCAGCACCTAAATATATAATACATGCAATGAAAAAGTCAAAATTTATAGCATAAAAATCTGTCTGATTGAAGGAAAAATGGAAAATGCTATGCTATGCGGCCTAAATTCAATACCTTGAATGCATCTTCATCAGTTTTATCATCCCCAATGTAGATAGGAAGCACATCATTTCTATCAGTTAACCCTACACAAAACCATTTTGTGCAATCAATAGTATCATTAAACACCTTTGTCATGCGTGGTATATAACATATAATAAGAGGCAAAAAATATATTCTTACCTAGAGACTCAAGCAAAAATTCAACTGCTTTTCCTTTGTTCCAGTCAATCACAGGACGGACTTCTAAAACCTAAAACGCCACAACAATTAAAGGGTTTATAATGCTAAATTGGAATACACTATAGAGTGCATGAACACACTTGAGTAGCGAGTTAATAATATTATAAATTAATAACTATCATTAAGAGTTTTAAAAATTATGTAAAGAACAAAAGCGTCCATTGTCCAATCAAAAACACTAGAAGGAATACAATACCTTCCGCCCATGAGTTGAATGTAAACGAGGGTAATTTTTCACGATATCATGGACAAGTTGTCCAATCGTTGTCCAATTCTGTAGTCGATTTAAGAAGTAAAAAATCAGAACATGAAATTGAGATTTTTTTTAAAAAAAGATATCAACTCATCACGGGCGGGGTAACTAATCCTTACATTCTCTTCTACATTACGGTAATGTACAGAAACACAAAACTTGTGATTTTCAACTTTAGCACCTTCTATATCTTTAGTAATCTCGACGAGGGTTCTAAAAACCTGCATAAAAACACCCCATCATTAGTTTATTTTTATTCATAAAAAAATGAATATTTCTGGCCAAGTATTAGAGAGAGAGAATTTTGCACCTCATCAATCATAGGCAGGAATTCTCTTGCAGGTTGAAAGAGAGTTATCTCCTTTCCCTGCCACATTCAAGTACAGAGACCAGTGAACTTCAGAATTATTTGACATTTATCAAAGTATCTCAAGAATTCCATAATCGTTTCATCATTATTACTCACCTCATGGTCAGTAGACTTGACACAATTTGGATGGTTTTTGGAAAGAGTCTCACTAATAGGGCCAATAATGTCCATTCCATGACTTCCAGCATAGTACAGTTCCGTTAATTTGACTAAATCAGAAACCTGAAAGCGGATAACAAAGTTAGTGCCTAAAACTAAACTTTGACAATGAAATTTTTAATTTATTTAATAAAAAAATGATATAACGCATGTTGCACGTTACGTGCACAGATGATGCACACTCCTTACATAAACAAATGCACGTTACTTCTAAAGATAATAATACATTGTAGGCACAAATAACACACATTACGCATATACACAACACACACGTCACTTTCTTAATCTACATATATTTTCATAAGAATAAAGATCATCTTATACTCTTAAAAAAAGTATAAATACTATTTATATCTTTTTTAAGAGATGTGATTGAGTGAGAGAAAGTGATAAAAAAAAATATGTATAATGAATAGTATTAGATGAAGTGTAAAAAGAAGTGTATGTATTATTTGATATAAAAATATAAGAGTTATTTTTATAAAAAAATGTAATATTAAATTATTATTAATAAATATAATACTATTTAATTGCTAGACCTAAAAATTTTTAGAAAAAAATTGAACCTTATGCAAAGGTTTTATTAGCTTATGGTATACATTTTATATATATATATAACTGTGACTTTTTTATCATTTTTTTACATTATTTTTTATATTATTTCTTATACTATTGATTAAATTACTTTCTCTTCATTATTTTCTTTACTTAATTATAATTATTAAAAAATGTAGTAAAAAATAATATAAAATAACAATTATGATATTCTGATATTCTTACCATAAATAATACATACATTTATTTTCACATACATCATCTAATACTATTTATTATACTTACTTTTTTTTATTACTTTTTCTCTATCAATCACAATCATACAAAATGATATAAAAAATAGTATTAGTTTAAAAATGATATAAGATGATATTTTTTAATATACAAACATCATTTCTCTCTCTCTCTCCCTATATATATATATATATATGAATGTACTTGACTGAAGGACTTTCAAAAAAAATGATTACCTTGTCACGACTTCTTCCACTGATGATTGCCGTGGGGAAATACTTTGCCACACTTCTAACGGTTGTGCGCATCTAAACATGATTTTGAGGAAGATAAAAAAAATAAAAATAGAAATAACACTCAGAATTAAAGAAGAATAAACTTGACTCTAATTATTATACAATTTTATTAACAAGTGTCTAGTAAGTCAAAATATAAAGTTTTAAAATAAGATATTTAATATATTAAAAATAAAAAATTATTATTTTGTATTTAAAATATTTTATTTTAGAATCTTTAACAAGTGAGATAGTTCTTAGCAAAATTAATAATTATATTATATGACAATCAAGTAGGCATGCTTACAGCTTCAGACATAAAGGCACAGTCTGGATCGTCTACTATTGGCGAAAGTGTGCCATCATAATCTAGAAACATTGCAATCTCCTTATCCTTTGCACGGTCAATAATTTTCTCAAAAGAGTCTAATGCTGAAGGATAACCAAGCTGGTAAAGAAATGAATTAATGACAATCTAGAAAAACTTTAAACTCAGATGGATCAATGTAGTGAATTCAAATAAACCAAATATAGAATTGAATGCAGAAATTAAGTAGCAAGCATACCATCCATGAGTAATAGTCTTCAATGTCATCATCAATTGAAGCAAACTGTGCAGTCGAACCTTTAAGTACTTTCTTCCTCGGAGGTGAAGAGGCCTTCATGGCATCCAGCCAACCATTGGATCTGACATCATCAAGGCTTCCTGCACTTTTCCTTGAATTGGTTCTTGAGTACTTCCCGGGAGAGAGTGGTGAATCTTGTTGGGAATAAGCTAGCAGACTAGAATGGATTCCAAGCCTTGACTTGTTGACTGGAATGGGATCAGTAAGAACAGGAGATGCTTGAGAGGACTTCAAATCCATTGGACCTAGCTAGAGTATTGTTTGAGGGGTACTTATCAAGAAAGGCAAGAAATGATTATGCTTGATATTATGAGTTACTTTGTCATAAACAGAGCTGATTTATATGCTGCCTATCCGTGATCTTTTTTGCTTAGCCAACTCTTTTGTCTATGAAAAACCACCGCTTTAATGTTTTCTTGTCACTGCTACTGGGTGAGCAGTCCATCAAGCAAGGGCTTCCCTGAAACTTCAATTGGAAGGAACCGAAAGCAAAGTTACATAGAAAGCAAATCAGGTTTTGTCAAGAAATGCAAGGAAAAATTTTAGGCAGATGAAACAAAAAAGAAAACCAATAAATGACAAATACCTTCTCATATATCGTATTGCATTTGTAACAGGGGATGGTATTAACGGACTAGGTCTTCTGAGAAGAGAGTAATGGCTTACAGCATCTGCAACCCAGGAAATCAGTAACTATTTTTTGTCTAAAGAAGATAAAATGAAGATAAATTTTACATCTGTGCATAGTTAAGGTTTTATTAATCGCCATGCTGGAGAGTGCAAATGATACAATGAAAGGCCTATTAGTATGAGATTATGAAAAATAGGAATTGTTGAAAGGAGAAATGAAATACGAATATATAAAAACGAAACACATTGAACAAAAACTAGGAATGTTGTCAAAGGCTAACAAACAATGGAAGGGTGATGTCCCATTGCACTGGGAATTTGCATTTAGAAAAAAGAAAAAAAAAAGAAGACTAAAATTTCTAGCCTCAGTCAACTTACTCCAAAAATTTAAAATAAATAAGATATAAAAAGAACAGGGAAAGAATGAAGAATCTTATTTCATAACTAAACTACACATCAGAAATATTCTTTTATTTTTCTACCCGTTTTACCTTCCAATGAGGAAGAACATTACCCGGGGTAAAATAATACTTGTCAAAGGAATGCATATACCTATAATTCAAACAAAGCATACAAACCCGCACAAGCATGTAGGTAAAAAAAAAACTTTTACTAAACAAGAGACTTTCGAAGCCATAGAGAAATGCTTATGGCTATGCTTTTCTGCAATGTTCAATTTTCTAAGCAATTTTATGGGGTGGAATACATAAATATATAAGAAGGAACATAATATAATATATGAAAACATACAACCAAAGTTCAAAAGAAGCGTAAGATCTAATGATCCGCACGGAAGATGCGCACTAGATCATTTAACGTTATTTCAGCAGAGCTGCTTCAGATAACCCAGATGATGAATATATTATGCTACACTTTCATCTTTTCACTTTGTCACTTATTTGAGCTTATCTACAAATTACAAATGACCCATTTTTTTATGTATTCATCATTGCTTGATACTGATAGAAACCGAAATATGACAGAATCACAGCACAGAAACTTTCACACTCACAAATATAAACAGAAAATGAACGTAGAAACACTGCAAGCACTTGGAGGGGCTTGCTTCCTCCCTTCCCAAACCTTACTTACAATTTGCCTGCCTCTCCCTCATCCCCTCGCTCCTTTCTTATACTAACTGACCCTAGCACTCCGTACCCCACCTGCCACGCGTGCATTTTGGTTACAATTCAGAACCACAAAATGATAGTCACACATATTCCCTGCCTTTCACTCTTATATTTGTACATTATTTTTTTTACATCAAACATTTACATCTTTCTTTTCTAGAATAGGAAGTGCGAAAATGTAAGTGTTGGAAAATGTATTTCTCTACTTTTTACTTGAAAAAGAAGTTGTAATATTTTAATTTAAAAAAATGATATACAAATAAAAGAACTCTAAAAACTAAGCCACTATTGTCCTTCTTTTTCTTCCTAATGTATACTATAGTAACAGGGGGTCTATCATTGCTTAAGGTCAAGTGCATTAAATGCGAAAATATATTAATGATTTTGTCTATAGTAACATTCGATAAAGAAATGAAATAAAATACGGAGGTTTATAATGTGATACACTGTATGAGTCATATGTATGCATTCGTGCATTTATGTCAACTACTCTGCAGTTGAAACTCGACACTTCGGTGATGGACCTACCTGAGCTTAAAATGATGAAAAAAATGGAGCTGTCAGCCTGTCACACTTGTAGTTGTAGGTCCAACGCACGACCTTCACGTTCCACAATATGTATAAATTAATAAACATTATAAATAACACCCAAAAAAATAAACATTATAAATGATAATTTCCTTCATTGACTAGACGCTTCAACGGCCAACCAACAGGAGAATGACCAAACTCTACTATCTATCTCCCTCACCGCAAAAAGCAAAAGAAAAAGCAAGGGGGGGGGGGGAAGAATTGGGGAGTTAGAAAAGGGAGGGGGGGGGGGGGAATAAATTCTAGAAAACTTGTATAAGGTCGCCATCAAATTTGCTTTTTACAAGATGTCACATAGTTGGCAGCAATCTCTCCAAGGTTAAGGTCAATATTGACAGAAAGTTCTGGAGATGAGTGGAAAACTTTAACCTGGTTTAGGATCCTATGCAATTTTTTTTAAACTGCGGAAAAGTACAGTTCTTATAACTTGATATTTTACTATACAATAAAATATTTGCTACGGTGAAAAAAATTTATGCACTTTTCATAAAAACTACATAAGATCTGTTTCTCTTTAAGTCTGGCATGGAGACCCACCATGCAATGGCCTTGTGGTTTTTCCCTCCTTTGTTTTAGTAGACCAAGGCATGTTTCCGAAAATTCAACATCTTCTATACCCATGAAAAAGAAAAAAAAATAATAATAAGAGAAAATTAAACTCAACTACAACATCTTTATTTCTTAATTGACAGGCTAATGGTAGGGGAGAAATTCTCCGCACTTGACAACTGGGTTGTCAAAATCATTGTACAACACCAATACATACGGCTCCCACAATAAACAAACCCAATTTTTTCAATGTGTTGTTAAAAACTTTAAATATTCTTTTAATAAAATATAAATATAGGTCTGTATGGTGTGAAATGTCTCCAGAACCGAAAGGTGAAAAATAAATAAGGACCTAACGGCAGCAAGAGAAAACAAATCGACACAAGGCAAAAAAGCAACCGTTTCGGCTGAATCCATGAAAAGGCTGAATTATTTTCATGTTCTTTTGCCGAAAAAGGATCACTTTTTGATAATCAACCCTGCCACTTTGCCCATATCAGTCAAATGCAACACAGGTTCAGATAGAAAACAGATTAAAAACATTGCAAAAAGCTCATTGGAGACATCAGAAAATAAATAAATAATAAAAACAGATCGTGCTTAGAATGAAGATTCATGACCATAAGGCCAATTATCAGAAATATCAAACGAAATTGATTTTAGAACAGAGCTTTTTTACACACGATGAAATTGGTAAAATCGTACTTGATTACTTGGAACACGTCTCACACAATGACAACATCAAAATTCGAATCGTTTCATGGTAGGCAGAGAGAGAAGATCGAGAACACCTGATTTATCAGTTACCGTTCTTTTCAGAGCCGCAGGAACCGCATTAACAGGCCTGAAAATAAAATCAAACCAATCAAATGAAAGAACGACAAGGGGGAAACAAAATTGTACACAAGCGTATTCAGATTCTTAGGTAGGACCTAAACGGTGGGAAAATAGAAAAGGAAAATGAATAAATCACCTTGAAACTAGAAAACGAAGAAGACGAAAATTGACGGGGGGAAAAGAAGAACAAACAAGGGAGGCTTTAGGTATTTATATGTTTGAGGGTATAAGGAGACTTGCCTATCAAGGTAGTTTGATTCTCACTATAATTTTACCGCGATTCTCGCATAATATATAATCCCGAAATTACTATGGTGCCATGGTTTTTGTTTGTTTTTTTATACAAGCATGGTTTTTGTTTTTAATACGAGAATCTTTTGGTTGTGATTTGCTATTAATTTCATTTGGATATCATATTTTTTCTTTAAAGAAATTTTAATACAATCATAACACTAGAACATGAGAGTTTACATGGTCAATTTTTTTTTTTAAGAGAATGAAATTTAAACTTATGAGCAATGTGTTAAAAATTGAACTAATTATTGAATTGACAAAACTTTTAGATTATAATTTAATTAATTCAACTAGTTAAATTTATAATTAAATTATTATTTAATCGTAATTGAATAAAATAATATTTAAATCAAAAACATAATTAATTCATGGTCTACTAAGTTTAATCATTCAATCTATTCTAATTTTTAAAACATTACCTATATCAATACTTAAATGAAACATGCATTAGACAAAACATTTTTTTTCCCTAGCTTTGTTGTTGCCATGTGAATTCGTTATTAGATTTGTGTATATTCCTTTGCGTTGAGACAGCATTACTCGTTCTCCTAATTATCGTTGGATTAGGATCCTCTGCATGTAAAGTACAATTCTTGATTTAATGATTCATATTCATTGAATTATATTTACAACCTCTATTTTACCATAAAGTAAAATATTTTTTAAAATTAACATTTCCTACACTATAGAACAACCTGATAATATTGCAAAAGATTCGTCTGAAATATCTACTCTTACTGTAATTAATCATTGTTTGAATAATGTTATTATTATATTTTCTTTTTGTTATATATTTAGTTGCCGTTGGTTATAGATGGTTATTTTACTGAGTCTTGTTTTTATATTTATTATACTTTAAATATTTAGTGAAAACTAATAAATATTTTCTATGATTAAAAAATAGTGATAAAGATATGTTATTCTAAAATTACTGGTCAATGCATTAATAACATGCCTAAGTAGAGATAATCAATAAATATTCAATAACTTATCAAGAATACTATTTTTCCAAGAAAAAATGAATAATAATTTATTTCTTTGTATATATTTAAGTTTTTATGTGAAAAAAATTAAATAAGTATTTGAAAACTTATCAATAATATTGTCACCTAAGAAAAAAAAAACAGATATCAAATTATAAATTTGAGACATGGCACCATTAAGTTCTTGTTTTTTTCTTTTCTCAAGCATAATGTTTGATGTTCATGTGAACGTGTGTTTATGACTCCAGCTTAGCGGAGAAGACACATGTAACAAGGTTTGAGAAGGGAGCTGAAGGAGTGACATTTGTGAACGTTAATGATGATGTGGGCATGTGTCAGTTTAGGCCCACAACACAAGGACGAACAGATTTTGCGCTCATGTCGCTCTCATTCAGAGCTGGCATTCGTCTGGGCTCTACATATTTTTTTGGCTAAAAATATTTAAAAAGTTTTAAACTATTTTTAGCTAGATGGATCCACGTAGGTAGAGAAAAACAAAAAGACCATCAGGGTTATAGGAATTTTTATAATATATGATGTATCAAATATTTATTGAATTCATAATAAATATTTAAAAATAAATAATAGTCAATAAAATATTAGATAATTAATTTAAGATATCACATCTTAAAAAATAAATATTAAAGAAATCTTTATAAATTATTTTTTTTTAATATATTGTTGTAAGAGTTTAATTTTAATATATAGTAAAAATATTTTATATTTTATTTTAGTGATATATTATTATATTATTTAATAAATTAATATTTATTATAATTATTAATATATTTAAACTCATTAAATGATTTATTAATATAAAATTAAATGATAGTATATTTTTTTTCTAAAAAGTATAAAAATACTCTATACATATAGTGTTTCTTGTGAAGTGGTATAAAGAAGCTCCTTACTTTAATCTCTAACTTAAAAAAAAATTATTCATTACTTATTTTTTAGTCTATAACCAGGACATTCTTACAACAATTATATTATTATGAAATTAATCCTTGAAAATTATTGTAATTAGGAGATCGTCTCAATAATATTAATTACTTATTTAAAAATTTAAAATATAAAATTATACATATAACACTTTATTCATTTAAAGATTAAAAATAAATATAAAAATTATATAATTATAAAAAAATCTTGCTCTTAAATTAAAATTGTATTCAAAATATTTCATAGTTTTTCATTATAAAGTTATAATTTACTTCAAACACTCTTCATTATTATTCATTTTTTATTTAACAAAAAATAAGAAATACAAATTAACAAGCAATATAACACATGTCAATTTGCTAACAACAATTAATAAATATTCTTATTATTATTTTATAAGAACAAATTAAATAAAAGTGAAAAAAAGTGAGAAGCTTAGGTGAAAAAGTGAAGTTATGCGCACACTAGAAGCTACAACTAACAACCATAGGAAAAATATTTGCATAAACTTTGTGCATCATAGATTGGTATACTAGGCTAATAAATTATTAACTCATCATTAATTAATTATTAATTATCATAATTAATTGATAATTAGCTATCATAATTAATGATGTGTTAATGATTGTCTTAGTGCATTAGTTTTGTGCAAGAATTTTCGCTACCTTTGTCTTTAAAAAGTCCCTCTCCTCTCCTTCCTTCCCTCTCTACCTCTTTCTCTCTTTTGTTTAATCTTATGAAGTATTGTCACACCTTTTAGATATAAGATTACTTTTCATTTGAGTATTGAGGATGTCTACAAATGTTTTCTCCTTGGCACAAATTTATAACATTGCAAACATCCCTTCAATATTGAACTTAACCTTACTTATCACTTGAGTTACATTTTGTTGGTGCAAAAGCTCCCTCTAGATTGTGTTTGATACACAAGCCTTGCACTCATTTTTTTTCCTGCCTTACACAATTCTAATTAGCATCATTCGCAAGTCTTTTTTTTTTTTTTGGCTAAAACCATATTTTGGCCTCAAAAGTTTAACAAAAGTTTTAATTTAGTCTCAAATATTTTATTCGTGCCAATTTCGTCCCAACAGTCACTAAATCATTTTAATGTTACCGTTTTTAATAATGGAAAATGATTATGTGGATCCGATGTGGCTAATTAGAATCACATGTTTCAATTTTTCTTGAGTGGATCCAATGCTCAAACTATTTTTAATAGTAATACAATTTGAAAAATATTTCTCCCAAAAATTGAATGTGTAAAGCTATAGAAATTTTACCTTAATACGTAGTGATCTTTGAACGATCTGTTATTGCCACTTCCATTTCTTGGATGATTTTATTTGCTAGACTTAGGGATACAAATTTGTTGCCTGATAGTGATTTTAGGATTAGAGAATTTATTCTACAGACTTGTTGAGGTATGTATACAATTTTGGTAGCTTGCAATTGAATGGGTAAGACACACTACGTGGCAGGGGAGATTGGTGGTGTGTTAGGTCTGTGGCAAAAAGATTTGATGAAGGTGGTTGAGTTGGTATATGATGTTTGGGTTTGGCGATGGAGGGTCTATTCCTGGAGGGGATAGTCAAGCTCAGAAGTTGTAATTTTTTTTTCTATAATCTATAGGATTTTAGGTTGTTTTAGGATTACAAGGGTGATGTCTCTATTTTGGGGCTGATTGAGGATTATTGTGTGCATGGTTTGTACGGGACTTTTGGTTTATAAGATTTTGATTAGGTGGTTTTATGTATGGCTATGGGATTGAAAGGGTGTAATATTCTCCCTAACTTATTAGTTTTAATTATGGTTATAGAAGTGTTATAACACTTGTATGAGTTACCTGTCAACTTTGGTGGTCTTCTAGGTTAGTGGGGTTATATTGTTATGACATTGAATAATGTAACGCTGCAATACTAATACATCAATATATCCAGAATATATAAGGGTAAACAGTATTAGTCACTTCACTTCTAACTAAAAAACATTATAGATTCATAATAACTATACACGTTATTATAAAGAGCCATGAGGGAAAGAAAATATTATATATATACAAACTCAGCCTCAAAAGAACATAGTGTACTACATACAACTTTATACAATCCAAAGCGAATAACAAATATACAAGCTTTGGACAAAAGCAAATAAAGTCTAAACTAGTTTATTTGCTTCTTTTTCTTCCCCTTAGGAGAAACCTGACCTGAATTTATCATGGAAACAACAAATAGAGTGAAAATTCACAATTCTCAGTATTATATATACATATATGACATCATGATAACTCCAGTTGTTTCGAAGAAAAACAAGTTACTCAAAAACATGTAGAAATGTGACAGAAGCAAAAAACTGTTCCTTTCTCTTCTCGAGATAAAAAGGTTCAATTATTCATAACTATGATTCAATTATCACATAATTAATCATTGACAATGAATAAACTTGTTAGCAATAGACTATGATTGTAATAAGTAAATAAGTCACTATTCAATACTATTGGAACATTAACATACTCTCTCTATGTAATATTCACAAAGCAATCCATAATCTAAATCCATAGTCATTAATTTTTCAAAGATAAAACAATTGCCCATACAATTGGTATTGAAATGCAAATACTTGTGTATGCTTATGCCTAAAATATGCCCTAAAGTAATGATTATGAAATGTGTAGTGATAATGTTTCTGCAATGTCATGAATCTTACATATACTTAGGAATATACCCTTGTATTTTTCTGGGTAGAAAGGGCAAATTACCTTCTTTCATTACTTGGTAGAGAGGGAAAATGACTTCCTCACAATACTGGTAACCCTGACCTTAAGGGACTAGTCCACAAGATCGACTACCTACAATTCTTTAGTCAAATGATTGTGCATATCATATAAGATTGCAATACATAGGATTAGCAAGTATGCAACATGTAGTGTTATAGTTAAACACACATACACACCATAACAACTTATCCAAAGCTCCACGTCAATCAAGTGAAGGAGCAAAACCAAGCAAACATGCAATTTCGACTCAACTATATCTCATAAAAGAGCAAATCATGTTTCTAGTAAACTTTCATAACTCAATCTTAGTAAATAAGGGAGCAAATATCATTAAACATGCAGCACTAGCTCAACTTCAACCATAAAGGAGCAATTCATGAAAAATGATAAGTATATAATGCCAAATAATCTCATTATACTTGCATTTAGTACACAATATCATCACATCACAAGTGATATCAAGTGCAACACCATTACTCTTCAATGTTTAGAAGCATACCTATGTCAATCCACAACCATTGGATGCAAAAAAGCTTAATCTTTTACACATATGCTAGGCGATTATTTTTTTTTATGAAATATCCATAATAGTGTCTTAACTCATACTAAAAAGTATGCATAAAAGATCCCAACATGCAGGGAACTCTATTCTATCAAAACGAAAAACAGGAAACAATTTGTCCTTGAGTGCTTAATCGCTTACTTTTCCAGTGCTTAATCGCCCCATGACAGCAAAGTTCACCCAATTTTTCTGTCATTGGGCGACTAAGCGCCCAATTTCTGAGCGATTAATCGCTCAGCACCTTGACATTTTGGTCTTAGGTGTTTAAGTGCCCAGCACGTTTTTCTCTCTAGTCTTGGGCGATTAAGCGCCCAACACCAGACTTCTTATACTAAACTCCTTTGAGTTTCTAATCAATCCTTGACCCTTTAACATATATTCTAAATGGTTTTCAACCTCATACATAGTCTTTAATCATGTTGTAACTCTCATGCACAATCTCAAATCATTAAATCATAGATTTATGAACAAATAGCAAACCATCCAAAACCCATTTCTCAACTTCAAGTTTAAAGAAACATAAGGATGCATCTAAGTTCAAAATACAACACCAAGCATAGATTAACCCATAAACAAACCATTGGAGACAAGACTCAAGCAAAAGAAACCTTCAACATACTCAAACCCATTTCTACCATACTAGTATACATCAAGCATCAAAGATGTAGATAAGGAAAAAAGATAGGTAAGATCAAACACCCCTACCTCAAGTGGTGTGATTGATGCTCAAGCTTTGATCCTCTTGGTCTTCCTTAGTTCTTCTTCCTCTTCCTTCTTTCATTCTTCTTTTCTCTTCTTTTTTCCTCTTTTCTTTTCTCTACTATTCCTATTGCTCCAAACATGAGAGATAAGAGAAATGGGTGGAAAAAGTCAAAGAAGTAAAAAGTGAAGGGCAGTTGAAGCAAATGAGAGATAAGGTTGAGTTTAGATATTTTACTGAAAATATTATATCTCTTAGAAATACTTTGATCTTACAAAATCAAGTTTCCTAATTTGTATAGGTGTTATAGAAAATTCTAGGATTCATCTCAATCCTAGTTCCATCATTGCATAATTTTTCTTACACCTAAAACTACCACTTAAGTCTTATACTCATCCTCAAGTTAAATTAAACCTAAGGAAATAAGCTAATAAGCCTATAGTTATCTTACTCATTACTAGAAAAAATTATTGTAACACCCTCCTTCGAGTATCACATTTGGGACAAAAACTTGAAAACTTAACAAAATGTGTAAAAGGTTTAATATAGTAGAATACAGATTTCAAATTTCCTTTCGTGAAAACATAAATTTAAACAAGGCGTAAACAACACAGGATGTGATATTAAATAATTACATATCAGAATATACAAAAGATGACATGGATCACAGTCCACCCAAAATACATGAGGTTTGTAGTCCAAAAAAGATATATATATATATATATATATATATTATATATATATATATATATATATATATATATATACACACACACAAACACATCAAAACACAAACTAGCCTAAGTCTAAAGACCTAGGGAGGAAGGTCCTCCATTGGATCCTCCTCCTCAGAGTCCCCATAGGACAAAACCCTCATATGGGGTAAGAGCTCTCAAGCAGGTGTCCTAGCAGATGCACCTCAGAGTTTGCATCTTCCTTATGGGTGTACTGCAAGTCACCCCACAGTTTCCTAAATAGCATAACAAACTCCAAACGTACAGAGACGTCTAGAGAGAAAAAGGGGACCTTATCACGGGTCCTACTTATAAATAAGGTTACATCTCCCACATATCTGACACGCTCGGTATCCTAGTTGATTCGCTAAGCATCCGTACCACCATGAAACTGAACTATGACAAAACCAACAAAAGCACTTCTCGCCGCCATCACAGAAAAACAAAACAATAGAAAAGATGCGACCTTTTTCGTCTTCTTCTCAGTCTTTAACAATCAAATACATATAAAACAGAACACTACAATGAAGATGTGAGATTCCCTACATCAATACCAACATGGCATCATAGAAACAACAAATAATAGTAATATCATTCATATACAGGAAATAATAATTACAATCATAGAATATAATATCAGATAATTTAGCATATATAAAGTATCACAATGACATATAGACAAACTATGCATATGCACAATGGACCAATTCCCTACTCTATGGAGCTAAACGCAATTTCGAAGAGCATGATCTAGAAGACATGTTTGTATCTCGTCAGCCTCAAATCAAGTACTTCAATATTATCAAAATACGCATCAAGGTTTTATACAAGATATTCTACACCAAATCGTGATTAGGAATAGTTCATCGGTCCAGATCATCGATGCGTTGCATCATTCTGACTCATGGCACAGTGGAGCTACCAACTGACCATTGTGGGAAACCCACGCCCCAACGCCCCCAAGATCAACAAGTGACCTACATTACGCTTATTGCATCTACACTAAGGTGTAATTCAACTCCTAAGCATACAGCCTCAACCGACAGCGCTGGTATAATGCATAATCAATGACTCAATGCACACACACATATCAATATCATAATTTTCCATAAATATAAGCTACTCATGAGTCAAACCAGTCATCAACATCTCTGGGTCCTGTTCAAGAGCCCGACAACACACTGCTGTTATTTCCAAACGCAAAGCATCTCTATCACATAATTCAGAAATCATCGTTCTTAAATTACGTACGACTTCATCATTATTTTCCAATCATGTAAAACTTTTATTACACTTTTAAGCTTAATTTTGAAACTTTCAAAGATTAATATAGAAATTAACTTTAGATCTAATATTCTTCTAACTAGGCTCCTCTAAGTAGTGCTTCCTAACATTTTTCCCAAAGAACACAAAAAGAAACAACATTATATTAATTTAATAAATTCTTTTCCTTTACCTTTAATAAAATGCCATATGTTTTCAATTTCTCTTTTAAGCTTAATTTTCCACTCACTAGCCTAAATCTCCCTCTTATTAAATGACACAATTTTTTGTTTTATCTCCCCTCCATTATTATAAATTCTTAATCCAATTCTTTTTTACATAGGCATCTAGGTTCTAACTCAACATAAAATTTTTGTCTTGGATACTCTTTTGATGGCCACTTCGCTGTGAGCCCTAGGGTCCTTGGACCTCAAAGTTTTCTTCCTCATCAATAAGATACCAAGCACACAACATAATTTAATCACCAAAATTTTTACTCAACCTAAATTATGCATAATATTAAACCATAAAATCATATAAGGCAAAAATCACAAAATTACCAAGAGTTAATACAACCAAGATCACCAAAAATACATACAACCAAAATCACTAACAATCCATACAACCAAGTGAATAATCCTCACATGGATTCTTCACTTACAACATACAAATTTCGTTCCTTACCACCATAAAAGGTTGATGAGAGTAATCCCCCTCTTACCTTAGATGATCTTCCAAGCTCCTTGTATGCCTCCTTCAAGTATATTTCCCCCACCAAGATGAACTTAAAAACAAAGAAAACATTCAATATCAATGTCACACCCTAATAGGGATGTCACATTTTCGAACAATAATAATAATAACCTCTACCCAAGTTATAAATTATTACATAATATATATTATCACATTTGTAAAAATATTTATTATTTTTTTTAACATTAAATTGTAAAATAAAATAAACAGAACATAAAATAAAACAAACTATTACATACACACCATAATTATACATATGAATTTGTTTTTAATAGGTACAAATAATTTACATATTACAAACTAGTTAATTAAAACAGCAAACTGTCTGATTTAAAAGCAAACCATAAACTATGCCATTAAAGCATAACACTAGAAGTTCGATCCTCCGAAAAATCCTCCTCGGAAGATTATCTAAGACGAAATACTACGATAACACCATACCACGAAATCAATCCATATGATATGGATGATCTCGAGGTTCACCTTCCTCGAACCTTTCCTCGTCGTTGTATTGATAATCCAACAATTGCTCTCTTTCTACTTCCTCAACGACTTTACTAACATAAATAATAATACGAGAAAATATATATAAAGAGGTGAGACAATCTACATCATTACCAAATAGCGGTAAAGAAAACGACAATACAAACAAATATAACAGTTAATATAACAATTCATATTATCACACATGCAAAAATATCCAATTATAACTATTCACATTATCACACATGCAAAATATCATAAATCAAATTATAACTATTCACACAAGAATGCATTAAATATGCCATGTACTCGGTTTGGATTCTACTCCATTGAGAACAACATTAGAGAGAATGATCCCAGTAGACACGTCCGTACATCGTCATCATACAAAAAATCACAAAATACGTCGTGTGAATGGTACATCGTCGTGTAAATAGTACACATTACGTCGTGTAAATAGTGTAAATAGTACACAAATAAATACGTCGTTCATAGTACCAGAAAGGTCCGATAGATCATGATTAAGAATAGTATTTGTCGAGATCGCTAATGTGTGTTTTTCGATTCTGCGGCCGCAGAGGAGGAATATGTCCATATGTGGAATCTACGCACACTAACGCTCCAAGTTCTCCACATGAACACACTACGCCTGACACCCATAACACGGTGTAATTCATCTCGTCACAATTGTCAATTTCAACCAAATTGACATACCACTCTATGTATGTAATGATCCATAATTACAAAAATACCCTCGATATCACCATAAATCATAATTACATAAATATCCTCATTGTCACCATCATTACAAAAATACCCTTAGTATTAATAATTCCAAAAACAATGATGTCTCTACTTGATCAGTATCTATTTCCCAACGATGTCCGAATCCACCACTTTGACCCGACAAATGAAAAATTTCTTGTTTCCATAAGTCGCGTAAATATTTTATCCCATTTTCACAATTACGTCACATTTTATAAACATTTTTCAATCGCGTAAATATTTTTCAACGTTTTCTCAATCGCGTAACATTTTTAAATCATTTTCTCAATCGCGTAGTTTAAAAAAAATCATCATTTTAAATACGTGTAAGCTATTTCTACTATTTTTCACTGTATAAAATATTTCTTGACGTTCCAAATTAAATTTTTGAAACTTTCCAAACTAAAAATATTATTTGAACATTGTATTCCATTTTTCTTACAAAAATTACTCTAAGTAAAAATTTCTGACGTTTTTCCCAAAAATTGATTTTAATAAATTCTTCTACGATTAATTTTATTCTTTAACTACATAAAATATTTCCTTGCTTTCTAAATACCATTTTGAAACGTTCTTCAATACTTACTCATTCTTAAATCAATTTTGATAACATTTCATTTAGAAAATCCACTAAGTAACATTTTCTACGTTTTCCTTAAAAATTCCTTTATTTAATTATAACAATAAAATACACTTTAAAAATTGCTAACATACTTTAAAACTCAAAGGTAAGTATTTTCAAGTGTCAAAAATTTATTTCTTTTATACACTAGACTTCTAATAAAAATTTGTTTACTTATTTGGTTCTTGAAAATCCATTGTAAATAAATTCTTTTAGGTTAGTAAAACTAGTTTACACTCGAAAATAAATTTTGGATCAATTAAACATTAAAATCTATTTTGGCGAAAATCACCATTTTTATACAAACCATGTTTAAAATTATTTTTCATCCATTAAATCATTGAAAAATCCTTTAACTTAATTAGATCAACTAAGTTATCCTTTTAGAAAATGGTTGAGAACATATTGGTTCTCTTTTCATAGTAAAAACCATAAGCTCTTCATCTTGTGTTCTTTGGAACACTTTTGCAAATCTCAACATATTTGCACATCCAACAACAATTATCATAGATCCATGAACATATACATATATTTATGAACACATACCATATATTAAAGCAATAATAAAACACATGCCAAATATCAAAGCTATAAACATGCTTTGCATGCATAATAAATCACAAATAGAAAAGACAATAAACATGCACACAAAATTAATCACAACTAGAAAAGACAATAAACATGCACACAAAATTAATCACAAAACAAACAACCAAGTGAATGAATCCTTATGGATTCTTCACCACAATTACATCCATTTTCTCACCACCACACATGGTTGATGAGATTAAATCTCCTCTTACCTATAAGGAAGACAAGATCTCCTTGACTCCTCCTTAGAAAATTTGTGTAGCTTCAACAAAAATCCTAACAACCTTAAACAAATTATAAAGTCATAAACTATGGATAAAAAAGATAAACCATGGATCAATCATGGCTTAGAACATCAAAAATCAAATTAGAAACAAGAAAGAAGAATTTTCACCTTATAGGAAAGAAACTTCAAAGTGATTTTCCAAGCTCCAAATGGATGATTTAGCAAAAACTCACAACTAGAGATGTTCTTAGAATATGGTTTAGATTTAGGAAATGAAGTTGGATGAAATTTTTGATGGATGGAAGTAGAAGAAATGGTGTTGGCCGAATGGTAGGAGAAAAATGGACTTAGAAGTTTTTCTTTGGGTTCTTGATAGAAAGAGAAATGGATGAAGATTTGGAATGATTGAAATGAAAATAATGAAGTGAATTTAGTCTTCCTCCATTATGCATTGCCGTAGGACTCTCATGCAAAAGCTAATCACCTTTTTGACAAATTTGGCTTAATAATGGCCATAGGACACTCATAATGGAGCTTTGTCTCCTTTGTTGACCAACTAAATGCATAATGCATGCATAGATCCAAAAATAGCTATAAGAAATTCTAATCAAAATTTGATTGATTTTTAATAACTTATTTATGCTTAAGTCCTCCTAATTAAGTTTAATTAAAAGTTAGTTAGATTCCTTTGTATTTTAGTTAATCATTAATTTACTTAGAATCCTTAATCTTCTACTTAATTATACTAATACAATTGTCTAATTAAAATTTGATAAAAACTAATTAGGTTTTAATCTATTTAATTATCACTTAACCCTTTAGATTAACTTAATTAGATTTTAAATTAATTAATCTATTAAATCTAACCATTTTTTATGGATTTTTAACCTTTTAGTCTAGAATTTTACAAGTCTTTTACGTTGGTAAATTTTTTTTAAAAGTGGGGTCCACAAACCCAAACGTGGGTCCCACAAAGCAAATGTGGGTCCCACAAGCCAAATGTGGGTCCCACAGATTTTTCTGCATGATAAATATTTTTTATTATACAGAAAAATCCTAAAAATTAAAAGATTGATATATGTATTATTCGGATTGGGTTTAGTAAGATGCCTACAAATCAAATAATCAAACAAGATTTTCCCCTACTTAGAAAATTATTATTTTCTTGACTCGGAAAAATCACACGAAACAATCAAATCTGATTCTGAAATAGTCAAATTAATTTTATAACACACAGAAATCAGAAAACAGTACAATAAGGGTAAAAACGTAATTAACCAAAAATTAGGGTGTTACAATCAACATCTAAGGCTTATCTAAGATGACCATTGATCAAAGTATGATCTTAGGATTTGAAAAATGAAAAGGAAGATGAAGATTAGTGAACTTCACCTCAAAACTCCTTAAACTTGAACTTGAAGAACAAAGTTGAAAATGGATGAACAAGATCAAGATCACAACACCAAAGTGTCTTCAAATGAGGTTTGGATTCAAGAAATGTAGATTGTTGAAATTAAAGAAGATTGGAGAGTGGGTTTTGGTGGTGAGGTTGTGAGCTTGGTGGAGAGAAAAGTGAGAGCTATTTGTGTCTTGGTTCTTGATAGAAAGTAATGGAAATGAATAAAGTGAGAGACAAAGTCCTAGAACCCTCCTAACTAGTTTTGGCCATGGGTTTCTCTAGGAGAGAGGGAGACAAGCTTCTCCAATAAGCTTCTTCTAAACTTGCTTAGGAAGTTTGCTTCCTATTGGTCCAAAAAGAGAGGTGGGCTATGGTGATGTCACAAAAGTAAGATCACATGAGTGATGTCATCAAGAGAAGCCTATAGAAAAAGGTGACTAAGCTTATATCTAGAACTATCAACTAGACTTTTACTAAAAGTTATTATCCAATAGACAAAAGTTACAGTTAACAAAATTAGTATTTATTGTTCAATGGATAATAGAATGTACCTAGATTTTATTTGTTAGATAAAATCTCAGATAATGAAAACTTCAAAAATTATCTCCAGTTTCAGGTTTAATAAGCTCCCCCGACCCCGTATTAACAGTCCAAAATTTTCAAAAATAATGTTAAAATAATCAAAATAAACCAAATAATTCACAAAAATCATAAAAAAATCACAGATAACCAAAAACAAGAAAAGAAGAAAGAATTGGGGTGTTACAATTATCGTTCTTTACTTGATATCTTCACAAAATCTCATATTTTTCTAAGATATCTGTCTATTTAATCTAGCCCTTAAACACACACTTAGTATTATTAAAAATATCAGACTAGCTCAGTTAATTTTCCAAAATTAACTACAACTAGCTCCAACTATATATGACCTAGAAATAAATTCTCTACATTTATTTCTATCATCTAAGTAGTTTATGCTAAATTCTGAACTATTATAAGTTATTTTTCATATTTAGTGTCATATCAATATAACTCCACTAACCCAGAAGGTCACCAAAGTTGACAGGTAACTCATACTAGTGTTATAACACCTCTATAATCATAATTAAGATTAATAGGTTAAGAAGGATGTTGCAATTGGCATCATGGTGGTGCAATTCATTTGTGAGCTAGTAGTTTTCGTTAAATATTACCATAATTAGAGTATGGCTAGAATTTAGTTAGATATTAGTTGAATTAGTTTTCTCAATCAGCAGTTAATTACTAGTTGGTTACTTTATGTTGTTCTATATAAGCCACACTATTTACTTATTGTACACATATTCTATCATTTAATAAACTCTAGTTTCTCATTTTTCACTTTCATTTTTCACTTTCTCTCAATTCTCTCTTTAGCTTTTGTCATATTTCTCAACATGGTATCAGAGCTCCTATGGTATCCACCAAGAGGAGACTTCTTCTTCCACTGCAATGAGTTCTTGTTGAGCTCATTTGCTTTTTCATTTTTTCTACACTTTCATTCATTTTTCTTTATTCTCCCTCTCTCCTTTCTTTGCTCAAATATCAATCCAATCATTTTTTTGTCATTTTTTTTTCATTTCTCCTCAATTTCCATCACACTTTCGTTCAATGTTCTCTCTTAACCTCTCATTTCCACTAAGATTTTCTTGGTTTTCCCTCATTTTCTCTTAGATCGATCTTCATTCTCCTAATTCTATTCTTCATTTTATCCTCAATTTCATTGTTGCTTTCTTTCTCTACTACTTTCTCTTTTCTCATTTCCTTTGTTCTTTTGTTAGTACAGTGATGCATCCGCAACGTTTTGTTGGTTTCACTATAATCTGTAGTTTTCGACAATGATGAATGAGCGATGTCACCGATGTTAATGTTCTTACCTCTACAAGCTTCGTTTGGAAGCATTGTTTTAAAGCTTCATTCTTCAAGCTCTGGTGCATTTAGATCGCCCAGTCACATATGCTGTGTGTTTCTGATATCACATTTCAATTCTTGTTTTTCTAGCAATGTAGTTTCAGTGATGTTTATCGATGTCTTGCAATATATAATCTTGATATAAGGTGTTATTCCTATGGTTTGCAAAGCGTTGTTCTCAAAGGTGCCATTATCTTGTTTGTTATTAGGGTTTGAGGATCTAATAGTGTGCGAGATCGATTCTCCATCTTTCTCTTCTATTCTTGAAGCTTTATTTTTCTGCATCATTGATAGGTTATTCTTAAAGCTTTTTTTGTCTTGGTATGAAATCATAGATTGAGTTTTCCAACTAGTTAAGTCAACTCGTGGTGGCTGGTGATGGATATACAATTGGGTTGTTGTTATGCATCTATAGTGGAGTCATCATGATTGATTGTTCCTTTATGATTCTTTTCTAATTCTTCTCTGATATTGGGCAATGCTCTTGATTAGAGAAGCATTTTGCTTGTGACCATCCATAACTCCCTGCAGTTTAATTTGAGAGATATTTTCTTGGCCAATGGTACCATTTTCTTCTCAACTTGCATTTTTAGTTTGATGATCTCCATGGTGCTTAATTTGATGAGTTTTTTTGTTGGATTTTGCTCTTTGATTCATATCGGCTTCACATTCGGGATGGTGTTGTGATTTTTACTATTTTCATGGTTTCCAGTTCAATTTTAATTTAGCTCAACCTAGTTTAATGTTGATTTTGCTTCTACTTTTGATGACTAAGCCTTGATTTAGCTTATGCCTTGGGTGGTTAAGCTTCCGCCATAATTTGGCATTCATGATATTTGGAGGCCTATTCACATCCAATTTGTGAGGGACTGGTGAACGTTAATGACTCCAACAATCAACTCATGTCATATTCATATTTTTCCATTCATTTCCATCGATGGTAATTCTAGTGTGATTCATTCACATGATTAAGGCGAGAGTTGTGTAGATGTTGGAAGAAAATCAAGGAGGCCTAAAGGTGTTAAAGACTTCTACGAGTTACGTACCTTGGTCATCACCAAATTTGTTCAGATTTTCATATTTCTTGTTAGCAAATATGTTATGACATAATTGTATTTTTTTTATTAGTTTTCGTTGTTGATTGATCATTGTTATATTGTTCATCTCAAGTTCGGAATGCTAAGTACACATCCTCCAACTTGTGGGAGACTATTATCATAATTAGAATATGGTTAAATTGTAGTTAGATATTATCTGAATTAGTTTGCTTAGTCAGGAGGTAATTACTAGTTCTTTATTCTTTATTCTTTTATATAAGTCACACTATTAACTTACTGTATACATATTTAGAAATGCTAAGTTTTATAAAGGATTTTTCATAAAATGACGTATAAAGTGAAATAAATAGATTGTCTTATATTTTTAACTGCCCAATGAGTCCGTATCTACCATCTAAATAGATTTGTTCTTCTTATAATTCATCAGCCACATATTTCTTATAAAATTCGTTTCGCAGCACCTAGCAATGCTTATACATATTCTGTCACTCAATAAATTTTAAATTCTAATTTCTCACTTTCCCTCAATTATATCCCTAATTTATACCATATTTCTCAACATTAAACTCATTTGTTAGCACCCATAAGTGCATGATAATATCCGAATGCACTACATAGTTTGGTTTAAGAAATAGGACTTGCCACCTAAACTATGTTTCAATGTGACAATTCTATCTATTTCTCGGCTCTGTCTAAAATACACCCTACATAGTAGGGTGTATGATACACTTTTCAATGAGAACCATAGATTTAAGCTTAAAATATATAAAGAGTTAGATTTGATGACTTGTAACCTGTACAACTGGTTACATTCATCATTCTCCCCTCCCTTCCTTCATCCACCAGCCCCAGTCACCAGAGCCACCACTCCAACTACCATCAGAGCCACCACTCCAACCACTGAACCCAACACCTTTGTTGCCAACCTCCATATGCCCTAGGCTGCCATCTCTGCTCCAGTCATCAGTGGCATCTTCACCATCGAACCACCACGAACAACTGCACATACCCACCATTCCCTCACCTCCTCTGTCGTCAGCGGTCCCGCCTCACGATCCACCCACCGCTTCTCAAACCCAAACAACCACACCTATTTGCTTTGTCGTCCGAACCTCCTTACGTCACCACCCATCTCCACTGTCCAACTCCATGGCCACCGAACCACCAACACCACTCATCTCGCCTCAAGACCACCACCACCACCACCCCAAAAAAAAACCACCAGCTCCCACACCTCACCGCCTACCCGTTACCAACCTGAAACAGCAACCCAGCAAGCCTCCATGACCCCCTAGATCTCCTCCATGAACCCAACTTCTGTCGAACTTCACCCACCGAGCTCGAACCCCACCATTGATGCACCACCACGATGAACTACCTCACCTCTGCCTTTGCTCTGCCCAGCCGAGAGAAGAGAGTGCTTTAGAGTGATAAGCCAGATCTAGGGTGGATGGATGGCGGTGGTGGGGGAGGCGGAGTGTCAGATTTGAATCAATAGCTGAATAGAAGCCAAATTCAGCCAACGATCTACCATGAACTCATCTTGTCCATTGTTCATGCTTTGGAAATCGCAATGGCTCGTGAGTGGTGGATGGCAGTGGTAGGAGAGACAGAGGAGGAGGAGGTGGCGAAGAGGAGAGAAGATTGATGTGTAAAAAAAATACTAAAATTAAAATGGGCAACTAGGTATAATAGGTAAAAGTCAATGGTATAAGAAACACCAAAACTTGTGAATGAGTATTATAGCATCCGTCCTATTTCTCGAATAACCTTTTTTTAAAAGATTTTTAGACAAACTACCATGAATAATATCATTGTTAATGAAGAAATAAATCTATAAAGTAGGTGGAAAAAAAATTCATTTAAAATGAATTTACTTTTAAAATAAAAAATAAGAATATATTTATATTTAATTTGATTTAAAATATATTATAATTTTAACTTATTAAAATCTAATAATAAATACACTATTATTTATTTATTTTAAAAATAAATTTATTTTAAAAAAAATTGTAACTAGAAAGATATTTTATTACTAAAATAAGGGTGACTAAATTAAGAATCATAAATTTAGGTAGTGGTAATAGTTTGACTAGATTGTCTTTTCTAGTTCAGGTGAGGGTCTCATAATTAGAGTAGGCCCTAGAGACAGCCCACAGGGGACCCACGTGTAGGGAGATGAGGCATCAGTAAAGGGGAATCCAAAATCCCACACGTTGTATAATATATATAATTTTAACTATATTGTTTTTATTTATTGCATATAGATATATCAAAATAGGTCGATTTAATCCATTCGAGTCAGTCCATTCAGGGTCGAATCATTTTTGAGTCATTTTATTTAAGTTATATAAATTTTAAATTGATATTTTATTAGTCTAACTCAATTCATTTAACTTTATATAGTGTTAAAAGAGTGGGTTGACTTGACCTTTTTGATTCAAATTTCATTTGCGCTTAATCCATTCAATTTGTCGTGTAAATTTTAAGTTAACATTTTGCTAACTCAATCTATCTATTTTATCAGATTATTCGAATCGATTTATCGAATTTATCTTATTTTAATATCCCTAATTACATGTTGTCCTTTTCCTTTTTGTTTTTCTTTTAAAATTAATTTTAATATATTATTAATAATTTTTATATTATTAATTAATAATATATTATCATATTATTTAATAAATTAAAATTTATATAAAATATCAAATTTAATAAATAATGTCACAATATATCATTATATAATAATATAAAACATCTTTATTTATAAATACATCAAAATTAAACTCAATTATTTTTTTGTCACAATAGACAGCTACGACTACAAGGGAATCTTTATTCTAACTCCCTCAAGATCGATTCGTGCATCTAAAGCTAAATTTGCCATGGAATCAACCGAGTTGTCTTCTTTTCTTCTTCACACGTGTGGCGTAACAATGTATGCCAATCGCCAGCAGGGACCTGATACTAGATAATAAAGGATTAACAAGGGTGAATATCCATTGAAAAGCCTTAGCAATCAAATCAAAGGCACATCTATCTACCATCAGCTTCAAGGATAACTATCGAGAAATACCCACACACAACCAAGCATTCATGCCTCTCAACTTATTTAATACATGTGTTTGAGATAATTGTAAAAAATTAATTATTTTAATAATTTAATTATTATAATAATTAATTATATTTAGATATATTAATTAAAAAATAATTTTAAGTTAATTATTTTATTTAAATAATATAAAAAATTATTTTTATATATTAAATTATTAAAATAAATATAAAAAATTAAAAAATTATTTAATTAAAAATAAAATGATATTTACGTAAGGATAATCTCAACAGCTAAAACAAAAATAGCTCAAATTTTGGATTGCTGAATAACAACTTTTTTAATCTCAATTCAAGTGTTATTTTTTGCCAAAATTTTTGCCAAACATAGGCATAACGGGGGCGACATCTTTTTTTATGGATCCCACTTTTCATCCAAAACAAACACACGCTTATTCACTACGATAAGGAGCGGATTTTCACTCCTCTTCAAAAATATTATTAAATATAAATATAAAACTTTTTTATACTGATAATAAATTAAGATTAAATTTTATAAATTAGTATTTTTTTAACAAGTTAGATACAAAATAAATAAGCACGTAAATGACATATTGTGCACATAGACTAAGAGGAAGTAAACATTTATAAAAAAATGTGAGGTGCTATACAATGTTTCGTATTTGTACCAAAAAGACGAAAGGAGGCTAACAACCAATATTTAGCAAATCAAATAAGGATTTAATTTTGACAATTTTAACTCTTTTAATAATGTATTAATAAATCATTGAACTATAATGTAAAAATTTTGAATTCAGAGTATATTAAATTTAAACTCATAAAATAATTAGATAGATAGCATGTCAATTAGATATATGTTGGCCCATTTGCTACGCATATTCCTAGAATATACACAGTGTCAAGGGATTATATTTTCGCCGTTATCATTTATTAATTGATCGTCAAATTTGATGCCCTTAATTTATTAACTATACCAAGTTTGTTTAGTCGTAGCAGACGTTTTAGACGTAAAGTATCCTAAACTGTTTGTTCATATAATTAATTTTACTTTTATAATTAACAATATAAATATTTCCATTATCTAATATTATTAATAAAATTGTAAAATCAATTTGATATAATATATTATAATAGTAAAATGCTTCACGACTAAAGATGATTTATAATGTATGTTCTTATTATCTAATTATTATATGTATTAATAAAATTATAAATAGTTTTAAATAATTATCGTAAATTTCACTGAAAACTGAAAAGAGAAGCAAAGTACGGTGTTAACAGGCAGTTGGGAATTGGGATACACGAGACGAGGCAAGAAGACGTCGTAGCCGTAAACGACATGCCTACGTGGATCCCAACGAAAGTCCAAGGCCTTCGTAAATTATTGGCTCACAATTATTGGATTGGTTGTTAAATATGAAATACTTTAAAATAGTTCTTATATTAATATTGGATACGTCCTATTAGATATTTTGATGATACATTTTGATGTTTTTAGATATTTTCTATCTTTATATTTTTTAATTTTTTATTATATTTATACATTAATATCATGTTATATTTGTGTCACGTATTTATATTTGTATTTTCTAAACTGTTACATATTCTAAGAGTATTATTCACTCTATTATTCAACTTAAATTATAATATATGACACAAATAATTATATATATATATGTATGATATTAAATTTAAAAATAAAATATTATTAAATTAAAAAAATAATTAAAAATATTTTTAAAATAATACTTTTAAAATATTTTAAAATTTATCTAATTACTGACGTTATATTATGATATGTCAATAGTTAATACTTAATATATTTTTAAAAATGTTAATAATATATTTTTTTAATATCTATTTTATTATTAATTTAAAAAATGTTAGTAACATTTTTTTATTAATAATTTTTTTAAATATATAAAATGGATTAATAATAAAACAGTTAAAAAGAGTGTTAAAAAAATATGTTAGTTAAAATTTCTTGTACTTTTTAGGAAGACATCGACAAACGCTGCGGGTAATGGACTAAAGGTGGAGCGTTTTTTGTAATTTAGTTAACTGTAGTAGTCCGAGCGAACACTGAGCACAAGTTTAACTGTTTAAACTTTAAAAGATGACACCAAAATACTCAGAGACACAAGTTAGTATTAGTGAGATATTCTTCAATAAAAATATCCAAAAACTCAATATGCTAATTTTAGATAAATCTAATTATACTTAAAATTAAATAAATGATTTAATTATAGAAAACATATTAATCTTTAAACTAATCAACTAGACTAGTTTAGATTTAGATTTAGAAATAGAATTAATAAGCTGCTAGACACCTCAATGAAATAGAAGGCGGGAATCTAAAGCTTCTGTTAACAACCATAATACGGACTTTGTTGAAGAAATATTTACTTTGTTTTTCATATGACAATAATGTGCACGTTAAATTATTGAAGAAATATTATTGTACGACTACATTTATGGCATTTGAGATATGTATGTGCACACACATGTTAAAAATTGAAAGAGAAAAGAGAGTTGATAACCAGAAACAGATTGAGACATTGAGTTAAAGTGTGAGTGACAAACTGTATTGACTAACTAGGGAATGGATACTCTTTTTAAATATGATATGATTATGTGAAGAAATAGATAAACACAATTTTTTTTAATAGGATCCAATAAATTTTGACAAAGTCCCATTATTTAAAGTGTTTATATCTATTTTTATCTTAACATAATCTTGTTATATAAAAAATACACCAGAGAACTCATTTCTTGAGTAATAATGAGATTATTATATATCGGACATTTATATGGCTCAAGACCAATCAAGGGCCACTAACTATAGCTCAAGACCAATCAAGGGCCACTAACTATACAAAACCTAATTCCATACTTTACTACCTCTAGGTCGGTTGTTAGCCTCTCTCGAGTTTAGGTGGAGGTCCAAGTTCGTTGTCTGCGAGTGTCACTTTAAAGAAACTGACTTATCTAAGGTCCCGCTATACTCTCGGTCAGGGATGAATCTAAAAAATAGTTAGCGAAGCAGATAAAAATTATAAATTATATTATTAAATATAAAAAAAAATTATAGTTAATAAATAAAGATGTATTTATTTTTAAATTATTTAGTTAATTAAAATTAAAATATATTATTTTAAATTAAGAAAAAATATATTCTTATTTATTTACTTTAAATGAGTATTTTTTTTTCAATATATAAGAAGATTTATAAATTAAGTGAAAAAAATAAAATTATATTAGATATTAAATGCATCACAATAGTATTTGTCTTTTACATCACGATTTATAAGTAAAATTAAGTTTATATATATATATATATATATATATATAATATATATATATATATTTCACAAAATGAAATAGAGTGAAGTTAAGAGTGAGATGAAATTTAGTAGATTTATTATATAAAGATTAAAAATTAATAGAAAGATGAGTTAAAATTGTAATATCAATGTATATAAAATAATTATGAATCATATGTCAAATACATATCAAGTATAAACTTTTTTAAAATTTCATCATTTTTTATATTTTGTATAATTATACTTGATTTCTCTTGAGGTTAATACTTATCATATTGACAACATTTTTGTTTAAGAAAGTACTCATACTCTTTTTTATTTTGTATTTTCAATAAGACTTTATATAATATTTGGATATAAAGTAAAATAAGTATATATAATTTTGTAAACAAAGAAAAATATTAGAATATAATTATAGTATATAAAATCATATATGTATGTATAATTTTTAAATAATAATGTTAATATAATAAACATTAATTTTATAAAAGATCAATATAATTATTTTTTTAATAAATTTAATTTAATTATTAATATTTAAAAGAAATTAATGAGAAACGGAGGGGCCGAGACCTTGCTCGCCTCCTTGTATCCGTCCATGCTCTCAATTTTGTGGTACTACACTTCATTACAATATATAACAACTTTTATATTCTTACAATAAACAATATATATATATATATATATATATATATATATATATATATATATATATATATATATATATATATTACATTTTATATCTTATTTAATATCATTTATTATACATATTTTTTTATTATTTTCTTTCACTCAATTATATCTATTAAAAATAATATAAATAATACCTATACCTCTAAAAAAAATGTATGATAATTATTTTCCAATATATAATATGTGTAACTGCATTTCCTTGCTGATAAGAAAATTTTTGGGACCCTTTTACCAGTTCATTCATCATTTACTTAAATTATATTACATATATATCCCTTATAATTGAAACATAGGCAGACAGCTTGCTTACTTTGATACATACTGCGTACAAATGCAATCAATTATTTGAACATGATCGATTATGCTCCCAACCACTTCGGTGTTTGTCTTAGTTCATAAGATTTAAGATATTGTATGACTGGAAACTAATTTAAGGGTCCTACAGTACTGGTTCTAGAAGTCTTTTTAACCAATAAACGTGTTCTTGCTCATTAAATAAGAGATTGCAGAGGAAAAGAAATGGTGAGAAAGGGCAAACTAATTGATTCCTAGAATATTTACATAACACTAAATTTGATTAATTTAATTATATTTATACTTTCTAGATGCGGATCGACATCAGATCAAGTCTTGATCTCACACGGGACTGCTTAGTTTATAAAGTTGTGGAACATAGAGGTGCTCTTAACCTAACCTTATCTAATATCTCCCTCCGGTCCAAAGCTATTTGGGCAGAGTTTTAATTTTTAAAATTAGATTTAATATATTTTTGGATTATATTCGGATCACACTTTAGGTTGGTTAAACTCGTCCTGATATTACATATTAAAACATTTTTTTTATAATATTAGTAATAAATTATAAAATTTATTGACTTAAATTGATATTTTTACATGAGATGATAATATTTTTATATTGGTCTAATTTGTTAGATTAATTTTGTTAATTTTATTATTTTTTATATGATGCATAAGGCATATTATATTTTATAAAAATTCAGATTAATTGAATGTCAAAATAATTAAAGTATATTGTTGTAACCTAAATAATAATCAATATTGTTATAATTTAGTATCGCTTTCATAAATGAGTTTTGTTATTAGGTCATGTGTATGATCTTATTATGATAGGTAAGTTTAACTCATTATTGTTTATATATACAAGAGAGACTCTTATTCTTAAACACTCTAGTGTGTGTAGTTGTCCCATCAAATCTGACGCAATAGCAAATTATTGTAGAATATGAATAATTTCTCTCTTTCACAGCATTTGGGATCGTATTCAATATCTTAGTTATGGATTCCTCGTCATTATCTTTTCAAGGTAACTCTATGACTTAACTTATAATATTTGTGTATACCATAATTTGGGGTTAAATTGATCAAGTAATTTGAAATTATTATATTTTAATTTTTAAACCAAAATTTCTAGCAATTGGATTCAGAGTCAGTTTAATCCCAACTATGGCTGCAAATTATGTATTCTTTGTTTAAGGTTGGAAAATTTTGTTGAATGAGTTTTAGATAATTTTGTTCTTTTTTGGGAAAATCGTCAAACCCTAAAATTAAATATGATTTCAATATGAATAATGTTTGTAATCCTGGAAAATTATTATATAAGATTTAAAAGTATGATTTTTTTTTTTAATTTTCGAACTTGAACTCCTTAAGAAATTGAAGAACCCTAACAAATTCAATTTCGTGAATGAGAATTCTAATTGATTAATTGGAAAAATTAGCTTTGGGTTATTGTAGATCATGTCTTTTTGAGTTAAACTATATAAATATTATATCAAATCGTTGAGAAACCACTAAGGCATTTAAAAACCCCAATTTCACGTCAATATACACGAGTTTGTTTCTCTAAATCAATTCATCAAATTAACTTAGGGGTTTTATAGTACCCAGTTTTCTGAACATAACGACATATAGATCACTTGAAACTGTTGAGAATTAAGGGAGAAATCATGGAGAAACTGCAAGACCTACACAGATTTCATTTAAATAACCCAAAAAATTTTTGAAACTTTTTCAAAAATTAACACAGTGATTTTGTAGATCCTATTTTTATGAATCCATAGACACCTTAATCACATCAAACTAATGAGAATCGAGGAAGAAACTGATCAAAACCCGAGATGCCTGAAAGTGAGTTGTTTAACCCGGATCGCATGGAAACAGGCAGGGCAGATGACTGCCACTTCCGCGCAAGCCCCACGTGCACACAAAGCGCGTGTACTCACTAGAAAATTGTTTGTTAACTTCTGTTTTTTGTATTATACTCCACGCTCCTTGTTCTACATGTTAGTGAGTTTTATTTAATTTCTTGGTATGTTTAATTATTTATTTAATTATTTATAGATATTAAAATGTTGAAAATTATATGGTACTCTTGGATTTTGGTCTTGGAATTTTTTGAGTGTGATTGTGGTGTTTTTGGTCATGTTATAATTTGTATATACTCTCAGACTTAACATCATTTGACTATTTAAATATTTTTTATGTTATGTTGTGCCTAAATTATTTGATAATATGTTTGAAATTATTGTGTTTTTGGTTCCTTATGGTATTTATTAATACTGAGAGTTACTGTTTAAAATATTTTGATACTGTTTTGTGGTACTTTACATAATTGCGAGCTCACCATCGTGAGACCAATTGTGGCAGGTGCTCTTTCATTGATAATATTATTATAATGTTGCATTGGGGTTTATGTTAGTGATGCACTTATCATATCGATTTGTCTTCATTAATATAATTCCTAATGATTTGTTAAAGGTATTAAAATTTATGTCCTTAGAGTTTTCAGTATCCTCTCGGTGCTGGCTTTAGAGACATGATTTTTAATATAATTTTTAGTGATTTGTTAAAGGCATTAAAGGTAGTGTCTTTAGAGTTTTCAGTATCCTCTCGGTATTAGTTTTACAAATATGATTTTAATGTCTGAGTGAGTCTGATCATGTGTTACAATTCGGGACCTTTAGGCAGAATTACAATTGCATAAGAGAACTTCATTGTAGTTATTTGCTCAATTTTATATCAGTGACATACTTGATGAAAAATCTCCTTTCAATATATTGATTTTCAATTTTACCTATGCAAATGAATGCTTTGACAAAACTGAATGGGACAATTTATAAGGAATGAGTAGAATCTATGAAACTATTTTTAGTTATTTCTGATGTTGATGTTGCTCTCACTGAGAATGAGCCTCCGAAGTCCACAAATACTTTTGTTGATGCAGTTAGGACGAAATATGAAAGTAGGCTCGCTCCAATAAAGTTTGTTTGATGACCATGAAGTATAGCAATGATAAAAAATCATTAAAGATAACATTCTTGAAACTGATAATGCTAAAAAATTTCTCAAGTCTATTAATTGGTGATAAGTTCAATAAGTTCGACAAATCTGAAAAAGGCCTATTACCTCTCTCTGTTGACAAAAACTAAGTATGATGGTGTGACTGGTATTCGTGAGCACGTCATGAAAATTGTGAATTGATACAACAAGTTGAAGTCTATAAAAGTGGAGTTAGGAGAAGATTTTTTGACTTGGTAGGTGTTTGAATCTCTTCTGGTTAATTTTGACATCCTGAGGACTTCTTACAATACACAGGAAGAGGAGTTGAACATTGATGAACTAATATTCATGCTTACTCAAGAGGAACATATAATGAAGAAAGGTAAGGACGATATCGTTTAATTTGTTTCTCACAAGAGTGCTTACAAGAAGAAGTATCTCAAAGTTAGGAACAACTTGCTTCAATTTAAGAAGAATGGGAATGAAAATCCTAGACATCCCTCTGAGCAACATTTTGGTGGTGAGACTTTTGATTGCAAACCCAAGTATCACTTCAATGGAAAGTGCAAGTTTTGTGATATTTTTGGGCATAAGCAAATTGATTGCCTAAAGTTCTAAAGGTGGTTTGAGAAGAAGAAAGGAGTTCAAAAGCAGTAGGAGATTAAGTGAAGGAGAGTTGATGATCATAGTAGAAAACAAAATCTAGTATTAATAGTAGAATATATGAGTTATTTTTTAAAATTTACATAATTGGACATAATTTAATTTTAAAAGACATTATTTATATACCTTCTATGAGAAGGAACTTGGCTTTAGTTTTGGTTTATATTTAGGATTGTTGTAGTTGCACTTCTCACTTTAATAATTAAAAGTTTTTTTTTTATATATTATTGTTAGTTTTGGAATTTGCCTAATGGTATATATATCGTTGTGGCTCCACTTAAAAGATCTAAGCAAGTTCTTAAACTTGTTATGTTTACTAGATTTAAAAATTATGTCATATACCTGCAAAAACATGAGTTCATCTAAGTTAAGGATTCTGATCATATTCTTTTTAAGAAGCCATATCTAATTATGATAGTTAAGGAATAGTTGGAATGGAATCATTATTCTTGTTTGAAACATGGTGATAAAATACACGTGTATATATGTGTGAGAGGGAGGAAGTAATTGAAAAGGGATCTAGATCCTCTCCTGTTAGTGGCTAATAGGAGAGGATCTTGTTGCTCAAAAATACATATTTTTGTTGTATACCGCATGTGGTATGTGCAATGAAAAGTAAAAAAAATTACACATATCACATGCGGTATGTGTAAAAAAACATGTATTTTTGTGCAACAGAATCCTCTCCTATTTTTGGCTATCCATTGAGGATCCCTATCCATTGAGAAGGACATTGAACATGATGATAAAATATGCCTGAAGATGACATGTTTCAAAAGGAAAATGATGTTCTTATATCATTTTCCATCTCACATCCATTTTCACACCAATCTTGGATGGATGTGATTAAATGAGATAAAGTGATAGAAAAAAGTAAGTATAATGAATGATATTGAGAGGAGTGTGAAAAGAGGTATATGCATTATTTGTGATAAGAAAACCAGAATTGATTTCAAAAAGATAACAATAGGAATTATAGATTTATTGATGTAGCAATAACGGGTTGAAATTTTGAATTCTAGTCAAGTGCAACTTGCTTAAATTGCATTTATTATTTTTTCTTTTTTAAACTCATATGGGTGGTTCAAGTAGTAAACATACTTGAACTCAGTGGTTGAAAATTTTGAGTCTATAAAAAATCACTTGTGGAGAAAGAAAGTCTGTATATATGATATGTGTTCTGATCAGCAAGAACATGAGTTTGGTGAATGCTGCTGGAGATGCATAATTTGCCTTTCTAATTGTTTATCCCCTTCCGATAAATTTAAAAAGTATCTTAATTATAGTTCCGATTAATTAAGACCAAGTATGTGAATTACTTAATATCGGGAGGAGATAGATGGAAAGATGATATCCAGATTTCTCACATAAAGTAAAATAATTGGCCCAAAGTATTTTGGGCTTTAACTGAAATTATTTATGAAAAAAATTTCACACATTGATTTGAAACCTTTAGGACGTTTCGTTTAAGAGTTTATTTTTTATTCTCATAAATAGAATTTTTGAGAATGACATTTCTAGGAATTTATAAAATTTATATTTAGTTAACATTGACCATTTATGGAAATTTGAGGGTATGGGTGACAAAAATTGTTATTTTGTAATTCTATAATTATTCACATCACATGTGAATCATATCAACTCACCCCCTCCTTAAGAATGATTTGGTAAGAATAGTAGTCAATAAATATTTTTAAGAATGAAGGATGGATGAGATTGTTTGTTTTATATCTTCTACTAAACATAAGAACAAAACATTTTTACTTTAAAATTTTCATAAATGTAAAAACAACTCTTAAACTAGGGCCTCTTTAATGTTTTTATGAGAAATAATAACAATACACTTTTTTATACACTCTTTTTAATATTTATTTTATTATTAATTCTTCTATTATCTATTATAATGTAAGAATCGTCTAATTCTAATATGTACCATAAAGGACATGGTGCAGTGCTGCACCAAACGGTGAAAGCCATAGAATTAGTAATAAAAAAACGGATGGTCGAGATTAGTTAGGTTGCAGAAGCAGGAAAACCGGTAAAGAGGTTTTAAAAGGACAGACAAAAAGACAAGTTAGACCCTAGGTTCTCGTTCTTTTCATTATGCTAACTTTCTGAGTCTCACAAATTTGAAAAAACAAATCATGAAGAAGTTTTCAAAAAATTGAAGCGTTCATTTGATGAGAAAGTGGGATCATAGTTGAGAGAAATGGACATAAGAGTTACATTAGTGCGTCAAAACTATCATGTGACACCCCACAAAAAAAACCAAAACATCGCTCTTGCTAGAACCCAAAAACCCAGAAACAAGGGATTGTAAATGTACCTTGTTTTTTTTAAGTAAACCCAATTCTTCTCCAAGCCCTCTAGCAAACCCAAAAAAAAGACCCTCAATTTTTTATTAAGACACCAATAATTGGGGGGGGGGGAAATCTCAAGCAATTTCTCGTAAGATATGCAATGCACAATCAGCTCAAGTTTTCCTTCCGAAGGAGGTAGGTGCTCAGATCATGCACCAAAAGGATCCTATTGCAACTCAAAAAGATAAACTGAGTAGTTACAAAGATCCCATCTTTTATCGTTGATGATGAGAATCATTATGAACAAATTGAAAAAGTGAACAAGTCAATACAGGCTGGGACACTTAACCTGAAACATTTTATTTTTTATAAAATATTTTAATATTTAATTTAATTTTTATTTTACAATAATTGTTGCTAATAAAAAGATATTAGTTAAAGTTAAAATTATTGAGATTGACTTTTTAGACAAATTAGGTGATTACTTAGATAAATATTTACTTTACAAAAAATGGAATAGGTGCAAAGTGCATCATTTTTAGAGGTGTCAAAACGGGCCGGTCTTACTCATTTGGGATCAGATTATTTTCGAGTCGGTCTATTCAGGTTATGTAAGTTTCAGATTGATATTTTGTTAACTTAGCTCAGCTCATTTAGTTTTATGTAATGTTAAAATAGCGGACTAACCTGACCCATTCGGGCTCAACTCATTCGGACCATATAAGTTTTGAACTGACATTTTACTAATTCAATCTGTCTATTTTGTTGGATTATTCAGATCGACCCATCAGATTCGGCTCATTCTGACATCTCTAATCAGATGTAGTGTTTCATTTTCATCAGGTGGATGAAAATGAAACAATAGAAGGAAGAAATAGGAGAGAGAGGGTATGAATTAGTGAAATTGTGAAAGTGAAGTGTGCTAGTGTTAGCAAGCAAAAATTGAGAGGAGAGAAAGAGAAAAAGAAAAAAGAAAAAAGAAGGGAAGACAAAAATTAGAAAAGAAAGAAAAAGGATTTTGAAAGAGGTAAGATATGAATCTTCTTTTTAAAAAATAAAACTATAACTTCCATTGTGTTTATATGTTTTATTATTTAATTTGTTATTTTAATATTTTGTGTATATTGTTATTTTTGTTAAATTTATTATACATATGTAATGTGTTATGAAAACTTGATATTTGTTTAGTTTTGAAATATTTATGATATTGGACAAAATTTAGAATTAATATAATTTGAATGTTGATTCTTTCATGGGACTAATATAATAAATTAAAATATTACTCAATGCTTAAGTTAAATAAATATTTTAATTATATTAGGCAATAAATATACTTGATTTATATAGACTTTCTTATATTTACCTTGACTTGAGAATAATTTTATGACATTTATTTTGACCTTTGCAATAAAAAGACTTTTGTGCAATAAATGCACTATCAAGACCATGACAAACTATGAATCATGATGAGGACCTAACAAAATATAGACTATGATGGTGACCTGACAAATTATGAATTGTGATGTAGAATATTAAGAGAAATATTAAATTAATTTTAAATCACAGTTGATCCCTTGAAGAATTGACATTAAAATTTAATGATTCTAAGTTTTGCGAGTTTTGTTGTTATAATTTATTTATAGACTTGAATATGATGAATTTATTTGTGATATATTGGCGGTTTGTATTATTTATGTTTGTGTGTGATGACAAGTAAGTGATTCATAGAAAAGTTTGCACCTAACCATTGAGAGACAGAAAGATGAATTTCCTTTTATGTTACTTACCTAGTTAGTATGGGTATGTCTGACTTTGTTGTCACGATATTAAAGTAACACCAGAGATAGGGTGGATTCTCTATAGAAGTGAAGGTCTTCGAGTAAAATGTGAGACAAACTGACATAAAAAGAAAAAGAAAAAGAAATGGTGGATTCCTTGTAATGAAGAACTTGCTTGCTAATGATTGTAGATACTTGCTGATAATTGGTACTTATTTGCTGATATTTAAAAAATTTGCTGATGTTAATATATAAAGCTGTATTGCATGATTTATTTAACATTCATTTTATTATGCTAGAATTGTGTTATTTTTGTCATACTTTGGTTGATATGAGATTTTCTGTGTATTTTACATAATTAAAATTCACCACGTATTTTTAAATATTTTTATAATTGTTCATTTCTTACTCGAAATTTTCAATTCTCATTCTATTTATGGTGTTTTCAGACTAGCACATGATGCATTATGGTCATCATCATTCAGATCAACTAAATATAAATTCTTGTTCCAAAGGAGGATGATATAATTATTAAAAATATATGTGTATATATTTATGAGCAAACATTATAACTAATGTGTGTTGTTAATTTGAAAAAATTATAAAAGTATATTACAACTTTGGATTGTCAAGTATCGGTGCATATTTCCTTTGATAATTTTAATTTTGATTTAATTTTTTTCTGTAAATTTTTATGAAATAAATTCATTGATATCATTATTATAATCATGTTTAAAGCTATTATTTTAGTAAAGAGATTATGTAACCAATTACACAGTAAAAAGAACGGTAATTACAGGTTAAAACGTGTGCAGCGCTGCACCAAAACACATTATGGTGCAAATTAGAATCCTCCTATAATGTAACCCTGTTTACCACTTCTACAGGTTTGCTTATTTTTTTTTTTTAATTAATGTGGTAAAAATAATTAAATAAAAAAATACCAAAAATAATTTAACAAAATAAAAAACTAGCCCCACTTATGAACAGTTTCTTTGAACTTTTTCTCATGCAGAAACTGCAATATAAAGAATACCAATTCCTTATTGAGAGACGACATTGTAACCAATTCGTCTTCGATTAGATATGCACCAAAATGAACAACAGTGAACTAAATCTGAATATATATATATTCATAAAGTTAGAGAAATTACAACAAGGGTAAGCTAAAAATAACCTGAAAAATCACTGTGAATGAAATCAACCTCTCTCTCTTTCAAGTTTTCAAATCTGTTGCTTTAAAGTATGTATCTTTTTCTACTTAATTTTAATTTCCACTTTTTTTTTTTAGTTTTTTGGTTTTTTTTTACAACTTTTGCTTCATGCATCTTGGATTCTCTCATGGATTAAAGCTGCTTTTTCTATTGTTTGGGATAGATAGACAGATAGAGAGTCAAATTGTTTTTCATTTTTCTTTGTTTTTTTCCCCTCAAAACCGCGTAGCTTATAATTTTAGGGATATGGAAGGTTTTCTTCCATAGATGCTTCTATAGTAAAATGATTTCATTCACGGTGATTTTTCAAGCTATTTCTAGGTGACTCTTGTTGCAATTTCTCTAAATTTATGAAAAAATAATTTATTTTATTTTATTTTATTTTTAGATTTAATTTTGATACATAATTAGTATAAAAAAATTTTACACTATAATTTAATTATACATTGTCACATCGTTAAACATATTTGACTCTCATAATAATTATTTCAAAAGTCACTCATATGCTAATACATGATTACTTGATGGTTAAAAAAAAATTATATTGACAATGCATCAAAATTAAACTTTTTTTTTTTGCAGATCTAGTTCATTATTACTCATTTTGGTGCATATCTAATCGAGTGTCGTCTCTCATCGGAGAATCGGTGTTCTTGATCTTGCATATTCTGGATGAGGAAAAGTTCAAGGAGATTGTTCATAAGTGGGGCTAGTTTGTTATTTTGTTAAATTATTTTTATCATTTTTCTATTTTTTAATTAGTTTTTATCACATTAATTATAAAAAATAGAAAAGAGAGAGAGAGAGAGAGCTTTTAAGCAAAGAAGTGGTAAATAGGGGTTACATTATAATGGAAACGTGTAAGGTAGATCCATAGTAAAACGAAAATTAAAAAAATGTGTGAAAAAAATATATTATTAACATCCCTCATGTTTTTATGTTGCACTTTTTTTTGTGCAACTATTACTGCTCTATCCATATATATAAAAGAAACTGATGTTGTTTTCCTCCATAATCAAATAGACATACACAACGTACCCAAAAACAAAAAGAAAAAAATTGACTGACATAAATTCAGTGTTCACATTAATTTTATTTTTTGATTAACCAGTGTTCACATTAATGAGTAATAATATATCTTTCTAAATTTTTTTTTAATAATCTTTTTAATAGTAAATAAAAAAATATTAAATAAAAAAATAAATACATCTAATATATTAAGAACATAAAAAATATTTAATATTTTTTTATTTAATAATTAGAATAATTAATAAGAGAATTAAGTAGTAAAATGAAATATTTCTTCATGTTAATATGATTTCCTCTATAATAAAATCGACGTACATCTATTGGTTCTGCGTTAACATTAATGATGATTGAATGAATTTGTTAGCAAAGTGCTCATTTTTCATGCCCTCCCATCCAATTACAATCATAACGGAAGCACGACATGAATTGAGAAGAGGAATTGATTTGACATTTTTTTTAGCGGATGGTGGAGAGGAAAGAAATGAGAGAATCACAAAATTAATTTTTACTGAATGAGTGAAGTGTGTACAATAAAGTGAATAAATTAACAGTGTGATTTATATAGAACAATAGAGTGTAACTCTCAAACTAATCTATACTTAAATTTTAATCTTATAATTATGGTAATAACTCCTGTAAGTTAGAAAATACATACTTAACATCTCTAGTTTGAGATGAAAATCACAACACAATTGAACAATGGAAAAATATAATGAAAATATAATTAATTAAGTCGTAATCATATTGGCTAATAAAAGAAAATTTGAAATGTTTGAGATTCGTAACTCTACTTTTAACATCTTCATGGCTATGGTCCCAAACAAATATGAAACTAAATATGAAATTAGTCAACTTACTAGAATTATCATAGGTCATAAGTCGCTCAAAACTGAGACTCTATAAACCTTCAAAGTGTATCTCAAATGTGCCAAAAATTCTAAATATGAGAACGATATCATGAATGCCAAACTATAGCAAATGCTTAACCACTCTAAGCAAAAACTAACCAATCTCAAGGTTAACCACCTTGGCGAAGCAAATCAATATTAAAAACTTGAAAATGTGACATCACTAGTCACCTAAAAACAATCTACTATAGTAACAATCCAACGATTCCTTCCAAAAATAAAATGCAATAGCGCCAACCAAAGGATGATAAAAATCTAATGATCTATCATATGCCACGGATGTCTTCAACAAGTTCACCGTATGGGTGCTCATGGGTTGGGTTGAACCGGGTTTAATTTGGTTCGAATTCCATTTGATATTTTCAATGGGTCAAATTTTAATATCCAAACCCAACTTGATCATGGTCTGATTAGTGATTGAGTCCGGATCAGGTCAATCTAACATTTAGATAAAATTTATAAATTTGAGTTTTATATATAACTAAGTCATAAAATTTTAAAAGTATGAAACAAAAATTATGGGATATTTTACAATATATTTTGAAACAAATTATATCAATGCAAACAGTATTAATTTAAGTCAAGAAATCTTATTATTTGTTACTAATTTTCATAAAATTATAAGTTTTAATATAATAAGTAACATCGAGCTCGAAGTGTGGTCCGAAGTTGAAAATTACATTAGGCATAATTTCACGAACTCAACTCGATGAAATTATCTACGGGTCGAGCCAGGCCATGAGCACCCCTAATTCTCCGCACCAATAGTAGAACAGAGGCAACAAGAACAGAGCCGTCACCTACTAAACATAGTCATTACTGGCTACACCAAAATGCCAAACATTGAACCAAACTCAAAGATTCACCACTGGCCACTATAAGCTCACCTAAGCTTATAACAACAACAACCAAGTCTTTCCCACTAAGTGAGGTCAGTTACATGGATCAAACGATGTCATTATGCCCTATCATAAACAAAGTTTTCAGAAATGTCATTCAAATCTAAATCTTTTTTAATCGTTTCACCTGTACTCTTTCTTAATCTCCCTCTATCTTTAGCTATTGGGCTATCCCCCACATGATATACTCTTCTTACAAGGGCTTCTAAGGGTCTTCTCTTTACATGTCAAAACCACTTAAGGCAAGATTCTCTCATCTTTTTCACAATAGGTGTTACCCTACTTTCTCTCTAATGCATTCATTCATAATCATATCTTATTTTGTATGGTCACACATCCAGCGTAACATCCTCATCTTAGCGACACTGATCTTATGCTCTTGTTGTCTTTTTACCACCCAACATTCAATACCATACAACATCGCAGACTTTACAGTTGTGTGATAAAATTTACCCTTAAGCTTGAGAGGTACTTTTCTATCACAAATAACTCCTGAAGCGCTCCTCCATTTCATCTATCCAGCTTGAATCATATAGTTTACATCTCCCTCAATCTCTCCGTCATTTTGTATGATAGATCCAAGATATCTAAACCGTGTGACTTATGGTATGGTATGGTCTCCAATTTTCACCACTAAGTTAGTATTAACATGTTTCTTACTGAACTTACATTTTATATACTTTGTCTTACTCCTGCTTAGACGAAAGTCACGTTCTTTCAAAGCTCGTCTCTATAGCTCTAGCTTCCCATTTGTTTTCTATCTCGACTCTCCAACTAATAGTATATCATTTACAAAAAGCATGTATTGTGACACCGACTCTTGAATATGCGCAATAAGCACATCCAAGACCAAGGTAAAAAGATATGGACTCAAAGTTGACCCTTGATGCAGTATTATAGTTATAGAAAAATCTTCTGTGACCCTACACTGTGTTCTCACACTAGTTTTAGTTACATCATACATATCTTGAATTATTCAAATATAAGTGATACGAACTTCTTTCTTCTCTAGAGCCTTCCACAAGAACTTTTTTCCCAATTTTTTATTGTTTTTACACACATATCAAGCTTTATAACATTCCCTTTTAACCTTAATCTTATCTTGTACATTTGCATCCCACCACCAATATTCTTTATCCTTGGGTCCAAAGTCTCTTAATTCATCAAGTGTCTCTTTTTCTACCTTCCTAATCCTTTTAACCATCTCATCCCACATATTATTAGCACTCCCTTGTACCTCCCAAATCTCTTCCTCCATAATCCTCATCTCAAAGAACATTTGTTTTCCTTCCTTTAGTTGTCACCATTTGATCCTTGGGACTCTGTCTCAATAATTTCTTCTTACTCTCATCTTATCTCGTACACCCATAACCAAAACCCTGTGTTGGGTAGTCAAGATCTCCCTAGGGATGGCTTTGCAATCTATACAAAGCTTTCTATTAGATTTTCTTATTAGAAAAAAATCAATTTGAGAGCAAGTACCCTTACTTCTGTATGTGATAAGATGCTTTTCCCGCTTCCTAAGATAATTGTTAGCTATTGTAAAATCAAAAGTTATCGAAAAATCTAGAATCACTTTGCTCTCTGCATTAGCTACTCCTAGACCATACCCTTCATGCAAACCCTCATACCTCCTAGATTCGCTCCCCACATGACCATTTAGGTCTCCTCCTAGAAAAATCTTCTCTCATAATGGTATTCTCTGAACTAAACCTTTTAAATCCTTCCGAAATTTTATCTTGTAGTGCTTGTCTAACCCTACTTGGGGTGCATACTCACTGATAATATTAAAAGTCTTTTGTTCTACAATAAATTTCAATGCTATGATCCTGTCTCTGAGCCTTCTCACATCCACAATATTATTCTTCCAAATCTTACATACTATTATGCTTACTCCATTTCTAGATTTTACCTTACTGGTGTACTAAAGCTTAAAACTCAAAGTGTCGAGTTCATTTGCCTTTTCTCCAGCCCACTTAGTTTCTTGTAGGCATATAAAATTAATCTTCCTCCTAATCATGATTCAACTATTTTCGTTGATTTACCTATAAGTGTGCCTATATCCCAAGTTTCAAAATGCATCATACTCTTGTAAACTAGATTCTTTACCCACACTCGTTCATGAAAATGTGGGAACCCTTACTTATTTTTCACTACACTCAAGCGACGATGCAGCGACTCTTACTAATTTGTCATTGTACTTGAGTCATACCGCGCGTTGCTTATAGGCAATGACTTAGTATTAACACAAACACATCGTTTATCCATGTTATAAAGATTCAACAACTTTTCACGTTAACTGTCGACCGTCTAACATAACTCTCCTCTTTTATCTAGGTTTGGGACTAACTATATAGAAATTTACAACAAAGCTCAACATAAGCAGAGTTACAAGCTCACCTAAGCTAAATAGAGAAATCCACCAGAATCCAAAAGAAAACGAGATATTGAATCTGGAACCAAGAAGCAAGAAAATAAGGGAAAGTGAATCTGAAAATTTCTTTGGTTGACTTTCTAAGTAAGAAAAACAAAGAAATTGATGGAAAATTGAATAAAGAAAAGTGAGAGAAAATTGATGCTGGAAGCAAAAGGACTGATCTTTAGAAATTGAAAGGAAATCTTGATTTTTTTTATTAAAGAAGAAAACAGAATCAGAAGAAAGAGTCGTTGGAGGGAGGGAAAAAAACGAAAATGAAAAGGAAAATGAGTTGAACCCATAGCAGCAGAAAGAGATTCATCATTCATGGAGGGTGTCATCGATCTTATATGAAATTAAATTTTATTGAAAGAGTGAAGTGTATACAATAAGTTAATAATGTGGCTTATATAAAATAATAGTGTAATTAACTAACAATTAATCGTCGACTCATCAAATTAATGTCAAATTAAATTCTAATTATAAAAAAGTAAATATTAAATAAAAAATAGTTTTTTTAAGTTTTTAATGTATTAAATATTTTTTTCACTTAATATTTTTTTATTTTTTTATTTCATAATTAGTGTCTTTAAGATACTCGTTAGAAAAATATTTTTTATGTTATTCTTTTACTATATTATTTATTTAGTAGTATTTGTCTCACTCGCATATTAAATTGTGAAAAACTTACTAAACCAAAAACAAGTGAGAGAGAAAACAATGGAGTATAAGAACATATTTGATGAACACACAAAAATAAAAAAGAATAGTTTTCTTAATTGAAAAATGAAGCTTTTTAATTAAGGTAATTTAGGAAATAAAACTTAGAAGTAATTAAATACATTGTGAAATGGACAAAAAAAGTGTGTCAATCGTGTCACCCTATAATCATTCCTTCTCTCCCTTTGTTTCAATGTGGTTACATGAAACAAGGGTGTTAATTAAATTATGATTGTTTTAATAAGCACTTCAAAGGTACTTGTTAAATAATTAAAAATAAAATATTTAATGTATTAAAAATTATTATTTTAATTTAATAATTATTAAATTATATGTATGTACAGATATTAGCTATTTTCTCAAGTACTTCATGTGACGGCTCCAAGCAATTATTTGAATATGAACATTAGGAAAAATGTTATTGCACGTTACTTTCTCACTTATTTCGCATGATTATATAGGTGAAAAAATTTAAATATATATGTAAAAAATAAAGTAAAATTAATCATAATCAAATAATAAAAATTATAATGAGCTGATGTATACTTAGCATTATTAATAAAAATATATGCTAAACTCAGGTTTGGAGTCTCATTACGCTTTATGATGATAATAAAGGAGAGAATCATGAGAAGCACATAATCCAACGAAGGACATGCCATTTGGTAGGTCGTGAAGAAGATATATATATATATATATATATATATATATATATATATATATATATAATAATAATTTTTACATTTTGTTTTAAACAATAAGATTATAATTTTTTATAATAAAATAATTAGTCTTTAAGATATTTTAATAACTTAAGATTATCAAGTTTAATGAAAAAAGAGAATAATAAATCCTAACATTAATAAGAAGAAAGAATAGATAAATATAACTTTAATTAAGATTTTAATTATGAGAGATAATTTGAATAATTTTATTAAATACAAAAATAAAAAAGATAATTTTTTTTACAAATTTAATTATTTTATAAAAATAAATTCACTTATACATAAAAGTTTGTAAGATAATATTTTAATATAGATTTATAAAATAATTTATAAATTATAAACATTTTATATAATATATTTCAATGATATATAGCATATTATTTTATAATTTACGTATGCTAATTCATATTATTTTTTAAAATTAAGAAGTATTATATATTACAATTATGTAAATAGCATTATAATTTTAATAATATAAAGGTATAACGCGTCTGATTAAGAAATATTTTTTATATGTTTTTTTATCAGCATATTTTTTATATGTTTAAGATCTAATAATTGAATCAAAATACTAAAAATTACAATTTATAAAGAACATTAGACTCATAAATTTCAATTATATAATTTTAAAATAATAATTAGAGATAATTCCGTTAAAAAAATAATGAGACTCAATAATCAAAATCGCTCTATTCATTAAAGTTATATTTGCTTATTATCTCTCTTTATTAATGCTGGGATCTATTATTATCTTTCTTCATTAAAGTTGATAATTTTAAATTATTAAAATACTTTAAAGACTAATTATTTTATGACAAAGGATTATGATTTTTTTTTCAAAGCAAAATATGGAGGTTGCTAACCTCTACACTTTCACGTAGAAATTAACAACTTTCATATTTTCTTATAGATTAAAAACACATTATCTTTCTTTTTAATATATATTTTTTATATATATTTAAAATCTAATATTTGAATCAAAATACTAAAAATTACAATTTATAAAGAACATCAGACTCATAATTTTTAATTATATAATTTTTAAATTAATAATTAGAGATAATTCCATTAAAAAAGTAATGAGACCCAATAACCAAAATCTCCTCTTCATTAAAGTTATATTTGTTTATTCTCTTTCTTTATTAATGCTGGAATTTTTCATTGAACAAAACTTAAGCTCAATTCCTTATATACATTATATTTATTCTTTCAATCAAATTATGATATATGTGTATTAATATTTTCTCTTCTATGCATTAATGATCTTTCTCTTATTTTTTTTATATAAAAATACACACATATTATAATTTGATTATGGCGGAATAGATATAATGAATATAAGAACATGAACTTAAGTTTTATTCTTTATCATTTTTTTTCTTCATTAAAGTTGATAATTGTAAATTACTTAAATACCCTAAAGACTAATTATTTTATGAAAAATGATTATGATTTTTTTTTCCAAAGCTAAATATCGAGGTTAGCACTTTCATGTAGAGGTTAATAACTTCCATATTTTCTTTTAGACCGAAAACACATTCTCTTCCTTTTTAAAATAACTTTAGGCTACGTTTGGATAAAGTATTGTAGAAGAGGAAAGTAATTTTTTAGAGTATTTAAAATGCCACACATTAAAATGCTTCGTTTGGATACTTGGTAACAAATATTTTGAAATTCTCAGCATTTTGATCGGGTATTTTTTAACCCAAAATCAAGGAATTTAGAATTACACCTTCTGAGATGGGATTTTCGAAATCCCTTGCTCTTTCTTCTCTCCCTCTCATCCCCGATAACCCCGACCTTATATATCTTCTCTGCCATGGCTTTGCCTATCATCCTCTTCGCAAGGCATGTGGTTTCTCCTCCATAACTCTAGCTCAATGATTTGAGGACTTCATCTAAGATCTATTATAGGTATTCGTTTCTATTCTTGATTTTGTTGATTTTGTTCTATGATTTTGAGTATTATATTTTTTTATTTGATTTTTTTATTTGGCTTTTGTTCAAAAACCGTCACAATTTGTTTCTTGTTTGGTGTTTATCATCTTCTTCTCTGATAAGCAATGTTGTAATTGCTATAACTTGTGGTTCTTTGTTTAGGAGATTTTTCTATAACGAGTATATTGGCCAATGGAGTCATTGGTAGATTTGTGAATTGTGATGTTGCTTATGTTGCAGCTTTTTGACTCAAATTGAAGTATTTGAATTTTAGACATGGAGGTGTCATTAGGTTCTGTTGTTCATTTGCATTTTTCATCTTTGATACACTAATATGAATCATTTTGCTATTCCACAATAAATTGATAAATAGTGGAAGGCCACATACTAAATTTAAACTCTACATAATGTTAATGGCTACCTAAAATTTAAGAAAAATAGAAATACTTTGTTATATTATTTACTATATCCTTCGAGCTAGAAAGAATGTTTATGCTTTTGTGCTCAGATTTTGCTTCCATCACATTGTATTTGCAACAACTCTCAATTTGGTGGTTCTTGTTTTAACTTCACATATTGTGTAATTGTAAACACAAGTGTAAGAAGCATATTGTATGTTGTTTTCTTCCAAGTTCATGAATGGGCTTAAACATATTTGGCACTAAAGGGGCATTCTTCAATCTGTTTTGTGGAAGAGAATTTAGGACTGATAGTGTTAATATTTTAGAATCATTGCCTTCTCTACTGAGACAACACTTTGCAGTTGAGCTACTTTTTGTTTTATTTAATATGAATAGAATTTGGTTTTGCTTTTGCAGTCAATATAGCAATTCGTCAATGCTTCTCTCTATTGCCTTTTGGCATCTTAACTTATAATGACTATTGCTCCCCATAGCCCTTGCCCATTGCCCCCCTCCTTCGTGGTGGTGATTCTTCATGTTCTTAATTTCAAGTAGTTTGGAGAAGGTGATAATGTGCTTTTGAGTTTTGAAGAATGACAATCGCTTTACTAAATACAATAGTATCTTTACCTCGTACGTAGTAGTGGGCGATACAAAATTTATACTTGCCATTGCATTGCATCTCATTACTTTCCAGTACCAACTCTCATAACTTCACAAGTGGATTATTGACATGACATCATTTATATTAACTCCAAGTTAATGTCTTAAATCTTTACTTTCTCGTACAAGTTTCAACCATGATTTCTTGCATTTTGAAAATATTGTAAAAGATGCACACAAATAATTATTTTTTTGTTTTGAATTAGGAGGAATGACATAATTAATGGGATTTGATTGAATGAAAAAGGTTTAATTGACCGCAAGGCAATAAATGAGGAGATAGAAATGGTTAAGAATAAAAGGAATACATAGATAGGGGAAGAAAGAAACGAAGCTCCAAGGAAGAGGGAAGAAAAGAAAGGTTGGCTTCAAATCTTTTAGTATCATAGTCAAATAAGGTTTCTAATGCTCTCTTTTACTTTGAGCTTTTTTATTTCATGAGATGCTTGTGAAGATGATATTCTTGGCTGCTATTTGACATTGTTGTTTGTGGTTTTTGTTTGATGCTCTGTGCCATTGATTTCTTCTTGTGTTGTGAATGACAATATGAAAAATATTTGAATGCATTCTCTGAGTTTCATGAGCTAGAGATGTGTTATCATGTAAAATGGGTCGTAGGCTTCCTCTCTTCTACACTAAAATCATCAACACAAAGAACCATACTTACACCCTTAAGCCTTGATCCTTACCTTCAAATATACACCAGAAGTTCACTTATCACTGAAACTCAAATGATCACTCACTCACAGAATCTCTGCACAACATTGCACGTTGCACTCCATATATATCATTCACTGCACCAGAAAAATCACGCTCATTGCACTTACACCTGCACTTCACACATATATATCCTTTATTTTTCTTCCGAATGATGATCTGTGCATGATTTGGTGTTTTGTTTCATATGGACTGAGAGGCAGTGTATGGTTGTTTATCCTTTGTTAATAAGCTATCTTTAATGAAATAAAGTGGATCAATTATTTGTTAATGTCTTGGCCATGCAATGTGATAATTTTTTTTAACCATTTTTCAAGTATTTGTTCAATAGGTCCTTCAACATCACAAGTATTGGCATAGCACAATTACAATACTTATTATAATTAATATTTTTGGTTCTTAAGTGTGTACTATGTTGTGGTCGTTGTGCAATTTTTATGGAGTTTTCTTAGAGGAAAGCGAAATGTTTGAAGGCTTGATGTCTCTGTGAACTACGATCTTTCTCGTACCATTATGCGAGATAAGTCATCGCTTCATTTTCAAGACCTTAATTATATTTTAAGGTTATGTATGTTTTATGATAAGTTACTGAGTTTGACTTGTACAGTTATATTTTATCATACAAAAAAAAGGTCCAAAGGTGCTTTAGTTTATAGGAAAAAGGAAAGTTAGTGTTATTGAAATGGAGATCAAATTTGCTAATTGGTGAGAAATTAGGATTTGTTCCTGTTTGGGATGAGTTGTTGCATAATGTTGGGGAAGAAAAGAGAAAGGAAGCTCTTTGGTATCACAAGTGAGAAGTTGGTCCGCCGCATTTGGAGTGTTGTGTGGATCTGCACCACTAGGTAAGCCATTGAGGATTTAATTCTGAAAAGGGAAATTAATGTAAGGGATGTCAATAGATAACACAGATTTCTAAATGGTAATTGTACTTGTAGAGACATATTAGCATATACTAATGATAACAAACATGTTTGAAGTTTGTTTCTCATGGTGATTAATGCTGATTGCTGAACAAGAAAATTGATTTTTCCAGGTAATGGTAAGTCTTGAACTTACTGTAGTTTTTGCCTTTTGGTTTCTTGTTTCTGTTCACATTTTGATTTGTCTTGAGTTAAATAAGTTTAAGATATGTCATCATGACTTTTCTAGTGATAGACTGATGGGTGAACCTTGAATTTGAAAATTTTAGTTTACTAATATCTCTTACAAACAAGGAGATGCGTGGAAATTATTTTAGTTCACAAATTTAGTTTGTTGTTTTCTTGTGGTTATCGCTGGCAAGTATTTCAGGTTGTGCATTTTCTGATTTGGTAACTATTATGGAGTCATCCAAAGGAAGAGGCAAGATAAAGGAGAAAAGAAAGATGACAAAAGCAACATCGAAGACAAGAAAGAGGATATGAGAAGTTACTTTGCATGGAATTTGGAGATGGAACGCATACTGACTTATGTACTTAGAGATCAAAGGAATTTGGGCAACAAGAGCGATGGAGCTGTGTCATTGGAGAAGAAGAATGATTACATCTTGGCTTTTATGTCTTAATGCCAAGTTGAAAACATGCCGAGAGTTGAAATTACTTTGTGTCATTTCAATCTTTGTTTCTAGTTATTAGATGTGGAGTTGGAAATATGTTAAAAATTTATTAGTGTGATTTAAATATCTGTTACTAGTTATATATATGGAATTACAAATTTAAAAACACCATTAGTTGAGATATTAAATTACAGACTTAGTCTCTATTTTGTTTTTTATATTGTGTTCAATTTATATCACAATTATATCGATTCTGCTAGACTTAGTTTTGAGGTGTTTTTTCAATATTTGTTACTATTTTTTTTTGCCTAGTCCAATTTATATTAGATGGTATTATATTTAAGTTCATATCATCTCATTTTGTTTACATTGTAATTAAATTGTGTGATTTGTTAATTTATAAAACTTAACATAGACCCATCATGAAGCAAATATTGTAAATTGTTGCCAAGGAAGTTCATCTTAATGAGAATTTATAAAAATGGTATATTAATATTTTCATTTTATAAAAATGGTATAGTAATATTTTCATTTTATAAAAAATGGTATATTAATCATTTCATTTTATAAAAATGGTATATTAATCTTTTCATTTTATGCAAATTTTTTAATTTTTTTAAATTTATTTTATTTTATTTATTTTTATTTTTATCACGAATAAAAAATAATATTATATGATGTTTATTTTGTTTCATAAAATTTTGTATTAAAATTCAAATTTTACAAAAATATCTTAAAAAGAGATTTTTCAAATGAAGGCAATTGAATTGTTTTATCCAAACAAAGAATTTGAAATTTAAGGGAATTTAATTGTTTTATCCAAACATAATATTTTACAAATGAAGAGAATTGAATTGATGCAATTAAAATTCTTTAAATTTTAAATACCTTGAAATTTCAAAATACTTTATCCAAACACAACCTTAAAGTCATGGATAATTGCATCATTTCGTTTTAAACACAATAATCTAATTTGCTAAATCGTGAAAATATTAAGTGCTAACATTAACTTGAAGAGATAATAAAGAAATATAACATTAATGAAGAAATAAATTTTGATTATTAACTCTAATTATTAATTTAAAAATAATATATATAACGTTATTTCACTAATATTATATGCTTTTCATTAAAAATTTATATTTTAATATTTTATACAAAATAAATGATGAGTGAGAAACATAAAATTTGTATCAAGTGAAGATAGATAATTTACTTATTAAATTTATTATCTTATTAAAATGATATAAATTCAACTTTGATTAAAATAAGTATATAATATTTTTTGTCAAATAAATATAATAAGTATATAATATTAAAATGATATAAATTCAACTTTGATTAAAAATAAGTATATAATATTTTTTGTCACATCATTTTGTTAAAAAAATTATGGCTTTTTAGCATATATATGAAGCGTATCTGATGACAAGAGTGTTTATTGTAAAAGGTGAGAGGAGTAAATCTTGACCATTCAATCTTATATAAATGGTTAAAATTAGAACATAAATGTATGCGACTTTTTTAAGTGGTCACATGACCTTTAAGTAACTTTTAATCTTGATTATTCATGTATGGTTGTATGATTAAGATTTACTTCTCTCACCCTCTCATAATAAAAACTTCTCTCACTATATATGCCTCCACATATATATAAATGTATGTGACTTTTTTAAGTGGTCACATGACCTTTAAGTAACTTTTAATCTTGACCATCCATGTATGGTTGTATGATCAAGATTTACTTCTCTCATCCTCTCACAATAAAAGCTTCTCTCACTAGATATGCCCCTATATATATATATATATATATATATATATATATATATATATATATATATATATATATAGTTTCTATTGTGAAATGGTGAAAATAGTAAATCTTGATCATATAACTATACATGAATGATTAAGATTAAAAGTTACTTAAAAGTCATGTGACCACTTAAAAAAATCACATGCATTTATATTATAATATTAATTATTTATGTATAATCCAATGATTAAGATTTACTCATCTCACATTTTGCAATAAATACTCCTTTCACCTGATATGTTCCATATGTGTGTGTGTGTGTGAGAGAGAGAGAGACATATCTAGTGAGAGAAATTTTTATTATGAGAGGATGATAGGAATAAATGGGCTTTAGTTGGTCTAAACACCTTTCAAGGAAATGAGCTTCAACGGCAAGGTGGAGTCCACTGACCTGAAGCCTTGTCAAGATCTCCGAGGTACTTTTCTTTAAGTTGTGAGCAATGACGTCCTCATCCGGAAGTTGGAAGTCCACAAACAATCTGGGCGATGCATCCTTTTTGTACAAGGAAACCGAACCCTGGACCTCAACCGGTTTCACAGTTGGCTTCTTTCCGCGGTCCTCTGCCCTACTGCCTTCAGCTTTTCTCTTCCTCCTTTGAAGAGGCTGAGAGAGAGACTCTTCCTGTTGGGTTGGAGCCACCTCGGTCATTGGGACTTAAACTACAAGGGCCGGAGAAGTGTGGGCCAAGGGGTTAGATGGACTGGAATCCGCTGCCCTCTCCTTCATGGCTTGGAGGGAGAGAAGAGCTGATCCAGATGCCTTGCTTTCTGTAAAATAGACGACAGAAGTTAGAAACTGCATAAAAAATATTATAAACAAAGGGTTAAATATAGATAGTGACCTAAACTTCACTTAGAATGACGTTAAGAGTTTAATCGTTAGCGGCATCCAAAATATCCTTACAAGAAATGAGACCAACTTCCTAAGCCCACATAGTTAAGAAATCAACACACTTGATATCGTCTCGATCAAGATTGGGTTTCTCCTTCTCAATCATTTCTATGGGGGTGTCCCACGTCTTTTTGGTCCAGTACATGTCAAACACCGGCTCCCCACTAATGTCCAGAAAGAACGAACGAGTCTTTGACACCGATATCAGCTTAAAGAATTTTGTCTTGAAGTTCTTGAAGCTATATTGGAAGACTCCAAAGAACTTTCGATTGGACCTTGACCGAAGCGTGGGCTAGTTCCTTTGCATGGCCCCCTCATCTTGGGGGCACCATCGTGTGAAGAGATAGAAGAATGCCATCTCAGAGTGCCATAGTCTGACTACTCGACAAAATCTTTTGAAAGAAAGAATATTTCCCCAATTGTTAGGGTGAAGCTGGGATGAAGCCACATTGAAAGTGCAGAGGACCACAATTTGAAACTCATTGAATGGGATCCGAAGTCCCATTCAGATGAAAAGATCTTTATATATGAAGAAGTAGTATGCACCCACCTCCCAAGATGAACACACTATCTCACTCTCTCTTGCACCATCTTTTATTAGCTATAAGTAGCTTGTGAGTTCTTCAAGTTTCTCCCTAATCCAGAATACGGACTTTTGGTTTCAGACGTCATATCCAACCCACGGATATACTCACCTCCCGCAGACGATTACCGTGGGGTTTTTCGCAGCCAATCTCTGGGGCCTAGTTACTCGTCTCTTGACCATTGAATCCCTAGAAACACCCACAGAAGATGGTAAGACGCTATCAGGAGAGTTACCCTAAATTGACACGAGGGAAGGAAGATACCGCCCTCCGTACCCAGTCAGTTACACCTACGACAGGTACTGACCTCTGCACCCTAAAAGGTCCACGATATAGTAAAGGCGTTCCCGTTGTTCATGGTGTGTCAGAGAAGGTGCTCTAGAAGAGCAACAACATAGAATTGGGCCTAGAATCACTTATATCCTAACTCATTTTGGACAAAAAAGAAAGGATAATGCCCAAAATACAAAAGATGGAAACCCTCTGCCTCTGGGTGACACTAAAAATGGTAAAACACAGAAGGTAGAAAGGGACATACCTTGAAGAAATAGAGGAAAACCGATGACTAAAAGAAGAGGAACTATTGAAAACTGTTGCTAACCACTCGAGACTGCACTTTCCTACTGTGAAAAGTCACTGAAAATTGACTTCAGGTCATTAGAGATTAGAGGGGAACAGTAAAAGTGTGGAAGAGGCTTCCTCAATCCCTATTTATTGAGGCAAAACAGTTAGGGGACAATTCTGTCCTAAAACTTCAGATTTCAAAAGCCACTCATCATGGCACACAAAACCCTAACCATGACAATCCGATTAGAGCGCTCCACATGGACTTCACAGCTGTCATAGCAGTTGAAGCGACTATTGCTCAAAAAACCAAACGTCACGCAAGCCTTGTTGTTTTGAGCACGACTTTTTTCTACGGACTCCGGTTACACCCTATAATGTCCACCTTTAGTTGCATGAAACGTGGTCGTTGCCTAGACTATAGTACACTCGCAAATGTCAAATGACTTGGTCGCAAATGCCTCCAGATTAGAGCTCTTAACCCTATGGGGCAGCACGAGCCACAACTTCAAGTAAAGCACAGATCCCGTCACCCGGGGGCATTGAGACTTATCTTGCTACTTTGCTATATTAGCCAAACACCAAGTTGGAGGCAACATGATATACTATTGTATGGTGAGCATTGGACTTATCCTAAGAAAATGAAAAAAGCATAGAATGAAAATGGAAAATAGAAGATACAAGTTACAATTCAAAAAAGGACATTTTATTTTTGTTATCATTCCATACATCTTTTGCTCTAACAAAAGAGCACATAAACTACTCCTAAGTCAAGAGTACCCATTAGAAAGAGCTAGGAAGGAAGCCAGACAAAGACAGTGATCATGATAATGGTCATTGACCACAACCACCTCCACAGTTCTTCAAGAAACCAACACCTATCTCTTCCCTGTTGGCCAATATGAGGAGAATGCTTCACTCCAAGTTGCTCCAAGAGATTGTTCTACCTTCCTGCATATCCAACTGTACTTCGGAGTAAAACTCAGGCACTTGGCTAATTCCTCCAAAACAGTCAGGAAATAAGGAGGACGAAGTGCGGAGCATCTCCATGCATCACAGGAATTACAATAGAAATAATGAATCCTCTCTATATGTGCAGAAAGGTTGCACACACGCCTGGAAAGAAAGGCTTTTGTTACCCAAATGCATATTGACCAACCCACATAGGGAAGCTACTTGGTCCTCACAGAACCATTACACCTGATAAGAAAGACCTTCATATGAGAAATAGGTTGGGGAAAAGAAAACATTTTTAAGGATTTTGGGAAGAATAGAAAAATAGTTTCGGAAAGGGACACAACCCTCCACATGTTCAGAAGAAATGGGAGAGAAGTCATCCTCCAGAAGAAGACTACTCTGAAAAATGATCAGAGAACAAGAGGAATGTCAGCCTCGATACAAATATTCCCTATTTATAGAGGGAACAAAGCATTCTGATTGGCCTCTGAGAAGGCAAATTGACTGCACGTTTGAGGAAGCGTTTTAATGTTCATTCTCTATGATTGGCCACGAGAGTAGCGGACAGTTGGGAAACAACTTAAAACTGTTATCTACTTTAAAAGGGTTTTTAATTCCCAACAAAGTCAAAGCGACGGTTCCCCAAGCAAACTCGGACTACTACAAACTGCAGGATAAAGTTGCAAGAAAGAATAATAAAGATCTCGTGAACTATACATGGGGGCAATACCATAGATAAAAAGAGTTGATGATATGGGCAGAGTGATCCCGACCTTACTCATTGGCCTCAGGGGCATATTATGACGTATCACAGACCTCGACCTTTTGAAAAAAAATTCACGAGATCCACTGTTAACTCTGACTTGGATTCCTTTGTCTATTGCGTGTTGTGTGATCCTACTAAACTTGGATACGTTGACACTTAGCTATCCCATCTAAGTACCAAGTTGAGAGCAACTGTTCTAGACTATAATTCAGGATCCTGTCCCATAGGTCAACCAGACATGTGTCTAGCCTTAGTCTGTCATTGACGCCCCGACGGGAATTCATAGTACATTGCTGAGATCTCATCACAATTGATATTGGATCACGATATTAGGTAACAACAATATTATTGTAAGATTTGTGTAGTGGATAAATCCTACGGGTATCCATAATTGCCAATCATGATCTTGTGTAATAATAGCGTCCATAATCATCTTTGACTACTCATAATTACAGTATCAACATTCTGATATTATAGGAATCTTTTACACTATTATGGAAGCATATCTCCTAATCTAACCTCTATAAATATCAGATTTATTTACCTTATACAAGTAAATTATTACTCTACAACATGAACCCTAATTATGCATAACCTGACTTAGCGTTAGAGAGTCTTTACAAGCACTAGAACGTACTTATCTTAGATACACTTCAGTATATACTACTAAACACTTCGTTTATCTGATCAAATGTTTTAATCATGATATTTAACTTACATGACAGAAAAAAAAATGCAAGAAGAAATAGAAAGCAAAAATTATAACAAACGGGAATAGGGAAAAATTTGATCGCTAGCACCTCAAACTTGTATATTTAGATATGAAGATGATTTTAAGTATTGAATTTAGTGTTACACTCAATTAATAAAAAAACAAGTTGAATAAGTTTTACCTAATTGTCATCTTTGATTTAAAGAATAGTTTCACTGCAATATACATAAGGATATCATGGTCAATGGTCCAAAAATAAGGAAATAATTTATTTGGAGAATGTATTAACCTTTTGTTAATCCTCATTCCTCGTGCTTTCTTTAACGGAATCGTGCGTTTTTTTTTTCTTTTAAAAAAACGGTACATGTGTATGTTTTATTATTGCATTTAGTTTCAAGATATAATAAATATAGGAGAAAATATCAACGTTTTTACAATTAGACCGGTAACTGAACCAGTAAAAAGAGAGATATAAGATTTTAAAGTTTAAATGGGATTAGACCGGAGTTGAACTGAGATTTTATTATATGCATATATATTACATAAATATACAACAAAATATAAGAAAATACAATATACATATATTAATTATTTAAATAAAATCAAGAAAAAACATTTAAATGCATTTCTAATATAATTGACTTGATTTATCACATAATTAATAAGATAAAGACTAAATTTTAGTTATAAATTATGAACCAAATAATTAATAGAGTTAAACAAATTTAAAAAAAAAATTAAAAAAGATTGACCGATTCAGCCATGTAACCAAAGTCGCCCGATTCAAGACTAGTTTTTCTGATTTTTTTTACTTATTTTTTAAAATCTAATTTTTTAAGGGTGGATTGAACTTAGAAGTATCAAAATAGATCGAGACACATGAACCAGTTTGAATAACTCAATAAAATGAGTGAGTTGGATTAAAAAAATTATGAAAAATTAGATTTTGGCCCAATTGGACTTGCCTGATTTTTACCCAACTTGACGTGGGCCGATCCGCAAGCTTGGTACTTAATTTTTAATTATAGTATTATTATTTAATTTATATGATATATAAAAATTTTATTCTTACATGTAATTTTTTTAAATGTTAATAACTAAAAAAAATATGATACGGACTAGTTAACCTTACTCGTAACCTACATAAAACCAGACTAAATTAACAAATTGTCAATTTACAATATTTTTAACTCAAAATCCAAAAATTAACTAACCAATGCTAACTAGTTTGAATAAATCAGGTTAGTCCGTTTTGACATCCTTACTAAACATGCCGGAGGATTGGTTCTTGATTTGTCCGATTTGACCCACCGGTCCGATTATGAAAACTACCGAAATGGCATACACTTGGACCAAATGGCGCCGAAATTCTAAAGCTAGTGGAAAATATATGCGTTTAATTAATTAATTAATTAATATTAACTAAGATTGACTTTTGATATCAGCTTTTTGTCTGTTTTTCCTTTGTAACTTTGGGTGATTTTATGGTACTTATATCTTTTTTTATTTATAAAGTATTTTATTCACTGTTGATTATTTTTAATGAAATTTTAAATATTTATTATAGAATTAATATTAATATTTAATAAATATTTTATAATTTACTAGTTAGAATACCAAAAAAATTCTCAGTAAATTCTTTAAAAATATACTTTCTTAAATATATATATTTTTTTTACCTGGAAAAGGCGACAAGTCTTCGAATCATGAATCTTATTGTGAAGGAGCTTGATGGGAAAAGACCTGCTAGGAGCTTAATTATGTAGCATGCTGGGCCAGATAACATAATATCCCAAGGAGTACGTTTCTAAAGCTGACTGTAAATTGAAAGCAATCTTCCCATGTCCCCAATGATCTGTTACATTTTACAGGACATAAGGTCCCAACTTAAAATTGGTCAAGGCAAAGGCTCGTAGCCAAATATTTCATTGTGAACACAATGAAGCCAAGTTGAACCAATATGGAGAATTATTTTAGCATTGAATGTGTACCTCAGCTATAACGTGAAAATGTAGTGAAAGTAAAAAAATAATGATGAGCCACGTAATTAAAGTTATATATATAGAGAGTATATTTGGTGAGATAAGTATTTATTGTAAGAGATAAAAAAAATAAATTTTGATAATTAAATCTTATATGAATGATTAAGATTATAATATAAATATATGTGATTTTTTAAATAATCATATAATTTTTAAATAACTTTTAATATTGAACATTCATGTATAATTATATTTTTTATTCTTTCATAATAAAAATTTATCTAACTAAATATATCTCATATATATATATATATATATATATATATATAATAAGATTTTTTATAAAATAAATATATAAGAATCCTCAAAAGTGATAGATAATAATGACTCGCATAACAAAAATAGTACATATTAAATGATACAAAGTACCTTGTGCAAGCACATATCTTCAACTCACTTAATTTCATAAGAAGTTATTACAAGTTCATAAAGCAATAATAAATACATGTTTTATAATAATTTTAACTATTAATTTTAAGTTAAAAATTTAAAATTTAAGTGAATATGCTTAAAAAATCAACTATAAAAATGATTATAAAGCATGCATTTATTACTGATATAAGAATAAACAATAATCTCTCTAATCTCATAGGGCATGTCTAACTCGATTCCTTGTATCATTCTTGCATTAACTTTGTTTCATCTCTAACGCTGTTGTTGATCATCCGGAATGACTTGCGCATACAGGGAATAGTTACTAAGCACTGATACTTCTCAATTATCATCATATCAATATTTGATATATATCATATTGATTATTTTAATATTTTTTGATATTTTTTGATTATTTTTAAATTTTTTACTATATTAATATATTCGTATTAGGTTGCATCCATGTTCTGAATTTCTATCCGTGTTTCCTTGGCAAATACGGCTTCATTTATTCTGTTCGGCGAAGAGGGGCCAGGGGAGTTTAATCATCTTCCGTTGTTGGCAACCTGCAAAATTGGTGGATTATTAGTAGTTATCGGTTGATGTCTTTTCCATTTAACAGTTGAGTGAGGAATAATTGAAGCACACTATCTTGAACCACAATTTCTAAATTAAATCATTTTTAATTATTCCAAACACTAATAAAGAGTATATTTAGAATTAATTAAAATGAGAAATAATTTAATTTAATTTAATTTAAAAATTAAATCTTACGGTTAAATTGATGGATTATTAAATCTTACGGTTAAATTTCGAACACTAATTCTATCGCTGGCAACCCGCAAAATTGATGGATTATTAAAAAGTTATTGGTTGATGTCTATAACGGTTTTGAGTGAGGAATAATTGAAGCAGACTATAAGTCTTGCATCACTATTTATAAATCAAATAAAATTAAATATTTTTTTAATTATTCCAAACATTACAAAAGGTTATATTTAGAATTTATTATAAAAATTGAATTTTACATTTGAAATTCATTATAAAAAAAGATTTGAATTTATTTGAAAATCAATTTGTATGTTTTGAACTGATAAAAAATAGAATTGATTTGATTTGATTTTATTATTTTATATTTTTTCTTATAAAAGATAAAATATAAAAAATTAATAAAAATAAAATAATCTATTTATTTAAAATTAAATCAATTCATAACAGATCTTAACATATTTAATAGGATTTATAAATCTAAACAATTAAAATTTATAGGATTTTAAAAATCAAATCATTTACCATTTTCTAACATTTCTAACACAAAGTTTATTCACAAATCAAATGAAATCTTATTTTTAAACCTTCCAAACAAATGTTAAAAAAAGGGATTTCATTTGATTTGTGAATCAAATCTTGTATTTACAATGTTAAAAAGTAAAAAATGATTTAAATTTTAGAATTTCCTAAATTTCAATGGTTTATATTTAGAAATCTTATCAAATATGGAAGAATTTGATAATATTTGATTTGATTTAAATAAATATACTATTTTGTCCTTACTAACTTTTTTATTTTACTTGTCTACCTAATAATAATCTAACTTTACAATGAGAGATGTTTAGAAAAAAAAAAAAAAACTTTACAATGAGAGATTATATTATAAAGGTAAACATGTAAAACAATAATATTTCATTAAATTCATTTTAAATAAGTTTCAAACAAAAAAAGTGATTTCTAAATCAAATCAAATTCATTTTTTTAATGAGTTCTAAACATAAAATTTAATTTATGAATCAAACAAAATCAAATCAAATTAAATCATTTTCAATTTTACAAACACCTCCAAAGGGAAATGAACTTCCATTCTAAATTGCTTTTACGAAATTTCTATCACAATAACTACAAAATAACACAGAGATTTATATATATGGAAATAACACCATTGGGAGGGGTCTTCACTTAAGTGCCTGATCGTACTCAATTTGGGAGATTAATCTTTCATTTATCGGGTAGAGAAATACTTTGAGAAACAAAAAAAATATCAATTACAAAGTTATGGGGTAGATCTGGCTTATTGAATGTAACTGACACATCAAAATAAGTGTGGAAGCAAGCCTAACACTCAACTAAGCTTTAAGGATAAATAAGTAACTCCATGCTTGAAGAAAAGATTGTAATTTTATTCAATCAATAGCAAAATTTCTTGCCATACAGGGCACTTGAAGAGATATTTATAAACCAACAATAATCAAATTCTAATGAAACATACAATCCTAATCAAATACTAATTTGATAATAGTTTTCTAAAATATAAATTCTAATCAAATCAAATAACTTATTAAACATAAGTTTTCTAAAATAAATAAAGATCGCAAAATCCTAACATAATTATCATAAAATTTGTAAATTATCTAAATAATATCTAGGCAAAAATTATGAAATTATTATAATTAAAAATAACATAAATTATCCTATGCCACAACAATACTTTAAAAAATCTTTTGCTAGACGCCCCACGTAAGTAACAATGTTGTTTTTTTTTACGAGTAATCATCGACAGACTCATCAGACATTCATTTGACATTAAATAACTCTGTCAATCTTTCCTTCATCTCAACTCTAAAGAATTATTCGTGGAAAATTGACTAAGTCAAATCAACATTTCTAAATTTTAGGAATAAATTTAAATATTAATTAGAGTGCAAGTGAGTTAAATCTGCAAAAATGTATGTTGGATTGGATCATCTAAATGGTGACCGATTGGATTTCAAAATCATGAGCCTAAGTTGCCAGCATGTATTTTTGAATGTTACCCCTATTACTGCAATTGGCAGAGTCCTAAAGTCCAGACACCAATGATTTCTTGGACCCGCGACCAGTCAAGCAAAAGCAAAATTCAATCCCCACAATTTTTTTTTTTTGCATTTTAGTAACAATCACAACCAATCATAGAAAATGCCAGAAAATATTTCAAGATATCCCCATAAGTTTAGGCTATTCTCCAATAACTTTTTGTCCCAACCTAATAATATTTTGTTAGATTGAGGCAACTTCATCCTTCAAAAATCCCCTACTACTCTTTATTGTGACTATAGAAGTGCTATTCAATTTGATTATAATGATGTATTCTATGAGTGCACTAACTACATCAAAATTAATTGTTACTTCATTTGTCAACACATAGGGTCTACATACTGGAGTTTAGGACTTTTGTGCGTATCTTCACTGTAGTAGAGTCCATCGCTATAGAAATCACCATGGAGGGCCAGGGATAGACTCAGGTACCATTCGATTCATATTTTCATTTTCTATGTGTTGGGAAATACCAGCATAATTTCTCTCCTCCGTGAACTCAAAAATAGGCACTATGCAGAAGCGTAAAAATAAGTGTAATAACAACACCAGGAAATTTTTAGCGTGGAAAACCTTCCCTATGTGAGTAAGGAAAAATCACGGGACCCGTAGGCCACTTAAACCTCCAATATAAAAATAATGAAAATACAAAAATACAAGAATATTGTATCCTCAATTTGTGAATAATACTCTCACAAATTTGCTTACTATTTTTCTCTCTTAGAAAACTTTCTCTAACGCTCTCTCTAATTTTTCTCTCACTCTTTTTTCTTGTGAGGCTCGATTTTTGGGTGGTATGGATCTGATGCCCGGTGCCTCTATTTATACAACAATTGTTGCACACAATTGTTGACAAATAAGAATTGCACCGAAAAGTGGTTGGACGTAATTGTTGACAATTCAAAACAATTGAAACAATTGCTTTCCACCAAATTATGGCTGGACCCCACAATTCTCCCCCTCCAGCCATTGGGAAAATATTCTTGGATCAGTTTGGGGTTGATGTTAAGCCTGCAACTTCTTTACAGACTTCTATCTTCTCTTTTGGTAGAGCTTTTGTCATCATATCTGCCCCATTGTCTTTTGTGTGTATTTTCTCAATTTGCAGCAGTTTACTTTCCAACACATCACGAATCCAATGATACCTTACGTCAATGTGTTTCGACCTTGAATGAAAGGTTGAGTTCTTGCTGAGATGGATTGCGCTCTGACTATCGCAATAGAGAACATAGCTTTCTTGATCCTGACCTAACTCTTGTAGGAATTTCTTCATCCACAAGATCTCCTTGCAACCTTCGGTGATTGCGATGAATTCTGCTTCTGTGGTGCTTAAAGCAATGCACTTTTGTAGTCTTGACTGCCATGAGATAGCTCCCCCTGCAAAAGTAATCAGGTATCCTGATGTAGACTTTCTTGAATCCACATCTCCTGCCATGTCTGCATCTGAATACCCAGTGAGCATTAGATTTCCATTGCCAAAGCATAAGCAGCTTTTGGCAGTTCCTTTCAGATACCTTAGTATCCATTTCACAGCATTCCAATGCTCCTTTCCTGGATTCGATAGGAATCTGCTCACAACTCCTACAGCATAAGCAATATCTGGTCTTGTACAGACCATTGCATACATAAGACTACCAACAGCAGAAGAATAGGGCACCTTGCTCATTTCTTCTTTTTCTTCGTCATTTCCTGGACATTGCGTCTTACTCAGTTTGATATGACTAGGTAATGGAACATGCACAGTTTTGGATTGATGCATGTTGAACCTTTCAAGAACTTTCTTGATATAGTCTTCCTGTGACATCCACAGCATTCTTCTAGAACGATTTCTAATGATCTTCATTCCAAGAATCTTCTTTACTGCACCCAGATCTTTCATGGCAAATGATTTACTCAATGTCTTCTTGAGAGCAGCTATCTTTGTCTTATCTTTCCCAACAATCAACATATCATCAACATACAAAGAACAACGATGATGGATTCACCATTTCCATAATTCTTCACAAACACACAATGGTCTCATGGAGGTCTTCTTGAAATTGTGTTGGGTCATGAAGAGATCAAACTTCTTGTACCATTGCCTTGGAGCTTGCTTCAAACCATAGAGACTTTTCTTCAGACGACACACTAGATGTTCTTTGCCTGGTTCTTCGAAACCTTCTGGTTGCTCCATATAAATTTCTTCTTCTAAGTCTCCATGTAAGAATGCTTGTTTTAACATCAAGCTGTTCAATTTCCAAGTCTAGTTTTGCAGCTAGACCAAGAATCGCTCTAATGGACGTCATCTTCACCACCGTGAGAAGATTTCTTCAAAATCTATGCCTTTCTTCTGGTTGCACCCCTTCACAACTATCCTTGCTTTGTACCTGGGGTTTGGGTTGTTCTCTTCGATCTTGAGTTTGAACACCCACTTATTTTTCAATGCCCTTCTTCCTTCTGGTAATTTCACCAGGTCATACGTCTGATTCTCTTTCAGAGATTGTATTTCTTCTTGCATGGCTTGCATCCATTTATCTTTATCATTCGTCTCAATGGCTTCTATGAAACTTTGAGGTTCCCCTTCATCAGTTAGAGTGACATAATCATCTGAGAAATACCTTCTTGATGGTTGTCTGACTCTCGTTGATCTTCTCACTTGAGGTTCTTGTTCTACGATCAGTTTCAATCTGTTCTTCCTGCATTGCCTGACTTTGTTCTGTCTGGTCAGGTTGTTCAATCTGATCAGCTTGCTCCATCTGATGAGGTTGTATTGTTTGATCAGGTTGCTCATTCCTTTGAGGAATCTCTCCCCCTGAATTGTGTACCACAATGGTCTTTGGCTTCTTAGATTGCTGAATATCTTGGATTGTCTGATCTTCATAGAATACCACGTCTCTGCTTCGAACAATCTTCTTGTTTACAGGATCCCATAATCTGAAGCCAAGTTCATCACTTGGTGAACCAAGGTATATGCACTCCTTTGTCTTTGCATCAAGTTTTGCTCTTTCATCTTTAGGAATATGGACAAATGTCTTGCACCCAAAGATTCTCAAATGACTATAAGAAGCTTTCTTTCCAGACCATACTTCTTCTGGAATCTTTCCATTTAAAGGTCTTGAAGGAGACAAATTGATCAGATCAACTGTAGTTTTTACTGCTTCACCCCAGAATGTCTTGGGAAGTTTTGCTTGAGAAAGCATGCTTCTAACTTTCTCTGCAATCGTTATGTTCATCCTCTCAGCTAGTCCATTCATCTGAGGTGTCTTAGGGGGTACTTTCTCATGTCTTATTCCATGAGTCTTGCAATAATCCTCAAATGGACCTCTATACTCTCCGCCATTGTCAGTTCTTAAGCATTTCAGCTTTCTTCCAGATGCTCGTTCTACAGAAGCATGAAACTCCTTGAAAGCTTGAAGAACTTGATCTTTTGTCTTCAATGAATACACCCACACTTTTCTGGAGTGATCATCAATGAAGGTAACAAAGTATTGGGCACCGCAAGAACCTTTCAGATGTTGAGCAAACATCTGAGTGAACAAGATCCAGAATCGCTTTCTTCTTCATCATCATCGATCTTTTGAAAGATACTCTGTGTTGTTTGCCTGCTAGACAGTCTTCACAGGATTCAAGTGGCTGCCCTTTTATGTTTGGAAGATAGTGTTTTGCTAAGATTTCTAGACCCTTCTCGCTCATGTGGCCCAATCGTTTGTGCCACAATTCCTTACTTGCGTCTTGAGCAACATTCATCTCCTCCTTGCATATCTTTCCCTGCATAATGTATAGAGAGCCTTCCTTTCTACCACGAGCAATAATCATGCTTCCTTGGCTGAGTTTCCATCTGCCGGCACCAAACTGGTTTATCATCCCGGCTTCATCTAACTTTCCTGCTGAGATAAGGTTCAGACACATCTCTGGAACATGTCTTACCTCATTCAGTACAAGCTTGGTTCCATTCTCACTTATCAAAGTTACTTCACCAATACCGACGATTTTACTTATGACATGGTTACCTATCTTCACCGTACCAAAATCTCCTTTTTGGTATGATGAGAAAAATTCTTCATGAGGTGTGACGTGGAAGGATGCTCCGGAATCAATTATCCATATGCAATCATCGGATGCAATGTTTAGATAATTTTCTTTTCCGACAAGAAATATATTCTCATCATTCGAGGCCACCGCAGTAGTTGTTCCTTCTTCCTTCTTTTTCTTTGGGTCTATCTGGTCAGGATGGACTGTTCCAGTCCACTTGTTGATCTCTCTTCAAGAATCTGCACTCAGACTTTCTATGGCCCGGTTTGCCACAGTAATAACAACTTAGTCTAGTGCGAGATTTGGATCTACCTTGTAATTTCCCACGACCTCCTTTTTCACGATTCTTACTCCTTCCTCTGTTGTCAACAACGTTGGCTTCAAACTGGTTGTTCAAGCCTCTTTTCTTCCGTCTTGACTCTTCATTCAAAGAACCGTCAGCGTAGTAATCCATGCTAAGCTTTCCGTCTGGAGCAGAATTGCTGAGAGTGACAACTAGAGTGTCCCAACTCTCAGGTAGAGAACTGAGAAGTAGAAGAGTTTGCAACTCATCATCTATCTTCATTTCTGTCTTCGTCAGTTGATTCACAATACCTTTGAAGGTATTCAAATGTTCGATCATATTATGACCGTCCGAGTACTCCAACTTCACCAGTCGTCTGACAAGGTGGGCTTTGTTTCTGGGCGTTTTCTTTTGAATCAATGATTCAAGTTTGGTCCACAAGTCATACGCATTTGTATAAGTTGATACATGCTCGAACAAACTGCGATCAATGTATTTGCGGATCATAGCTACTGCCTTCCGATTCAGGAGCTCCCAATCTTTGTCGTTCTTCCCTTCCGGTTTATCCTTCTGGGTAATTGGCTCATACAAATCCTTGCAGTATAAGTGGTCTTCCATCATTGGCTTCCAATAGGAGTAATTTTCAGCAGTTAACTTGAACATATCTCCATCATGAGTAACAGCTCCCTCCATCTTGAATTACACAAAGCTAATCTGATATGTAAATAGTATCGTATACTGAAACAATAACTGTAGTATGCAAATAGTGCACCGAGTAAGTTCTCAGGAAAGAGAGGTGGTTCACTAATGGATACACTTAAATACCAAGTCTTTCCTAGCCAGAACTTTCCTAGATAACACTTTTACACCGCTACACGTTATTTCCAGTAATGAGAATAATTCTTTTCTGATGTGGAAGATCAGACAATGCTGCAACCACAGAGCATACTAAGAATTTTCTTATAAATCCGGCACCTAGTATCCCAGAGCTCTGACAGCTCTGATACCACTGTTGGGAAATACCAGCATAATTTCCCTCCTCTGTGAACTCAAAAATAGGCACTATGCGGAAGCGTAAAAATAAGTGTAATAACAACACCAGGAAATTTTTAGCGTGGAAAACCTTCCCTATGTGAGTAAGGAAAAACCACGGGACCCGTAGGCCACTTAAACCTCCACTATAAAAATAATGGGAATACAAAAATACAAGAATATTGTATCCTCAATTTGTGAATAACACTCTCACAAATTTGCTCACTATTTTTCTCTCTTAGAAAACTCTCTCTAAGGCTCTCTCTAATTTTTCACTATGAAACCCCTAATTCAATTTATGAAATCATTGAACAATTTGGTTGGGTCATTTGAACAAAAATAAAAAGCTCTTCTCGCGGTTTCTCTTAGAAAATATTACAACTGGACTTAGTTTTTATTCTAAGTTACATCCATATTCTGCTTTGTTCCAACCATGTACAAAAGCCGGTTCACGACAATCAATTTACAATGTTCTGTTCAAATATAACATTATATATCAGTTGTGGATTTGATAAGGTTGATCTAAAGGAGTTAAATACTCAACATGTAGCATGCTTAGTTTCTATAAATGATGAGAAATGGGTTTGACATAAGAAACTTGGACATGTTAGCATGAAACTGCTTTCTAAACTTACAAAAAATGATCTTATAAAGGGACTCCCTAAGATCAAATTTAAAAACTTGTGAGGCACCTTCTAAATATTTTTGTCAATATTCTTACAAAAAATTAAATCAAAATTCAATTTCTAGACCCATTTTCCATTTTACGAGAATTGTCTTAGACTCGCCCATCCTCTATATTTTTATGGGCTTTTTTCACATAGGGATTGTATGCATAATTTCAACCTCAAAGACAAGCAAATACATCAATATGACGCTTCCCAAATCACATCCAAATTAAAAGGATGCTAGCTATCATGACGTACTAGGATTTGTTCTTGTTAATCCTAAAGAAAAGACGATTGTCTCAAAGAAATTGAACGAAGAGTCTAAGATTCCTATAATTAATATGTTATAATTATGGTCATAATGATACACTATATTAATTTAAGACAATTCAATACAAAACAATCAATAATAATTAAAATATGATGTCTTTCCTATAGCTCTGTTAGGGTCCAACCAAGTGTTACATAGTTGTAAGAAAAAGTTACTTAATTTTAGCCTAAAATTACTCATATTTGGTTCTATTAGACAAGTTTTGTTGTTGTTGTTATTGTTGTTGTTGTTATTATTATTATTATTATTATTATTATTATTATTATTATTATTATTATTATTATTATTATTATTATTATTATTATTATCATAATACCACCCGTTCAACCTCCTTACAAATTTGTATACAAAAATGTAGCATGCCAGCAAAGCGGCATAACTCATCCAAAACAATGATGCATTGTTCAAACACTTTCTAGAAACTCTCAGCTCGTGGAAGGATAAAGTAAAATACGAGTGAGTGAAATAGCCTTACTGTGGAGGTGAGTTTCTTGGTTGTGTAGGGAAGTTCTTCATCAAGGAAGAGAGTGAAGAAACATGTCACATTCAACTTCCTCTCAGAACAATACCCTTAATCCCTCAACCCCTTCCTCAAAATTTGGGATAAAATTCATTATCAGATTTGTTTCAATTTGTGTATCTTGATTTGGTAAATAACATAGCAAGTGTATATTACTTTCAAGAAAAGGCAATTATTGCCCCAACTAATGACAGTGTTGGGTTTCTAAATGATTATTTGCTATCACTGATTCATGGATAATAGAAGGTATATTTGAACTCAGACAACATGTGCAAAGAAGACTCCTATTAAGGATCGCATGTGACCACTATTCGTTAAAGTAGTAGCCAATGGAAAATGGGTTAATAGGGTGCTTGTTGATGGTGGCACTGCAATCAATTTGATGCCATCCAGTTTGCTGAAGAATTGAACTTAAATAAGCTTTTGACAAGCATCTTTCTGATTCTAATTTCTTGGCTCAAAAATTGCATTGTTCTCGAAGCTAAAATGACTGAGTTACAAAAGCAAAATGATTTATTAAAGAGAGACTATCACGATCATAGTGAAGCCCGTGTCTAACCTCGTGGCGAGAGAGTTCGAGGAGCAAGTAAACTGTACAAGAGCAAAGGACGTTAAGAAAAAAAATTGGTTTAATCTCTATTTCGATATCTTTAGCGTGTTAGCGGCATCGTTCCTTCTTTAGTGCCTCAGACCAAAAGAGGCTAAATATGTTTTGGCTGAGATTTATGAAGGGAGTTGCAACCATCATCTTGGAGAAAAGACACTAACCCAGAAGGTTGTTGGGAAAAGATAACAAAATATTAACAACAAGCAGAAGCAAAACTGGATCACTTTTTCTCTTGTGCAATTAACAATAGGCTCTGGAAATTTCTCAGACAACAAACAATAATTTTAGGCAAATAATAGGATGCGCAGACTAGAAAAATAAAATCAATAGGCACCAGATTTTTAACGTGGGAAAACCCCCAATGTAAGAGAAAAACCCACGGGACTTAGTCCAGTAAAAAAATCCTCCACTAATAAAATTAATGGGTACACCACAAGTCCTCTTGGAATCACCAGGCATCAACAAAAAATTAATCTTCACCAATAAGGTGGATAACAACACAATAAATCTACCAATGGGTATCTAGCCAGACAACAGAGAGAACCAAAAATAGAGAGATATTAAAACAAAAATATAGCTTACACTACTAAGATCAACATATAAAAAATATCTGATAGAAGAGCACAAATTTTCTCCTTTTATTTCCTTCTCCGCTGCCGCACGCTGTTCTCGTCTTCCGCTTTCTTCAAATTCTCTCTCTCTCGGCGTTTTTCTTTTTCACCAAAAAGGCACACACTCACGAATCTCAAATAAATGGGCCCTTTTGTTTTCCTTTTTTTTAAAAAAAATTAAAGTCAAGGTGGGCCCACTTTTGGTGACCCACTTGACAATTCTCCCCCTCACCAATCAAGTGGGGCCATAGTCAACCAAACCCGCTTTCTCTTTACAAGTGGCAAATTTTCTTGTGGGTAAAGTCTTTGTCATCATATCTGAACTATTCTCGTCAGTATAGATTTTCTCTAATGATAATTGTTTCATCTCTAGCGCATCCCGTATCTAGTGATACCGAACCTCAATATGCTTAGACCTTGAATGAAAGGTCGAGTTCTTGCTGAGATGGATTGCACTTTGACTATCACAGTACAAAACATATTTTTCTTGTGAAAGACCCAACTCTTGTAGGAATTTTTGCATCCACAAGAGTTCTTTAGCAGCTTCTGTAATGGCAATATATTCTGCCTCTGTAGAGGATAGAGCAACACATTTCTGTAATCTGGACTGCCATGACACTGCTCCCCCTGCAAAAGTCATCATATAACCAGAAGTAGACTTCCTGGAATCCACATCACCAGCCATGTCTGCATCTGTGTAACCATTCAACACAGACTCACCACTCCTAAAATATAAACAGACTCCAGAAGTACCTCTGAGATACCTGAGTATCCACTTCACACTTGCCGTTGCTCTTTACCGTGGATTGGAGAGGAAATGACTAACAACGCCAACAAAGACATGGGCAATATCCTACCTTGTACATACCATCGCATACATCAAGCTACCAACCGCAGATGCATACGGAATCTTCTGCATTTCTTCTTTATCTTTCTCACTTGTAAGACATTGCGCAAGGCTCAACTTGAAGTGACCTGCAAGTGGAGTACTAATAGATTTGGAATTGCCCATATTAAATCTCTCTAATACTTTCTCAATATACCTTTGTTGTGATAACCACAATTTACCATTCTTCCTGTCACGAACAATTTTCATGCTAAGGATTTGCCTTGCAGAGCCCAAATCCTTCATTGCAAAGGACTTGTTCAACTCTCTTTTAAGATTTTGAATCTCTTTAATGTCATGACCAACAATCAACATGTCATCCACGTAAAGTAAGAGAATAATAAAATTTTTATTAGGAAATTTCTTTACAAATACACAGTGATCAGAAGAAGTTTTACTATACCCGTGATCCATCATGAAGGAATCAAATTTCTTATACCACTGTTTGGAGCTTGTTTGAGCCCATACAAGCTCTTCTTTAATCTGCAGACAAGCTTCTCTTTGCCTTTGACTGTAAAACCTTCAGGTTGCTCCATGTAAATTTCTTCCTCCAGGTCACCATGGAGGAAAGCTGTCTTCACATCAAGTTGCTCAACCTCTAAATTCAAATTAGCTGCTAAGCCAAGCACAACTCGTATTGAAGACATCTTGACCACAGGTGAAAATATTTCTTCAAAATCAACTCCTTTCTTCTGACTGAAGCCTTTCACAACCAACCTTGCCTTGTACCTTGGCTGTAAGCAATTCTCCTTTGATTTTAGCTTGAACACCCATTTATTCCTAAGTGCTCTCTTGCCCTGGGGCAGCTTCACTAACTCAAACGTATGGTTCTCATGTAAGGATTTAATCTCCTCTTGCATGGCTTTATGCCATTTGTCATTCTCCTTATGTGACATTACTTCTTCATAGCTCTCTGGCTCTCCTCCATCAGTCAACAACATATACTCATGCGGAGGATATCTCTGTGAAGGATGATGCTCTCTTGCAGATCTTCTCACCTGAGGCTCTAAAGGTGGTTCTTATAGAATTGGCTCAATTGGTTCATTGACTTGAGACTCAGGCACATCAACTGTGTTTTCCACATCTGCATTTACATCTCCCCTGTTATCAGTGACCCTGGTAGGAAGTTCTGGCTCAACATCAATGTACCCATGAACAACCTGTTTTGGCTTATCCTTCTTATCAATATCTTCAATAGTCTGATCTTCAAGAAAGACAACATCTCGGCTTCTGATAACTTTCTTATCAATCGGATCCCAAAACCTGTAACCAAAATCATCACGACCATAACCCAAGAAAATACACTGTTTAGACTTACCATCAAGCTTAGACCTTTCATCTCTGGGAATATGAACAAATGCCTTGCAACCAAACACACGCAAATGATTATATGAAACATCTTTCCCTCTCCACACCCTCTCAGGAACATCACCATCAAGAGGAACAGAGGGAGAAAAGTTGATCAAGTCCACTGTAGTTCTCAGTGCTTCACCCCGAAAGGCTTTAGGAAATTTAGCATGAGAGAGCATGCATCTGATTCTGTCATTAATTGTGCGGTTCATTCTCTCTGCAACCCCATTGTGCTGAGGGGTCTTTGGAATTGTCTTCTCAAGCTTGATTCCATGGTCCTTATAGTAGTGCTCAAATGGACCCCTGTATTCACCACCATTATTTGCTCTAAGACACTTCAATAATTTGCCTGTTTCTCTTTCATCACTTGCATGGAAGTGTTTGAACACATCAAGTACATGGTCTTTGGATTTCAAAACAAAAGCCCACACTTTTCTAGAATGGTCATCAATAAAAGTAACAAAATAAGAGTAACCACTAAGGGTTTTAGCATCCATAGTGCAAACATCAGTGTGAACTAAATCCAAGATATGAGGTCTCCTATGTGGAGGATAAGTGCGGAAGGAAACTCTATGTTGCTTACCAACAAGACAATGAGAGCAAGTTTTGAGAGATGTACCTCTAACAGGAAGCAACTTTTGCCTTGCAAGAGTGTCAAGGCCCTTCTCACTCAAGTGACCCATGCGTTTATGCCATAGCTCTGTAGAGCAATCCCCAATTGCATTCACTTGAGGTGTAGACAACTTTGCTGATGTCCAATAAAGAGTATTCCGCTTCACTCCCTTTGCTACCACCAAAGTCCCTTTGGTACATTTCCATTTGCCATCACCAAAGGAATTATGATAGCCATCTTCATCAAGTGCCTGTACTGAGATCAAGCTGAGGCACATGTCAGGAATATGTCTGACGTTCTTCAAGTGCAACTTGCATCCGACATTAGTCTCCAACCAAATTTCTCCAATGCCAGCAACCTTGCTTACCCCTTGATTTCTCATCTTCACTTGCCCAAAATCTCCGGTAGTATAAGATGTAAAGTACTCACGGTGTGGTGTAACATGAAAAGAGGCAGCAGAATCAACAACCCATTCGTACTCCTGACATGTGAGATTAACAGAGTCATCATCATAAACAATGACAACTTCACCATCAGATACAACTGCAACAGTGTCTTTGTCTTTGTCTTCTCTTTTATTATTGCCTCTAGTCCTTGATTTTTCCCGCTTAAGGAACCTGCATTCTTTAATTATGTGTCCCATTTTATTGCAATGGAAGCACTTGATGTCTTTTCTGTTCTTTGACGTTCCTCTTGACTTGCTGCGGTCTTCAAATCTCTGAAAATTTCTATGTTGGCTTCTTCCCGGTGACTCTATAACCAAAGCTTCATTCTGAGTCGAAGAGCTAGCCATACCATGTCCCTTCCTCCTAGTTTCTTCATTCAAGAGACTATCTTTCACCATATTGAAAGTCAACTTTCCATTAGGAGCAGAGTTACTCAGAGATACCACCAGTGTTTTCTAACTGTCTGGTAATGAGCTAAGCAACAACAGTGCAAGCAGTTCATCATCTAAAACAACCTCCATAGTATTCAACTGATTCACAACATTCTGAAAACTACTCATATGCTCAGCCACCGAGGACCCATCCCTGTATTTCAAGTTTACTAACTTCCGAATCAAGAATGCCTTATTTTGTGCATTTTTAGACTCAAACAAGTTGCTCAATTTCTTCCACAAGCTGTGGGCACTAGTCTCACTAGATACATGGTGATAAATGCTTTGGTCTATCCATTGCCTGATCATGCCAATAGTCTTCCTGTTTATTCTCTTCCATTCTTCATCAGATTTATCTGCTGGTTTAGTACCATCACCCTTAATGGGATCATATAGGTCTTTGCAAAATAGCAAGTCTTCCATTCGGGATTTCCATATTGAGTAATTGGTAGAATCCAATTTAATCATAGTACCAGCAACATCGCCTTCTCCCATTTTAAGAGCACAAACCAGAGCCCCAACCAAGGAGTGCTCTGATACCAGTTGTTGGGAAAAGATAACAAAATATTAACAACAAGCAGAAGCAAAACTGGATCATTTTTTCCCTTGTGCAATTAACAATAGGTTCTAAAAATTTCTCAGGCAACAAATAATAATTTTAGGCAAATAATAGGATGTGCAGACCAGAAAAATAAAATCAATAGGCACCAGATTTTTAACGTGGGAAAACCCCCAATGTGAGGGAAAAACCCACGGGACCTAGTCCAGTAAAAAATCCTCTACTAATAAAATTAATGGGTACACCACAAGTCCTCTTGGAATCACCAGGGATCAACAGAAAATTAATCTTCACCAATAAGGTGGATAACAACACAATAAACCCACCAATGGGTATCTAGCCAGACAACAGAGAGAACCAAAAATAGAGAGATATTAAAACAAAAATATAGCTTACACTACTAAGATCAACATATCAAAAACATCTAATAGAAGAGCACACATTTTCTCCCTTTATTTCCTTCTCCGCTGCCGCATGCTGTTCTCGTCTTCCGCTTTCTTCAAATTCTCTCTCTCTCGGCGTTTTTCTTTTTCACCAAAAAGGCACACACTCACCAATCTCAAATAAATGGGCCCTTTTGTTTTCTTTTTTTAAAAAAAAAATTAAAGTCAAGGTGGGCCCACTTTTAGTGACCCACCTGACAAAGGTTAAGATCCATACCTTGTTGAATTTGTCTAGTATTTATAAGAAAGTGTTGCTTAAGGGTTAAACAAGATAGGAGGGAAATCACCTTTGAAATCAACATTTTGGTTATAAAAGAATACTTGTGATAATGAAAAATCCTAGTGGTTACTAGATTAAGGATGTAGCCCCACATGATTTAAGGGTGAACTAATATAAATTTTGGTAAGTTACGCATTAGGATCATGCTTAAGACATTTGAATCACCCATCAAAAATTCGAGTCACACATCATGATTTAGTATCAGACACCTGAATCACGCATAAGAACTTCTAATTCTCTTAATTTTGATTTAATCTAATATGTTAGATTAGATTTTGATGTTATTTAGGTTTCCATGTGCTTGTATCTTTAATTTTAAAGATTCTTTATATTTTGCACATAATTTTTATTACATAATTCATACATTGATCAGTTCTTTTTTAGATAATATTAAACAAAAACACTTATCAATACATTTTTTTTCTCTTTTTTTTGAATAAGTAGATGTAATAAAAGGCGTAGAAAAAAGTAGTGTGGAATAAACCTTTCTCTATTCGACGCTTAATCTGTAAAACAATTTGAAGAATAGGCATATTGCGAAGATTGCACTACACCAGTGTTGATAAAGATATAAGTTATTTGAATTATTATGAACGATTGAAATATTTTTTTTTATAAAATGACTTTTCATTATTAAATTAGCATGTCTAATAAAATCTCATAATTCCATTAGATCCAATTAGCTTTCCTAATTCTCATTTGGGTACCACGGTAACTAACTAGAAGAGACAAAGGCCGCCCAATGAAGAACAAATTAAGTTCGAACTTGGAACTCTAACTCTACCTTCTTATTCATCATGTCATCTTACAAATATGTTTATTTACAATAATTTTTATAAATATTATTTTATTACATATTCCTAAAATGATCCAGTGCATGTTTGGTTTTAGTTAATTTTTAGAGATTATTTTTTAAAAAAATTCTTTATAAAACTTTGATTATAAACTATTATAAATACAGAATAAATTAATTTAAATACACATCTAATAGAATAAATAGATTTAATCTACAAACAAATTGCCATGTGGGACGCTTCTGTTCACTTGTGATCAAATTGGAGCCTTGTAAACATGAATAACGATATATACACACTCATTATCTTATTCATGTATAATTTTTATCATCTAATTATAATTGATCTCATTTTATAATATGTATATCTATATTTTGATTTTGTCACCTATGTTTGATGTAAGGTGATATACACTTAAAAAATGTGTGGCAAGCATTATTCTTGTGAACACCAACCAATCAATTCACTTCATTGATAAGATTTTTGGGCTAATAAATGAGAACATGTTTGGCACAATTTGTTGCCATCCATTCTATTAACATCGTTGGGTAACACTAATTATTTATAGAAAACATTTTAAATACTCTTAAAACATTGAGGAACATGATGCTTTAAAAATAATGACTATTGATTTATGAGAGAAGATTAACTTACACTAGTGTAAGTCTTTTTTGACTTACACTAGTGTAAGTCTTTTTTGACTTACACTTATTTTTAACTGTTAGATCCATTTTAATTTAATGGTTACTTTTAATGAAATAATCACAACCATTAGATGAAAGTAGATCTAACGGTTAAAAATGAATATAAGTTAAAAAAGACTTGCAATAGTGTAAGTCGATTTCCCCTCTTGATTTATATATTTTAATGATGAATGAGTCAGATTAAAAACTAATAATGTACCTAACAAGTTGACTTTATCAAAATTTTAGAATTAATAAAAAAAACAGAAACAATATAATCATTATCGCTGATCTGTGACTGAACATGTAGAAGTGAAAAGTCATGAAACTATTTTATCAGACTTATATCAAGACGAGAGAAGATTAGTTTGATTTGGATCTGAAATGTTACCAAGTTTACATTTAATTAATCGGAACCCATCAATGTTACAAAAAATTACAGCAAGTCATGTTCATGATTTGGATGATGAAGGTTTTGTCGAACTTGGTTGTGGGGAGCAATCCCTTGAGCAATAAAAGGGTGACATAACAACTTGGAGTCAGTCCACTCGGGGAGGGTTGTCTCTGCAAACACCGCGACACGAAATTCTTGAACTCCACGGACACCGTTGCGGGGGCCATTGGTGTCGGAGCCATACAAATGGCACACATCAAATTGGCCCAATCCCCTTGCCTCCCCACCACAAATGGGAACTACTTGCCCATGTAGAACTCCAAGATTCGAGTTAGATCTGCGAGGTGGTGCTTGTTGGAGATGTGTTTCCCTTCCAGAGAGCCGCCGTCCACGAACTCCAAAAGCACCTGGATGTCGTCGTTGTGGTCGTATATTTCCTGGCACTTCACCACGTTCTGGTCATCAACAACTTGGAGGATTTGGATCTCCCGGTGGATCTAGCGATACATGAAGTCCTCGTTATGGCCGTAGATGACCTTGATAGCGGTGGAGCCGCCGTCCAAAAACTCCAAGAGGATCTAAATTGAAAAGGACCAAGTAGAAAAAATAACAAATTTAGTTCAAATTTTAATTAACACAAAACCTACACTTAAACCAAAAAAAAAAAAACATATCCACAACCACAATGGGTAAATTCGTTGGAGTATCACTACACAAAAACATTTAAGGAACATAATAAACACGTCCTTATCTGTAAACCAGTGCATTACAGACGGATCATGAGAGGAAAAAAAATAAAAATAAATAAGGGATTCCATAACAACCTGTGAACCGTGCCTCAATGTGCTAGCTAAAATGAAAATTAATAAAAACAAGGGTACCTTGACAAATGACAATGGATCCGATAGGGGATAGCGAAGCACAGTTAATCCCAACAATACGTGAAAATTTAATTGGGGATCCACACAATTTGAAGCAAGGAACACAACAAATGTTACGGGGAAGAATTGCACTTGCTCACGAATTTCTTCTTTAATTGGAATCCAGCCATGTTAGACATGCTCTCAGCCCCATCGAACAATAGCTGAACCCCGAGTTAGACCAGCTCCAAACCCTGCAGCTGCAATAGTATGGCCTGACTTAACCTTGCCACTTCTAACTGCTTCATCTAAAGCCAAAGGAATGGAAGCTGCACTTGTGTTACCATAATTAGCCAAATTTGATATCACACGCTCTGAGGGGACTTCTAACCGTGTTGCAACTACATTAATAATTATCTGGTTTGCCTGCATTTATTAACAAGTAAGGCATTAAGTGTACGTAACCTTTTCTCTAACTCAGATTATTAAAATGTATACAATGAAATTCCCAAGATAATTCACAAATGTATTCTACTATAGACTATATATATTATAGATGATATATGAGTAAATTAGCAACTTAGTACATGAAATTGTTCTCAACTTACAATTTAGTTGTTCCTGATATTAATTATGTGTACAAGTTAGTCCATTTACAAAACTAGATTCAAGTTAGACTTTCTTAGGGACTAAAGTGAGACATAAAAAAGACTAAATTAATACGAGTTTTTCAAATTTAAGAACTAACTCGTATTCATAATTAAATTTAGAGAATAAACAGCAAAATTGAGAATAATTTCCAGGGATTAAATTGTTAATTAACTCGATTATAAATTAATCTTACCATTTAAACAACTTGATGGATACATCAAAGATGAGAATCTTGTGATTTGCTGGAGGTAAAGAATATTGTCTAGTTATGGTTTGCCTTCTTTTAATGTATATTTGACATTTCTCTTACAGGAAAACTGAAGTAAGAGTGAACTCCATACCTAATTGTTTAGTGAGGAAAAATACAAACAAAATAAATAGCAAAGGAGGCCTTTCTTCCTTGTAGCCTATTAGAATGTGACCCAAGTCACAAATGTTTAGCCAATGGAAGCAAAAGTATATGTCCATTTTGTGTGTCCATTTGAAGAATCATGGCAATTTAAATCCTTACACTAGTGATTCAACCAAAAGATCTCAAATATCCCAAGTTATCATCACAGATTTGATACAAGCAACAATGATGCTAAAAAAAAGTTATATGTTATGTACCGAAAAAAAAAGTTAGATGTTAGATGTCACTTATCAGATAACAAGTCTGGGTTTTCTTTTGTAGATCATTTCCCTATACCTGATGAAGAAGTAACCAATCAATGCTAGATGCAGAGAGACCAGCCTTTTCAAGGGCAGAGCAGTTGACCGTAGCACACAATGTACAACAAAGCGAAAGACTTCTTTACCATTCATTTGAATGCATGAATATGAGGATCGCCTGGGAGGAAAGTCAAATACAGAACCATTTGAATCCAATGCATTATCTGTCTCGTTTTCTTTGATGACAGCATTCAGATGCCTACATTAAGTGAGCTTAAGTTCTTAATTACATAGCTTATATAAAGAATAGAACAGATCTTAACTCAAGAATATGGGAAGTACATACCTTTGACCATCACCATCACTATGCAAATCAAAACCAAATAAACCATCTTCCTCACTGTTGCAGGCCTACAATGCAATCATAACATCAGAGCAATGCCATCAATGCATATTCCTTTGCTATATATGTTTTCTCCCTGTCAGAAGAAACCATCAGTTCTGTCATTCTTTTTTCCCTCCCATAGAAAATTCACGGTCATTCTTAGGCAAAAAATTTAAACCGTCCATCAAAAAAGTATGAGACGGTAGACTTCATCTCAGAACTTACATAATGTCTATTTACCATTTTAAACATTTGGTTCAAGGATTTGTGCAACAGTTTGCTTTCATAAAATTTTTTGGAAGTCTAAAATGTTGCCTTTGAAACTACTTTAAGACTATGAACTGAGAAGACAAATAAAACCAATATGCTAATAGACAAGAAACATGATCCAAATTGCTAATTAGAATTTGTTACTAATGTAAAAATCAAAGAAGATAAACAATTATCTGTACTAGTACATCACCAGCAGCTCCCCAAAAAGAATACACTTTCTTCTATCTGTCCAATCAACATATCGTGACAGAGCATCAGCCCCAATTACTAGAACAATATGAAATCCACCCCCTGCATTCACATGGATAAGGGCAACAATTTTCACTACATTAAGCAGTTATTAAGACCACCTTTCAAGAAAATAACCCATAAATACCCCTAATGTGACAAGAACAAAACTTGACTCCAACCTTTGGCACCAACCCTTGCCTCCAACCTCATTTAATCTTCCTCCATTTGTTACTTCCAATCTCATTTAATTGAGTTAATGGACACATGGAAGGAGATTAAATGAGATTGGAGGCAAAGGGTAGAACCAAATGTTGGAACTAAGTTTTGTTCACGTGATAAGTAGCTGATATTAAACCCAACATAAAGCCGCTACATGCAGCTGTGATGTCATAAGCCAATGGATTTCTTTTGCAGCCAAGGTGTTTTTGAATCTGAAAATCATACATACAATTAAAATTGTAGTCAATTAAAAAAAATAAAACAGAAGACAGTACTGGTGAGAAAAGAGTAGAAGACTAATTTAAATTAAGTCAAACCAAAGCATTCAGACAGCAGAACTTCGATTAAGTACGTAGAACAAAACGTGTCATCAAGATATTCAACTAATACTTTCACTTGCTGTATATGATAAAAATAATATAAATGCATGAACAATGCATTTAACAATGGTGTCATAACTCTTCAAAATGCATGCAAGAAAATGTACAAATTTATATAGGCACGTAAACTGAAGAGAAACAACCATTCAATAAAGAATAATTACAAGGTATAGATAACTGATAAATGGATATTTATAGTACTTAGAAATTTATGCATCTAATAAAGAATAACGACCCATATTAATCCCAAATTGCTCATTTTCTTGATCACTCAAGTGTAGATCATATTGTATGAGCTCATATATACTTAGGACGTCCCCTAAAAATTTCTCCTTGTGGCCATAAACTTGCACTCTTAATCTTGATACTTTAGGGATATTATATCTATTTAACTTTTCTTTCATATGGGAAAAATCTTTTCCAATAAAATCCTGAAAAAAATATGCTGCCAAAAGCAAGTAAACCGAACAAAACCTGTTAATGTGCATCAAAATGTTAAAGTACATATCTGAACAATAAAATCAAATAACTTAAAATAGACATAAAAAAATCAGCTCAACCATACAACTCGATTTTAATCTTTAAGAAAAATGATAATACAGGTTGCATCCTGAAAAGAATGATCAAAAGACTACCCTACAGAATCAATAATAAAAGGAGAGAAGCTAACAAAATCAATAATAAAAGGAGAGGAGCCAACATAATGAACAATAAAAGGAGAGGAGCCTGTGACAGGAAGAAAATAAAAAAAAAAAGAGGGAAAGTTTTTCTCGTTTCCGAGTTCATCAAAGCAAGTTTTCTATCTGTATGTTAATAAAATCAATACCTCATTCTTGAAAGAGAAACATTTTATAGTAGTGAAGGAAGAAAAGAAATAAGGAAGGTTTTTCATCCTTCTACCTTAGTTGAAGATTGAGCGAGAGAAAAATGTTTCTGCAGAGCTCCAATTTTATGATACGACATTTTTGCTTTAGAAGAACAGAGACGTTTTGCCTTTTATAGAGTAACGTAACTTATGTTTTTTTTTTAATTCCCAATCATTTATCTATCTCATGTCATCATGTCTTACCTCATCCTTTTGTTTGTGCTGTTCATATATTTTTAAGGATAATTCTAAAGCACTTTCACGTGCTTATTCACTTATATATATATATATATATATATATATATATATATAAATCTTTATCTTCGTAGTAATTACCCTTAGATTAGTTTTCTGCATATATTTTTTTAAATTTTTCAACGTCACTCCATTGCTCCCCCTTTTTTTACCTTCATTAATTGTTTGCATATTCTCATATCTTTTCTAATCATCTCTCGTCATCTTTGCATTACAGATTCATTATATATATATATATATATATAGAGGAAGGATCGGTTTACACCAGTGTAAGTCTTTTTTGACTTACATTCATTTTCAACCGTTAGATCCACTTTCATTTAATGGTTGAGATGATTTCATTAAAAGTAACCATTAGATGAAAATAGATCTAACGGTTGAAAATAAGTGTAAGTAAAAAAAAAACTTTCACACTACAGTGTAAGTTGATCCGCCTCATATATATATATATATATACACTTTAAGTAGATATTTAAGGTAAAATAATACATTCTTCTAATAATTAGTCTATATAAAATATTTATTTTCTTAGTTAATACTTTATTTTAAAATATTTTACTTAGATATTTTTTTTATGTACTCATTATTTTTATTATTATTTTTAGAGATGTTACATTATTCAAACCAGCTTTCATGTTCAATTGAAAATGTCTGGGAAAATACACGTTGCGTGGTGTTTAACATGATTTTGTCCTGCAACCTTGGTTGAGTTAGGAAATTTCATTGCAAACATTGAATGATCAAACTACCCATTTCACCATTATAAGCTTGCTTTCACTCTTGCATCACTACTAGAAATTTTCGATTTAGAGACAAAATTTAAAGATGGAAAAAATTCTGTCTCTATTAGAGACAGAAACAGAGACAAAATTGACAAATTAGAGAGAAAAAAATAAAATTTAAAATTTAGAGACGAAAATGATCCGTCTCAGAATTTTTCGTCTCTAATTCCGTCTCTATTTGGTCAAATTTAAAATCAAATATACTTAGAGATAAAATTTAGAAACAGAATTTATCCGTATCAGATTTTTCCGTCTCTAATTCTGTCTCTATTCGGTCAATGTAATATTTTAAAAAGTCAAATATGTGTAGAGACGGAATTTAGAGATAGAATTTATCCGTCTCTAAATTTTCTGTCTCTAATTCCGTCTCTATTTAATCAAATAATTATTTTAAAAAATTAAAATATATTAGAGACGGAACGATGTTTCCGTCTCTAATATTTTTATCAAAATCCATAATTCTAACTCAGATCTCTCATCTCTCATTTCTACCTAAATCTCTGTCTCAATCTCTCAGTCCACAGACCCCTCCATCTCCATCTCCATCTCTCATCTCCATCTCTCAACAACAACAACGTGCAATGGCTTCGAAGCAGAGAGTTTCTAGGGTTAGCAGAAACTTGTGTTGATGCCCATGGCTCTGTTCGTTTGCGTCATCAACAACGAAGCTGCAGCACCGGTCTTCCATTTTTTTCGGTGACATAGCTGTTGCGAGTCACGGTGTTCTATTCGGAATCGGTCTTCCATTCGCGCGCCATCGCTGCTGGTCCATGGTCCACCAGAGCTCACCACGATGAAAATAATGAGCGACTCGAACGCTGCTGCTGTGATATGGAAAGAAATTGAGGTTTCAGAGAGGTAATATTTCTTTGGTCTTTGTCTTTAGTATTTTGGTTTTTGAAATTCGACGAGTTAGGAATTGAAGGATTCAATTTGAAAGCAAGTTTATTAGGATTAGGATTAGGATTAGGATATGATGAAAAGTTCTATTTACGATGTGAGTGATGATTCATCTATGTATTGCCCCTTGCAGCTATCTTGGTTGCTCCATGTGCGAAGAAGCAACATCATTAGCATCATTAGCTAATGCTACAGGCATTGCGACTCAAGATATGCTGGAATCAGCTGCTGTGGTGTTGGTTCAGTCATTCAAGCAACTTGGCAAGTAACTTGTTCTTTCACATTAATTAATATTTAATATTTAATTTTAAAATATAATCAATCACGAAAGAATGTTTTGCCTGTTGCAGGACACCAGAAATTCTGAATCAACTCAGACTATATTTCATTTCAGTAAAAGCTATTCCTGCTCAAGTTATTCTTATTGGGTATGCTTACCTTCACTCTCATCTAATTGCATCTGGTTATCTTCATTTCTTTAACATCTTCTAATTAATAACAATTTAACAGGCTCATATGATATGACTCTGGGATTTGTATCCTTGCTATAGTGTTTGACAAGGGTAATTCTCTTTTTATATTATCCATATAACTATGTCTGTGAACATAGCATTGGAAAGTCATAATATATGCGGAGATGGAGAATGTTCATATACAAAAGTCATTTTATAGTTTCTTTTTTTCTCTTTGCTCATTTTTTGCATGCTGGTACAGTTTGATGTGTTCATATATCTCTTTGCATGCATTATATTACACTTACCTGAGAATATGAGTTACATTTCTTGATATGTTTAGGAAGTATTTGCACTTCTGATGAGTAAATATTAATGACTCCCAAACCACGTTTGTGATGTGCTAATTGTAGTTTTTGTTTGGGCCTTGGGTCTGTAAGTTGTTGTGATAGTGATAAATCAATTTGGGAACTAGGGATGAGATTGATGCAAAGTTTGCTGGATGAGTGCCTATCATTGGTCCTCTTGATGAATTAGACAAATAAATGATGCTGGCTGGTCTTGATTTGAACAAGAAACATGAAGCTTTGATTGTCCTCTATTTAAAAAGAGCACATTTAGGGACTTTCTCATTTTTTGAGGGGAGGGTAATGATTAGCAAAGAAAGAAAGGACTTTCAATTTCATTGGAATTTCAATAAATCTTGAAAAATATATACCATTCTCTTGTAGTTTTAAAATTAACTAAAATTTAATTGTTGGATATATTCCTTTCAATTTTATGGTACTCCACAGTCATACTACTTTGAAAAGTATTCATTATACTAATACGTTCAAATAATTTTACGAATGCATGCCTTTTTGGTAATTTAATTTGAAAAAGTATTATTGACAATTCCCATATATAAAAATAATTCCTATTAAGATTGTCTTAAGCCAATAATTAAAATATATAAGAATATCTTAATTGAAATTCACAAGGCACTATGATATCCTTTACTAAAAAGAACAGACTAGAAGCATGTTATTCTTCTATGAACTACGTTAATGAAATGGAAGATTTTTGTTGGACTCAACTTTGATATGAAATTTTGAAAAGCTTCAATTAGAATTGTTTATGTTTACTTTGTTACAATTATTTCTTTTTGTTAATTACGTTACTTTCAGGAAAAAAACATAGAGTTGCAAGTTGACGCAATGGATCAGATATCTAATCTACCAAGTACCAACAACCATACTTCATGATATTCTGTGAAGGCTTCCCAACAAAGATGCTGCAAGGATCGGTATCTTGTCCAAGGCAAGGAAAGAGCCATGGTCCACGTTTCCCATCCTGGTTTTTGATGAATCAAGACATAAAGGTTTGTTGTTTTGTGAATACCAAGAAAATGTTTGTTGTTTCGTGAATACCAAGAAAATGCCAAGCCACTAGAACATTTTGCTAGGTAAACATAAAAGTTCCTTGTTTCTGTTTAGGTCTAAGTTGTAATAAATTTGGGATATCCTCTTGATTGTTTCTGTACGAGTCAAGACAAATGTGATAGATTGGAACCTACAGAGTCAGTTTATTGGTTTTCATTAAAAGTTTGAAAACACTAGATACTGGGCAATGTGCGTTTTTCATTTTTCTTACTAACCTATATTTATTCACAGATCTCTTGATTGTAGAGCTGCTGTAGCAGATCAACGTTTGAGTAGCTGAGGTAATAGGCATAACTCTATCCATTTATTGCCTTCGTTATGCATCATTTTTTACCTGCAGAATGCTTAATTCCATAGCATAAAACCATTATGTAGCTTATGTTCATTTCATCTTTTCAAGCTAATTCTTGTTAATCCATTACAATTCTTGGCTTGTTGGAATGCCTCTGATTTGTAGTATTGTGTGCAAACAGTTTTTAACTGTGTTGTAATATCTGATGTGTCTCCTGCTAAGTAATTTATGAGTTTTAGCTAGAACCAAGATGAAATTGCTTAATCAAATACACCATTAATTATTTGATGTGTTTCTATCTGGCTTAATTGTGTATGTATTATAATAAAAATATGTATATCATTGCAAATGTACAGATGTAAGTAATTATTAGACATGTACTAAGATTATCACTCCTGTTTTATATGCAGTTATTGGTCATGTATCTGTTGTTCCTAGCTCTTATTGAAGATTATCATCAAGTACAATAAATCTTTGCATTTTCAGAGCTGGTTTTATCGTTGAAAAATCCTGTAAAATCTGGCTAAGTGAGAGGTGCTGAACGATTGCAACCACCAACTCTTTCACCTTTGCTTTTAAGAGCTATAATCATGAGTGTGTTTTTCAAGTGGGAGAATCTCAATCCTAGCTCTGCTTCAAAACTTTAATTTCACTTAACAATAACAATGATTACTTCATTTCATCCTCATTATAAAATTAATGTTACCTAATTGTAATTTTTCTAAAAAAATTGATAAATTAATGTTCGAGTTCAACTGTTTTGTCTAATTTTTTTCTTCTATTTCTTCTTTGTCTACTTAATCAATTAAGGTGCTTATTAGCTACAAATCTCTTTCCTCATTTTCCTTTGTATCATGCCAGATATATGATTCTCAAGAGTCTGAATTGAAGCTAAATGACATTTTTGAGTTTGTGGGTATCCTTACATCTGATCTAGAGCTTCAAGAGGAAAATGAAGATAATGATTTCTTGTGAACATATATATATTTGATATAACTATGCCACTAGGGTATAATGATGGTTGAAAACCAACACTATGTGAGATTGTTTTAACAAAAGGAAGAAAGAGAAGTTACATAATTTTTCCATATGTTACTTTATGACTTATTTTTCCATCTGTTATTGAATAAATGGTTCTAAAACCATATGTCAAAATATATCAACAATTGTTTACTACTTTCTAGTGTAGTTCTAATACAGGTCATTTCTAATGCTTTACGTGGGCAGGAATCAGAGAATTTTCAAGAAGTCATAAGAGTGCTTGATATCATATAGAGGCAATATCTTTGTTAAGCAGTTCGTAAACTATTATTTCTTTTTGTTCCTCTATTTTTGTTTAACTTTGAGTTGTATTACTTGTAATTGTATAAGTTAGAGAGAAGTTTACTTGCAAAATGTAATAACAATTAATGGTATGCATAAAATATTGTATCTACTTCATATACTTTTAACTATTTTAATATATTTTATAGTTACTTGGATAATTATAATGATTGATGATTCATTGTAATTTTTGATAAATTTTGATTTTGGATAATTATATGCATAGGAAAATATAATTTTTTTAAATAAAATGAAGGCGTCTAGTTGTGGCAAATCACAACTAGATGCTTATTTTTTTCATATTTTTTTAAAAATTAGAGACGGAAAAATTCGTCTCTAATTTTAGAGACGGAAAAATTCGTCTCTAATTTTAGAGACGGAAAAATTCGTCTCTAATTTTAGAGACGGAAAAATTCATCTCTAATTTTAGAGACGGAACAATGTCGTCTCTAATTTAATGATTATTATATTTTAAAGACAATATTCGTTTTTAATTAGAGGCAGAATTTTTTTAGTTAGAGACGGATATTTTTCGTCTCTAAATTAGAGACGGAACTCATTTTCCATCTCTAAATATTTAGAGACGCCAATTTTAGAGACGGAACACTTTTCGTCTCTAATTCCATCTCTAAATATTTAGAGACGGAAATTTATACATTTAGAGACAGAATCTGTTCCGTCTCTAAATCCGAAAATTCTAGTAGTGCATGTTCGTGTTGAATTCAACTATACAATGTAGTTCAAAACTCCATTATAGTTCAAAAACCAGAAACTCCACTCTTTGAACTTATTGAACTATGTAAAGTAGTATAAATTTAACCTTGTGCATGTGCATAAAATTTTCTATAAGAAATCAATATGCACGGTTTGATCATTTTAATAAGTTGAGTTACTGAATCTTGAATCATAAGTTTTTTTTTTCTTTCAATAAACCTATAATTGGAGGAAGTTGTGTGTATTTTAATTATTTTATTATCAAATTCTATCTTCGTTTAAAGTAAGAGTTACTCTTATGTTACTTTAAGTGAAAATAAGACAGTAAAATGAAATAGGTGTAATATGAACAATGAAAAATGAAACTCTTATCATTTTAATAATTATACATTCAAAATTGATTTTAACTAATATTATTCAAACAACATTAGTTCTGTAAAAATTGCTTTTTGCATAAAAGTAACTAAATATAAATCACATTCATGTAAATTAACTTTTAACTAAAATTAAATTTACAAAATCAAATTAATCCAAAATCAAGTTGTTAAATTCTAAACTAAATACACACTAAGAGAGTCTCCAGTTTTAGGATTTGGTTTCACAATATATTCTTACATACATCAGTTTCAAGAGGAGACTTCAATTATGCACCTAAAGTAGTTTTGGTGCATCATTGCACCTTCAAAGTGACCTATAATAATAGGTTAATGTGGGTTTCTTAATTATTACATTTAAGTCCAAAATTTGTGTCATATTCCATTTTGGTCACACTTATTGTTATTATTGCAAGTTAGTCCCTCTTTAACCCAAACACCCCCACCACCAACCAGGCCGACCATTATTGAACCCTACCACTAATCAACAGGTGTCATCCCCCACTGCAAACCCCAAAATCGTCCCCCACCATCTTCATCTCATGATGATGATGATGATGATGATGATAATGGTCTACTGAGAAATCCACCGAGCTCTTCCTTACCGGAAACCATGAAATCGAAGGGCATTGTTAGCCCTTCCAAATCCCAATACTTGTCGGGAACAGCTCCTTCGTTGCCACCACGATGTCGTTCCCGCATTCCACCTTAAGGATACCAAAATCGAAGGTGAACACGTCGCCAGCTAGTGCGGACTAAAGGATGCAAATCCAAGTGCAGGTTGTCTCAAGTAAGAAATTTCTCGGGAGTCCGAGGTCAATACACAGGGAATTGATGAAGAAAAATTCTTTGAGGTAAAGGAAGACTTTGTCACAATAATAAAGATAATAAAACTTATTTATAATTAAATTAAAGAACTTGTTTGAGCTAAGAGATCCACTTTTGGTAATAAATTAAGGACAAGATTAATTTTTTTTATAACTCAATTGAAATTCATGCATAACAGAGGTTCCAATCGGAGAATAAAACATTCAAAGTCCATTTAGAATTATATACGTAGTTATATTATGGTTCTTTTAATTATTTACCAACACCTACACTTGTAAATGGGTTCAAGCATTCATTGTTCCAAACCACTTGTTTTCAATGAATCAAGAACTCCACTTTACAAGGAGGGATTTTAAATTGATTGGAAACAAAATACAACACGTATAATGCTTACTTGATAATATATCATTTAAGCACAATAAAGAAATTAATCTAACCTTATTTTATTACCAAAAGCTTCACTCTTTCACTTAAACAAGATGAAAATTTATTACCCATGAGTAAGAAGAAAGAAAGAGAGAAGAAGAAGAAGATGATCATAACTTCTATTTACAACAAAAGAAAATTACAACAAGTAAATAACATAATAATATGAACTTAATCTAAAACCAAGATTCTCCAAATGATCTGCCTATGGTCCCTTTTATAGAGGATTAAGGATACAAAATGACAAGGGAATTGATTAATAAGTGAGTGGGTGGATGAGTAGAAAATGCCAAAGAACTTTTGTGAGTGAAAAATTATTAAAATTTCTTGTCTCCAAAATCATTTAGTGATGAACTCATGGATAACGTCAGAACAAAGCAAAGTAGTCTTCATAAAAGTTCTAGGAAATTGTTTCAGCTTTCCAATGCCACTAGAATTATCCAAAAATTCGTCCTACAGCCTAAGATATGACTCAATTATTGTAGACTACTCAGGCCTAATTTCAGCACATCTGTTTTGACTTCCAGACCCAATATGACCTCCAAGCTGTCCGAATGAGCTCTTATGTTCTTTATGAAAGTTATAGATATGAGTCTTAAATTTCATATGCCAAATTTTTAGCCCATTTCAGTTCCTTCGACTCGAATTATGCAATGATTACTGCACACTATTCGGGTTCCAGTCACAAAACTCGTGTTCTGACTTTCAAGCCCAATTAGCTCCACTAGATGTCCGATTTTTCCCTAGTGCTCTTCATGAAAGTTGTAGAGCTCTCTCTTATCTTTCTTACAAGGTAAGATACATAATTATATGATATCAAGAACTCAAGATATGACTGAAATACAAAAATAATGTAAGACTAAAATAATGTTGAAAAAATCAAGTCCAATTTGAGTCCAAACTTACAAAACATAACCAAGCTTAATCAATTAAGTACATGGAGAGTGTAAATGACTAAAAATGAGAGTTTATTAATGTATAAAATATGTGATTGTCAAATTCTCCCACACTTAACTTTTTGCACTCTTGGGCAAAACACATAAGACCAAAGCTAAGAAACAAAGAAAAACGACACAGACCCAAAATCTAAAAACTCTAAAAAACTTGATGAATCAAGAAGAGCAATCAGAAATTCAAGGGATCAAAGTATTAATGATGTAACATTTCTTCACATCTCAAACCAACAAGCAAGGAAACTTCAGTGGAAAAGAATGAATTAAGAATGATAGATCCTCACAGAATTCACTCTCAATCCCTCAAGTGTTTAAAAGGTAAGTATTTCACTTTATTCAACCCATGAAAAATTGCACTACTATAAGCTTGCTTATCTTCAACTTCTCCATTACTCAAAACACATGCATACAAAAATCAAAAAGACTTTATTCAATGTTGTAATGGGGTCATGGTAAAGGAGATGAAATAATATGGATATGAGAAGATAAATACCAAAGAGAATAGAAGAGCATTATAGTACAGTTAGAGTGAAAAAGATGTTTGAGAACATTCATCATAAAGGACAATGACCAATATTTGACTAATGTTTTGTTGAAGATCAATCCCAAATTAGTGAATTGAATTCATTGTTAAGTCTGAACCTTCTCCTTTTCTTCCTGTTGTTTCCAAGAATCCACCTTTATTCTAAGTATGGATATGTCACATGGTGTATCAAGGGACTCTGATAATCCTTTGATTGCAGTGATGGTCAGCTCTTTTTTTTTTTAGATCATTTTGCACACACACCTCCACACTTGTTCAAGAACAATACCAATGCTCTTTTATTCCCTAAGGTTAGGTAAAAACATGTTTTTTTTTAGAGGCATGTAATGAACTAAAAACAAAGAATGATCAAATAAACTCAAAGAGGTTACACAAGGGAAAATATACAAGGATGACTATTTGGTCAAAGTAGCTATTTCAAATGCCTCAATCATATTTATGTATGCATGTGAAAATGTAGCCTAAAAAAGAATCAAAGCAAGTTTTAGAGTAACAATTCCATGAGTGAAAATCAATTACACAAGAAAGAAGAGAATGATACAGATATTCAATCAATTCATCAATAGACTCAAAATCTCACAAGGCAAATTTCTATCATTCTCAATCTACCATATCAATATTCATATCCATGCTTGTGATTTTTAAGAAAGAAGACAATTTATGCTAAGATCCAAGAATCCATTTGCTACTTCTACACAAAATAATTATTTCCTCAACTAAGATGCATCTCAAGAGTAAACTTACCTCCAAGGCAAAATTTACTCCTTACTCTGCCATCCTTAATTGGTTTTACTATGAATATATTTCTGACAGTCATATCACTAAACATACTTCTCAATTTAGATGCGTCTCAGGAGTAAAATTATTCATTACTCTGCCATCATTCATTGGTTTAGTAAGTCCATGCCAATCATATCATACTTCTAAAAATTTTTTTTTTTCTACTATCCTTTACTATCTTTCCCCCCAACCAGATCACAACATTGTCCTCAATGTTAAAATATAGATGAGTAAAGGATAAAAGATATTACTTGTTGGAGAAATCTGACACAAAGTACAGTAAATAAAATCAAAAGTAAAGAAAAATTATAAACGAAGTGTCAAATTAAACTTTCTTTTCAAGTTGCTTCCATCACTGCTTCCTGCTGACCAATCTATCTGAGCTATTGCTGGGTCAGGTTTATAAAAAAAAGCTTCTAATTTATCAATCAACTCATCAATAGTAGAAGCAGAGATAAGAAGTTATCTTGCCAAAGGTGTAATAAATTTCCGTTCCACAGCTTTGTCAAGAAAAAGTAACAAAATATCAAAAAAACTATTTACATTCAACAAACCTATGGGTTTATGGTGGGTGTTTAGTTAGGCCTAAGAGACAATTTGAAAAATTTCTTCCAAAGTACCAAAATCACCTGATAAGGCAATGAATGCATCAGAATTGTCAAGCATTATCTTCATTCATTCATGCACAGATGTTACCTTAAGTTCCTCCCCAATTGTCTTTCCAGTGATATTCTGTTGAGTGAAAGGTCCACAAATGACACCTAAAATCTGACTGCCTCCCATATATGCAGCAAGTGATACAACCCTCATTAACCCACGATAACCTCTCCCATATACAAGATGAATATTTCTCGCAGCAAGTAATCGACCAAGAGTGGTAGCTGCATTTATAAACTCTAAACCTTTCACATACTTAGACCCACAAAATACACATATATTTTAAATTGACGAATAGAAACACCTTCCATTTCTATATTCATATTTCCCTTTGAATTATTCTGAGTTGGAGGAAAGTGTAGAAAATAGAGTGTTTAAATAGGAAAAAGAATGGAAAAAGTAATAATAGCACCTATAAGGGTAAGTTAGTTGTTGTCAGAAAAGTTTGAAATTAAGAAATACAGAATTTTTTTTTGTTTAGTTTAGTTTAGGTTTTTTTTTTTACTTCTAGAAAATCATCAGGGTAAAGAGATCTAGAAACCCCTGAAGGACCCTGCTCAAAGGATCGTTTGTCCTAAACCAAAACACAACAAAATTATACAAAGTTAAAAGAAATATAATAACAAATAATGACATACCTTTATGTATAATTTTCATAGTGTATCTTTATACTGTGCGTCATGAGTGCAGTAATACCAAGACGGCTCAGCCAATCTTGATATTCTTCTCCCTCCTGCTTGTGGAATATATTGGATTGAGCTACGATGCAACTAATTAAAGTGCATAAATCTGATAGCTATCACCTAAGGACCACAGCTAGTGAGAGGTCACTAGAGAGCCCATGGCATTAAATCACAGGATCCAACTCAGTTGTATAGTCACGCAAGTATGCCAACATAGGGCGCTTCTATATACCAATCTCAGCTTGCTTAGAAGGTAAACTTTGGGGCACTAAGAACGACTTTCTACAGAGCATGGCACATAAAGCTTATTTATATACCGACGTGTAAAGGTCTCCTCTTGAGTATAGGAAAAGACAAACATCCATTTGAGGCTCCTAATCTAATTAAATACCAAGTTAAACTAAAGTTTTGCCCTCTTTTTCTCATTTTTGTCTCTTTTAACCTTTTTTTTTTATTTTTTTAATTCTTTTTTATTCTTTTTTTTAGGAAAACATGAAGAAAAAGAAGATAATATGTACAAATTATTATGGATATGACTCACATCTGCCTCTGGTTTCACGTCCAGTAACGGCTTAAATGCTTTCTATGAGTTGATGATAAGCTTCCTATCCAATTTTCTTATAAATTGGCAAACATGGTCTTTTAGAGTCAGATTCCCAAGATTGTAGCGTTTTTCTTCATCCTTGAAGAGATTCCACAAATTAAGAAGTTCACGATTCACAAATCCATAAGAATGCGTCTCTAGAGTCAATAAGATATCATCTAATGACTCCTTACTCAGTCCATTCTTAATGAAAAATATTTTATCTTCTCTGTGTGCGGAAACCATCCCCAAAGAATGACATCGCTTGTTACAATTCCATCGTGCACATTTGTGATAGACTTATAACCTTTTTACTCTTCTCCTTTTAGAATACGAACTTCTTCCAAGACCTGGCATGTATGAGTCAAATGAAATTGAAGATTTACCTGCTAGTCGGACCTTTGCTTCAATTATCCAGCGTACATCTTATGGTATATCATTGTGCATTAACAGTCTCAATCTTTCACATCTAACTTTGTAGTTTTTTGTCAGAGCATTTTAAGGGAGGGAAGGAAAATGTTTTCTTAGGTTTGAAAGAATGACATCCATTTTAAAGGAGAAGGAATCAATTATTTTGGGAAACTGAAAAATAAACCAACTTGAGAGTCATGGGGTACCGTTATCTGCCATTTAACAGGGAACACAAAGAACTTAGCAGCTTGATTTTCTAGAAATGATTTGAGTCTTTGTCCATTGACTTTAAACACATTACCATTCCCAGGATTCTCAATGTCTATAACCCCATGAGGATACACATGTTTGACAACAAAATGACTACTCCATCTAGATCTCAATTTTCCAAAAAATAGGTGCAGACGAGAATTATAAAGCAGAACTTTTTGACTAATTTCAAAAGATTTTCTCAAAATTGTCTTGTCATGAAAAGTTTTTATTCTAACTTTATAAATCTTTGAGTTTTCATATGCATCATTTCTCAATTCCTTAAGTTCATTTAATTGCAATTTGCGTATCTTGTAAGCATCATCAAGGTTTAGATTGAAAGCTTTAATGACCCAAAATGCTTTATGTTCCCATTCTACAGGCAAGTGACAAGGTTTTTCATAGACTAACTGATATGGTGACATGTCGAAAGATGTTTTGAAAGCAGTACGGTAAGCCCAAAGTGCATTGTTTAGTCTTAAAGACCAATCTTTACGATTTGGGTTAACCATTTTTTTTCAAAATTTGTTTAATTTTCCTATTTGCCAATTCAACTTATCCATTTATCTGAGGGTGATAAGGGGTGGTAATTTTGTGTATAATACCATATTTCTTCATTAAAGATTCAAATGGTTTATTGCAAAAATGTGTTCCCTCATCACTGATGATAGCTCGAGGGATTCCAAATCGACACAAGATATTTTCTTTTAAAAATTTGAGAACAATTTTATGATCATTGTGTTGGCATGAAATCGCCTCAATCCATTTTGAGATATAATCAACTACAACCAAAATATACACAAATCCAAATAAGGATAGAAATGGATCCATGAAATCAATTCCCCAACCATAAAAAATTTGAATGAAAAGCTGGGGTTCAGAGGCATCATGTTTCTTTTTGAAATGGAGCCCAATTTTTGATAGTTTTCACAACTTTTGTAAAAAGTATAACAGTCCTTAAATAAAGTGGGCCAATAAAATTTGCACAGCAAGATTTTTGCAGCTATTTTCTTTGAAGAAAAGTGACCTCCATATGCTTCTGAGTGACAAAATTGAATGAAACTACCTACCTTACTGTCAGGCACACATCTCCGAAAGATTTGGTCAGGACAATATTTGAACAAGTATGGGTCATCCCAATAAAAAAATTTTCACCTCTGTCAAAAATTTCATCCTATCTTGGTGCATCCATTGAGGCGACATCTTTCATGTTACAAGAAAGTTGACTATGTTAGCAAACCAAGGCATGGAAATGACAGAAAATAAAAATTTATCTGGAAAAGAATCAATGATGGGTGTGCTATCAAAAGGTGAGCCTGTTATAAGTTTGGACAAATGATCTGCGATAACATTTTCGGCTCCTTTCTTATCTTTTATTATGATGTTGAATTCTTGAAGCAACAAGATCCACCATATCAATCTTAGTTTGACATCCTGCTTAGACATCAAATATCTAACAACAGCATGATCGGTGAAAATCACAATAAAAGAACTAATTAAATAAGATCAAAATTTGTTTAGTGTAAATATTACAACAAGTAGTTCTTTTTCAGTATTGGTGTAATTCATTTGTGCACTATTTAAAATTCTACTTGCGTAACAAATCACATAAGGCTTACCTTCCTTTCTTTGGCCTAAAACAGCGCCCACAACAAAATCACTAGCATTACACATCAAATCAAAAGGCAAAGACCAGTCAGGGGATTGCATGATAGGAGCAGATGTCAGAAGACCAATTAATTTTTCAAAAGATTTTTGACATTCTTGAGTCCAATCAAATGGTACATATTTCAACAAAAGATTACATAATGGTCTAAATATGGCACTAAAGTCCTTAATAAATCTTTTGTAAAATCCTGCATGTCCTAAAAAGGAACGAACTTCTCTGACTATTTTTGGGGAAGGCAAGTGGGCAATTAATTGACCTTTGGCCTTATCAATTTCAATTCTTTTAGAAGATATCACATGACCGAATACTATTCATGATGTAACCATGTAATGACATTTTTTTCAGTTTAGCACAAATCTTTTTTCTTCGCATCTTTTATGAACTTTTTCCAAATTATTAAGACAATTTTCAAAAGAATTTTCAAAAATTGTCAGATCATCGATGAAAACCTCTAAATAATGATCAATCATATCATTAAAATACTTAGCATGCATCTTTGGAATATTGCTAGAGCATTACAAAGGCCAAAAGGCATCCTTCTATATGCAAAAGTACCAAAAGGGCATGTAAAAATAATTTTTTCTTGATCCTCTAATACAATTAGTATTTGATTATAACCTGAATAACCATCAAGAAAACAATAGTATTGATGTCCTGCTACCTTTTCTAGAATTTAATCAAGAAATGGCAAGGAAAAATGATTTTTCCTAGTAGCAGCATTTAATTTTCTAAAATCAATACACATACGCTAACTGGATGAGACTCGCGTAGGTATTAATTCACCTTTATCATTTTCAACCACTGTTATTCCAGATTTCTTAGGCACAACTTCTGTAGGGCTTACCCACTGGCTATCAGAGATAGGATAGATAATTCCAACATCAAGCAATTTAAGGACTTCAGCTCTAACTACCTCTTTCATGTGTGGATTTAATCTTCTTTGAGGTTGTTGAGAAGTTTTAGCATTATCCTCTAAATGTATTCTATGTGTACAAATTAATGAATTAATATCTTTTATGTCCTTTAATGTCCATCCAATTGCATTTTTATGCTTTTTAAGTACTTCTGTTAACATATCTTCTTATTTTTCAGTAAGGGACGAGGAAATTACCATTGGAAAACTTTGCCCTTCTCCCAAAAATATGTACTTCAACCCAACAGGTAATTGTTTTAGTTCCAGTGTGAGTACTTTTTCATGGGTATTATCATTCATGGGTTTTAGCTCTTCAAATCTTGGCTTCCATCCCTTGTACTCAATTACCTGTGTACAATCAAGCAAAGAGCGTATTTCAGATATATCATTATTTATTTGCATGCCTGAATCAAATGAATTGACTAAACAAATTTCTAATGGGTTAGAAGAACTTCTTGTTTGAAGATGATGATCTACGATGGCTTCAATTCCTTCAACTTCCTCCTTTTCATCAAGGACTTCCTGTGGTTGCTTGCACATGTTAAAAACATTGAGCTCTAGTGTCATATTTTCAAATGTTAGCTTCACCACTCCATTTCTGCAATTTATCAAAACATTAGATGTTACTAAAAATGGACGGCCGAAAATAACAGGAATTAACTTGCAACTATTAACCATAAGTTCAGTATCCAAGACAATAAAATCTATAGGATATATGAATTTATCAACTTGTACTAATATATCTTTTACTATTTCTCTTAGAATTTTAATTAATCTATCAGCAAGTAGAAGAGTTACAGAAGTTAGTTTTAACTCACCTAAGTTGAGTTGCTGATAAACTGAATATGGAAGCAAATTGACACTAGCACCAAGATCAAGTAAAGCTTTTTCAATTTTATGTTCTCCAATAATGCATGAAACTGTAGGACAATCAGGATCTTTATATTTCAATGCATTATTATTCTGAAGAATGGAGCTTACATGTTCAGCCAAAAATGCTTTCTTTTTCACATTTAGTTTCCTTTTAACAGTGCACAAGTCCTTCAAATATTTGGCATAAGAAGGAATTTATTTGATAACATCTAACAGAGGAATATTGACTGTCACTTGTTTCAAAATTTCAAAAATTTCAGTGTTATGGTTCAATTTCCTTGAATTGTTTAATGCTTGAGGAAATGGGGGTGCAAGCGAGAGTTTAGTCTCCTTTTGGTTAACTTCATTTTCTTGGGGAATTGATTCATCATCTTTCTGACAAGGTTCAGGAATTTGTTTTTCAACAATCTTTCCACTCCTAAGAGTTATCACTGACTTGACTTGACCTATTTATTAGTTTTTTGAACTCCCTTCATTTAGACTATACAGACCCTTGGGATTTGGTTGAGGTTGAGAAGGAAATTTTCTTTTCTCATGAATGGTGAGTGCAGAAGAAAGTTTAGCAAGAGTTTCTTTTATGTCAATCATGATTTGATTATTTTGTTTATTAATGACTTCTTGCTTTTCTATGAATGCATGTAGTGTTTCTTCAAGATTTTTCCTATATGGTGGGACATAAGGTGCATATCCTTGAGAATTTTGAGAGTTCTGTTGTGCCTGATGAGGTGGTGGTTGCACGAATTGTGACTGATTATTATTTCTTCAGCTGAAATTCGGGTGATTTCTCTATCCCAGATTGTATGTATCTGAAAAAGAAGAAGTAAATGACTTTTTAAAATTATTCATTGCATTTACTTGCTCATATACAACTTCTTTAAAAGCAGGAATCTTAGGAAATTCATGTGTTGAGTGTCCTAAGTCATTACAAATGCCACAAATTTTTTTATTTTGCACATATTTGATTTCTTTTGCTTTTCCTAATTTCATTGCTTCAATTTTTCTAGCCAAACTGGTGAACCTAGCATTTAGATCTTTTTCTTGACTAAGGTGGTATTTTTCTTTATTAGCACTTGCAAGGTTAGATCTAATTGAATTTTTAGAAAAATTAGTACCATGCCAAGATTGAGAATTTTCACCCAATTGGTTTAAATAGTCTAAAGCTTCATCAGGTTCTTTATTAAGAAACTAACCATTGTACATTGTTTCCACAAATTGTTTAGTTTCAGGTGTTAAACCTTCATAAAAGAAGCTGATAGTGCGCCATTTTTCAAAACCATGATGTGGGCAAGAATTTAACAAATCTTTAAATCGTTTCCAACATTGAAAATATACTTCATTTGAATTTTGAGAAAAAATTTAGATTTGTCTTTTCATAACATTGGTTTTATGTGTTAGAAAAAATTTCTTTAAGAACTCACCTTGCATTTCTTGCCATGTGCTAATTGATCTTGGTTTCAAAGTATTAAGCCAAGTTTTTTTATTTATCTTTTAAAGAAAAAGGAAACAATTTAAGCTTAATAATCTCTTCAGTGCAATTTTGATCATTGAAACAATACATACTTCCTCAAATTCTTTTAGATGTAAATATAGACTTTTAGATTCTAAACCATGAAAATTAGGAAGTAAATAAATCATACTTGTCTTAAATCTAAAATTGTTGACATTGAGTGGAAAGATAAAACATGATGGACTAGAATTTCGAGGTGGTTGCAAATATTCACGCATGGTTCGTAACGGTTGATTTTCATGTTTATCATGTACATTTTTATTTTTAGCCACTTTGTCAATTGTGTGTAATTGTGATTCAAACAAATCAATATATAAAGTACCAGGATTAATTTTAACTAAACGACCAAAATTTAAAACACGATACCAATTAAGCATGAATAAATGACTTAAAAATAAAAAATAAAAAAAATAATGTACAAGTTAGTAAGTCAGAAAGTAAAATTAAATGACATAAATTAAAAAGTTAGATAACAAAATTAAATGACATAAATATAAAAGTTAGAAAGTTAGTAAGCATAAATAAATGACATAAATATAAAAGTTAGAAAGTTAGTATGTTAGCAAGCTTAAATAAATAAGACAAAAGCATAAATAAATGAGATAGTAAGTTAGTAAGTTAGAAAGCATAAATAAAAATCATAAATAAATGACATAAATAAAAAAAATTAGTTAATAATTTAGAAAGTTAGAGAGTTAGTAAAGAAACCGTAAGACTGGCAAATCGATCTTTTGCTCTGGTGAGGGAGAAGAGATAACAGATTTTATTAAAGAAAAAAAACCTCAATAAATTAAAACTTCAAATCAAGTCCTCAGAAACAACGCCAAAAACTTGATGCGGACTAAAGAATGCAAACCCAAGTGTAGGTTGTCTCAAGTAATAAATTTTTCAGGAGTCCGAGGTCGATCCATAGGGAATTGATGAAAAAAAATTCTTTGAGGTAAGGGAAGGCTTTGTCGCAAAATAAAGATAATAAAACTTGTGTACAATTAAATTAAAGAACTTGTTTGGGTTAGGAGATCCATTTTTGGTAATAAATTAAGGACGATATTATTTTTTTTATAACTCAATTGAAATACACGCACAACGGAGATTCTAATCGGAGAATAAAACATTCAAAGTCCATTTAGAATTATATACATAGTTATATTATGGTTCCTTTAAGTATTCACCAACACCTACACTTGTAAATGGGTTCAAGCATTCATTGTGCCAAACTACTTATCTACAATGAATCAAAAACTCCACTTTACAAAGAGGGTTTCCAAATTGATTGCAAATAAAATATAACACGTATAATGATCACTTGATAATATATCATTTAAGTACAAGAAAGAAATTAATATAACTTTATTTTATTACCAAAAGCTTCACTCTTTCACCCAAACAAGATAAAAATTAGTTACCTATGAGCAAGAAAAAAGAAAGAGAGAAGAAGAAGAAGATGATCACAACTTCTATTTACAACAAAAGAAAATTACAACAAGTAAATAACATAATATCATGAACTTAATCTAAAATCAAGATTCTCTAAATGATCTGCCTATGGTCCATTTTATAGAGGATTATGGATACAAAATGACAAGAGAATTGATTAATGAGTGAGTGGATGAGTGGGTGGATGAGTGAAAAATGCCAAAGAACTTTTGTGAGTGGAAAATTATTAAATTTTCTTGTCTCCAAAATCATTCAGTGATGAACCCATGGATAACGTCAGAATAAAGCAAAGTGGTCTTCATGAAAGTTCTAGGAAATTGTCTCAGCTTTTCAATACCACTAGAATCATCCAAAAATTTGTCATGCAACCCAAGATATGACCCAATTACTGCAGACTGCTCAGGCCCAGTTTCAGCACCTCTGTTTTGACTTCCAGACCCAATATGACTTCAAGCTATCCGAATGAGCTCTTATGTTCTTCATAAAAGTTACAGATATGGGACTTAAATTTCAGAAGCCCATTTCAGTTCCTTCAACTCGAATTATGCAATGATTACTGCACACTGTTCGAGTTCCAGTCACAAAACTTGTGTTCTAACTTCTAAGCCCAATTAGCTTTGCTAGATGTCTGATTTTTCCCTAGAGCTCTCATGAAAGTTGTAGAGCTCTCTCTTATCTTTCCTACAAGGTAAGATACACAATTATAAGACATATAGAACTCAAGATATGACTAAAATATAGAAACAATGTAAGATCAAAATAATACTGAAAAAATCAATTAAGTCCAATTTGAGTCCAAACTTACAAAACATAACAAACTTAATCAATTAAGTACATGGAAAGTGTAAATAACTAAAAATGAGAGTGTATTAATGTATAAAATATATGATTATCACCAGCGACATGCTTGGAGCACCAGTCGTCATCCCCGCCTCCGTAGCTGGACTTGTCGGCATTCACCACAGAGGATTTCGAAGTCCCTGAAGAAGCTTCTGGAAACTTCTCCAAGAGCTTGAGCAAGTCATCATTCTGAGTCAAATCGGCATTCAGATTAAGATCCAACATGGCAATTAATGAATCCTCAAGGTATGGAACTCTTTTTTTTCTTTTTTTTTGTTGTATGCTAAAATCGTCAACTAATTTTGCTATAGAAAATTTACATCCCTCACTGGGCTTCTCAACCAGTTGTTCTGATTTGAATTTAAAGGGTTGCAAGAATTTGGTTTGCTTCCCTAATACCCCAAAAAATTTGAATGAAAATGTGCATTTGGAGCCTTTATGCGATTGGAACTTCTGTATACCATGCATATTGTTCATTTAGAGAATCTCAAAGCATTATCAATATCATTTTGTAATTGCAAATAGACAAAATTCATCTTATCGAGCTTATCTCTCCCCTTGTGCCTGCCCCGATCTTTCTCAAGTGTCTCCCTACTAGGGAATTAAATTTAAGTTGTTGCGATCTCTAGTGATGAATTAATCCCTGAAGAGAGGAAGAAGCGAGGTAAGAGGGAAGAACTAACTTTATAATTTGCAAATTCTCATGATTACCTAATCAGCAGGTTTCCCATTTTTTTATCCTTGCCATTGGTTTTTCCGATTAATAAATCAATGCTTAAAAATTTGTGGTGCATCCATACACCACACAATTTTAGGAACATTTTAGACAAATTGTATAAGACCTCTTACATTGTGTGTGTCACAATACGTTAAAGATTATTATACATTTAAAAGTGATTTTAACTAATACCATTTGAACAACAATAATTCTGTAAAAATTACTTTTGTAGATAAAAATTTCCAAAGCATAAATCATGTTTTTGTAAATTCACTTTTAACCAAAATTAAGTTTATAAAATCAAATTCATTCAAATTCAAGTTTATAGAATCTAAACCAAACACATATCAAGACACTCTCCAATTTTAGGATTTAGTTTCACTAGGAGTGTAAATGAGTCGAGTCAAGCTGAGTATTTAAAGCTCAAGCTTGGCTTAAGAAAGAAAGAGACTACTAAAGCTTGCCATATTTATTTAAACAAACTAAATTTTAAACTTGAATTTGAATTGTTTAAAAGACATAAAGTTTGGGCTTGACTTGTTTAGTTTGCTTATAGTTTGATTTTTTTTTTTTTGCTTATATCAAATTTCACTTTGAAATATTTAAGGTTATTAATATAGTATTCAATAAATCTTTATGCAAGAAGATAGAGTAAAAAACTAAAAAAATAGAAATATAAAAGCCTTTTTTATTCATAATCCATTACATAAAAAATTCATAAACCTTCTTATAAAAGCTTTCAATTAGTAATAATAATAAATAAATTATTATAATCTATATTTTTTTCGTATTTAAAATTATAATTTTAATGTGATTTAATTTTACTATTTGTGAAGAATGAATAAATAATATATTTACAGACATACATAAGTTATTCACGAGCTTTTAATGTCAAATCTATAAAGTTTGAGTTTGTCTCATTTATATAATTGAGCCTAATTTTAAGCTTGACCTTATTAAACAAATAAGTTTGATCGAACATTTAACAAATCGAGTTCGAATAGTTTACGAATAACTCAACACATTTACACCCTTAGGTTTCATGTTATATTCCTGCATAGTTCGGTTTCAAGACCTCTTACATTGTGTGTGTCATTTAAGATTGTATTTAGCAAAAGATTAAAGGACAAAACTTAGTTAAAGTTCTTTAGGTGTTTGTAGTGTTGTTTTATTAAAAAATATATAATATTTGTCTTATTTTTTAGCCACCACCTTATCTTTTTTAAAGTTTTCATTGAAGAGTTATAAAAAAAAGTACACATGTTATATTTTTATTAAAGAACAACACCACAAGCACCTAAAGAATTTTACCTAAATTTTGTCCAAGATAAAAATGTGCATGCTTTTATTTAGTATTTGTTTAAGTAATTTAAATTTATTAGATTGATATTTTAAAATAATTTAATTTAATAATTTTAAAAAGTAAATTTATTTGTTAAAGTAAAAATTTGATAATAAATTACATAATTAACATAACAAGCACTTAATAATACTATAATAAAATGTCTCATACTCAAAGTATTTAGCAATTTTTCTTGCTTTTTTAAAGGGTATAATTTAAGTCAAATTTAGTTTTTCTTAAAGACTTCACATCCAATGATAACTAATCCAATGGATAATGAGAAGAAGTTGGAGGAGTCCCACAAATTGCCAAATAAGCACATCCCAACTGAATTTGGTGGCAACAGACTCAAGGACAGACTTCTCAACAGATTCAACCAATAGATTCAAGGCTAGGATTTGATGGAATAGGGACTATTTTTAGTTTTGTTTGTTCCCACTTAGTTTTATATAAGATTCAAGTTACTTTCATATATATGTATCTCATTCAATTCAATTTTACAAATACGAATACATTTTTCTTCTTCTCTGTTTTATCTTCCTCAAATATTCCAATTGTCAATTATGAAGTTTTTCATCATTTGCATTTCTTAAGATGGTATTAGAGAGCTAAGCTCTGATCCGTTGTTGCTATTCTGATGGTGAGAGGTGTGAGTAACCCGCCCAACAATGGCAGAAATCAAGTTGCAGATCCGGCTCTGAATCAAACGAGCCCATATTTTGTTCATCCTAGTGATGGACCTTCTTTAGTAACTGTAAACCCAGTTTTGAATAGGTCAAATTACCATGCATGAGCTCGATCGATGAGGCGAGCTCTTGGAGCAAAGAACAAATATGATTTCGTTGATGGCAGCATTCCCTTTCCAACAGATCAATTTGATCCAAGCTATAAAGCTTGGTGTCGTTGCAATATGATTATTCATTCTTGGCTTATGAATTCTATTGCTGAGCCGATTGGTCAAAGCATCGTGTTCCTAGAAAATGCAGTAGACATATAGAATGATCTCAAAGAAAGATTCTCGCAGGCAGATCTGATCTGGATCTCAGAACTGCAGCAAGAAATTTATGCCCTCAAACAAGATAATTCGACTGTGACTGAGTTCTATTCTGAATTAAAAATACTTTGGGAAGAATTGGAAACCTATATGCCTATGCCTGCTTGTAGTTGTCCTTTAAAGTGTAGTTGTGCTTCTATGAGGAAAGCTAGGGAGAATCATACACTGAATTATGTAATTCATTTTTTGACTGGATTGAATGAGAATTTCTCAGTTGTTAAGTCACAAATTCTATTAATGGATCCTCTGCCTAGCATGAATAGAATTTTTTCCATGGTTCTACAACATGAAAGGCAAGGGAATTTTGTTAGTCATGATGACAGCAAAGCCTTAGTAAATGTTGTGGAGTATAGGAAGTCACAAGGAAGAGGCAAAGGATTTATGTAAAATCCTGGATACAAGCCTGGGAATCAGGTATGCACATTTTGTGGGAGAACTGGTCACACAGTCGAAACATGTTACAGAAAACATGGGTTTCCTCCTCATTTGTAGAAAAATGAAAGCAGCTCTACTGTTAACATTGTCACTGGTGATGTTGAATCCAAGGAAACTACCTCAGAAAATAGTGATATGAGGTCAGGAACTCCTAATATCACACAAGATCAATATGAGAAATTGATGCTTCTGATTCAGAATTCTGGCATTACTCAACCATCAACTTCAGCTGTTAACCAGGTCAGCTCTTCAAAGGTCAATTCTGCTCAATTTAGTCATCCACCAATAGAGCATCACAGATCAGGTAAAGCCATCTTTTCTACATCTTATAATAGTTTTTCTGTTGGTTCTTGGATCATTGATTCAGGAGCCAGTGATCACATTTGTGGTAATATGAAATGCTTTGATTCCTATCATGAAATTACTCCAACAAACATAAAACTACCTAATGGCAATTCCTCACTTGCTAAATATACTGGAACTGTGATTTTTTCTTATGTTTTCAGGATTACAGATGTTTTATATGTACCAAACTTTTCTTTAAATCTGATTTCAGTCACAAAATTGTGTAGTGTCCTAAAATGTGTTGTGTCTTTTGATGATTCTAAATGTGTTATTCAGGACCAGAAATCACAAAAGATGATTGGTTTGGCTGAAAGTTTTGAAGGATTATACCACCTCACAGTAAATGCCAAGACTAGTAGTGTCTCACAAGTAATGACTGCTATAGAAGAAAGTCACTTGCCAGATGATGCCTTATGGCATTTTAGATTAGGTCACCTCTCTAATTCTAGGATGCAAATTTTAAACTCTAAATTTTCCTTTGTTAATGTGGATTCAAAAGCTATATGTGATGTTTGTCACTATGCAAAACATAAGAGAAAATCTTATACTACAAGTTTAAATAAAGCTGATTGATGTTTTGAGTTAATTCATTTTGATATTTGGGGTCCAATTTCAATTCATTTTGTACATGGACATACTTATTTCTTGACTGTTGTAGATGATCATAGTAGGTATACATGGATTATTTTGATGAAATCAAAATCAGAAGCAAGACAACATGTAAAGGATTTTATAACATTTGTTGAAAATCAAAGTGACCTTAAGGTTAAAGCTGTTAGGACAGATAATGGACTAGAGTTTATAATGCCTGAATACTATGCATCTAAAGGAATCATACATCAAAGGAGTTATGTTGAATCTCCACAACAAAATGGTAAAGTTGAAAGAAAGCATCAACATATGCTAAATGTTGGAAGAGGTCTTCTTTTTCAATCAAAATTACCCAAACAATTTTGGTCCTATGTTGTTCTTCATGCAACATTCATCATTAATCGGGTTCCCAGCTCAATTCTACAAAATAAGTCCCCATATTTCTTATTACATGGAAAACCACCTGATTTACATGAATTAAAAATCTTTGGTTCACTGTGCTATGCATCTACTCTTCAAAACAATAGGACAAAGCTCTCACAAAGAGCAAGAAAATGTATTTTTCTGGGTTACAAACATGGCATTAAAGGTTGTGTTCTTTTGGACGTCAATAACAAAGAAATTTTCATCTCTAGAAATGTTACTTACCATGAACACATACTACCATATAAGTCCACTCTCCCTACTTCTTCATGGCATTACCATTCTTCACACCACCATGATATACCTCAGAATAATGTTCCTATTCATAAACAGAACCCTAAGCCTACAAACACTTCCACTGACATTACACAAACAGAACCACCTATATCTGCACCTGATTCAGCATCTGCTCTTGTGAGACAATCTACTAGGCCGAGGCATCCACCATGTCACCTTGCAGACTATGTGTGTAATTCTTCATCCACTTCAGCCATACTAATCACTTAAGGTATTTTATATCTTATTTTTTCATTTCATTCCTTTTCCAAACTATCCCTTTCACATCATGCCTTTTCCTTGTCTGTAACACAATCTGTTGAGCCTAAGAGTTACCAGGAAGCCAGCAAATTTGATTGTTGGAATAATGCTATGAGATCTGAATTGAATGCTTTGGCTCGGAATGGTACTTGGATCCTTGTTAATTTACCTCCTAATGCAAAGCCTATTGGCAACAAATGGGTGTACAAGATCAAGCACAAGGCAGATGGGTCAATTGAAAGGTATAAAGCTCGATTAGTTGCCAAAGGTTATAACCAAATAGAGGGCTTGGACTTCTTTGACACTTTTTCACCAGTTGCAAAACTCACAACAGTTAGGACTTTACTAGCTCTTGCATCCATTTATAATTGGCATCTTCATCAATTGGATGTCAATAATGCTTTTCTATATGGAGACTTGGAGGAAGATGTATATATAATCATTCCACAAGGAGTTCGTTGTGACAAGCCTAGCCAAGTATGTAAATTGTTGAAGTCATTATATAGCCTTAAGCAGGCCAATAGACAGTGGTATGAGAAGTTGACCTCTTTGCTGCTAGCCAAGGGTTATAAGCAAAGCTATTCTGACCACTCTCTCTTCACATTCAGCACTGATTCAACATTTATAGCTCTTCTTGTTTATGTAGATGATATGATTTTGGCAGGAAACTCACTGGTAGAATTTGATAGAATCAAGACTGCACTTGATCAATCTTTCAGCATCAAAGATTTATGCCCTTTGAAATATTTCCTTGGCATTGAAGTTGCCCATTCCAAATTGGGAATTTCTATATGTCAAAGAAAATATTGCTTAGATCTTCTCCATGAGACAGGACTTCTTGGTTCCAAGCCAGCAAAAACACCATTGGATGCTACTGTAAAGCTGTATAATGATACCGGGCCTCTCTATGATGATGTTGCATCCTACAGGAGATTAATAAGCAGACTTCTCTATCTAAACACCACCAGGCCTGACATTATTTTTGCAACTCAGCAACTCAGTCAATTTCTCAACAAACCTACTATGATCCATTTTGAAGCAGCCTGTATAGTGGTCAAATACTTGAAGAATAATCCTGGCAAAGGACTCTTTTTTCCCAGAACTTCTGAACTGCAGTTGCTCGGTTATTTTGATGTAGATTGGGGAGGCTGCCCTGATACAAGGAGGTCTATTTTCGGCTACTGCTTCTTCTTAGGATCTTCTCTCATCTCTTGGCGTGCTAAAAAGCAACCTACAATGTCTAGATCATCATTTGAGTCAGAGTATCGCGCTTTATCAGTTGCCACTTCTGAGTTGCAGTGGCTTCTCTATTTACTTGATGACATGAAAGTTACTTACACACGGCCTCTTGTCTTATATTATGATAACTGCGGTGCCATCTACATTGCCTCAAACCTAGTGTTTCATGAAAGAACCAAGCACTTGGAGATTGATTGGCATCTAGTAAGAGAGAAAGTATAGAAAGGTGTTCTTCGATTGTTGCCCATTTCTTCTGCAGAGCAGTTAGCTGACTTCTTTACTAAGGTGTTAGCCCCCTCCAAGTTTGTTTCTTTCATTTCCAAGCTGGGCATGTTGGATTTATACCATGCTCCAGCTTACGGGAGGGTCTTAAAGACTTCACATCCAATGGTAACTAATCTAATGGATAATGAGAAGAAGTTAGAGTCCCACGGATTGCCAAATAAGCACATCCCAACTGAATTTGGTGGCAACAGACTCAAGGCTAACAGACTCAACCAACAGATTCAAGGCTAGTATTTGATGGAACAGGGACTATTTTTAGTTTTGTTTGTTCCCACTTAGTTTTATATAAGATTCAAGTTACTTTCATATATATGTATCTCATTCAATTCAATTTTACAAATACGAATACATTTTTCTTCTTCTTTGTTTTATCTTCCTCAAATATTCCAATTGTCAATTATAAAGTTTTTCATCATTTGCATTTGTTAAGAGTTTATTCTTACATGTATTAGTTGTAAGATATTTATTTTATATATAATAAAATATAACAATGACTGCCATAGATAACATCATACAAAATAATATAATGCTATTAAGTATCTCGTGAATTGCGTATGTTCTTTTAAACTCAGAGAATTTTTAAAAAATAAATTAAAAAATAAAAAAATTTATAAAAAAAAAGATATGTATAATTAATTTATTCAGAAAAATTTTAAAAAATATAAATTAAAAGAAAAAAAAATATTTTAAAATTATAAGAAAGATATTTATAATTAATTAAAAATAAAATTTGAAGTTAAAATAAAAAAAGTAAGAATAATAAGTATCATTTTGTAAGAAAAAGTAGAATAAGATAATAAACTACTATCAATACTGAATATACTTAAGGGTCGATCAGAGTTTTCTTAGATTCAGGGTAATTGAAATTTTGGGAAAAGAATATGCAGCTCCTTTGAATTTTGACCATTTTATAAATTACCACCATTAATTTTAAAATCTTCTCAATTAGTCATTAAATTTTAATTAATGTCTCAATAGATGCTTATATTTAATTTAGATTCATTAATTCACTAATAATAAAATTGCTTGATATCAATTTAATTGTATTAACATTAATTAAGACCTGTTTATTAATTTATTTATTAAAATTTAATGTTAAATAATTTTTATTCCTTATAAAATAAATAAAAAACAACTTTATTTTAAAGCCAATTTGTTTTTATTTATTTTGTAAGGAAGAAAATATATTTAAAATTAAATTTTAATATATAAATGAATAAACAGATTATTAATTAATGTTAATACAAATAAAATAAAATAATACAATATTATTGTTAGTGAATTAATGAATCCAAATTAAACATAAGGATCTATTGAGATATTAATTAATGTTTTTGGACTAATTAAAAAGATTTTAAAGTTCGTAGTAATGGTTTACAAAAAAGTCAAAGTTCAAGGGGTTGTATATTATTTTCCCTAAAATTTCTAAATTTTAATGGATTGTGGTTCATAAGTGGGAGTCTATAGTGTCAAAATTGCTTATGATAGCTCAATAGATTTTGTGGCCCAAATTTGATGTTTGAAAGCTAATGAATACCTTTCAGTTTTCAAGGTAGAAATATGTAGTGGTAGACAAAAAAAAAAGGTATAAATACTTTAATGTGCACCATTTTAATCAGTGGTGCACGTGTGCTCTGTTGACTCAACTTGGTGTAACTAGTTTTGTTATGTATAATGGTCATTTCTAATATACATCATCTAAAGGAAGGTGTATCATACATCTTGAAAATATAACCATTGATATATGATTAAAATATATCAATAGTCAAATTTGATGATATTTTACCTGCACAACAGGTTTCAACCAACAGAAAACTTCATCTCAGAACCACCGTAAGCTCCATTCACCATCCCAAAACCACCATGAACTCTGTCGGTAGCCCCTGCCATGCCAATCGCCGTCCAAACCAGAACCACCATGCGCGACTAGAACCAGAACTAACGAAGTTCAAATTTGGACCTGTTGTGTTTCAGTGCTTGATGTCGGTATTCCAGCGGTTCCTCCATTCGGTCGAGTCTGGATCTGGAGCAATTGCGATTTAGTATCCACGTCAGCGTTCTAGTGTTGGGTTTTGGAGAGATCAAAGTAGACACCGACGTTCGACAACTGGGTCATTAGAGAGATTGAAGCAGACACCGTCGTCGCACGCGCAACACTAATGCCACCGTCACTCCTTCACTGCCAACAAGCGCCTACCCTAGCCACATCACCACGGCACCGAACCCATCACCTACACCACTATGTCGAACCCCTACAATTCATAGCCGTGAACTATCATTAACAGAGCCTTTGCATTAAGCCACTACTTAACCCACAATTCACTGGCTCAACACCATTTAAACCACCACAAGCCATAATCAAAGCTATCTAGATTAGGACTCAGAGTTTCATGACCCACCCACACTCTTCGTTCTTGTAATTTTCTTCCTCCATGCCAAATGAACCACTAATTTCTGCAGAGAACAACCTCTAGCGAGTCAAGCCTGGGACCATTGCCCTACTCCACCCCCAGCCATTGTGTGCCCCTGTCTCGACCCACGACCACCGTCCCACATTGAGATGTCAATCAGGTGCCAGATCCGCGAACCACCACGCAGATCTGCCCGTCTCGCCTACGTCCATCACGAACGACCATCGCAAACCACCGCATCCCTCCACAAACTACCATCGTGCACTAATCGCGAACCACGAATGCCGCCTGGGTCCACTCCCACATTCGAGTCATCGTCCGCGCTGCGCCGTCTTGGTGGTGGTGGTAGGTTGTTGTAGTGTTTGAGAGTTTTACCAAAACAAAAGAATCCAACTGGTTGACCTTTCACAACAGGTCATTTTGAGTGGTGCATCATACACCTTAACTAAGCAGGGTGTATAGTAGTAACCACCATGTATAATGTGCTTTTCTATTTTGGCATTTAACTTTTGAATATTTCAAATAAGTCCTTGTGGTTAAGATGACCCACGAGAATATTACAATGAAAGATTGAGCAATTGTTTCAGTAGTTAGATATTTGAGATTTGTTCTTCCCAGAGAGGAAGTCGTTCAGCGACGAGACTTGTTGGACGGTGAAAGACGTCTTAAGCTGCCATCATCCATTGTGTTAGCAAATCAAAGGTGGTACCCTTATCCATTGCATAGCAGTGGTCTCAAAGATCTAGAAGAAAAGTCGATAGGTATGGATAGAAATAAGTCAGGCTACCATTAGGGGCCTATGGTCTGGCCTAACCTATTTACTAAATAAGTTAGGTCAAAGTTTTTTTAAAAGCTCGTTTAACTAAAATGATCAGGTCTCAAGCTATCTATTAGGCTTTTTTAGGCCTGACTTATTTAAGTATATATAATATAATTTATATTTTTATAATAATTATAATTATTAATTTATTATAATATATTAATATATTTTTTAATTAAATTAAATTTTAATAAAAGTCAGGTAACTAAAACTTAAGTTAATAAGTTATAATGAAAATAACATATTAGAATTATGTTATAACTTAACATTCACCTCCTACTTTTATAAATGTTCACCACTTTTTTGCTCTAGTCTTTGGTCGATGAGAAACTTAGAGATAAGTTACAAAATTATTAGAAACATATAGTCGCAAAACATGAAGATTGATGTGTATGGCATTCCTCTTGTTGAGTATATGTACTATCTGACTTGTGCTCGTTGGACTTGAAAAAGATGTTTTCATACATCAAGACTAGAGTAACACAGTAACCTCAAGTATCAATAAAAGTATACTAAAAATGAAGATGAGGTTATGTGGACGTTGGCAGAGGTTTGGTTTAGGTCGTGGTCATGGTATTAGGCGGAAGTTCATGGTGGCTATGGCGTGGCAGCTAATGAGTGTTGGTCATATTAAAATATATACTTTTTAAATTATTGATATATTAAAATTATTATTTGAAACATAATTCATATTAGCAGAGTGTTGTTGACGTTACTGTGTTGTTTTGGGGGAAGTTGATGGTGAAAATGGTGAGTTATGGAGGTTTCATGGTAAAGCTTGGTGAGTATGTGGTATATCTCCAACTCCCACATTGACAAAATACAAAATCAAGAAAGTAGTAAGTATCTATAAAAGTAAGGGGTGAGTATAAAGTTATAATAAAGTATATACTGACATGTTAGAGTTATGTTATTGAATTAAAATATTATATTTTTAGTATAATATTTTAAAAATAACATATTTGTTAGTCGATTTAAAAGCCTAGGCTTGTTGGCTTATTTCAAGGTTTAGGTCTGTTATATGTAAAGATTTGTTTGTCTATTTAAAGGTAGGCCTATTATCCTATGTAAATGTTTGTTGGCCTTTTTAAAGATAGACTTGTTAGTTTATTTAAAGGCCTTATTGCAAAGTAAGTCTTTAAGTATGTTTTTAGGTTATGTCAGGCTTTTAAAAAGGTCAAACCAGATCTTAAAAATCGGCCTATTTCAGGCTCACGGTCAAACTCAGGCCTTATAATTGAAATACAGGTCAAATCTGTTTAAGGCAAAGTCTGACTTTACCTGTTTCCACCCTTATCGTTGGCTGAGGGATTTTTTTTGTATTTGGGTTTATTATTTCCTTATCATAGATAAGTGATAACTAGAGCAAGATAGACGAAAAAAATGTATGATCACATCCTTATTATTTCTAGTTTTGTTTTTGATAACAATGTATTTTATTCATTTTATAATCCTCTCACTAGGCTTCTTAAGGTTCAATTTGGCTTAATTAAGTTAATTTTGTCACATTTTATGAAATTGAGCTTAACTGGATCATTGAAGAAATTATTGCTTGAATTGTCATTAATTTGGGTGATTGCATTCTTAAGTAAACTGACTACAATTTGAGTTGCAATTATCTGATTAATGTGATTCTAGTTTTGTTGAAAAGTTAAGATAATTCTCTAATAACTATTCACTTGATAGCAAGAATCATATTGATAACAATATATTTCATTCATTTTATAATCTTCTCACTTGGCTTTTTTAGTAAACTGGCTATAATTTGAGTTACAAATATTTGATGGATGTGATTTTGGTCTTGTTTTAATGTTAAGACAAATTTCTACAACTTTCATGAAGACCTCAAGACCTGAAACACACGTTTGTATAACTCAAATTGGAGTTGAAGTAAAATCTAGAGTTCTGAACCTGACAGCTTGACCTATGTGTAATCATCAAATTATATTTTGAGTTATAGGAGAGCTTTGTGAATGAAATAGTTCTATTTGAAAGGTAAGACCTAAATCTACAACTTTCATGAAGAACACAAGAGCCAGATCGAAAGTCTTGAAGGTGATATTGAGCTTGGAAGTCAAAATAGAGGAGCTGAAGTTGGGCCTAACCTATGTACAGTAATTGGGCTGTGTCTCGGGCTGTAGGTGGTATTTTTGGCTGAAACCAGTGGCTATGGAAATCTAAGCCAATTTCCTAGAACTTTCATAAAGACCACTTGATCTGGTTCTGACACATGCCATGAGCTCAGAGTAGAAACATTTCGAAGATAAGAATCTCTATACTTTCCACTCATTCATCATCATCAAGTAACTACTTTGGCATTTATTCATCATCATCAAACAACTCTATTGTCATCTTGTACTCCTTGAGCTCTATAAAAGGGAGCTTGGGTGCTCATTCATATCATCTTTGATCTTAGCTTAGATTATGCTTTTGTGTTATTTGTTTTTCTTGTTGTAGTTTTCTTTGTTCTAAATTGAAGTTATGTTCATCTCTTTCTTCTTATTTCTTTCTTTCTTCTTGTTCATGAGTAACTAATTTTCATTTTGCTTAGGTGAAAGGGTGAAGCTTTTGGTAATAAGTTGAGGTTATATTAATTTCCTTCTTGTGCTTAAATGATATATTTTTAAGAAATCATTATATGTATTGTATGTTGTTTCCAATCAATTTAGAAACCCTTCTTGTATAATGAAGAACTTGATTCATTGTAGACAAGACGTTGGTACAATAAATGCTTGAGACCATTTACAAGTGTTGGTGGATAATTAAAGGAGCCATAATATGATTACATATATAATCTAAATTGAACTTAGAATGTTGTATTTTCTGATTGGAACCTCTATTATGTGTGATTTGAATTGAGTTATAAAAAGAAATAATCTTGTCTTTAATTTATTACCAAGGGTGGATCTCCTAACCCAGGCAAATCCTTTTCATCTGTGAACAACTTTTATCACCTTTAGTATTATGACAAATCTTCTCATTACCACAAATAATTTTTCATCATCAATTTCCTGTGGATCGACCTCGAACACCTGAGAATTTACTACTTGAAACAACCTGCACTTGGGTTTGTAACTTTTAATTATCTATCAAGTTTTTAGCGCCGTTGCCAGGGACTTGATTTGTAGTTTTAATTTAATGAGATTCTCTTTCTGTAAGTAAACTTCACTATCAGGTATATTCTTCCTCTACTTTTTTAATTTTTTTTTAATTTACTAACTTATTAATTAACTTACTAACTTATTAAATAACTTTTATATTTATGTCATTTATTTATGATTTTTAACTTCCTAACTTTTATATTTATGTCATTTATTTATACTTTTTAACTTTTATTTATTTATTTACGTCATTTATTTACACTTTTTATTTTTTTTATTTTTTTATTTACGTTTTCGACTTACTAACTTTATATTTATATTATTTATTTATGCTATCTAACTTTTTAATTTATATCATTTATTTTTATTTTCTGACTTATTAACTTGTACATTTTTTTTTTTTTTTTAAGTCATTTATTTATGTTTAATATTTAATGGCCGATTTATACCACCTACTTGTACATTATTTTTATTTTACGTCACTTATTTATGCTTAATTGGTATGGTGATTTAAATTCTGGTCGTTTGGTTAAAATTAATCCTGATACTTTATATATTGATTTGCTTGAATCACAATCGCACACATTTGACACAATGACTAAAAATGAATACGAGCTGAAAATGAAAGTGTACATGATGAACATGATAATCAACCATTGCGAACTATGCGTATATATTTGCAACTACCTCGAAATTCTAATCCATCATGTTTAATCTTTTCATGCACTGCTAATAATTTTAGATTTAAGCCGAGTATGATTTCTTTACTTCCTAATTTTCATGGTTTAGAATCTGAAAGCCCATATTTAAGGAAGTCTGTATTACTTTTAAGGAAGTTTGTATTACTTTTAATGATCAAAATTACACTGAAGAGATTGTTAAACTTAAATTGTTTCTTTTTTTTTAAAGATAAAACAAAAACTTGGCTTAACGCTTTGAAACCAAGATCAATTGGTACATGACAAGAAATGCAAAGTGAGTTTTTAAAGAAATTTTTTTTAACACATAAAATCAATGCTTTGAAAAGACAAATCCAAATTTTTTTCAAAATTCAAATGGAGCATATTTTCAATGTTGGGAACGTTTTAAAGATTTGTTAAATTATTACCCACATCATGTTTTGAAAAATAGTAGACTATAAGCTTCTTTTATGAAGGTTTAACACCTGAAACTAAACATTTTATGGAAATAATGTGCAATGACGAGTTTCTTGATAAAGAACCGGAAGAAGCTTTAGATTATTTAAACCATTTAGTTGAAAATTCTCAATCTTGGCATAGTACTAATCCTTCTGAAAATTTAATTAAATTTAACCTTGCAAATGCTGGTAAAGAAAAATATCATCTTAATCAAGAAGAAGATATAAATGCTAGGTATGCTAGTTTGGCTAGAAAGGTTGAATCCATGGAATTAGGGAAAGTGAAAGAAGTCAAATATGTGTAAAATGAAAAAATTTGTGGTATTTGTGATGAATTAGGACACTCGACAAATGAATATCCAAATATTTCTATTTTAAAGAAGTTATGCATGAGCAAATAAATGCAATGAACAATTTTAAAAAGTCATTCACCTCTTTTTTTTTCAAATTCTTACAATCTGGGGTGAAAAAATCACCCGAACTATAGCTGGAGGAATAATAATCAAGCACAATTTATGTAACCACCTTTTCCTTAGGAATAACAAGATTCTCAAAATTCTTAAGGATATGCACCTTATGTCCCACCATATAGGAAAAACCTCGAAGGAACATTGAATGCATTCATAGAAAAGCAAGAGATCATTAATAAACAAAACACTCAAACCATGATTGACATAAAAGATACTCTTTCCAAACTTATTTCTGCACTCACCATTCATGAGAAAGAAAAATTTTTTTCTCAACCTCAACCATTCAAGGGTCAATATAGTCTTAATGAGGGTAGTTCAGAAAACCAACAAATAAATCAAGTCAATTAAGTGATAACTCTTAGGAGTGGTAAAATTGTTGAAAAAGAAATTTCTGAACCTTATGAGAAAGATGATGAAACAATCCTTCAAGATAAGGAATAGGTTGATGAGCCATATGGTGAAAATGAGACCAAACTCTTGTCTCATCCACCTCCATTTCCTCAAGCATTAAGCAATTCAAGGAAATTGAACCATCACACTGAAATTTTTGAAATTTTTAAACAAGTAAAGGTCAATATTCCGTGTTAGATACTATCAAACAGGTTCCTTCTTGTGCCAAATTTTTGAAGGACTTATGCACTATTAAAAAGAAATTAAATGTGAAAAAGAATGCCTTTTTGATTGAATAGGTAAGTTCCATTATTCAAAGCAATAATGTTTTGAAACATAAAGACCCTGGTTGTCCTACGGTTTCATGCATTATTGGAGAACATAAAATTGATCAAGTTTTACTTGATCTTGGTGCTAGTGTTAATTTGCTTCCATATTCAGTTTATCAACAACTCAACATGGGTAAGTTAAAACTACAGGTGTCAAAATGGGCCAAGCCCGATGAGCCAGCCCGAATAGCCAGACAAAATAGATGGGCTATGTTAGCAAAATGCTAACCCGAAACTTACATGGCCCGAATGGGCTGAGCCCGAATGGGTCGGGCCAGACCGCTCTTTTAACACTACATAAAGCTAAATGGGCTGGGTTGGGCTAGCAAAATACTAGTTCGAAACTTACATGGCCCGAATGGACCGGCCCGAAAATGACCCGATCCCAAATGGGCTGGCCCTAATGGGTCGGCCTGGCCCATTTTGACACCCCTAGTTAAAACCAACTTCTGTAACTCTTCTACTTGCTGATAGATTAATTAAAATTTCAAAATGAATAGTGGATGATGTGTTAGTACAAGTTGATAAATTCATATATCTTGTGAATTTTATTATCTTGGAAACTAAACCTATGGTTAGTAATTCCAAGTCAATTTCTGTTATTTTAGGTCGCTCATTTTTAGTAACATCTAATGCTTTGATAAATTGCAGGAATGGAGAGATGAAGCTAATATTTGGAAACATGACACTAGAGCTTAATGTTTTCAACATATGCAAGCAACCACGTGAAATTTGTTTAATTAAATCATTTGATTCAGGTATGCAAGTAGATAATGATATTTCTTAAATATGCTCTTTGCTTGATTGTACACAGGTAGTGGAATATAAGGGATGAAAGACAAGATTTGAAGAGCTAAAACCCATGAATGATAATACTCATGAAGAAGTTCCCACACTAGAACTAAAGTAATTACCTGCTGGGTTGAAGTACACATTTTTTGGAGAAGAACAAAGCTTTTCAGTAGTAATTTCATCAATCCTTACTGGAGAACAAGAAGGTATGTTGATAGAAGTACTTAAAAGGTATAAAAATGCAATTGGATGGATATTAAAGGACATAAAAGGTATTAATTCATTAATTTGTACACATATATAATACATTTATATATGAGGAAGCAGATGGGATTGAGGACATTGTAGATGATCATCTTCTAAAAGGAAGCTCTTCTGACCCATTAGAAATTTGTTTAATTAAATCATTTGATTCAGGTATGCAAGTAGATAATGATATTTCTTAAATATGCTCTTTGCTTGATTGTACACAGGTAATGGAATACAAGGGATGAAAGACAAGATTTGAAGAGCTAAAACCCATGAATGATAATACTCATGAAGAAGTTCCCACACTAGAACTAAAGTAATTACCTGCTGGGTTGACGTACACATTTTTTGGACAAGAACAAACCTTTTCAGTAGTAATTTCATCAATCCTTACTGGAGAACAAGAAGGTATGTTGATAGAAGTACTTAAAAGGTATAAAAATGCAATTGGATGGATATTAAAGGACATAAAAGGTATTAATTCATTAATTTGTACACATATATAATACATTTAGAGGATAATATTAAAACATCACAACAACCTCAAAGAATATTAAATCCACACATGAAAGAGGTAGTTAGAGCTAAAGTTCTTAAATTACTTGATGTTGGAATTATCTACCTTATCTCCGATAGCCAGTGGGTAAGCCCTACTCAAGTTGTGCCTAAAAAATCTAGAATAATAGTGGTTGAAAATGAAAAAAAAGGTGAATTAATACCTACGCGAGTCTCATGCAGTTGGCGTATGTGTATTGATTTTAGAAAATTGAATGCAACCACTAGGAAAGATCATTTCTCCTTGTCATTTCTTGATCAAATTCTATAAAGAGTAGCAGGACATCCCTACTACTGTTTTCTTGATGGTTATTCAGGGTATAATCAAATACCAATTGCATTAGATGATCAAGAAAAGATAACTTTTACGTGCCCCTTTGACATTTTTGCATATAGAAGAATGTCTTTCGGTCTTTGTAATGCTCTGACAACTTTTCAAAGAATCATGTTAAGTATTTTTAGTGACATGATTGAGCATTATTTACAGGTTTTCATGGATGACTTGACAGTTTTTAGAAATTCTTTTGAAAATTATCTTGATAATTTGGATAAAGTTCTTAAAAGATGTGAAGAAAAAAAGATTTATTTTAAACTGGGAAAAATGTCATTACATGGTTACCTCAAGAATTGTGTTAGGTCATGAGATATCTTCTGAAGGAATTGAAGTAGATAAAATTAAAGTTGAATTAATTGTTCATTTGCCTTTCTAAAAAACAATCAGAGAAGTTCGTTTCTTTTTAGGACATGCAGAATTTTATCGAAGATTCATTAAGGACTTTAGCGCCATATCTAGACCATTATGTAATCTTCTGATAAAAGATGCACTATTTGATTGGACTCAAGAATATCAAAAATCTTTTGAAAAATTAATTAGTCTTCTAACATCTGCACCTATCATGCAATCTCATGATTGACCTTTACCTTTTGAGTCGATGTGTGATACTAGTAATTTTGCTGTTGGCACTGTTTTAGGTCAAAGAAAGGAAGGTAAGCCTTATGTGATTTGTTATGCAAGTAAAACTTTAAATAGTACATAAATGAATTACACCACTACTGAAAAAGAACTACTTGTTGTAATTTTTACATTTGACAAATTTTGAGCTTATTTAATTGGTTCTTTTACTACTATTTTCACTGATCATGCTGCTATTAGATATTTAATGTCTAAGCAGGATGCTAAACCTATATTGATATGGTGGATCTTGTTGCTTCAAGAATTCAACATCACAATAAAATATAAGAAAGGAGCTAAAAATGTTGTTGTAGATCATTTGTCTAGACTTACAACAGGCTCACATTTTGATAACACACCTATCAATGATTCTTTTCGTGATGAATTTTTATTTTCTGTTAATTTCATGCCTTGCTTTGCTAACATAGTCAATTTTCTTGTAACAGGAAAGATGCCACCTCAGTGGTCACACCAAGACAGAAAAAAATTTTTGACTGAGGTGAAAATTTTTTATTGGAACGACCCATATTTATTCAAATATTGTCCTGATCAAATTTTTCGGAGATGTGTACCCGACAGTGAGGTAGGTAGTGTCATTAAATTTTGTCACTCAAAAGCATGTGGGGGTTATTTTTTTCAAAGAAAACAGCTGCAAAAATCTTGCAGTGTGGATTTTATCGGCCCATTTTATTTAAGGACAGCTATACCTTTTGCAAAAGTTGCGAAAATTGTCAAAAATTAGGTTCCATTTCTAAAAGAAATATGATGCCTTTGAATCCTCTCAATGTCATTGAAATTTTTTATTGTTGGAGAATTGATTTTATGGGTCATTTTCCATCCTCATTTGGATTTGTGTATATTTTAGTTGCAGTTGATTATGTCTCAAAATGGATTGAGGCGATTCTATATCGACACAATGATCATAAAGTTGTTCTTAAATTTTTAAAAGAAAATATCTTGAGTCGATTTGGAATCCCTCAAGTTATCATCAGTGATAGGGGAACACATTTTTGTAATAAACCATTTGAATTTTTAATGAAGAAATATGGTATTACCCATAAAATTGTCACCTCTTATCATCCTCAGACAAGTGGACAAGTAGAATTAGCAAATAAGAAAATTAAACAAATTTTGAAAAAAATGATTTAACAAAATCGTAAAGATTGGTCTTTAAGACTAAACGATGCACTTTGGGCTTGCCGTACTACTTTCAAAACATCTTTAGGTATGTCACCCTATCGGTTAGTCTATGAAAAATCTTGTCACTTGTCTGTAGAACTGGAGCATAAAGCATTTTGGGCCATTAAAACTTTCAATTTAAATCTTGATGATGCTTGCAGGTTACGCAAATTGCAAATAAATGAACTTGAGGAATTGAGAAATGATGTATATGAAAACTCAAAAAATTATAAAGATAGAACAAAAACTTTTCATGATAAATCAATTTTGAGAAAATCTTTTAAAATTAGTCAAAAAATTCTGCTTTATAATTATCTTCTTCACTTATTCCCTGAAAAATTGAGATCTAGGTAGATTGACCCTTTTATTGTCAAATATGTATATCCTTATGGTAATGTGTTTAAGGTCAATGGACAAAGACTTAAACCATTTCTGGAAAATCAAGTTGCTGAGGTAGAATTCATTTCCCTTTCTGATCCTTATTATGAGACAAATTTACTCTAATTTTGCGGCTTTATTTTGCTTTGTAGTTCTTTGTGTTCCCGGTTAAATGGTAGATAACGGTACTCCGTGACTCTCAAGTCAGTTTGTTTTTTTCAGTTTCCCAAAATAACTTATTCATTCTCCTTCAAAATAGATGTCATTCTCTTAAACTTGAGAAAACATTTTTCGTCCCTCCCTCAAAATGCTCTAACAAAAATTTATGAAGTTAGATGTGAAAGATTGAGACTGTTAATACACAAGGATATGCCAGAAGATGTACATTGAATAATTGAAGCAAAGGTCCAACTAGCAGGTGAGTCTTCAATTTCATTTGACTCATACATGCCAGGTCTTGGTAGAAGTTCGTATTCTAAAAGGAGAAGAACAAAAATGTTACAAGTCTGTCATAAATGTGCACGAAGGAATTGTAACAAGCGATATCGTTCTTTGGGGATAGTTTCCACGAACAGAGAAAATAAAATTTTCTTTATTAAGAATGGACTGAGTAAAGAGTCATTAGATGATATCTTATTGACTCTTGATACGCATTCTTATGGATATATGCATCGTGAACTTCTTAACTTGTGGAATCTCTTCAAGGATGAACAAAAACATTACAGTCTTGAGAATCTGACTCTAAAAGACCTTATTTACCAATTTATAAGAAAATTGGATAGTAAGCTTATCCTCGACTCATAAAAGGCGTTTAAGCCTTTTCTGGACATGAAACCAAAGGCAGATGTGAGCTACATCCACAATAACATATATATACTATCTTCTTCTTCTTCATTTTCTTCAAAAAAAAAAAGAAAAAAAATAATGTATGTGTACATTTTGGGTTTGGCTTTGGTAACACAAAACGTGAATGAGGAAATACACGCATCCTAATTCAGCCTTCTTAATTGGAAAATAAAGTAGGTAAATTGTATCCTACATGTAAGGCAGCCAGTCGTATTATGGCCACTTGTCCCTTTTGGGAGCCCTATGTTGCGCTAGTCTTGAATGGGCCTAATACTGGTCAACGATGCTTTGGCACAAAGTCGAAAGAGTAGACTACCTCCATCCAAATCTCAAGTGAGTATACACTCACTTTTCATCAGGTTTCTAACAACTTGAAAAAAAAAGAGGGCGAAACTATGGTTGTACTTGGTCTTTAATTAGATTAGGAGCCCCGGGCGGATGCCCATCCTGTCATAGACTCAAGAGGAGACCTTCACACACCAGTATATAAACAAGGTTCATGTGTCATGCTCTGTAAAGAGCCATGTGCTATATTCCTAATTCTTAGAACCAATGCTCTGTAGCGCTGATGGACAGATAAAAGCGTCCTGTCTTTACAGTGAATGAAAACTGTTAACTGAACTATATATTTACTTTAATTAGTAGGCCTCTATGACGAGTTCTGACTGGCTGCAGTCATGTACTATCTTCTTAGAATACATACCTTTAATTAGGTTTGCAGGAAGATAGATGGTTATTATTCCGTAAGCAGGATGGAAATGACTCAAAGGTTCTTGTTATCGGTTCGACAATCCTTATAGAGTTCTTATGTTGCACCGATGACACGCAACTCAAAGAATGCCACTACTGCACCCATGACGCGTAGTATAAAGATATACCATGAAAATTGTACATAAATATATGTCTTCATTTGTAATTATATTTTTTTTATCTTTGTATAATTTTGTTGTATTTTGATTTTGGACAAACGATCCTTTGGGCAGGATCCTTTAGGGGTTTCTAGACTTCTTTACCCTGATGGTTTTCTTGAAGTTAAAAAAAAAAGATTTGGTGTTTCTTAATTTCAAACTTTTCTGACAACAGCCAACCTACCCTTATAGGTGTTATCATTACCTTTTCCATCCTTTTCCCTATTTAAACACTCTGTTTTCTTCACTTTTCTCCAACTCATAATCATTCAAAGGGAAGATGAGTATAGAAATGGAAGGAGTTTCTGTTAGTCGACTTAAAAATATATGTGTATTTTGTGGGTCTATGTATGGGAATGGTTTATAGTTTGTAAACGCAGCAAGCATTCTTGGTTGAATACTTGTTGTGAGGAATATTCATCTTATATATGGGGGAGGTTGCCATGGGTTAATGAGGGGTGTATCACTCTTTGCATTTCTAGGAGGCAGTCAGGTTTTAGGTGTTATTCCTGGACTTTTAACTCAAAAGAACATCACTGGAAAGACAGTTAGAAAAGAAATTCAAGTACCATCTATGCATAAACGAATGAAGACAATACTTGAAAACTCTGATGTATTCATTACCTTACCTAGTGGTTTTGGTACTTTGGAAGAAATTTTTCAAATTGTCTCTTGGGCCTAACTGAACATCCACCCTAAACCCATAGGTTTGTTGAATGTAAATAGTTTCTTTGATCTTTTGTTATTTTTTCTTGACAAAGTTGTGGAACAGAAATTTATCACACCTTCGGCAAGACAACTTCTTATCTCTGCCTTCATTATTGATGAGTTAATTGACAAATTAGAAGCTTTTGTTTATGAATTTGATAAAGCAATAGCTCAGATAGTTTGGTCTGCAAGAAGCAGTAAGGGAAGCAACATGAAAAGAAAGCCAGATCTAACACTTCATCTTTAATTTTCCTTTACTTTTGATTTTATTTATCGTACTTTGTTTTGTATAAATTTGTGTCAGGTCTTTCTTTTCAATAATTACCACTATAGGTAAACTCTTCTCTCTCCCTTTGGTTTTACTCATCTATATTTTAACATTGCGGGCAATGTTATAATCTGATTGGGAGGAAGGATAATTGAAAAAAAAATTGAGAAGTATGATATGATTGTCAGTAACTTACTAAACTAATTAAAGATTGCAGAGTAAGGAGTAAATTTTGTCTTGAGACACATCTTAATTGAGGAAGTGTGTTTATTGATATGATTGTCAGAAACCTATTCATAGTAACACCAATTAAAGATGGCAGAGTAAGGAGTAAATTTTGCCCTGGTGGTAATTTTACTCTTGAGACGCATCTTAGTTGAGGAAATAATTATTTTAGAAGTAGCAAAAAGTATACATTGGGTCATAACATAAATTGTCTTCTTTCTTAAAGATCACATGCTTGGATATGAATATTGAAATTATGGATTGAGAATGATAAAAATATTCCCTGTGAGATTTTGAGCATATTGATGAATGGATTGAATATTTGTACCATTATCTTCTTTCTTGTGTGATTTTCACTCATGGAATTGTTACTCTAGAACTTGCTTTGATTCTTTTTTAGGTTACATTTTCACATGCATACATAAACATGATTGATACATTTTTCTTGAAATAACTACTTTAACCAAATAGCTAACCTTGTATATTTTCCTTTGCTTAACCCCTTTAAGCTTATTTGATCATTCATTGTTTCTAGCTCATTATGTATCTTAAATGAAAAATCATGTTCTTACCTGACCTTAGGGAATAAGAGAATATTAGCTTTGTCATTAGATGAGTTCTTGAACAAGTGTGGGGGTATGTGTGCAAAATGATTGGTGAAAAAAAGGAAATAATGGTTAATTAAAAAAGTGTATATTTATGAAAAAAAAAACAAATGTGTAAAGAATGGACAACAAGGCAAAAAGGGAAAAGAATATGTAAAAAAAATTTGTATTAGGTGGAGTTGGGATAAACTGACATGCTTGTTAATTGAATTCAGCTCTTACGTTCTTTTATTCTCTTTGGTTTTTAACTTGTTTTATCTATATTACCACCCTATTTTACCTTGACCACATTACAACCTTGAATAAAGTCCTCATGATTTGTGTGTGCATGTGTTCTGTGTAGTGGAGAAGTAGAAGATAAGCAAGCTTATGGTAATGTAATTTTTCATAGGTTGAATTGAGTGAAATACTTACCCTTTTAATGCTTAAAAGATTGAGAGTGAATCTTGTGAGGATCTATCATTCTTGATTCATTCTTTTTAACTGAAGTTTCTTTGCTTATTGGTTTGAGATGTGAAGAAATGTTACCTCATTAATGCTTTGATCCACTGAATAACTGGTTGCTCTTCTTGATTCATTGAATCCTTTAGAGTTTTTAACTTTTGAGTCTGTGTCATTTTTCTTTGTTTCCTAGTTTTTGTCTTATGTGTTTTTCCCAAGAGTGCAAAAGTTTAATGTGGGAGAATTTAATAGCAATGTATTTTCTTCATTTTATAATCCTTTCACTAGGCTTTTTAAGGTTCAATTTGGCTTAATTAAGTTGATTTTGTCACATTTTATGAAATTGAGCTTAATTGGATCATTTAAGAAATTATTGCTTGAATTGTCATTAATTTGGGTGATTGCATTCTTCAGTAAACTGGCTACAATTTGAGTTGCAATTATCTGATTAATGTGATTCTGGTCTTGTTGAAAAGTTAAGATAATTCTTTAACAACTATTCACTTGATAGCAAGAGCCATATTGATAGCAATATATTTCATTCATTGTATAATTTTCTCACTTGGCTTTTTCAGTAAACTGGCTAATTTGAGTTACAAATATCTGATGGATGTGATTTTGGTCTTGATTTAAAGCTAAGACAAATTTCTACAACTTTCATAAAGACCTCAAGACCTGGAACATGCTTTTAGATAACTCAAATTGGAGTTGAAGTAAAATATAGAGTTTTGAACCTGATAGCTTAACCTATGTGTACTCATCAGATCATATTTTGAGTTATAGGAGAGCTTTGGGAATGAAACAGGTGTCATTTGAAAGTTAAGACCTAAATCTACAACTTTCATAAGAACACAAGAGTCAAATCGGAAGTCTTAAAGGTGATATTGGGCTTGAAAGTCAAAACAGAGGAACTAAAGTTGGGCCTGACCTATGTACAGTAATTGGGTCATATCTCAGGTAGTAGGTGGTATTTTTGGCTGAAACGAATGGCTATGGAAAACTAAGACAATTTCTTATAACTTTCATGAAGACCACTTGATCTGGTTTTGACGCATGCCATGAGCTCAGAGCATAAACATTTTGGAGACAAGAATCTCTATAATTTCCACTCATTCATCATCATCAAGCAACTACTTTGGCATTTATTCATCTTTATCAAACAACTTCATTATCATCTTGTACTCCTTGAGCTTTGTAAAAGGGAGCTTGGGTGCTCATTCATATCATCTTTGATCTTAGCTTAGATTATTCTTTTGTGTTATTTGTTTTTCTTGTTGTAGTTTTCTTTGTTCTAAATTGAAGTTATATTCATCTCTTTCTTTTAATTTCTTTCTTTCTTCTTGTTCATGAGTAACTAATTTTCATTTTGCTTGAGTGAAATGGTGAAACTTTTAGTAGTAAGTTGAAGTTAGATTAATTTTCTTCTTGCACTTAAATGATATATTTTTAAGTAATTATTATATGTGTTGTATGTTGTTTCCAATCAATTTAAAAATCCTTATATAATGAAGAACTTGATTCATTGTAGACAAGACGTTGGTACAGTAGATGTTTGAGACTATTTACAAGTGTTTGTGGATAATTAAAGAAACCATAATATGATTATATATATAATCTAAATTGAACTTTCAATGTTGTATTTTATGATTGGAACCTCCATTATGTGTGATTTCAATTGAGTTATAAAAAGAAATATTCTTGTCTTTAATTTATTACCAAAAGTGAATCTTCTAACCCAAGCAAATTCTTTTAATCTGTGAAAAACTTTTTTCACCTTTAGTATTGTGACAAATTTTCTCCTTACTTCAAATAATTTTTCTTTATCAATTTTCTGTGGATAGACTTCGGACTCCCAAAAATTTACTACTTGAAACAACCTGTACTTGAGTTTATAACTTTTAATTACCATCAGTTTTATTGAGGTTTTGTGGTTCGGTTATATTGGATGACAATGTGAAGTGATAACAGGGGTTAAAAAATAGAAAAGTAGTATAACACCCAGATTGAAGTAGCAGCATTGCTTGATTTAGCAACGTTGATGGATTATTAGGTCAATTAAAGGCAATTGGTTGGTAGAGAATCATTTAGATGTGGTCACGGTTGTAGTGTTTGACAGTATTGGCTTAATAAGGGCGTTAACTTGCGTTTAATTTGAGGAGAAATGGGATTATCAATTCCTTATCATATGGCCAAATCTTCTTCAAAGACCTCATTTACTGAAAGTAACCTCACGAATAGATCCGTGTGGCTTATTCCTGCCAACTACTGTAAAGATTATTTATATTTAAATATAATAACAAAGCTTCTTCGACCAAACTCAATTACATAATTCTACGAAGTTTCTTTTTTACACAAAATTTCCACCATCTCATCGTGCTGTGAACTTGAAATCACTCTGCGACCATACAGGGTTCATTAGTTCTCCATTAATCACGACTCTGTACAACATCAATGGTGGTGGGTAGCAGAAGTCGTGTCTCCGCCGCCACTCAAATTACATCAACCACAACTTCTCCCCCGACAATGGTGGTGGAGCCTCACTATGATGGTTAAACCATATGAACTTTATGATATAGGGATTTCAGCGATGCTTTTTTACAGTGGTTCAATTTGGAGGACTTACCTTGCAATTTATGTGCTTTCGGTGTATTGGATTGCAAACTCAAATATCAAACAAGTTACCTGCTAAGGAGGTAGCCCTTCGTCAATCACAGCCTTCTATTTCAAATTCGTTATATCCAATGGTTTGAACCAAACAGTGCACCGGACCACCGGTGCACCCTTCACCCCATTCCAAAGGGTGCACATTGAAATGCGCCTACACACGTAGTGGACTTTGTCTTCGGGTCGGTTTCAGTTCCAACCTCCCTATATTAATGAAGCAAATAATAGGTAGTTTATCCCCCGTCCAATTTTTGTTTAGAAACTCTCCTAAAGTGTGGGTTTGATGTAAAGTTAGTTGCTTGTCTCTCCTCTCCTTTTCTTTTTTAAAAATGTTTTTTTAAATTAAATTTATCTGTAAAGTGAAAAAATAATAATGTATCAACTTTTGAATTATTTATGAGTTAAAATTATGATATTTTTTAAAATAAATTAAAAATAAATATATTTTTATTTACTCATTATAAATAAATTCACTTTTTTTTTGTATAAAGGAGGATCAACGCGCCTAAACAACAACTATAATTTTAAGAAAAAAACACCAGTCATATTCTCAAGAAGAATCTTGTAATAGTCGTAAGGGGGAGCTTTCAAGATATAGAGACTGGAGGCAAACTCATGAGAGTGATTAGTTAGTCAATTTCTTTTTTTATTTTTTAATATTATTATCCCATTATTTATTGGTATATTAGGTGGAGATAAAATTTTAGCTAGGCAGTACCTGCTTAAATAAACAATTTATTTATATAAAGTTATGTGAGTCATATTATAAATTGAGAAAATTTTCTTGTTTTATAGGATTGAATCTGTATCATAATAAATATAACATTAAAAATGTAATTAAAATAAGAGATAATAATAGTTCATAAAGGTGATATAATACACATTTATTAATACAAAACAAAGAGATAATAAGTAGATTTATTTTTATTTTTGATGGATATGTCATTGTTTAAAAGTCATCCAAGTAAATCTATATAACCTAATCTACTATAGAGACCAAGTTTATTACTATCGACTTGATAGGATTAGAGGCTAATTAGTTAAGTTTCTTAGCATATATTTTTTTAAAGAAGGAACATATGTCTTATATGTTTATACACTATAATTATCAAGTGACAATAATACTAGAACAAATAATAATGTATACAATGAAAAATAGAGACTTGTACGTATATGTCAAAATTAACCTTTGACCTCATTTTTCTCTCTCTCCATCCAACTTTGTGACTTGAACCCACTTTCAATTTGTTGCCTTCAAATTGCTTTCTTCTCCTATTTTTTCTCTCAACGTTACCTTGTGTTTGTTTGTACAACTTCACTATCTTTTTCTGAAAATAAGCTACACGCTGATGGATTTATATCTCTTATGTTATTTTTTTTTTGTCATGTGAAAATGTGATCAAGTAAATAAGAGAGATATAGACATAAAAGTTATAAATTTTTTTTCACAAATTATAATTAAGTCTTACTAATAAATACTTTTGTATTTATCTCTCTTTTCTATTTTATCACAAGAGAGAAAAATGGTATAAAAAAATTCAAATCTCACGTTGATGCTAAACGTTGGGAGCCTTATTATCTAATAAGCTTTATTAGTCGTTCGCAATAGATCTGGAGCTTTTTTATATGGATGAAACAACGGTTTTTTCACTACCTTTATAAATAGTATTGTTGATTTTTTGATCAGTAAATAGTATTGTTGATTACTTTCACGAGAGACACACCAAAAAAAAAAAAAACATTACTTCTTCTCTTTATTCTTTTGAATTTCTACGAGCAATCTTACAAGTTATTTTTATGTCATTATTATCTAAGTGCGGAGCTAGCAAAAAATTAATATGAATATTGTATCATGAGAAATATTAGTTATAAAATTATTTACAACGAGTAATCAACTCACAATAGTAAAATACTCTTAAACTCAATACGCTTGTGCGATTCAACTAATATCTACTATAAGTTATTTTATTTATGCTATTTTAATTTTAATTATCTATTTATTTTATTTATTATTTTTCCAATAAATAGATCATATTGGATCTCATTTACAATTGGACAAATAGCTTTTAAGAGCTCACAATCACAATTACAATAGCCTTTCAATTTAATCACACGAATAAAGAGCTATTTAATAGATAATCTCATATCCGCTAACGCTAAAGCGTTCTTGCTTGATCATCAATGCTGAAAAATCAGACTTCAAAGCTAAGAGTATATTATTAGTTTTAAGAGACCCAAAATAGTGGTTTTGGTGACGGGGCAAGAATTGTGGGGTTTTTTTTTTCCATTTTTTCTTAGGACACACAGATAAATAAAACAAAATTTATGTACCGCAGAATAATCAAACTGACAATTAGTCTTTGGTGAGAAGCAGAAGAGACTTGGTTAAACACAATAAGGAAAGCCTGATATAACCACATGAACTTACAAAGCAATCATATATATGTTTGACGAAACCAAAATAGAAAGAAACAATTTATTAGCAGACTTGAATATAATCTAGCGAAGATACTGGCGCCACATATATATATATATATATATATATATATATATATATATACATAGGAGCAGCTACGTACATATATACTGGCAGTGTGCTTATGCAGATATTGGTGGTGGTGGTGGTGGTTTCACTACTGGTCTCTTTCTCTGCCCCGGGTGAGGATTGGCTATGGGGGATCGTAGTAGACTCGGTGGGATGTGTGTTGTGGATACTGTCTTGAACTTGCGATGGGAATCGAAGAATGACCCAACAACTACATCAGAAGCATTACTCATGTAACTAGAATGAGAAAGTAGCAGTGCGTGTACAAGGATGAAGGCAATCAAGAACGACTTGGGATCCATTGTCTGCTATTGGTAGGGTTTGTGCGGATGGCTAGCGTATATATAGAGAGTTTAAGAAGGTTGTGAATCGTAGCACCAAGTTTCCTGGATGAAGTTGGGAAATTTCTTAGGAAGTTTTGGGTCTCTGAACATGGCAAAGTCAGCAGGAGGATGAAAGTCTGATTGGAACTAAGTACTTGGCAATATTTTCTAGTCTGCAGTGGCAAGGTAGGGTTCCCATGATGATGGGGGGTTGATTAGGGGACCATATATTTGCTTTGGATGTCTTCATATTTCCTTTGACATGAGCATGAAAGGTCGATGGACCCTTACACTGATATGGTAACGCACGCGTCTTTTAATTAAAAGTTTTTTTAAGTGTAAAATAAATCAATTCAAATATATATAAAATCTTATAAAATAAAATATAGAGTACTCTTAGATTTAGAATTTTATAATTTTATAAGTTAATTTTATTTTATTTCTTTATAGCAATATTTAGATGCACTTTTTGATTTTATATACAAAATTTAAATTAAAAAAGTCATATTTATTTTGACATATTAGGTGAATTTTTTAAGATATAGAAAAGATTTATAATGGTTACTTTTATCTTTTATTTAATTTAAATCAACTGAGATATTTAAATATATTCTAAATATATTCTAACAATTTTAATTTTATAAAATTATTTTTTAACTCATTCTTAATTATATTTTGATAAATTTTCACTTAATAAAAAAGACATAATATACTAAGCTAGATTTCTGTTTACTTTGTTATTTTATATATATATTATATATAAAATTCAAACCCATCTTATGCTAATATTATTAGTATAAATAAAATATATAGAAATTAAATAAAATTATAATATTATTCAATATTCTTAGCATTAAAACTTGCAAGATTAAGATTAAAAGACAATATAATTTTAAATATGTAAAAAATAATAGTATTTAAAAGGCATTTTACTAACATATATGTTTGTTTTTCTTTATTTAAGATTAATTTATGAAATAATGTAATTATTTTTTATAATTTATTAAAAATGAATACTCTTTTATTTATATTTAAAAAATTATAAAAAAATTGAAATGAAAAAAATTAAAAGTGAATAAATAAAAAAATAAAAATTTATAAGGTTAGAAAAGATGAAAAGTCAAAAAAGATATGAATGAGAAAAATAAAAATTCAACAAAAATAAAGTTACAGATTTAAAAGAATAAAATAAATTAAAATTTAGGAAAAATGCCACATGACAATGAAATATACAAAAATTAAATAAAATTATAATATTTTTCAATACTCTTATCAATTAGAACATATAAAATTAAAATTAAAAGACAATATAAATTTTAAATATGTGAAAGAATAGTATTTAAAGGACATTTTATTAATATATATATATATATATATATATATATATATATATATAAGATTAATTTATGAAATAATGTAAGTATTTTTTTAATTTATTAAAAATGAATACACATCGATTGCTATTTTTTCAAAGTATTATAAAAATTTAAAAAAATTGACATGAAAATTATTTTGAAAGTCAAGAAAAAATGAAAAATATAAAAGGATTAAAGAGATAAAAAGTTAAGATATGAATAGAAGAAATGAAAAGACAAAAAAATAAATAAAGTCAGAATTAAAAAAATAAAAAAATTTTTAGGAAAAGGCCACATGATAATTATAGTGAAAGAATTTTTATATATTAAATAAATAAATATAACAAATAATAAATAGATAGATAGATTAATAATAAATAGATAGATAGTGACTACTGCAGAGACCAGAACGCATGAAGACTGGATATGTAGAATAATCCTTCTCTCTGGTTAGGTGAGATCTGTTCTTTTCCCTATTGTTTTTTCCTGGGAAGATGCTCAATTACAATACATAAAAATTGCAATAAACTGGCTTGACCCCTGGTTTTAGTCCCTTGAGTGGTTTTTCTTTCCACATTCTCATCAAATTCATTAGTCCTGGTTTTCTTTTGGCCCATGGTGTTGGTTACAGCTCAGTAGTTTCAGGCATACACCGACATCGACAATTCGACAATAGCATTAATGAGAGATAATCACTAAACTCTACGATTCTTATAAATTATAATAAGGGTAATCCTATATCTTTTTATAAATATTTTTAATAATTTTTTTAAATGTTAAATAAAAAAATAAATATATTTTTTTTTGAAAATATAAAAAATATTTAATATTTTTTATTTAATAATTAAAAAAATTAATAAAAAAATTGAATAAAAAAATAAAACATTTCTCTTATAATAATTGTCTTTACAGTATATATAATAAAGCCAAAAATAACACACACAAATTAGATTACATAGTTCATCCCGAACTTGAATTGCCACTCCTTTTCCTTCGAAGTCAGTCTCCTCTTACAGGATGCTAAAATATTCTTAAAGTATTATTTTAGATAAGCTTATAACTATCTAGATTTGATTTAAAAAATATTTAAATCTCAATCAAACGACCTGTATAATTATACACTTATGAATAAAAATTATCCTATACTCTTAAAAGGGGTGTAAGTATTATTTACATCCTTTTTAAGGAATGTAATTGAGTGAGAGAAAGTAATAAGAAAAAATATGCATAATAAATAATATTAGATGAAATGTGGATGTATTATTTGATGTAAGAATATAATAGTTCATTATACATGTTACTTTTTGGCCGTTGCTATGAGCTTGTAAGTTTGAGTCTATATACATTTATTTAACTTGCTATTGCATTTTTTTTTGTATGTTAATTTTTTTTAGGTTAGTCTTTTAATTATTTTTTGGGTTAGCTTTTTTTTTTTTTTTAAACATTACTACCATCATTGTTGTCGATGTATAACTTGACAAATTTTTTAGATTTAGTTTTTTTTTAAGTTGTATCAAAATAATACAAGTGTATCTAGATTAATGAATTTTTTCATAAATAACATGCATACTAAAAATTCTACAAATTTTAATATAATATTCTTTCTTTAGAATTTTTAATATATTTATGAAAAACATAAGTATTATAGTTTTCTTTTTAACTATTTTACTTGTAACTTTATAAAAATAAATAGTAATTGTATGAACAGTAACTATAGGTAGTGAACAGTGAATCCGACAGTAAACAATACATTTTCTATGAGGTGAACAGTGTACTCCCACATAGTGAACAGTAATCTCAGCATTGAACAGTGCATTTCCGGAAGTGAACAGTAATTTCAATATTGAACAGTGCGTTTTCGACAGTAAACAGTAATTACGGCATGGTGTGAATAATAACTCCAACGGCGGTAAACAGTGCTAGTAAATAGTGCAACAGGTTGCAGGTCATTGATCTTAAGCGTTGATATGTTTTTCAACACAATCAATAGTTAGAATTTGAAGGGTGTATGATACACCCCTCAAAAGAGGTTGTACCTTAGAAATAGCCGTTACTTTTTTACTGAAACCTAGTACTACTTTCAAAGTACACAATAATTTCTCTTTTTTAAGCAATTCTCCTCTTTGGCACTCTTATCACTTTATTCACCAAGGGATAAACTCATCTTTGAGCTTCATCATTTCTTTCCAATGTAGATAAATTGCAAGCATATTTTTGTTTTTACTAAAGTATAACTTGACAAATCCATAGATTTGGTTTAATGGTTAAAGATGTGTATCTAGATTTGAACTCTTTGCGGCACATAAAATATTAATTAATTTCTCTAAATATATAATGTTGAGATATTCTTTTATATATTCCTGATGTTTAGAATTGGGTTCTGAGGGTTACCTGAGAAGATATGAAATGATAAGCTTCTCCGTAGCGCGGCCACAACAGCAATGAGCGAAGAATTTGGTACCTACAAAAGACACTTCGACACTCAAGTCAGTAGGTGAGCAAGGAAGATAGTGTGTATTGAGAATTAACTCATATCTTTTCTCTCTTACTTACTGTATTTATATGAGCATTTTTAGGGTGTATGGTGTCTGAGCATTCAGTGCGTATGAAATGTTGCTACCTAGGATCGTGGAGACACGATTGTGGGGGACAGGATCGTGGAGACAAGGTCATGGAGACCGCTATTCCTTTGTCCTTATTCTCCTGTCTATATGGGATATGATTAAGATTTGTTCTTGTTGTTATGCTTGATGTATAGGTTGTTTCATGCGCACTATACGTCTAGATGTCAGCCTACTGGGTCGGGTTGCTCTAGTTCTATGGACTCATAACTCGGTCAAAAATCGTTACCTCCAACTTGGTGCTTTGATGAGACAACAAAGTGTCGATATATGTGTTCATCTGGAGAACACGACGCACGATGGACAAAGGGATCCGAGTTGTAATGCTGATGTTGGATCTCGCGATGTTTTTTCCCAAATGGTCGAGGTCCGTGATGTATCATAGTAGGCTCCCGGGATTAATGATCAAGACCGAGATTCGAGTTAGATCGCTCTACTTACATCATTGTTCTATTGTCTGGGGTATATAATAAGTTATTCCCATGTGTAGTTTGTGGGGTTTTGTATCCGAGGTGTTGTTACACCGTGGTGTCTCCTTAAGGGTTCATGATCCAGGTTAGGTGTTCTGGAATACCACACGTCACTTCAATTTTGAACGTTTTGTATGTTGTCCTTTTGGATGCTTTTGTTCAGAAACGATACGCCACATGGTTGAAGAATAGTGGAGACCGTCGTTTGAGATTTGTAGTGTTATAATTAGTCGTTTTCAAATTTCAAAGAAGAAAAAGTTGAGTGAATTTTACTTAACTGCTATCTTTGATTTAAAGAATAGTTTCATCGAAATGTATATAATGATATCATGATCAATAGACCAAAAATAGGGAAACAATTTGTTTGGACATTGGATTTACCTTTTGTTAATCCTCATTCCTCGTGCTTTCTTTAAGGAATCGTGCGTTTGCTCTTTTTTTTTTTTAAACGTGCATGTGTATGCTTTATTATTGTATTGAATCAGTAAAAAGAGAAGTTTAAGATTTTAAAGTTCAATCGGAATTAGACCAGTGTCAAACTAGGATTTTATTATATGCATATATATTATATAAATATGTAACAAAATGTAAGAAAAATACAATATACATATATTAAGTACATAAATAAAACCAAGAAAAAACATTTAAATGAATTTCTAATATAATTCACTTGATTTATCACATAATTATGAAGATAAAAGCTAAATTTTAGTTATAGATTAGGAACTAAATAATTAGCAGAGTTAAACAAATTTTAAAAGAATTTTTAAAAATTTTTGACCAATTCAACCATGTGACACAAGCCGCCCGATTCAAGACTAGTTTTTCTAGTTCTTTACCTATTTTAAAAAATCTGTTTTTTAAGAATGGACTAAACCTAGAGGTATAAAAATGAGCCGAATTAGATTAATTGGTCTAAATAACTCGATAAAATGGATGGATTAAATTAAAAAAATGATGAAAAAATAGATTTTGACTAGACTAGGTTGACCCGATTTTGACTCGGTCGATGCACCTACCAAAGCTTAATGCTTAATTTTTAGTTATGATATTATTATATAATTTATATGATATATAAATATTTTTTTATTTTTTATGTAAATTAATATTTTTATCAAAAAATAATATTTAATATTTGATGAAATTTAAACTATACAAAAGAAAAAAACTATTGAAATATTAGAATAATATTTTTTAGTATTGATAATTAAAGAAAAATAAAAAAATATGGTGCAAGTTGGGTCAGCCCCACTCTAACCTGCATAAGATTAGACTGAATTAACAAATTATTAACCCACAATGTTTTTAAACTATCCTGCCCCGGCCCAAAAATTAACTGACCCAATGCAGACAAGCTTGTATAGGCCATGCTAGCATGTTTTGACACCCTTAATCTGAACCTGCCAAAGGATTAGTTCTCGTTTTTTCCAATTTGACCGGCATTCTGAAAACTACTAGTTCTCGCTTTCCAATTTGATCAGCATTCTGAAAACTACCGAAAATGGCATATAGTTAGACCAAATGGCACCGAAATTCTAAAGTTAGTGGAAAATACATGCGTTTAATTAATTAATATTAACTAAGATTGGCTTTTGAAGCTTTATAAGCTTTTTGTCTGTTTTTTCTTATGTAACTTTGGGTGATTTTATGGTACTTATATCTTTTTTATTTATAAAATATTTTATTGACTGATGAGTATTTTTAATAAAATTTTAAATATTTATTATAAATTTAATATTAATATTTAATAAATATTGATAATTTATTGGTTAAATTATCATAAAAGTTCTCAGTAAATTCTTTAAAAACATACTTTGCCAAATATAATTTTCTTACCTGGAAAAGGCCACAAGTCTTCGAAAGACGAATCTTATTGTGAAGGAGCTTCATGGGAAAAGACCTGCTAGGAGCTTAATTATGTAGCATGCTGGGCCAGATAACATAATGTCCCAAGGTGTTAGACATCAAACCCGATTAACTTACTTTCATAGAGTTAGTTAGAAAGTAGTTGTTAACAATTATTTTTTCTGTTATTCTGTTTTTCGGTTTTTAGCTTTTTAGCTATGGCTTTCATGTATATAAGACATTCGGTATTCAATGAATATTCAGATTTGATTTCTTCTTTCCAATAGCATAACATGGTATCAGTTGAAAAATCTTCTTCCGTAATTCTTCTACAGAGATAAACTTTCCTCTCTTTAAAGCTTTCATGGCTTCTCCTAATTCTTCTAACAATTCTGTTCAAGACTCTTCGAATCCCTACTACATTCATCCCAACGAGAATCCTTCTCTGGTTCTCATCTCTCCAATTCTTGAAGGACCCAATTATCATAGTTGGGCTCGAGCTATGGCTATGGCTCTTGAAATGAAGAACAAGAATGCATTTGTCGATGGTTCGATCAAGAAACCAGCATCCACCGATCCTTTGTATGCAACTTGGAAAAGATGCAACACACTCGTCCTTTCTTGGCTCAATCATTCAGGTTCTTCAGAAATTTCTACCAGCATTATATGGATCAATGAAGCCTATGATGTATGGAAAGATCTTAAGGATCGTTTCTCCCAAAGTGATTATATTCGAATATCACAACTTCATCATGATATTGTTTCATTGAAGCAAGCAGATATGTCTGTAACATCCTATTTCACTAAGATGAAAATCTTATGGGATGAGTTATGCAACTTTCGCCTTATCCCATCTTGTGCCTCTTCATTTGGTTGTTGTTGTGATACCTCCAAAACAGTTCAGCAGTATAGAGACAATAATTATGTCATTTGTTTTCTTCAAGGGCTCAATGAGAATTATGCACTTGTTAGATCCCAAATTCTAATGATGGAGCCATTGCCCTCTCTCAACAAAGTTTGTTTTTTATGGTGATTCAACAAGAAAGGCAACTGCATATTGGAATCTTGCCTAACCCAACAGTTCTTGCTATTCAGTCTAACCCAATGTCTTCTCAAGGTCGTGGCAGAGGCAAGTCCTTTCCACCCAAGAATAGTCCATCAAGACAATGTACCTATTGTAACCGCATGAATCGTACTGTTGAAACATGTTTTTTCAAGCATGGTTTCCTCCTAGATATAAGTCCAAGAAGGCAACAAATATCCTCTCCACAGAACAGTCTACATGTTCGGGTTCTGCTGATGAATCTCCTCTCTTAGGTCTCAGCCTGAAGCAAATTCAACGTCTCTTGGCTCTTTTGCCTCCTACCCCACTTACAGCAACCTCCCATTCTCCTAATTTGGTCAGTTCTCATAGCATAATGACCTCTTCTCCATGTGAAGGTAATTTCTCCACCTCTTGGATATTGGACTCGGGAGCCACTGACCATATCACTTCATCTCTTAATTTTTTTACCTCCTATAAAGCCATAAAACCCATTCTTGTATCCCTTCCAAATGGCCAAACAACTACAGCCACCTATAGTGGTACCATTTACCTTACAGCATCCCTTATTCTTTATGATACCCTTTACATTCCCAATTTTTCAATAAACTTCATTTCAGTTTCCAAGCTCACAAAATCTTTATACTTCCAAGTTACTTTTACTGATAAATTTTGTTATATATAGGACTAACAATCCATGAGGATGATTGGCAATGCTGAGCAGCATGGAGCACTATATGCAATGGTTGTTCAATCTCTATCTGTACCCCAGTCAATTTCTGTTATTCACTGTATTAATAATACCACCACTGCCACATCTATTGATATTTGGCATCATAGGTTAGGGCACCCCTCAGATAGATGTTACTCTCTTATCCAAAAACAACATTGTAATATACCACCCTCTGTACACAAAGATTGTGATGTTTGTCATTTTGCCAAACAAAGAAAAAATTCTTTTACTCTTAGCAATTCTGTTGCACAATCTATTTTTGATATAATTCATATTAACATCTGGGGTCCTTATTCAACTCCCTCAGTTCAAGGTCACAAGTATTTTTTAACCATTGTAGATGATAAATCTCAATATACATGGATTAAATTGATCAAAACAAAAGCTGAAGCCAGACAACACATAGTGCATTTTGTCACCTTTGTGCATACTCAATTTGGTCTTTCTGTTAAAACCATTCGGTCTGACAATAGTCTTGAATTTTCCATGTCATCCTTTTACCTTTCAAAAGGCATTATTCACCAATTATCTTGTATTGAAACCCCCCAACAGAATGGGATCGTGGAAAGAAAACATCAACATATACTCAATGTTGCAAGGTCACTCATGTTCCAATTAAATTTACCTATACAATTTTGGGATTTTGCCATTTCACAGGTTGTCCATATTATCAACCTTTTACCATCCCCAAATTTGCAGTCCACTTCTCCCTTCTTTCTTTTATATAACCAACCACCTGACTTATCCTCTCTTAGAGTTTTTGGCTCTCTATGTTATGCTACAACTCTCACAGCACATAGGACCGAATTCCAGCCTAGAGCCCGAAAGTGCATTCATCTTGGCCACACTCAAGGCATCAAAGGGTACCTTCTTTTTTATTTGCATAGTCGAGAAATTTTCCATTCTAGACATGTTTCATTTTATGAGAACATATTTCTTTTTTTACACCATTCCCATCCAACATTCAACAACAATTTTCCTACTGCCCCCATGCCTTCCAGACCCAACATTACTGATCTTAATCTTGATCGACCCTCTTATCCCCCCGCCACAAATTCCAACAATATAAATCCTATTCCCTCTCCTCTTCCAGCCCATAACAGAAATTCAACTCCGATCGAAAGGCACCTAATTATCTCTGGGACTACCATTGCAACATAGTCAACTTCTCTACTGCTGTCAATTTATCCTCAGGTACTCCCTATCCCTTATCTCATTTTCTTTCATATAACCACTTATGACCCACCCACAAATCCTATACCTTAGCCATTTCTAGTGCTATTGAGCTAAAAACTTATGCTCAAGTAGTCAAGCATGACTGCTGGACAAAAGCAATGGACCAAGAGATCCAAGCCTTGGAGCAAAATCACACATGAACTATCACTAATCTGCCACCAGGAAAGAAACCCATAGGTTGTAAATGGGTTTATAAAATCAAACGAAAATCTGATGGAAGCATAGAGAGGTACAAGGTCAGGTTAGTGGTCAAAGGTTTCACTCAACTTGAGGGGGTAGATTATTCAGAAACATTTTCTCCGGTTATTACAATCATAACTGTAAGATTGGTTTTGGCTCTTGCAGCAGCTCACCAATGGCATTTACATCAACTTGATATAAAGAATACCTTCCTTCATGGTGATCTAACTGAAGAGGTCTACATGACCATTCCTTAAGGTTTCATAGCTGCCCATAACAATCAAGTTTGCAAACTACAGAAATCTCTATATGGCTTGAAACAAGTCAATAGACAGTGGAATTCAAAACTGACTTCATCTCTACTTTCCTTGGGTTATCATCAATGTAAATCTGACTATTCCTTATTTGTCAAATCCATTGTTGCTAAGCTCACTATTCTATTGGTATATGTCGGTGACATAGTCCTTACAGGCAATGATTTGGAGGAGATTCAATTAGTAAAACAGTTTCTAGATGCACAATTTAAAATAAAAGATCTTGGTCCTCTCAAGTTCTTTCTTGGTCTCGAGGTGGCAAGGTCTTCTCAAGGTATTATTCTCTCCCAAAGGAAATATGCATTAGAACCCCTTGATGATGCTGGTCTTCTTGGCTGCAAACCAGCTTCTACACCTATGGTTTCGGGACTGAAACTTATTTCTACTTTTGGTGACCAACTCATTGATCCTACTGTCTATCGAAGACTTCTTGGTAGACTCATCTACCTTACAAATACCAGGCCAAACATATGCTTTGCTGTCCACAAGCTTAGTCAATTCATTTCTCAACCTTTGTAGCCTCATTTAGATGTTACATATCATGATCTTCGATATATTAAGGCTTGTCCAGGCAAGGGCCTTTTCTTTCCTTCCCACTCTGATCTCAAGTTGAAAGCTTTTAGTGACTCAGATTGGGCCTCATATCCAGAGAGCCGCAAATCCATCATTGGGTTCTGTATTTTCTTCGGCTCATCCCTCATTTCATGAAAGTCCAAGAAGCAAATCATTGTTTCTAAGTCTTCTTCTGAAGCAGAATATAAGGCATTGGCCATGACAACTTATGAAATTCAATGGTTAATGTATTTATTGCAGGATCTTCATCAACCTATTTCCAGCTCTGTTCCTTTGTATTGTGATAATCAATCTGCGATTCAGATGGCCCAAAACCCCACCTTCCATGAGAGAACTAAGCACATCGAGCTGGATTGCCACTTAATTCGTGAAAAAGTGCAGGCTAGGATCATTCACTTACTGCCTATACCTTCTGCTGCACAGTTAGCAGATGTTCACACTAAAACCCTTCACCCTACAGCCTTTAACTCATTGATTTCCAAGCTAAACATGCTTGATATACATCGTCCAGCTTGCCGGGGGGGTGTTAGACATCAAACCCGATTAACTTACTTTTCATATAGTTAGTTAGAAAGTAGTTGTTAACAATTGTTTTTTTTTGTTATTCTGTTTTTCGGTTTCTAGCTTTTTAGCTATGGCTTTCATGTATATAAGAATTCAGTATTCAATGAATATTCAGATTTCTTCTTTCCAATATCATAACACAAGGAGTACGTTTCTAAAGCTGAGAGTCTAAATTGCAAACAATCTTCCCATGTCTCTAATGATCTGTTACATTTTACAGGACATAAGGTCCCAACGTAAAATTGGTCAGGCAAAGGCTCGTAGCCAAATATTTCATTGTGAACATAATGAAGCCAAGTTGAACCAAGGCTTTTTGACCATTCTATTTTTAATGAAAAAATTATTTATCAAATTATCATACTTTTAAAATTATATACTAAAATATCATCATTTTATTTAACATGATATTATTTATATTTTTTCTGTTCACATAAAAAGTGTCATTTACGTTGACACTTTCACATAAATAACTCTAAAGCGTTTGACGTTATGTAGTGGATAACTCCAAACTATTTGCTTTCATAAAATTTTTTAGAAGTCTAAAATGTTACCTTTGAAACTACTTTAAGACTATGAACTGAGAAGACAAATAAAACCAATATGCCAATAGACAAGAAACATGATTCAAATTGCAAATTATAATTTGTTACTAATGTAAAAATCAAAGTGGATAAACAATTATTTGTACTAGTACAGCACCTGCGGCATCCCCAAAAAGAATACACTTTCTTCTATCTGTCCACTCAACATATTATTAAAAGGTTTCAAAGAATAATTTTGATATGATTTATTTGTTACTCAAGGACGTATATTTATATACAAAGATTTGTAATAAGCTTATGTTGAATTCTTTCCATAATTACAAGGAAAAAAATAGAAAGAATAATTGTACAGAATAAATATACAATTTGGTTGATACTAATCTAATATATTGATTGACGCTAATTCTTTCTATATCTAACAAGATCTTAATTGATTCTATCACCCTCTCTCAAGTTGGTGCATGGATATCAGACATTCCCAACTTAATAAGAGAATAAGAAAACACACTACTTGCCACTGCTTTTGTAAGAAAATCTGCTAATTAGTGCTTAGACCTGACAAATAGAAGACACAAGATTCCAACTTCAAGTTTTTCCTTAATAAAGTGTTTGTCGATTTCTACATGTTTTGTCCTATTGTGTTGAATAGGATTGTGGGCAATCTCTATAGCTGAGGTATTATCACACTGTAGATTCATTGCTTCCTTTGATTTAATTCCCAAATTAGCTAGCAGATTTTTTAGCCATAGTAACTCATATATTCCAAATGTCATGCCCCTGAACTCAGCTTCAACACTTCACTTGGCCACTATAGGTTATTTTTTTACTTCCCCGAGTTATAAGATTTCCTCCAACAAAGGTGTATCTTCTATCGTTGACTGACCCGACCCAATCAGCATCAGTATACCCTTCTATTTCTAGGTGACCATGATTTGAGAACAACAGTCCTTTGCCTGGAGCAAATTTTAAGTATCTTAGAATCCTTTCGACAGCATCCATGTGAGGCTTTCTTGGTTCATACATAAACTGACTTATAACATTTACTGTATATGCAATGTCTGGTCTATTATTGGATAAGTAGATTAGTTTTCCTACAAGCCTTTTTGGTATCTGTCCTTATCAGTACTGGTTGCTTTTGAACATTGGAAATATGTTGTGGTTCTGCTCAATGGGAGTGTCAAATGGCTTACATATAATGATTCCTGTTTCAGATAACAAATCTAGGATATTTTTCCTTTGGATACCATGCTTTGACCAAGCCACTTCAATTCCAAAAAAGTACTTGAGGTCTCCAAGTTGTTTTATTTCAAATTCAGAGGCCAAATATTGTTGTAAAAATTGAATCTCATCATGATCATCTCCTGTCACAATCATATCATCAACATAAATTATTAAGGTAGTAGTTTTGCTTTTTTTTTTTCTGTTTTAGGAATAAAGTGTGATCTGAGTTGCTTTGTCTATAACCAAAGTTCTTCATGGATTTGGTGAACTTCCAAATCAAGCTCTTGGGGATTACTTTAACCCTCATAGGGCCTTTTTTAATTTGCACACCACAATTGTGTCTGAGTATTGTGGAACACCTAGAGGAGGGTCCATATATACTTCCTCAACTAAATCTCTATGAAGAAAGACATTTTTTACATCATACTAAAACAGTGGCCAGTTTTTATTTGCTGCTAACTACAAAAGCACTCTCACAATGTTGAGTTTTGCAATAGGTGCAAAGATATCTTGATAGTCCATATCGTAGGATTGAGTATAACCTTTTACAACAAGTTGAGCTTTGTATCTCTCAATAGTTCCATCAACTTTGTGTTAAACAGTAAACACCCATCTACATCCAGTATTCTTCTTTCCTATTGATAAAGGTACGAGCTCCCAAGTTTCATTCTTTTGCAATGCTGCCATCTCTTCTACCATAGCTTGGATCCATCTAGGATATGCTAAAGCTTCTTGTAAATTACTAGCAATAGAGATAGATAATTGAGATACATAATATGTATATGATTTGGATAACTTGTTAGCCGACACATGGTTGTTTATAGGGTACTTCACTTTCGATTTAATGTTAGGCTCATATTTAATTGGAGGTAGACCTCAGTTAGATCTAGGAGGAATATGATATGAACTTTTTACATGATTAGAATCAGGTGAGCCAATACCTTCATGAATATTGTAATCAATAATATAATCAGAGTCAAGGTTATGTATTATCTATGGAGAGTTTTTTGGAGCAACAAATTGGATCAGTGGACTTGAAGTTGGAGATATTGTACTATCGTGCACTATGAAGCACAGACACGGACACAGATACGGGACACGACACAGACATGGATACGGGGACACACCAAATTAAAAAATTATAAGACACGAACACGACACACACACACACACACACACACACACACACACACACACATATATATATATATATATATATAATTTCAAAATTTAAGAAAAAAGATTCATAATTTATTAATATCATTTCTATAAGCTTAAAAATTTATAATATTTTAATATATATCATATGTGTTAATATTTGCTTTGCCTAATAAGTCCCTCCTAAAAAATATGAAACATAATTTCTATTGATATATTCTAAAAAATCTCCTAAACCAACTTCTCCTAATAGAACTAATCATGTACAAGTACATGTGCATAAAAAAAATAACTAGAGGAAATATTGGTGTGAGGCAAGCTTTGGTGACAACGAAGTGGACGACTTGGTATGAGCAGAGGTAAAAGGAGCAGATGAAAATAGTGGTGTGTGAAAAGATAAAACTTAAAAGTCTAATAGTAGTGTGTGAAAAGATAAAACTTAAAATATTAGTATGTGAAAATAGTGGCTTGGGACGTCAGTCATGTGATTAGGCTTGAGTGAGTTACGAGCTTACTAATTGAACGTTAGTCATAGAAACTATTTTTTTTAAAAAAATATTAATGGATCGTGTTCAAGTCGTGTCCTAGTCATATCCAAGCGTGTCTGAGAAATGTCTGAGCGTGTCCAAGAAGTATTCGAGTGTGTCCGAGACGTGTCCAAATTGAAAAAAATAATCTTTTTAATTGGACATATTCGGACACACAGGACACTTGTGTCATACGAGTGTCTTCATGTGTTTGACACGGACACGTGTCTGACACGCCTCATAATCGATGTGTCCGTACTTTATAGATCGTGCAGTTCCTCTATCAAACCTATTAAATCTTGATTTGTAATCTCACACCCAGTAATGACATATAAATTTTTAATTTTTAATTATGGTTTTGACATATCAAACAATTTTATGTCATGGAAATCATGGTTATGAACTTCCACTTCAAATTCATTCCCTATTTGAAGTGGAGAATTAGTGGGCTTTGTGGTATAAAATAACTCTTGCTCCGGAAAGGTGACATCTATGGAAATAAAAAAAAATTAGTGGGAGGATGATATGCATGATAACCTTTTTGTGTTGTGCCATATCCAACAAACATACACCTTATAGCCTGGGGATCAAATTTTGTACGTTGGTCTTGATGTAGATGAACATATACCACACATCCAAAGGTATAGGGAGGTAGGTGAATAATTTGAAAGAAAGTATAGTGATCTGAGAGAACATCTAAAGGCCTCATAAAGTTCATATGACTTCTAAAAGGTGTTTATTCTTTCTCTCAGCGACTCCATTTTGTTAAGAAAAATTAGGACATGATGTTTGATGGAAGATACCATTTGAGTTCATAAAATCTTTCAATTCTTTCTTGAAGTATTATTCCTCATTATTTGTTCTAACAACCTTTAGAGAAGTGTTGAATTGGGTGACAATCATTTTATGAAAATGTTAAAAAATTGTACACACATCATTTTTATATTTTAACAGGTATAGTCATGTCATTCGTGTGCAATCATTAACAAAAGTGATAAAGATACAGTACTAACACCTAAGACAAGAAATGAAACAACATTGGCATAAACAATGTATGGCTTAGAGCCACATGGAGATAAATGAGTAAACTTATAATGGTCACAAGTCATATGATCTGTAGCTTCCGTATCAACTATCCAGTCATTACTACTAGCAAAAACTGAAAAACTACAAGCAGAGTTAGATATACCTGACTTGGCAACAAATCCAGCAGCAGCAATAAAATTACTCTTAAAGTTCTCAGTCTTTGATGTAACCTTAGCCTTTGGATGCCAGTTAGGATAACCATGGAGTTTGAAGCATGTATTTGTACTGCTGCTTGGTTGAAGTAGCTATTAGAGATCATAATTCTCAAATCAGAGAAACCAAATGCTTCGATTCCTATGTTAAAAAGGTGATTAGAGTTAGCTTTGATACCATATTAAAATGTTTCAGAGAATAATTCTGATATGATTTATTTGTTACTCAAAGACGTATATTTATATATAAGGATTTGTAAGCCTATACTGAATTCTTTCCATAATTACAAGGAAAAAATATAGAAAGAAAAATTGTACAGAATAAATATCCAATTTGATTGATACTAATTTAATATATTGATTGACGCTAATTCTATCTATATCTAACAAGATCATAATTGATTCTAACACATATCGTGAAAGAGCATCAACCTCAACTAATAGAACATTATGAAATCCACCCCATGCTTTCATATGAACAAGGGCAAGAATTTTCACTACATTAAGCTATTATTAAGACCACCTTCTAAGAAAATAACCCATAAATACCCCTAATGTGACAAGCAGCTAATATTAAACCCAATATAAAGCTGCTACATGCAGCAGTGATGTTTGTTCTGATATAAAACCAGAGGGTGCCTGAATAGACATGTACACGGTGGATTCCTTCTACTTGTGCAGTTGTCGCCTCCGAGAAGCGGGGTTAGATACTGACGAGCGCCGAACTCAGTCAAAATTATAACCGAAGTTATTACCTAAACTTGTAGTATAGTGAACAACACCGGATCGTCTCCTCAAGGATCATAGATGCAATTTGATCAAATCAAGTGAAAGTTAGAAAAAGGAGGGTTTTGATGGTTCAAGGATCGCAAGTGACATGATTTAAAGAGAAATAACAATTAAAAGAAAATCATTCGTAAATCTATCCGAGATTGGGTGGATTCAATCATAGACCTTTCAACAAACACCTGAAATACATTTGAATGGTTAACTTGGATCTAACCGAGATCTCTCGCATCGATCCGAGAATTCATACTAGACAATCGTCCGTAATTCAATTGACAAGTGATAAACACAAATCTGTAATCGCACCATTCATGTAAATATATGTCAATTTAAGCACCGAATTCAATTAACCTAGGCACAAATCAAGAACCTAACCTCTTCAATTACGTGATTAGTTTAGATCAATCAGTTCTAAGTTTCATCACAAATCTCAATCTTCGAGTTATGTGATTAATTCAGATCAATCAGGTTCTAAATTTCATCACAATACTTAATCTTAAACCAAGATCAAATCGGATCAAACATAAACAAATCACCATTCATGCATTCAAGATCAAGAGAACAAGAAGAAGAGAAGAGGAATTCAAATATAAATCAAATACATTACATAACCAAGGTCTCAAGAATCCAAGCCACAATCTCTTCAAGAGTCCCGAATTGACTAGAAGTGACTTAGCTCTCCATTACAATGAAGGAAAAATATACAAGAACTATGAAAAGCTATCTCTAACACCAAGTGTGTGTGTCCCTTAGAGCTCTCCACATGCTTCCTTTTATAGAGGATTCAGAGTAGTAGTAGATGGGTAGATGGGATTAGTAGGTGGGTGAGTAGGTGGATGAGTAGGTGGGTAAGTAGGTGGGTGAGTAGGTGAGCTACCTTGTCTCTGAAATTCTTTATTGCTGAACTCATTGATTTCGTCATTTCTGAGCCAAGTGGTCTTCATGAAAGTTCTAGGAAATTGTCTAAGCTTTCCAATGGCTCTGAAAACACCCAAAAATTCGTCCTACAGCCCAAGATATGACTCAATTACTACAGACTGTTCAGGACCAGTTTCAGCACCTCTGTTTTGACTTTCAGACCCAATATCTCCATCAAGGAGCCCGAATCAAGTTTTGTGCTTGACATGAAAGTTGTACATATGGGTCTTAACTTTCAGATTACAAATTTTCAACCCATTTTATATGCCCAAACTCGAATTATGTTCTGGTTACTACACACTGTTCGGGTTCCAGTCACAAATCCCGTATTCTGATTTCCATGCCCAATTAGCTCCACTAGATGTCTGAAATTGACTTTGAGCTCTTCATCAAAGTTGTAGAGCTCTCTCTTATCTTTCCTACAAGATAAAATTCATAATTATCAGATATTTAGAACTCAAGATATGGCTAAAATACAAAAACAGTGTAAGACCCGAATAATGCTGAAAAAATCAATCAAGTCCGATTCGAGTTCAAACTTACAAAACATAATCAAATTCAATCAATTAAGTACATGAAGAGTGTAAATGACTAATAAAGAGGGTTTATTAATGTATAAAATATATGATTATCAGATTCCTCCACACTTAGCTTTTTGCACTCCTGGGCAAAACATATAAAACTAAAGTTAGAAGACAAAGACATACGACACAAACTTTAAAGCTAAAAACTCTAAAGGACTCAATGAAGCAAGAAGAGCAACAAGAAATTCAAGAGATCAAAGCATAAATGAGGTAACATTTCTTCACATCTCAAACCAACAAGCAAGGAAACTTCCGTTGAAAAGAATGAATTAAGAATGATAGATCTTCACAAGATTCCCTCTCAATCTCTCAAGTGTTTAAAAGGTAGGTATTTCACTCAATTCAACCCATGAAAATTGCACTACCATAAGCTTGCTTATCTTCTACTTCTCCACTACTCAAAACACATGCACACACAAATCATGAGGACTTTATTCAAGGTTGTAGTGAGGTCAAGGTAACGAAGAGGATAAAATGGATATGAGAAGATAAATACCAAAGAGAATAAAAAACAAATGAGAAATGAGTTCAAATAACAAGCATAAAAGTTCATCTCAACTCTAATGTATATCCCTTTACATATTCATTTCCCAATCCTTTTCTCTCTTTTTTTTTTTTATATATATATGAACATAACTATATACATACATTTTTCTTTTTTTTTTCTAGGCACTCTTTCTTTTCTTTTTTTTTTCAACAACCATTTTGTACACACACCCGCACACTTGTTCAAAAACTCATCTATTAACCAGGCTAATGTTCTTTTATTCCCTAAGGTAAAGTAAGAACACAATTTTTCATTTAAGGCACATAATGAGCTAGAAACAAGGAATGGTCAAATAAGCTCAAAGGGGTTAAGCAAAGGAAAATATACAAGTTTGGCACGAATCAGAGAATTTTCGAGAAGTCAAAAGAGTGCTTGATATCATATTGAAAACAAGGTTGGCTATTTGGTTAAACTAGCTAATTAAGAAAGAGGGCCTCAATCATGTTTATGCATGCAAGTGAAATGTAGCCTAAAAAAGAATCAAAGCAAGTTCTAGAGTAGTCATTAACATGAGTGAAAATCACACAAGAAAGAAGAGAATGGCATAAATGTTGAATCCATCCATTAGGCTCAAAATCTCACAAGGTATGCATCCATCAGACTCAATTCATCAGTTCAATCATCCATCATCAAGCATATCAGATCAAGAAGGGAGAAAAGTTATTCAATCATGCAATGAACCATTTTTTTTATTTTTTTTAACAAAAAAAAAAACATGCTAAAATATCTCCCCCACACTTAATATAAACATTGTCCTCAATGTGAAAGTGATAAATAAAACGGAAAGAAAAGAGCAACACAACCTGATGAGGGGCGAGATAATGGCAAGCAGAAAAGATGCGTAAGAATCAAGGCTGCAACAGAACCTGAAAACTCACAAAACAAATGAATAAAATGTAAAACCAAAATAACATGACTGAAATAATATAAAATTAAAGAGGAAATGCGGGTCTTTTAGAGTCGATTCCCAAGATCAGTAACACTTCGTTCATCTCTCGAAGAGATTCCACAATTAAGAAGTTCATGATGTACCAGGCCACAAGAATGCGTCTTAAGAGTCAATAAGGTATAACTTACCGACTCCTTACTCACCATTTAAAGTGAAGTATGTTTTTTTTTTCTTCTCGGTTATAAAAACCATCCCCAAAGATCTTGAAAACAAATCTAGTTGGGTTGCCTCCCAATAAGCGCTTGTTTAACGTCATTAGCTCGACATTGGGACACTTCTTAGTGATCTTTATAATGTGGATGGTAAAAGCCCATCACTTTCACTTCCACATTTTTCGGCTTGAGATGGTGTCCATTGGTCTTATTAAGTGAGGTTGGTGAAAAGACTCCACCAGGATCCCATTGGTTGAAACGTGATGACCAAGTTATGGTTGACACAACATGATAGCTTTCACTAGGGTCCCATTGGTTGAAGTGTAATGACCAAGTTAAGCTTGAAGCATGAGGGCTCTCATTGGGGTCCCATTGGTCTTTCTTAATTTCCTTGACTTCACCAATGGCATGCAACACGTGTAATTTTGCAATCCTGCTTTCATTGATAATGCTGGACCATGGCCTAAAAACAAAATCCACTTCAGTAGTTACTAGCATCTGCTGACTTTCCTCTTTCTTTGAAAATTCCTCAATGGCCTTCAACTCCACCTCCCTATATGTTTCAGATTCTGCAACTACATTATTGATAGATCCTTCTATATCATTAGATCCTGCGTAAATAGAATCATTAGTTTTCAAATATGCAGAAATTTCAGCACACACAACACATTTTATATCACCATCATGATCAGCACATGAGTTGTAATTGATAGAATCATCAAAACTAATTAAATCGGAAATTCAAAGACACAACTCATCATGAGTTTCCTCAACTAAGTCTGCATATAAATCAATATGACAATTAGAATGCAGGGAGTTGGGAATTGTTTGGGGAAAGAGTTGGCCTGACTCTTGACATCTCAGTTCATTAACAGTGGTTGTCAACTGGTCAATTTGGGTTGTTAAATCCTGAATAGTGGCAGTGAAATTCTGCTGGAACTCAATTTGGGTTTTCATCAAGTCCTCCCATGAAGGCTCAAGTTTTGTGGTTGATGGACTTGTTATCTGCTGGAATGGCTGCTCATATTGAAATGATTGTTGCTGTAGTGATGCCGTATTGCCATATCCCAGATCCGGATAGTATTCCCAGCTAGGGTTGTATGTGTTGAAGAAGGGGTCATAACTCTGTTGCTGCTGCTGGAACTGTGGTTCATCAGGAAAATAACCAGCTGCTGCAACAAATTGATCTGGAAAAATAGAACTACCATACTGAAGTGTAGGGCATGCATATGTGGGGTGAGATGAACAAAAACAAATGTTACACACAAGTGTAGCGTCCTGCACGGGTGATTGTTGTCTCACTACTATATGTCTTACCAAAGAAGTCAACTCCTTAAGTTTTGACTCCATTATGCATGGTCCATTGTATCCTTAAAATGCAACAGAATGCAACAAAATAATAATGAAAGAAAAAGAAAAAGAAAAAGTTCGATGATAACTTAAAAAGATCATATCACACTTATGGATCCCCGGCAACGGCGCCAAAATTTTGACGAGCGCCGAACTCAGTCAAAATTATAACCGAAGTTATTACCTAAACTTGTAGTATAGTGAACAACACCGGATCGTCTCCTCAAGGATCATAGATGCAATTTGATCAAATCAAGTGAAAGTTAGAAAAAGGAGGGTTTTGATGGTTCAAGGATCGCAGTGACATGATTTAAAGAGAAATAACAATTAAAAGAACGTCAATTCATAAATCTATCCGAGATTGGGTGGATTCAATCATAGACCTTTCAACAAACACCGAAATACATTTGAATGGTTAACTTGGATCTAACCGAGATCTCTCGCATCGATCCGTAATTCATACTAGACAATCGTCCGTAATTCAATTGACAAGTGATAAACACAAATCTGCAATCGCACCATTCATGTAAATATATGTCAATTTAAGCACCGAATTCAATTAACCTAGGCACAAATCAGTAACCTAACCTCTTCAATTACGTGATTAGTTTAGATCAATCAGTTCTAAGTTTCATCACAAATCTCAATCTTCGCTTATGTGATTAATTCAGATCAATCAGCTTAAATTTCATCACAATACTTAATCTTAAACCAAGATCAAATCAGATCAAACATAAACAGAATCACCATTCATGCATTCAAGATCAAGAGAACAGAAGAAGAAGAGAAGAGGAATTCAAATATAAATCAAATACATTACATAACCAAGGTCTCAAGAATCCAAGCCACAATCTCTTCAAGAGTCCCGAATTGACTAGAAGTGACTTAGCTCTCCATTACAATGAAGGAAAAATATACAAGAACTATGAAAAGCTATCTCTAACACCAAGTGTGTGTGTCCCTTAGAGCTCTCCACATGCTTCCTTTTATAGAGGATTCAGAGTAGTAGTAGATGGGTAGATGGGATTAGTAGGTGGGTGAGTAGGTGGATGAGTAGGTGGGTAAGTAGGTGGGTGAGTAGGTGAGCTACCTTGTCTCTGAAATTCTTTATTGCTGAACTCATTGATTTCGTCATTTCTGAGCCAAGTGGTCTTCATGAAAGTTCTAGGAAATTGTCTAAGCTTTCCAATGGCTCTGAAAACACCCAAAAATTCGTCCTACAGCCCAAGATATGACTCAATTACTACAGACTGTTCAGGACCAGTTTCAGCACCTCTGTTTTGACTTTCAGACCCAATATCTCCATCAAGGAGCCCGAATCAAGTTTTGTGCTTGACATGAAAGTTGTACATATGGGTCTTAACTTTCAGATTACAAATTTTCAACCCATTTTATATGCCCAAACTCGAATTATGTTCTGGTTACTACACACTGTTCGGGTTCCAGTCCACAAATCCCGTATTCTGATTTCCATGCCCAATTAGCTCCACTAGATGTCTGAAATTGACTTTGAGCTCTTCATCAAAGTTGTAGAGCTCTCTCTTATCTTTCCTACAAGATAAAATTCATAATTATCAGATATTTAGAACTCAAGATATGGCTAAAATACAAAAACAGTGTAAGACCCGAATAATGCTGAAAAAATCAATCAAGTCCGATTCGAGTTCAAACTTACAAAACATAATCAAATTCAATCAATTAAGTACATGAAGAGTGTAAATGACTAATAAAGAGGGTTTATTAATGTATAAAATATATGATTATCAGATACCTGCAAAGAGACTCCAACGCTCAAGTCAGACAATGCACAAGAAGGGTATTCACTATAGGATTATTAGTTATCTGGTTGGAATGGTCTAGCCTGATACTTATAGAGCGTTTGCAGAGTCCTTATGCATTCCGCGTGGCGTAGGTATGTTGAGATCGTGGCCTGACAGGGGGTGCCTCCTCCCACGATCGTTCAGGTAAGTCCTGACGGGAGCTGCTTCCCTCCACGATCGTCCAACCAGATCCCTAGAATATCAGGGTTGTCGTATGAGTAGCTAACCATTGTAGCAGGCAATCATGGTCCCTATGCTCTAAAGGTCATGATTGGCAGTAATCAGGCTATGCGCAGACCTAATAAGTATTATTTAGGGCCTACGACCGATGCCTACGTCCAGACGGCCTAACCGAGGTGCTTATTCTGGAGTCTGGTGGTGCGCATGCTAGGTTTACCCTTTCGAGCGGGATCCCGAAACACGGTCTAGAACAGTTGCCCTCAGCTTGGCATTTAAGTGGAATAATTAAGTATCAAGATATTTGACTTTGGACGGGATCTGTTGCATTGTAGGAATCTGTAAAGGCCGACGTCCGTTGCTCCTATGCATGGTTCCACAGGGTCTTTTGTCTTTTTCTGTGCTTTGCAGGGATACTGGGCTCAATTGGAAAACTGCTACTCTAACTTTATTAGGAATTAAAGGACCCTTTTAAAAGAGACATTAATTTTATGATGTTTTCCATTTGTGCGCTTCCCCTTCGTCCAATCAGAATTGATGAGCATTAAAGGGTAACTTACCTCATGCAATTGGTACATTACTCTTTCATCCAATCGGAATACTTCGCTTTTCCTATAAAAGGGGAGCATTTTTACTGAAGCTGGTACTTCTTTTGTTACATTCCTCTTGCTCTGCAACTTCGCTTTGAGAAAGTGATTTTTCCTCATGGCTTTCTTTTCGTTTCGTTCATGTCCCTATAGGGTTTTTCCAAAATGCCTAAAACTATTTTGCCACTCTGCAAATGTCCCTTTTAAGGGGCAGTTTACTTCTTAGCATAATTACAGAGGGTGGTTTACTTCCCCAGCGTACCCTGATTGCTTATTTGATATTTTGTCATCGTTGGGGAGGTCTGAGACGTCTGCTATGTTGGACGGGGGTCTTCGGAGCTGGGGTACTCACTCTCCTTGTTCTTTCCCGAGGATGTAATGGGTGCTTCACCCTGAACAAGTCCTTGGGTAAGCAGGAGGGACTATTGAAGCTGCGCCATGCTTTGAAGTAACTCGGGGCCATCATGAGATCGACTAAGACTCCGGTGGAACGATCTCCTTCGTGAGAGATTGCACCCCGTCCAGCGAAGGAGGATGCATCCCGGACTTTAATGGTGGAGGCAATGCAGAAGATTTAGTGTCTCGGGTTCCTGATGCCGGTTTGCCGAGGTTCGTAAAGCTAATCCACTTCTTCAAGAGTCCGGTGCGGGTTTTACGGAGGTGTGGTGGTGGCAGCGACTCTGTGTGCTGCGGAGGAAATATGGATGTGAAATGGCCTGGGATGCCGTTGACGATGATGTCAATTCCTTCCTCCAAGATCCTTCTTTTCTTTATAGATTTCATATCTCTACACTTTCTTTTCCTTCTCTTTTTGATGTAAGATGATTTATGGAATGAGAATAAAAATTCTTATCTTTGTATCTTCTTTTCTTTTTTTCCTTCTTACTTTCCGCTGTCTGTAATTTTTATATTTGGTCAGGGTGAGTCCAACGCTTATATCGGGATAGTGGTATTTCTTCCCGTCTGTCCGGAGTCCTTTACCGTTGACCAAGGTAAGTCCAGTGCTTACACCGTCATGCCCCCAACTTGGTGCTTGTCTTGAAAAGTCAAAGTGGCAAGTTTCAAAGCCGTTATTTGTGGTCTATGTGTTTAAATTTTTCGTTGATTGTCGTCGTCCATACTAAAACTCTTAAACCAAAATGGTCACTGCAGTTAAAGTCGGGGTTCAGAGGAAAATTTCTGGACTTTAGCCTTCGGAGATTGCTTCTCGTTCGAATTGTTGCGCCAATGTCCTTTCACCTGCACAAATGTTTTTTCAACTGCCTCTGTAACTGTGAAGGCCACGTGGCACATTTTTAGCGGATGGACGTGCCTAAAGCCTTGCGTGCCATGATGAGCACTTTTTGAAGATTGTGTCGTGGGGACGAAAATGGCCCCTAATCATTTTAGCCTTTATAAATAGGGGTTAGGGGTTCGTTGTTCACTTTTTGCCATTTCTGAGTAATCTTTTGAGAGCTTCGTGTTGCAGAGAGGTGATTCGCGAAGGTTCCCGGGTGTTTTCCACCCATTTCAAAACAATTTTAGCGTTTATTCAAGGTAACTTCTTTTCTCAACCTCCTTGGTGTTTTCTTTTTCTGGTAACCTTCTACCAGCACTGGGTAGTAGGATGGTCGTGCGCTCCTTAGTGGAATACATTTCTTATTCCTATTGCGCCTTTGAATTTCTCCTTTTCCCCTAGGAACTCTGTCTTCGCCGTGTTATGCATGGCGGAGGTGTCCTTCTGAAATTTAAAATTTTGGAGAGAAAGGAAGCCGGTACACAGGTTCGTTGTCTCTATATCTGAATCTTTATTTAAATGATTTTGACAATTACTCACCAGCATCTTTCAATGTTCTTAGGGTTTTCATGGTAAAGGGCAGAAGAGGGGCTAGGGCCAGAGTGCCTGCTTCTGAGGGTCGCATTCTGGCTGAGGATGATCCGATTTGGATCCGTCGTGGCCCGGGGCTAGTATACCCGTGGGTAGGGGATGATGTTTGGAAACATCTCTCCAATTTTTCTTCCGAGGCCATTCTCAGGGAGTCGATAGATTATGTTCACCTGACGGACGAGAAGAAAAAGGACAAGGAGTTCCTAGCTGTATGTCCGGAATGGAACGATAGGATGTGCTCCAGTCGGGAGGTGGGCTCATACTTCATGTTTCTGTGTGAGCCCCTTTTTGTGAAGCTAGGGCTCTAGCTTTCGTTCTCAGAGTTCTAGATGGCTATTCTCCGTACTCTACGTGCAGCGCCGACCCAGGTTCACCCCAACGGCTGGGGTTATATTATAATCTTCGAGAGGTTTTGTTGGATAATAGGGCTAAGGTATTCGGTCAACACCTTCCTCTTCGAGTGCCCCTTCTGTTGCTGCCCCGACACCTTCTGACCATGATATCGTTGTTAAGGAGATCTCTGATGACGCAAGGTCTCCTTCTCAAAATCCTCAATCGAGAAAGAGGAAAGCTACTGAGGACTCCTTTGACCGGGGCAAGAGGGTGGCTTTGGATAGCGGTTCCGAGGAGAGGGAATTCTGACCCCAGGCCATTTATCGACGAGCATTTTACGAATGGTGAAGTAATGGCGCATATATCCCGATGGGGATTGGCTCAAACTCTGACTGAGCTACAGGCTTTGGCACTCCGTGCTATTACCGATGTCCGCTATATCGAGATGACCATCAAGGAAATCGACAAGAAAATGTCAGCTGTTCTTAAAAGGAAGGATAAACAGGTTGAGGAGGCCGCACAGAGGCTTAACACCACCCTCAAGCTTAATGAAGATGCACAAACGCAGATTACTAATTTAGGGAGGGCGTTGGTCGAAGCTGAGTCAGATAAGAAGATGCTTGAATCGGGCAAAATTGAGGCCGAGGAGGTCAATGTCGCCCTCTATGCTCGTGTAGTTCAGCTAGAGAAGGATGTGGATGAGCTGGACACGATTTCTGAAAAAATCAGAGATGAGCAGTTCCAGAATATCGTGGCTCAGATCCAACACTTCAATCCTGATGTCACCCTCGCCTTAGAGAATCTCAGTGTTGAGAAAGTCTTCCACGATGGGCAGCTTATTTTTGTGAAGGACCTTCCTCAGGCCAGTTCCAGGGATGCTTCGGCAGCAGTCAAGACTCCGGTAAGTGGTGGGGCCGAAGCCTGAGTTCCTCTTCTTTTTGTCCTCTGAAGGATTTTTAATATTTTCTTTTTAATTTATGCACCTTTGTTTCTTGTTCGTCTGTCTGCTTATTTGCTTTCCGTGGTCCGTTTTGGGTCCAATGCCCATTATAGTATCTATCTTAACCATGCTGTGGACTTAGGAAACTTCTTGGTAAAAATAGGGGAACATGGTCCGGGGTCCCATACCCACAACACCAGGTATGTAACATCCCTATGGACTTAGGTATAAATAACACCTTAGTCTATGATCCAACACCTATAATGACAAGTACTTTGGAAACATGAACTTAGGTGAAAACACCTTAGTGCACAAAAAATAACGCCTTAGCTTAGGATTCAATGTCCAAAGGCTTGACACTTTCGAATCCTTTTGCCTTAGGCATGCGTTGTTATTAGACCTTACCTGAGGTCCTGTGCTTGTTTGACAGGGTTCCACCTGGCTTAGGTATAGTGGAGGACCGTGGATCATTAGACCTATAGTGCCACTTATCTTCTGGTTGGTACCAATTATCATGGTTGGGTGTTGACCCCATAACTTACTGCCAAAAACTTAGTGTGTTATACCTCTTATCCTGGATTTTTGACTTCTTGTGAAAAATAGTATCTGGATAACTCTTTTTCATTAATAAAAATTAGAGGACAGAGGTCCGTACTGCGACGGATCAAACATTAGTTCACTAAGAGACTAGGTCATTATGAGCATCTAGTTATAGTATCTCATAAGTTTATCTGCATTCTAATAGTTCTTAATCTCTTTTCCTGTTAGCGTTTCCAGCATGTAAGCTCCCTTGCCGGTGCTGGCGACGATGCAGTAGGGGCCTTCTCAGTTTGGGGCTAATTTCCCTTGAGAAGCATTTTTTCTACTGATATCTGCTCTCCGGAGCACCGAGTCTCCTGGTTGAAAACTCCTTGGGACCACCTTCTTGTTGTATCTCGCTGATGTCCTTTGTTTTAGAACTACATCACGGATATGGGTCATGCATCTCCTTTTTTCTATTAGGTCTGGGTCTTCACAGATTAAACCAGAATTGTTGTCCGGTGAAAACTGCTGATGACGCCAACTTGGTTCCCCTATTTCTACCAGGATCATGGCTTTGCATCCATAGGTGAGTTTGAAAAGAGTCTCATCCGTGGTGGAATGGGGGGTAGTCTGGTAGGCTCAGAGGACGTGATCAAGTTGTTTGGCCCAGTTTCCTTTGGCTTCATCTAGTCTTTTTTTGATTCCCTGGACAATAATTCTGTTAGCGGCTTCGGCTTGTCCATTTGTCCCTGGGTTTTCTACGGAACTGCAGTGGTGTTTTATTTTTAAGCCAGCCAGAAGCTCTTCAAAGCCCTTGTCCTTGAATTGTGTTCCGTTGTCTGTTACGATGGACTCTGGAACTCCGAATCTGGAGATGATGTGACGCCAAGTGAACTTCCGGACTCGGGCGAAAGTGATGGTGGCTAAGGGTTCTGCCTCGATCCACTTTGTAAAGTAATCCACCGCAACTACCAAGTACTTCAGCTGATCTGGGGTTTGGGGGAATGGACCTAAGATGTCCATCCCTTATCTGTAAAATAGTCAGGGCACGGACACTATGGACAATTCTTCTGGGAGGGCTTGGTAGTGATCCAAGTGGCGCTGGCACTTATCACAAATCCGAACGTGTGCATGAGAATCAACTTCCATCGTTGGCCAGTAGTATCCTGCCCTTAGTGTTGTTAGGGCTAAGGCTTTGCCCCCTAGGTAGTGTCCGCAACTTCCTTCGTGGATCTCGACCAGAACATAGTTTGCTTCCTTTGGGGTGAGACATTTGAGGAGGGGAGATAGGAGACCACATCGGTATAGGCGACCATCGTAGATAGTGTACCTCATTGCTATCTTGATTAGCTTTGAAGCTTCTTTGGGATCTGATGACACGACTCCAGACTGCAAGTACTCCATGATGGGGGTGATCCAAGATGGTATTTCTTCTTCTACCTGAAGCACGACGCAATTCGTGATAGAGGGCTGAGAAATGGTCTCTTAGATTACTGATTAGTTATTGTCAGGACTTTTGGCGCTAGCAAGCTTGGATAGAAGGTCCGCTCTGGAGTTCTGCTCTCTTGGGATGTGCATAACCTTGGTCTCTTCGAAGCCTTTTAAGAGTTCTCGGACTTTAGGCAAGTATCTCTAGAGGAGTGGCTCCTTGGCTTGGTACTCACCCTGGATTTGGGAGGTTGCCAGCTGAGAATCACTACAAAGTGTGATCCTAGTTGCCCCCATGTCTTTTGCCATGGTTAGTCTGGTAATGCATGCTTCGTATTCAGCTTGGTTGTTCAAGGTAGGGAACTCGAACTTCAAGGAATGATCCAGTGTCAATCCTTCTGAATTTTTCAGAATTACTCTGGCCCTGCTTCCCTTGGGGTTCGAGGATCCATTAACAAAGATGGTCCAAGAGATTCTTTTTGGGTCACTTGGGTCCGAAATAAGTTCTACTAAGAAATCAGATAACGCCTGACCTTTTATTGCGAGTCATGGTTCATAAGCAATCCCAAACTCAGAGAGTTCGATTGACCAAGCAATCATCCTTCCTGCTAAGTCTGGTTTGTGTAACACCTGGCGGATGGATTGATCCGTCCTTACTACCACGGGGTGGCACTGGAAGAACTGCCGTAGTCTGCTTGCAGTGGTGATCAGGGCAAAAATAACCTTTTCGACTTTCTGATACTGGATTTCTGGTCCTTGAAAGACTTTGCTCATGAAGTAGACTGATTTTTAACCTTCGTCCGTCTCCCGGATTAGTACCGAGCTTATAACCTCTTCGTGAACTGAGAGGTATAGAAAGAGCATTTTTCCGTGGTCCGGTCTTGACAAGATAGGAGGGAATAACATAAGCTTTTTCAAGGATGAAAAGACGTCCTCACACTCCGAGGTCCATTCAAAACTTTTGCCCTTTTTGAGTAATTTGAAGAGAGGAAGAGACTTATGGGCAGCTTTGGAGAGGAACTATGTGAGGGTTGCTACCCTTCCCGTCAGCTGTTGTACTTCTTTAACACACCGAGGACTCCTCATGTCGAGTATAGCCTAACACTTGTCAGGATTGGCCTCAATTCCGCAATGGGTTAGCATGAACCCCAAGAATTTTCTAGCACAGACTCCAAAGGCACACTTCTCTGGGTTTAGCCTCATATTATGCTTTTGGACTTGTGCAAACACTTCATCGAGGTCTGTCGTATACGATCCACCCTATGGGGTCTTCACTATCATGTCTTCAACACAGACTTCTAGCATCTTCCCCACTTGGTTCTTGAAAACTTTATTCATCATCCTTTGATAAGTGGCTCCTGCATTTTTCAATCCGAAAGGCATAACCCTATAGTAGTAGCTCACTCTGTTAGTGATGAATGTGGTTTTTTCTTTATCTCCAGGGTACATCAAAATCTGGTTGTACCCGGAGTAAGCATCGATGAATGATAGCCACTTGAAGCCTGAAAAGTTCTCAACCAATTTGTCCACATTGGGAAGTTGATATGGATCTTTCGAGTAGGCTTTGTTCAAATCTGTGTAATCCACGCACATTCTCCACTTCCCATTGGGTTTTTTCACTAGGACCACGTTGGACAACCACGTGGTATAAGTAATCTCCCTGATGAACTCACAACTTAGCAATTTCTTTACCTACTCTTCGATGACCTGCTACCTTTCAGGGCCGACCTTCCTTTTCTTCTGAGCGACCGACTTTATATCCTCGCTAATGGACAAGTGGTGGCAGATGAAGGAGCGGTCGAATCCCAACATGTCAGACGACGTCCAGGCAAACAAGTCCTTGTTTTTCAACAATAGCTTAATCAATTGTTACTTTTTGTCCTCTTTCAACTGAGCTCCAATCTTGGTAATTTGATCTAGCCTGGCTCCAAGTTGGAGTGGTTGTAGGTCGCCCTCTGGCTGGGGTCTGACACCACGAAGTTCTTCTTTAGTATCCAACTCAGTCATTAGTATGTTGACCTGATCCAGGACTGGGCCGGGAGTGACAGACATTCCTCTTTTCGGCTTCTTGCAGATTTTTAAACTTTTGTTTTAGCACTTCCTGGAGGCGACTTGGTCACCCTATACACTGACAACCTCATTGTGTTTGTTTAGGAATTTCATGACATGGTGGGTGATAGATACCACGGCACCAAGAGCATTTAGAGAAGGACGACCAAGGATGATATTGTAAGCCGAAGGGGAGTCTACGACCAAGAACTTCACCTTGATTATTCTGAAAAGCTTCGAAGAACCTAGGGTCAAATGAGTTTTGTAATACCCAACTGGGTTAATCTTCTCACCTGTGAAGCCTGTGAGTTCCCCGTCATAGGGGGTCAAATCTGACTATGGGAACTCTAACTTCTGGTAGAGATTCAGGAACATAATATCTGCTGAGCTTCCCTGGTCCACAAAGATTTGGAAGACTTCGGCATTAGAGATTATCCCGGAGATGACAAGCGGATCGTCATGGTCCGGGATGATTCCGCCGTAGTCCTTATCTGAAAAGTTAATAGAAGGTGTATTTCTTTCCGCGGTGTTGCATTTGGGTTCGGTATGGGAAACGCTGAACACCGCCATCATTAGTGCTTTCTTCTGCGCTCCATTTGACGGTCCTCCTCCAACAAATCCTCCTGCAATGATGTTGATCGTTCTGTTTAGTTCGAGACGGCGATCGTTATTGTCATGGGGCGGAGAATCCCGGCCCCTTTCCTGCCTGTTGTTGTTATCCCGGCGTGGTGGAGTCCGGGATCTTCTCCTCAGACTTGAGTTTCTTCTTCTGTGAAGGGGAGATGGGCTTTGCCGTTTATCGTCCCTTCTTCCGCCACGACGCTCATCATTCCGGGCATGGAGGATGTACTGCTGTAGCTGTCCGGCCTTAATCAAGAACTCAATAGCGTCATGCAGTTAATAGCAGTCTGCGGTATCATGGCCATAACCTTTATGCCATTCACAATGCTTAGAGTGATCTTTCTGCTTGTGCTCTTTGATAAGGGCGACCTCCGGATGTTTTGAAATTCAGTCTGCATGACCTTCCTTAGAATTATTTTTAGGGGGTGTTCAACGCAATATAATCGGAATACCTTCTCCGGGGTGAGCTACCTTTGGGATGCCGGGATCATGAGGAATCGTGATTGGGCTTTTGATGAGTGCGCTTATATTTATCCCATCTCCTCTGGTCCTCTGTTGCTTACTCAAGGCTGATGTACTTTTGGGATCGTTTCTAGAATTCCCCCAGATTTTCTGGTTTATTTTTTACTAGAGATGCAAAAAACTCAAAACCAACTCGGAGGCCGCTCCTGATGTAATGAAGGGCTATCTTGTCATTAAAGTTTTCTACATTGGTACATGCTGCCATGAACCTCCTTACGTAGTCATGGAGGGATTTATCCCGTCCCTGGCGAACCTTGGCTAGGGACTCAATGGACTTGGGTTGTTCTTATTGGAACAGGAACCGTTGTTTCAGATCTGACCAATCTACCACGGACCTTCGTGATAGGCTGAAGAACCCCTTGAGGGCTCCCTTTTTTAGGGAGAGAGGGAAAGCACAACACAACAACTCCATGGATCCTCCGTGAAAACACATGGACTGTTCGAAAGCGTTCACGTGTTCTTGGGGGTCCGTGGTTCCATCGTTGATCTCCAAGTTTGCTGGGAACTTGAAGTTTCTGGAGACGCGGTATTCCATCAGTTGATCCGAGAAGGGGTGTTCATGAATACCGCGGTTCAGGTTGTTGTTCCCAACGTTTGACACCATAGCATCAGGAAGAACCCTCTTTTGGTAGTTTCCCGTATTATGTCCTTTATAGCAATGGTTCGATCTGGGTTGGTTTTCTTGCATAGCCCATTGCATGTCCTCCAGTTTTTGGTACTGTTCATTTAGTATAGTCATGTGTTGTTGTAGCATGTCTTAGAACTGACGTTGGGACACCTGAGATTGGTTCTCGAGCTCAGAATGGGACACGAAACCGTTAGCCTCACCGTTTGGGGTTCCCAGGTGCTGACGCACTGGGATCCTGTGTTTTTGGATGTTGGGGTTGCCTCATTGACCTTGGATTCCAAGTATAACTCTTACAGAGACCTTGTATGATGGATTGGGACTCTCATCGGAGATCGAAGTGGAGTGCCTATTATGTTGGTGCTCTGCGTTGAATGCCCATTATGTTGGGACAAGGTGAGGGGGGTGTTGCGCAGTAGGAACCTGCCTATGGTTAGCAGAAGTTTGCGCAATGTCTCTCCTTGAGTTTTGTCTTGTTTTCACCATTTTTGGGTGGGATTAAAAATTTAACGTTTTCCCACAGACGGTGCCAATGTTCTAATGTAGAACCAGAGGGTGCTTGAGTAAACACGTACACGGTGGATTCCTCCTCCTTGTGCAGTTGTCGCCTCTGAGAAAAGGGGTTGGGTGCCTACAAAAGGACTCCAACGCTCAAGTCAGGTAATGCACAAGAAAGGTATTCACTATAGGATTGTTAGTTGTTAGTTACCTAGTTGGAATGATCTAGCCTAATACTTATAGAGCGTTTGCAGAGCCCTCATGCGCTTCGCGTGGCACAGGTACATTGAGATTGTGGCCTGACGGGGAATGCCTCCTCCCACGATCGTTCAGGTAAGTCCTGACGGGGGGTGCTTCTATCCACGATCGTCCAGGTTGATCCTTAGAATATCGGAGTTATCGCATGAGTGGCCAACCACTGTAGCAGGCAGTCATGGTCTCCACGCTCTAAACGTCACGATTGACAGTAATCAGGCTATGCGCAGACCTAAGGAGTACTGCTTAGGGCCTACGACCGATGTCTGCGTCTGGACGGCCTAACTAGGGTGCTTATTCCGGAGTCTGGTGGTGTGCATACCTGGTTTATCCTCTCGGGCGGGATCCCGGACCACGGTCCAGAATAATGTTATAAGCCAATGGATTTCTTTTGCAGCCAAGTTGTTTTTTAATATGAAAATCATACATACAATTAAAATTGTAGTCAATTAAAAAAGAACAAAACTTAGCTTTAACCTTTGACTCCAACCCTTGTCACCAACCTTATTTAATTTTCATCAATGTATCTATTAATTCAATTAAATGAGATTGAAAATAACAAATGAAAGGAAATTAAATAGGATTAGAGTCAAAGGTTAGAGCCAAGTTTTGTTTATTAAAAAATATAAAATAAAAGATAGTACTGGAGAGACAAAAGTAGAAGACTAATTTAAATTAAGTCAAACCAAAGCATTCAGACAGCAGAACTTCGATTAAGTACGTAGAACAAAACATGTCATCAAGATTCAACTAATACTTTCACTTGCTGTATATAATAAAATTAATATAAATACATGAATAATGCATTTAACAATGGTGTCATAACTCTTCAAATGCACGCAAGAAAATGTACAAATTTATATAGGCACATAAACTGAAGAGAAACAACCATTCAATAAAGAATAATTACAAGGTATAGATAACTGATAAATAGATATCTATAGTAGATGGGAATTTATGCATCTAATAAAGAATAACGACCCATTAGAAAAAGGTAATTTTCTAGACTTTACACTCAAAGTTCCAAGACAAGAAGCTAGATTCAATTCATGCCTATGTATGCATATTCTGATTTGTTGCATTGTTCACAATGAATGGAAGCCTTCTCAATATGATCAATCCTTAAACTATACTTGGGGAGTACTATGTTAGTCAACAGTCAATGTGGCTTGCATTTTCCAAAATGGGTGGAAGACTTTTTCCTTTGAGGCATTCAGAGGATGCATGGGTGGTTGGAAGATGGTTGATGGAGTTAAATGCATTTGCATGCATTGGCTCTCTATAAATAGAGAGCACTTTCTCCATCAGTAGACACACCAAGAAAAGAAGCAATACGAGTTTCTAAGCTTCTAAGAGTGATAAAAAAATAGAGAGTGTGAGAAAATTCTAAGAGTGTAGTGTGTGAGCATATACTGAGAATTTTTGGGTTTATTCTCTAGTCTCTGTAATACTATAAATTGTAGTAGGAGAGAGTCTCACTAGGAAACACTATATTTTGTACCTTTGTGTGAGAGAGTATAGATAAGATGTTGTAATTATCCTTTTATATAGAGACATATTTTTTGGAGTTTGTCCCGTAGTTTTTTCCTCAGTATATAAAGGGGTTTTCCACATTAAATTTGGTGTGTAGTTCTTGATTTATTTTTCTGGTGCAAATAGTATTGACAAGTGGATCCCACTATAAAGTACTATTCACGTGCTTTACAATTTTATATGTTCTTTTTCACGGATCTGAGTACGCTTCCGCTCACATCCATAAAGTGTTCAAGACACTTGGGGTGTATCTAACTCTGATTTCCTAACAAGTGGTATCAGAGCCACTTGATCAAATTTCAGATCGAATATGTCGGTACCAAAATTTGATGTGAAGGAGTTCAATGGATCCAACGACTTCAGTCTATGGAAGCTGAAGCTACAGGTATTGCTGGACCAGCAAGGTTTGTCAAAGGCGTTGGAAGGCGAGAGCAAGTTGCCGAAAATAGTCTTCTGATAAAAGGGACGAGATCATGGTCAAAGCACATAGCACAATATAGTTGAGCCTGGCAGATAATGTGTTGCGAGAGGTTATGAACAAGAAGACTGCAGATGAACTCTAGAAAGCTTTGGAAGAAAAGTACTCTGTAAAGACTTTGTCAAACCAATTTTACCAGAGGAAGAGATTGTACAGATTCAAACTTTCAGGAGAAAAACCAATTCGAGATCATATGGACGACTTCAATCGGATGATCTCTGATGTACAAGCGGCTGGAATTACAGTTGAAGATATTGATCAAGCTATGATCTTATTGACTTCACTTCCTCCGTCCTATGATAATTTCTATGATACTATTATGTATGGTAGGTCCACCATCTCCGTCAAAGCCGTCAAGGAGGCATTGATGACAAAAGAGCATCAGAAATTGGCATCAGGATCCAGTTCTGATTATCTTACAAATGGGTTGTTCGTGACAAGAGGGCGTAGTCAAGAAAGAGGATCGGGAAGCAAAAGCAAGGAAAGATCAAAGTCCAAAAACCATAAACCCTTAAAGTGTTTTCATTGTCACCAACTAGGATATATCCGAAAAAATTGCCCAGAGAGAAAAGAGAAACTAGGAAATTCTACCAACATAATAGTTAGAAGTTCTGATGATGCTGAATCTGTCCTAACAGTTTCCACTAGTGACTCGAGCAACGAGTGGATCCTAAATTCTGGAGCATCTTTTCACATGACACCTAATAGGAATTTTTTCTCTTCGTATCAAAAGCGGGAGGGAAAGGTCCGATTAGGAGACAACAGGGTAATTGTTGTTGTAGGTGGAGGAGAGGTACGAATTAGATTGGATGATGGTATTGAAAGGACATTTCAAGCGTGGCATGTACCAGAGCAGGGCAAGAACTTGATCTTTTTTAGTGCCCTAGACAACTAAGGGTACAAGTTCTCTGGAGATGGTGGTTTTTTGAAGGTGACCAAAGACTTGATGGTGGTGATAAAAGGAAAGCTACAGGGCGGGATCTATCTATTGCTGGGGAGCACAATTAGTGAGGCTACTGTTGTTTTATCCTCTGAAAGATCTAATGATGATGCTACACAATTGTGGCACATGCGACTTGGTCATATGAGTGAAAAAGGAATAACAATACTTGTTGGCAGAGGACTGCTGAAGGGCGTAAAGAATTGTAAACTCAATTTCTGTGGAAATTGTGTATTTGGAAAGCAGAAACAAGTGAAGTTCAGTTCTGTAAAACACATCAGCAAGGGCATTCTGGAGTATGTCCACTCGGATGTTTGGGGTCCAGCCCCTGTTAACTCATTAGGTGGTGCTCGTTATTTTCTTACTCTAATAGATGACTATTCGAGGAATGTCTGGATTTATTTCTTGAAGCAAAAGGATGAAGTGTTCGAAAAATTCAAGCAGTGGAAGGTCATGGTCGAAAAGCAAACTGGGCAGTCCGTCAAGCGGCTGAGAACTGACAATGGCGAAAAATTCTGCAACAAAGAATTTAAGGAGTTCTGCAAGAATGCTGGTATAGTGAGGCACCATACTATACTTGGAACACCGCAGCAAAATAGAGTTGCAGAACGGATGAATAGAACACTTCTGGAGCATGCACGATGCATGCGGATTAATGCTAAACTTCCTAAATCATTTTGGGCTGAGGCGGTCAATACAGTTGTATACTTGGTAAACAGATCTCCATCAACTGCAATTGATCTAAAAATTCCACAAGAGATATGGTCCAGTCAACTTGTAAATTATTCTAATTTGAACATATTTGGTTGTCCTGCGTATGCCTATGTGAGTGATGGTAAACTTGAGGCGAGGGCAAAAAGGTGTATATTTCTAAGGTATGCACGAGGGGTGAAGGGCTACAGATTGTGATGTACAGAAAAGGTAAGCTCATCCAAGATCATTGTTAACAGAGATGTCACATTTGACAAGGCAGCAATGGTGAATCAGAAGCGAGAATCAGAAGTAGATCAGGCAGAGACAGATCGTGGTGCTAAGAAACAGGTGGAGTTGGAGATTGGCATTGGGAAGATGAAGCACGAATAGGACATAAGTCAGCCAAGTACTTCAAGTGTTGCTCAACTTGAAGAAAAACAACAAGATAAACTTGGAGATAGAGGTGCTGGTGAAGAAACTAGAGGAGCAAAGCCATACAGTATTGCTATTGGTAGAGAAATGCGACATATTCAAAAACCTCGGAGATATCTGAATTATATTGCTTGTGTACTTGACTCGTCAGATGCAGATCTTATAGCCTTTGCATTGACTATGGCGGATGGTGCAGTAGGAGATGAACCATCTACGATGCAGTAGATAGCAAGGATTCAAAGGAATGACTAATAACAATGAATGAAGAGATTGAATCTCTTCAGAAAAATCAAACGTGGGAGCTGGTACAACTTTCAGAGGGGAAAAGAGTAGTTGGCTGCAAATGGGTCTTCAAAAAGAAAGATGGAATCCTTGGCATTGAACCTTTAAGGTTCAAGGCAAGACTGGTAGCAAAGGGTTATACTTAGAAGGAGGGCATCAACTTCCATGAAGTATTCTCTCCTATGGTGAAGCATAGCTCTATCTGGATTCTATTAGCTATTGTAAGTACGTTTGACTTGGAGCTGGAACAACTTGATATGAAGAAAACATTCTTACATGGTGAGCTAGAGGAGCAGATCTACATTAGTCAACCAGAGGAGTTCATATATCCTGAGAAGAAGAATCATGTTTGCCTATTAAAAAAGTCATTGTACGGCTTGAAGCATCCCCAAGACAATGGAACAAAAGGTTTGATGCATTTATGATTGGTAATAGATACAATAGAAACCAATATGATAATTGCATCTACTCTAAAAAGCTTCCAGATGGTTCTTGCATTTCTTTGTTGTTGTATATAGATGACATATTAATTGCAGCTTGCAACAAGGCTGAAATTAGTATATTAAAAACTCAGTTAGGAAAAGAATTTGAGATGAAAGACTTAGGTGCAACAAAGAAGATTCTTGGTATGGAGATTTATAAGGAGAGACATCGTGGCAGATTGTGTTTGTCACAGTAAAATTACATTATAAAAGTGCTACAATACTTCAATATGGATCAGTCTAAACTAGTTGGTACTCCTTTAGCTGCACATTTTAAGCTATCTTCAAAGGATTGTCCGGAAATTGAGGAAGAGGTGCAGTATATGACTCATACACCTTATTCTAGTGTAGTTAGAAATCTCATGTATGTCATGGTGTGCACAAGACCGGATCTTTCACATACAGTAAGTGTGGTGAGCAGATTTATGAGCAAACCGGGAAAGGTGCACTGGGAAGCTGTGAAATGGATCATACGATACTTGAGAGGTTCCACCGATGTCTGTTTGGTGTTTGATGGTCAGCAGACCCGTGAGGTAGTAGGCTATGTAGATTCTGATTATGCAGGAGATTTGGACAAAAGGAGGTCATTAACAGGCTATATCTTTATAGTCTTTAGATGTACTATTAGTTAGAAGGTGACATTGCAATCCACAGTTGCATTGTCAACTATTGAAGCTGAGTATATGACATTGACTAAGGCTGTGAAAGAGAGCATATGAGTGCATGGTCTTTTGGGTAGTTTTGGATTGGGCAAAAAGGAACCAATTATACATTGTGATAGCCAAAGAGCTATTCATCTGGCAAAAAATCCAGTCTACCATGAAAGGACAAAGCACATTGATGTTAAACTTCACTTTGTCAGAGAAAATATCAATAATGATACAGTTGCAATTCAGAAGGTAGCCACAGCTGAGAATCTTGTAGATATGATGACGAAATCATTATCAATTGATAAGTTCAAGCATTGATTGGACTTGGTTAATATTTGCAGAGGTTGAAGACTCTTGAAATGCAAGCCAAGGTGGAGAATTGTTAGTCAACAGTCGGTGTGGCTTGCATTTTCTAAAAAGGGTGGAAGACTTTTTCCTCTTAGGCATTCGGTGGATGCATGGGTGGTTGGAAGATGGTTGATGGAGTTAAATGCATTTGCATGCATTGGCTCTCTATAAATAGAGAGCATTTTCTCTATTAGTAGACACACCAAGTAGAGAAGCAATACGAGTTTCTGAACTTCTAAGAGTGAGAAGAAAATAGAGAGTATGAGAAAATTCTAAGAGTGTAGTGTGTGAGCATACATTGAGAATTTTTGGATTTATTATCTAATCTCTGTAATACTATAAATTGTAGTAGGAGAGAGTCTCACTGGAAAACACTATATTTTGTACCTTTGTGTGTGAGAGTGTAAATAAGATATTGTAATTATCCTTTTATATAGTAAAATATTTTTCGGAGTTTGTTTCGTGATTTTTCTCTCAGTATACAAGGGGGTTTTCCACGTTAAATTTGGTGTGCAGTTCTTGATTTAATTTTATGATACAAATAGTACTGACAAGTAGATCCCACGATAAAAATACTATTCATGTGTTTTACAATTTTATCCGTTCTTCTTCACAAATCTGAATACGCTTCCACTTACATCTATAAAATGTTCAAGACACTTTGTGATATATCTAACTCTGATTTCCTAACACACTACCAAAAAGATCCTCTTGAGTAGATGTGCACGTCAATACTTGGTCAACATCATCGGGATCAACCTTTGCTATCTGGAAAGCTTTACTAGCTGCCTCCACAGCTAAACTGGCAAGGTTATCTCTGCCTGCAAGCACAACATTAAGCAAAAAGTAAGCCAGGTCAATTATCATATAATAAAATAACTTCCAACAAAATTTTGAACTAGTCCTGATTTATGTATTCAAGTGATCTTATGGAAACTAGAATGGGGTTAATAAAGCTGGCAACACTTCATAAAAGCCAACTTCACCTTAGACCACCTAAGACTATCAAGCTAAACAATACTTGGGATGCACAATTTCAGATCCATACCCTTGCCACCACCAAGAGCCTAAACTAAAAGCAGGAAAATTAGCCTAACCATTGCAGATATCCTGATCATGTAACTAGCATGGACTAAAATCAATAACTAACCTGAAAGAACTCGTCGCTTACGAATCCCAGTGCGAACATATATCCATTCATAAGAAGTATCAATTATTTTTGCAAGGTCATCGTTAAATTTCAAGAGTAGGCACAGCAGAACCACATCCAACTAACTTGCAGCCTTTACTCACAATCCTACAAAGACCAATTATATAAATAGGAGAAAAACAAACTAGAGCAGTCTGATTGTCATCCCAAACAACATAAATATGCAACTATGCCTCTAGGCCATGGATGACCTGTGACACATCATTGGCAAAATATATTTTATAGCCAAGAATGTCTGGAAGCAATATTGCAGAAAAAAGAAAATAATAACAGGCCAAGAAAAATGGGGTTGATGGTCCTTCGGTTATAAATTAATAAATACGTTATATGTTTGCACTTAGTTAGCTCTTCCATGCTGTGAAAAGAAATTAGGCAGCGGTGCAGTGCAATTTTGCCAATACTTGCGGATAACAAAGCAATATTAGAGGAGAGAATCATTCAAAATCATAGCAAAATCTTCCACTCAAAGGGAAAACATGAATAGTGCAAAGACTAAAGTGAAAAATGTAAGTCACAGTTACAAACACCATTTTGATAAGTCACGCTTTTGTATTAACTCTTGGAAAAATATTCAAATGGCAATATAAATCCCAAAAAGCACTCTTCAAAGACGAAATCATTTCCACAAGCAGAGAAACCAACAAAAGAAATGGCAATGTAATAAACTAATTGGAAAAATACCACCTGCGTAATAACAAGAGCTGAACACTGCATCTTAACTTAAAATTTTAAAACATTAGTTCTATGGTCCAACCATTTACAAACTCTTCATTTTGTCCATTTCTGAATAATATGGGACTTAGAACCCACGCTTAAATTCCCAACACTTCTCAGCTCCTTCAATGGCACTAAAGCAAAGTACTTTATTAGAGATTCCTTTAAAGGAGCAAAACCCTGATAGATTAATGCCTATGGAATCTTGATCCCTCCCTCTCGGGTTAGGAACTGAAGGAGCAAGGAAACCAGATGAGTTGGCTATTAACACCAATGCTCAAAAGTCAAAGCCAATGAAGTGTGAATGTGGAGAAAGAAGGATAGGTTTCATATGATATGCTAGAGAAGAATAACATAATGGACAGAGTGTAAAGAGACCTTGAGTGAGGAAGAAAGAAAAGAAATGAAAAACAATGACACAATGAAGCAATTGATCTTCAGAGGCTCCGAAAGATATATATATATATAGGAATGAGCGATTATGTGAACTCATAAAGGAAAGTCAAATGCTACCAAGCAAAGTACCAACCTTTCTGGCTACTAAATAAGACGTCAGTGCAGGACTGTAGGGACCGCAAGAGAGACACTGAGTGCATGTTGTGTATTTTTGCCCATTATTCAAACGGGCTTTCATGCTCAATTGAAGATGTTTAGGAAAATACACGTTGAGTCATGTTTAACGTGATTTTGTCCTGCAACCTTGGTTGAATTTGGAAATTTCAATGCAAACATTGAATGCTCAAACTACCCATTTTACCATTATAAGCTTGCTTTCACTCTTGCATGTTCGTGTTGAATTCAGCTATACAATGTAGTTCAAAACTCCCTTATAGTTCAAAATCTAGCAACTACTCCACTCTTTAAACTTAATGAACTATGTACAGTAGTATAAATTTAATCTTGTGCATATGCAAAAAAATTTTTATAAGAAGTCAATATGTATGGTTTGATAAATTTAATTAGTCGAGTTATTGAATTTTGAATCATATTTTTTTTTCTTTCAATAAACCTATAATTGGAGAAAGTTGTGTGTATTTTAATTATTTTATTATCAAATTTTATCTTTGTTTAAAGTAAGAGTTACTCTAATGTTACCTTAAGTGAAAATAAGATAGTGAAATGAAATAAGTGTAATATGAAAAATGCAAAATGAAACTCTATCTTTTTAATAATTATACATTCAAAATTGATTTTAACTAATATTATTCAAACAACATTAGTTCTGTAAAATTTGCTTTTAGCATAAAAGTTACTAAATATAAATCACATTCATGTAAATTAACTTTTAACTAAAATTAAATTTATAAAATCAAATTCATCCAAAATCAAGTTGTTTAAGATTTGGTTTCACAATATATTCTTACATACATCAGTTTCAAGACCGGAGACTTCAATTATGCACCTAAAGTAGTTTTGGTGCATGAGGAATGTACTTTCAAAGTAACCTATAATAATAGGTTAATGTGGGTTTCTTGCTTATTACATTTAAGTCCAAAATTTGTGTCATATTCCGTTTTAGTCATACTTATTATTATTATTACAAGTTAGTCCCTCTTTGACCCAAACACTTCCACCACCAACCGGGCCCACCATTGTTGATCCCTACCGCAAATCAACATGTGTCATCCCCCACGGCAAACCACTGAATCGCCCCCCACCATCTTCATCGCATGATGATGACGATGATGATAATGATCCAACGAGAGATCTACCGAACTCTTCCTTATCGGAAACAACGACATCAAAGGGTGCAGCTACCCCTGCCAAATCCCAATACTCGTCGGGAACAGCTCCTTCGTTGCCACCACGATGTCGTTCTCGCCTTCCACCTTAAGGATACCAAAATCGAAGGTGACCACGTCACCGGCGACATGCTCGCAGCACCAGTCGTCGCTGTCGCCTCCGTTGCTGGACCTGTCGGCATTCACCATAGAGGATTTCGAGGTCCCCGAAGAAGTTTCTGGAAACTTCTCCTAGAGCTTGAGCGAGTCATCATTCTGAGTCAAATCGACATTCAGATTAAGATCCAACATGGCAGTTAATCCTCAAGGTATGGAACTCTGTTTTTTTCTTCCTTTTTTTTTTTTGTATGCTAAAATCGTCAACTAATTTTTTTATCTAATTTTCTTACATTACTTTTTTTTCATATTATTTTTTATATTACTCTTTATATTATTAATCATAGAATAAAATTTAAGTTAATTTTTTTATGTTAATTAAATCTATTTTACATGTCAAGTTATGATATGTATTTATTAATATTTTTTTAATATTTTTTTTAAAAAATATACACATATCATAATTTAATTGATAAAATAAATATAATAAAAATAAAAAAATAAATTTAAATTTTGTCTTTAATCCTACTACTTTTTTTCTATCACTTTTTTTACTTTAATCATAACTATTTAAAAATAGTGTGAAAAATAATATATCAAGAAACCCGATATCTACAGTGTCGAAATTGCCTATTATAGCCCGATAGATTTTGTGGCCCAAATTTGATGTTTGAAGGCTAATGAATACTTTTCAGTTTTCAGGGTAGAAATATGTAGCAGTATACCAAAAGAAAAAAAGGTATAAATACTTTAATGTGCACCATTTTAATCAGCGGTGCACGTATGCTCCGTTGACTCAACTTGGTGTAACTAGTTTCGTTATGTATAATGTGTTTTTCTGTTTTGGCACTAAACTTTTGAATATTTCAAATAAGTCCTTGTGGTTAAGATGATCCACGGGAATATTACAGTGAAAGATTGAGCAATTCTTTCAGTAGTTAGATGTTTGAGATCTGTTCTTCGCACAGAGGAAGCCGTTCAGCGACGAGACTTGTTGGACGGTGAAAGACGTCTTAAGCCGCCGTCATCCGTTGCGTTAGCAAGTGAAAGGTGGTACCCCTCTCCATTGCGCAGCAGTGGTCTCAAAGATCCAGAAGAAGAGTCGTTGGGTAGAAATGGAAATAAGTTAGGCTATCATTCAGGGAATTATGACTTGGTTTGTCTGAAGTATGATCTAACTTATTTGCAAAACAAGTTAGATTAAGATTTTTTTAAAAATTTATTTAATTAAAAAGGTCATACCTTAAATTATATAATAAACCTTTTAAGTTTGATAGATTAGTTTGACCTATTTAATTATACATAATATAATATATATTATTATAATAATTATAATTATTAATTTATTATAATATATTAATATATTTTTTAATTAAATTAAATTTTAATAAAAGTTATTAACTAAAATCTAAATTAATAAGTTAGAATGAAAATAACATATTAGAATTATGTTATAATTTAACACACACTTCTTACTTTTATAAATACTCACCACTTTTTTGTTATAGTCTTTGGTCGATGTGAGATTTTTACAAAATTATTAAAAATATATAGTTGTAAAACATGAAGATTGATGTGTGTGACATTCTTCTTGTTGAGTATGTATATTGTCGTGCTTGTGCTCGTTGGACTTAGAAAAGATGTCTTCATACATCAAGACTAGAGCAACACAGTAATCTTAAGTATCAATAAAAGTATATTGAAATGAAGATGCGGTTGGGTAGACGTTGGCAGAGGGTTGGTCGTGATCATGGTGCTAAGTGGAAGTTCATGGTGGCTATGGTGTGACAACCAAAGAGTGTTGATTATATTAAAATATATATTTTTTAAATTATTAATATACTGGTGTTATTATTTGAAACATAATTCATGTTGGCAGAGTGTTGTTGATGTTACTGTGTTGTTTTGAGGGAAGATGATGGTGAAAATTGTGAGTTATGAAGGTTTCATGGTGAAGCTTGGTGAGAATGTGGTATATCTCCAAGTCTCACATCAATTAAAGATTAGAACAAGAAAGTTGTGAACATCTATAAAAGTAAGGAGTGAGTGTTAAGTAATAACAAAAGTATATACTGATCTATTAGAGTTATGTTATTGAATTAGAATATTAGATTTTCATTATAATATTTTAAAAATTACATGTTTGTTGACCTATTTAAAAGCCTACGTTCATTGACCTATTTTAAGATTTAGGCCTGATATATGTAAAGATATGTTTTCCTATGTAAAGGTAGGTCTATTAGCCTATGTAAAGACTTGTTGACCTATTTAAAGATAAGTCTATTAGCTTATTTAAATGTCTTATTATAAAGTAGACATTTAAATAGACTTTCAGGTCAGGTCAGATTTTTAAAAATGTAAGGTCAAACCTTAAAAATCAGCTTATTTTAGGTTTACAGGTCAAGCTCATGCCTTATAATTAGAATACAAGTCAGGTCTGTTTAAGGTAAAACTTAACCTAATCTGACTTATTTTTATCCCTATCACTGGGTGAGGGATTTTTTTTTTTTTTTTGTATTTGAGTTTATTATTTCCTTATCGCTGATAAGTGATAACTAGAATAAGATAGACGAAAAAAATGTATGATCACATCCTTATTATTTCTAGTTTTGTTTTATTGGGGTTTTTTGTGGTTCGGTTATATTGGATGACAATGTGAAGTGATAATAGGGGTTAAAATATAGAAAAGTAGTATAACACCCAGATTGAAGTAGCAGCATTGCTTGATTTAGCAACATTGATGGATTATTAGGTCAATTAAAGGCAATTGGTTGGAAGAGGATCATTTAGATGTGGTCACGGTTGTAGTGTTTGACAGTGTTGGCTTAATAAGGGCGTTAACTTGCGTTTAATTTGAGGAGAAATGGGATTATCAATTCCTTATCATATGGCCAAATCTTCTTCATAGACCTCATTTACTGAAAGTAACCTCACGAATAGATCCATGTGGCTTATTCCCTGTCAACTACTGTAAAGATTATTTATATTTAAATATAATAACAAAGCTTCTTCGACCAAACTCAATTACATAATTCTACGACGTTTCTTTTTTACACAAAATTTCCACCATCTCATCGTGCTGTGAACTCGAAATCACTCTGCGACCATACAGGGTTCATTAGTTCTCCATTAATCACGACTCTGTCCAACATCAATGGTGGTGGGTAGCAGAAGTTGTGTCTCCGCCGCCGCTCAAATTACATCAACCACAACTTCTCCCCCAACAATGGTGGTGGAGCCTCACTATGATGGTTGAACCATATGAACTTTATGATATAGGGATTTCAACGATGCTTTTTTACAGTGGTTCAATTGGGAGGACTTACCTTGCAATTTCTGTGCTTTCGGTGTATTGGATTGCAAACTCAAATATCAAACAAGTTACCTGCTAAGGAGGTAGCCCTTCGTCAATCACAGCCTTCTATTTCAAATTCGTTATATCCAATGGTTTGAACCAAACAGTGCACCGGACCACCGGTGCACCCCTCACCCCATTCTAAGGGGTGCACGTTGAAAATTTGAAATGCGCCTACACACGTAGTGGACTTCGTCTTCGGGTCAGTTTCAGTTCCAACCTCCCTATTAATGAAGCAAAGAATTAGGTTTGATGTAAGGTTAGTTGCTTATTTCTCCTCTCCTCTTCTTTTTTAAAAATGTTTTTTTAAATTAAATTTATATGTAAAGTGAAAAAATAATAATGTATCAACTTTTAAATTATTTATGAGTTAAAATTATGATATTTTTTAAATTAAATTAAAAATAAATATATTTTTTTTACTCGTGTTATAAATAAATTTACTTTTTTTTTTGTATAAAAGAGGGGTCAATGCTCCAAAACAACTGTAACTCTAGAAAAAAAATAACAATCATGTTCTTAAGAAGAATCTTGTAACAGTCGTAAAGGGGAGCTTTCAAGATATAGAGACTCAAGGCAAACTCATGAAAGTGATTAACTAGTGTTTTCTTTTTTATTTTTTAATATTATTATCTCATTATTTATTGGTATATTAGGTGGAGTTAAAATTTTAGCTAGGCAGTGCCCACTTAAATAAACAATTTATTTATATAAAGTTATGAGAGTCATTATAAATTGAGATAATTTTCTTGTTTTATAAGATTGAATCTGTATCATATTAAATATAACATTAAAAATGTAATTAAAATAAGAGATAATAATAATTCATAAAAGTGATATAATACACATTTGTTGATACAGAACAAAGAGATAATAAGTAGATTTATTTTTATTTTTGATGGATGTGTGTTGTTTGAAAGTCATCTAAGTAAACCTATATAACCTAATCTACTATAGTGACCAAGTTTATTACTATCGACTTAACAGGATTAGAGGCTAATTAGTTAAGAAGTTTCTTAGCATATATTTTTTTAAAGAAGGAACATATGTCTTATTTGTTTATACACTGTAATTATCAAGTGACAATAATAATAGAACAAATAATACTGTATATAATGAAAAATAGAGACTTGTACGTATATGTCAAAATTAACCTTTGACCTCATTTTTTCTCTTCCTCCATCCAACTTTGTGACTTGAACCCACTTTCAATTTGTTGCCTTCAAATTGCTTTCTTCTCCTATTTTTTCTCTCAACGTTACCTTGTATTTGTTTGTACAACGTCACTATCTTTTCTCTGAAAATAAGCTACACCCTGATGGATTTGTATCTCTTATGTTATTTTTTTCTCATGTAGTAAATAAGAGAAATATAAATACAAAAATTATAAAAAAAAAATTTATAAACTATGATTAAGTTTTATTAATAAATATTTTTATATTTATCTCTCTCTTTACTTGATTATATAAGAGAAAAATGACATAAGAAAATTTAAATGTCACGCTGATGCTAAACGTTGGGAGCCTTATTATCTAACAAGTTTTATTAGTGGTTCGCAATAGATCCGGAGCTTTTTTATATGGATTAAACAACGGTTTTTTCACTACCTTTATAAATAGTATTACTGATTACTTTCATGAGAAACACACACAAAAAAAATAAAAACATTACTTCTTCTCTTTATTCTTTTGAATTCCTATGAACAATCTTACACATTATTTCTGTATCATTATTATCTAAGTGCGGAGCTAACAAAGAAATAATATGAATATTGTATCATGAGGAATATTAGTTATGGAATTATCTGTACCGAATAATCAATTCGCGATAATAAAATACTCTTAAGCTCAATACACTTGTACAATTCAACCAATATTTACTATAAAATATTTTAATTTTAATTATCTATCCATTTTATTTATTATTTTTCCAATAAATAGATCATATCGGATCTCATTTACAATTGGACAAATAGCTTTTCAGAGCTCACAATCACAATTACAATAGCCTTTCAATTTAATGACACGAATAAAGAGCTATTTAATAGATAATCTCATATCCACTAACGCTAAAGCGTTCTTGCTTGATCATCAATGCTGAAAAATCAGACTTCAAAGCTAAGAGCATATTATTAGTTTTAAGAGACCCAAAAGAGTGGTTTTGGTGACCGGGCAAGAATTGTGGTTTCTTTTTTACCCATTTTTTCTTAGGACACACAGATAAATAAAACAAAATTTATGTATCGCAGAATAATCAAACTGACAATTAGTCTTTGGTGAGAAGCAGAAGAGACTTGGCTAAACACAATAAGGAAAGCCTGATATAACCACATGAACTTACAAAGCAATCATATATATGTTTGACGAAACCAAAATAGAAAGAAACAATTTATTAGCAGACTTGAATATAATATAGTGAAGATAGTGGCGCCACATATATATATATATATATATAGGAGCAGCTACGTACATGTATACTGGCAGTGAGCTTATGCTGATATTGGTGATGGTGGTCAGTGTGGCGGCCCCGGGTGAGTATTGGCTACGGGGGGTCGTGGTGGAATCGGTGGCATGTCTGTTGTGGATACTGTCTTGAACTTGCCATGGGAATCGAAGAATGACCCAACAACTACATCAGAAGCATTACTCATGTAACTAGAATGGGAAAGTAGCAGTGCGTGTACAAGGATGAAGGCAATCAAGAACGACTTGAGATCCATTGTCTGCTAGAGGGGATGGCTAGTTTATATAGAGAGAGGTGAAGAAAGGTTGTGAATCGTAGCACCAAGTTTCCTGGATGAAGTTGGGAAATTTCTTAGGAAGTTTTGGGTCTCTGAACATGGCAAAGTCTGCAGGAGGATGAAAGTCTGATTGGAACTAAGTACTTGGCAATATTTTCTAGTCTGCAGTGGCAAGGTAGGGTTCCCATGATGATGGGGGCTTGATTAGGGGACCATATATATGCTTTGGATGTCTTCATATTTCCTTTGACATGAGCATGAAAGGTCGGTGGACCCTTACACTGATATGGTAACGCACGCGTCTTTTAATTAAAAGTTTTTTTAAGTGTAAAATAAATCAAATCAAATATATATAAAATCTTATAAAATAAAATATAGAGTACTCTTATATTTAGAATTTTATAATTTTATAAGTTAATTTTCTTTTATTTATTTATAGCAATATTTAGATGCACTTTTTGATTTTGTATACAAAATTTAAATTAAAAAAGTCATATTTATTTTGACATATTAGGTGAATTTTTTAAGATATAGAAAAGATTTATAATGGTTACTCTTTATCTTTTATTTACTTTAAATCAACTGAGATATTTAAATATATTCTAAATATATTCTAACAATTTTAATTTTATAAAATTATTTTTTAACTCATTCTTAATTATATTTTGATAACTTTTCACTTAATAAAAAAAGACATAATATACTAAGCTAGATTTCTGTTTACTTTGTTATATAAATTCTATATATATATATATATATATATATATATATATATATATATATATATATATATAAATTCAAACACATCTTATGCTAATATTATTAGTATAAATAAAATACATTGAAATTAAATAAAATTATAATATTATTCAATATTCTTAGCATTAAAACTTGCAAGATTAAGATTAAAAGACAATAGAATTTTTAAATATGTAAAAAAGAATAGTATTTAAAAGGCATTTTACTAACATATATATTTGTTTTTCTTTATTTAAGATTAATTTATGAAATAATGTAATTATTTTTTATAATTTTTAAAAATGAATACTCTTTTATTTATATTTTTAAAAAATTATAAAAAAATTGAAATGAAAAAATTAAAAGTGAATAAATAAAAAAAAAAAAAAAAAAATTAGAAGGTTAGAAAAGATGAAAAGTAAAAAATGATATGAAAGAGAAAAATGAAAATTCAACAAAAATAAAGTTACAGATTTAAAAGAATAAAATAAATTAAAATTTAGGAAAAATGGTACATGACAATGAAATATACAAAAATTAAAGAAAATTATAATATTTTTCAATACTCTTATCAATTAGAACATGTAAAATTAAAATTAAAAGACAATATAATTTTTAAATATGTGAAAGAATAGTATTTAAAGGGCATTATATATATATAAGATTAATTTATGAAATAATGTAAGTATTTTTTATAATTTATTAAAAATGAATACACGTCGATTGCTATTTTTTAAAAGTATTATAAAAATTTATAAACATTGACCTGAAAATTATTTGAAAGTCAAGAAAAAATGAAAAATATAAAAGGATTAAAGAGATAAAAAGTTAAGATATGAATAGAAGAAATGAAAAGACAAAAAAAATAAATAAAGTCAGAATTAAAAAAATAAAATTTTAGGAAAATGCCACATGATAATTATAGTGAAAGATTTTTTATATATTAAATAAATAAATATAACAGATAATAAATAGATAGATAGATTAATAATAGATAGATAGAGAGTGACTACTGCAGAGACCTGAACGTATGGAGACTGGATATGTAGAATAATCCTTCTCCCTGGTTAGGTGAGATCTGTTCTTTTCCCTATTTTTTTTCCTGGGAAGATGCTCAGGGAGTAGCATTACGTAGTTCATCCCGAACTTGAATTGCCACTCCTTTACCTTCGAAGTCAGTCTCTTCTTACGGGATGCTAAAATATTCTTAAAGTATTATTTTAGATAAGTTTATAACTATCTAGATCTGATTAAAAAAATATTTAAATCTCAATCAAATGACCTGTGTAATTATACACTTATTCGTGTTACTTTTTTACTGAAACCTAGTATTACTTTCAAAGTACACAATAATTTTTCCTTTTTAAGCAAATCTCCTCTTTGGCACGCTTGTCACTTTATTCACCAAGGGATAAACTCATCTTTGAGCTTCATCATTTCTTTCCAATGTAGATATATTGCAAGCATATTTTTGTTTTTACTAAAGTATAACTTGACAAATCCATAGATTTGGTTTAATGGTTAAAGATGTGTATCTAGATTTGAACTATTTGCGGCACATAAAAATATTAATTAATTTCTTTAAATATATAATGTCGAGGTATTCTTTTATATTCTTGATGTTTAGAATTGAGGTCTGAGGATTATTTGAGAAGATATGAAACGATAAGTTTTTTCATAGCGCAGCCACAACAATAATGAACGAGGGGTTGGGTACCTGCAAAAGACATACTGACGCTCAAGTCAGTAGGTGCACAATGAGGATAGTGTGTATTGAAAATTAACTCATATCTTTTCTCTCTTGTTTACTGTATTTATATGAGCATTTTTAGGGTGTATGGTGTCTGAGCATTTAGTGCGTATTGAATGCTGCTACCTGGGATCGTGGAGACACGATCATGGGGGACAGGATTGTGGAGACAAGGTCATGGAGCTCGCTATTCCTTTGTCCTTATTCTCCTGTCTATATGCGATATGATCAGAATTTGTTCTTGTCGTTATGCTTAATGTATAGACTGCTTCATACGCACTGTACGTCTAGATGTCAGCCTGGCGAGTCGGGTTGCTCTAGTTCTATGAACCTATAACTTGGTCCAGAACAGTTGCCTCTAGCTTGATACTTTGATGGGACAACAAAGTATCGATATATGTATTCATCTGGAGAACACGACGCACGATGGACAAAGGGATCCGAGTTGTAATGCTGATGTTGGATCTCACGATGTTTTTTTCCAAATGGTCGAGGTCCATGCTGTATCATAGTAGGCTCCTGGGATTAATGATCAAGAAGGAGATTCGAGTTGGATCGCTCCGCTCACATCATTGTTCTGTTGTCCGAGGTATATAATAAGTTATTCCCATGTGTAATTTGTGGGGTTTTGTATCCGAGGTGTTGTTACATCGTAGTGTCTCCTTAAGGGTTCATGATCCAGGTTAGGTGTTTTGAAATATCACATGTTGCTTCAATTTGAGCGTTTTGTGCTTTGTTCTTTTGGATGCTTTTGTTCAGAAATGGTGCGCCACGTGATTGAAGAACAGTGGAGAGCGTCATTTGGGGTTCGTAGCGTTATAATTAGTCGTTTTCAAATTTCAAAAAAGGAAAAGTTGAGTGAATTTTGCTTAACTGTCATCTTTGATTTAAAGAATAGTTTCACCGAAATATATATAATGATATCATGATCAATAGACCAAAAATAGGGAAACAATTTGTTTGGAGATTGGATTTACCTTTTGTTAATCCTCATTCCTCGTGCTTTCTTTAAGGAATCGTGCGTTTGCTCTCTTTTTTTTTCAAACGTGCATGTGTATTCCTTATTATTGTATTGAATTGGTAAAATGAGAAGTTTAAGATTTTAAAGTTCAATTGGAATTAGACCGGTGTCAAACTAGGATTTTATTATATGCATATATATATTATATAAATATATAACAAAATGTAAGAAAAATACAATATACATATATTAAGTATATAAATAAAGCCAAGAAAAAACATTTAAATGCATTTCTAATGTAATTAACTTGATTTATCACATAATTAAGAAGATAAAAGCTAAATTTTAGTTATAGATTAGGAACTAAATAATTAGCAGAGTTAAACAAATTTTAAAAGAATTTTTAAAATTTTTTGACCAATTCAACCATGTGACACAAGTTGCCCGATTCAAGACTAGTTTTTCTGGTTCTTTACCTATTTTAAAAAATCTGATTTTTAAGAATGGACTGAACCTAGAGATGTAAAAAATGAGTCGAATTAGATTGGTTGATTTAAATAGTTTGATAAAATCGATGAACTAAGTTAAAAAAATGATGAAAAATTAGATTTTGACTCGACTGTATTGACTCGATTTGGGCTCAGGTCGATGCAGGTCGATCCATAAGTTCAATGCTTAATTTTTAATTATTGTATTATTATGTAATTTATATGATATATAAAGATTTTTTTATTTTTTTATGTAAATTAATATTTTTATCATAAAAATAATATTTTTAACATTTGATAAAATTTAAACTATACAAAAAAAAAAATTATTAAAACATAAAAATAAAATTTTTTAAGTGTTGATAATTAAAAAAAAAATAAAAAGTATGATTTTGTTGGGTCGGCTCCACTCCTAACCTGCATAAGACTAAATTGAACTAACAAATTATCAACCCACAATATTTTTAACCTAACCTGCCTCATTCCGAAAATTAACTGACCCAATAAAGACCAACTTGAATAGACCATGCTAGCATGTTCTGAAACCCCTAATCTGAACCTGTCAGAGGATTAGTTCTCGTTTTTCCAATTTGACCGGCATTCTGAAAACTACTAGTTCTCGTTTTGTCCAATTTGACCGGCATTCTGAAAACTACCGAAAATGGCATACACTTAGACCAAATGGCACCGAAATTCTAAAGCTAGTGGAAAATATATGCGTTTAATTAATTAATATTAACTAAGATTGGCTTTTGAAGCTTTATCAGCTTTTTGTCTGTTTTTCCTTTTGTAACTTTGGGTGATTTTATGGTACTTATATCTTTTTTATTTATAAAATATTTTATTGACTGCTGATTATTTTTAATAAAATTTTAAATATTTATTATAAATTTAATATTAATATTTAATAAATATTGATAATTTATTAGTTAGATTATCATAAAAGTTCTCAGTAAATTCTTTAAAAACATACTTTGCCAAATATAATTTTCTTACCTGGAAAAGGCGAAAAGTCTTCGAAAGATGAATCTTATTGTGAAGGAGCTATATGGGAAAAGAAAGACCTGCCAGGAGCTTAATTATGTAGCATGCTGGGCCAGATAACATAATGTCCCAAGGTGTACGTTTCTAAAGCTGAGAGTCTAAATTGAAAACAATCTTCCCATGTCTCCAATGATCTGATACATTTTACAGGACATAAGGTCCCAACTTAAAATTGGTCGGGCAAAGGCTCGTAGCCAAATATTTCATTGTGAACACAATGAAGCCAAGTTGACCCAAGGTTTTTTTTGACCATTCTATCTTTAATAAATTATATATTAAAATATTACTATTTTATCTAATATAAAATTATTTATATTTTATTTGTTTACATAAAAAGTGTTATCTACTTTGATACTTTTACATAAATATTTTTAAAGCACTTGATGTTATTTAGTAGATAACTCCAAATCCTTTGCTTACATAAAATTTTTTAGAAGTCTAAAATGTTGCCTTTGAAACTACTTTAAGACAATGAACTGAGAAGACAGATAAAACCAATATGCTAATAGACAAGAAACATGATTCAAATTGCTAATTAGAATTTGTTACTAATGTAAAAATCAAAGAAGATAAACAATTATCTGTACTAGTACAGCACCTGCGGCATCCCCAAAAAGAATACACTTTCTTCTATTTGTCCAATCATCATATTATTAAAATGTTTCAGAGAATAATTTTGATATGATTTATTTGTTATTCAAGGACGTATATTTATATACAAGGATTTGTAATAAACTTATGTTAAATTCTTTCCATAATTACAAGGAAAAAAATGAAAAGAATAATTGTACAGAATAAATATACAATTTGGTTAATACTAATCTAATATATTGATTAATGCTAATTCTATCTATATCTAACAAGATCTTAATTGATTCTATCACCCTCTCTCAAGTTGGTGCATGGATATCAGACATTTCCAACTTGATAAGAGAATAAGAAAACATACTACTTGCCACTGCTTTTGTAAGAAAATATGCTAATTAGTGCTTAGACCTGACAAATAGAAGACACAAGATTCCAACTTCAAGTTTTTCCTTAATAAAGTGTTTGTCGATTTCTACATGTTTTGTCTTATTGTGTTGAACAGGATTGTGGGCAATCTCTATACCTGAGTGATGGATAATTAAAAGTTTCAAACTTAAGTACTGGTTGTTTCAAGTAATATATTTTCGGGAGTCTGAGGTCGATCCACAAGAAATTGATGAAGAAAAATTATTTGAGGTAAGGAGAAAATTTATCACAAAAATAAAGATGATAAAAGTTGTTTACAAATGAAAATGGTTTACTTGGGTTAGGAGATCCACTCTTGGTAATAAATTAAAGACAATATTATTTCTTTTTATAACTCAATTGAAATTACATATAATGGAGGTTCCAATCGGAAGATTTAACATTCAAAGTTCAATTTAGATTATACATGTAATCATATTATGGTTCCTTTAATTATCCACTAACACTTATAAATGGTCTCAAGCATCCACTGTGCCAACGTCTTATCTACAATGGATCAAGTTCTTTAATATACAAGAAGAGTTTCTAAATTAATTAGAAACAACATACAACACATATAATGATCACTTAAAAATATATCATTTAAGTACAAGAAGGAAATTAATCTAACATCAACTTATTACCAAAAGCTTCACCCTTTCACCCAAGTAAAATAAAAATTAGTTACTCATGAACAACAAGAATGAAAGAGATAGGAAGAAAAAGATGAACATAACTTCATTTTAGAACAAAGAAAACTACAACAAGAGAAATAAATAACACAATAGCATAAACTAAACTAAGATCAAAGATGATCTGAATGAGCACCCAAGCTCCCTTTTATAGAGCTCAAGGAGTACAATAAGGCAATGGAGTTGTTTGATGATGAGAAGTAAATGCCAAAATAGTTGCTTGATAATAATGAATGAACTGAAATTATAGAGATTATTGTCTCCGAAATGTTTCTGCTCTGAGCTCATGGCATGCGTCATTTCCCCATCAAGTGGTCTTTATAAAAGTTCTAGAAAATTGTCTTAGTTTTCCATAGCCGCCAGTGTCATCCAAATCCACCACCTACCCGAGATATGGCCCCATTACTGCTCATAGGTCAGACCCAACTTCAGCTCCTCTGTTCTGATTTCCAAATCCAATATCACCTTCAAGACTTCCGATTTGGCTCTTGTGTTCTCATGAAAGTTGTAGATATGGGTCTTAACTTTCCACTGTCAAAATTTTAGAATTGTTGAACTCCTATAACCCGAGAGACAGCCTAATGAGTGCATAGAGGTCAAGATGTCAAGTTCAAAACTCTAGATTTTACTTCAACTCTAATTTGAGTTATCTAAACGTGTGTTCCTAGTCTTGAGGTCTTCATGAAAGTTGTAGAAATTTGTCTTAGCTTTAAAACAAGACTAAAATCACATCCATCGGATATTTGTAACTCAAATTATAGCCAGTTTACTAAAAAAGTCAAGTGAGAAAATTATACAATGAATGAAATATATTGCTATCAATGTGGCTCTTGCTATCAAGTGAATAGTTATTAGAGAATTATCTTAACTTTCTAACAAGACCAGAATCATATTAATCAGATAATTGCAACTCAAATTGTGACCAGTTTACTTAATAATGCAATTACCTAAATTAATGATAATTCAAGCAATAATTTCTTCAATGTCCAATTAAGCTTAATTTCATAAAATGTGACAAAATTAACTTAATTAAGCTAAATTGAACCTTAAGAAGCCTAGTGAGAGGATTATAAATTGAATAAAATACATTGTTATCAAATTCTCCCACACTAAACTTTTGCACTCCCGGGCAAAACATATAAGACAAAAACTAGGGAACAAAGAAAAATGACACAGACTCAAAAGCTAAAAACTCTAAAGGATTAAATGAATCGAGAAGAGCAACCAGTCATTCAAGGGATCAAAGTATTAATGAGTTAACATTTCTTCACATCTCAAACCAACAAGCAAGGAAACTTCAGTTGAAAAGAATGAATCAAGAATGAAAGATTCTCACAGCATTCACTCTCAATCTTTCAAGTGTTAAAAAGGTAAGTATATCACTCAATTCAAACTATAAAAAATTACACTACCATAAGCTTGCTTATCTTCTACTTCTCCACTACACAGAACACATGCACACACAAATCATGATGACTTTATTCAAGGTTGTAATGGGGTCAAGGTAAAAGAGGGTGGTAATATAGATTTGACAAGTTAAAAATCAAAGAGAATAAAAGAGTGTGAGAGCTCAGTTCAATTAACAAGCATGAAAGTTCATCCCAATTCCACCTAATACAAATTCCCTTTACATATTCTTCTTCCATCCTTTTTGCCTTGTTGGCTTTCTTTACACTTTTTTTTTTATAAATATACACACACATTTCTTTTTAATTAGCCACACTTTCCTTTTTCATTAACCATTATGCACACACACCCCCACACTTGTTCAAGAACTCATCCAATGACAAAGCTAAAGTTCTTTTATTCCCTAAGGTCAAGTAAGAACATGATTTTTTTCATTTAAGGCACATAATGAGCTAGAAACAAGGAATAGTCAAATAAGCTCAAAGGGGTTAAACAAAGGAAAATATACAAGGTTGGCTATTTAGTTAAAGTAGCTATTTCAAGAAAAATGTCTCAATCATGTTTATATATACATGTGAAAATGTAGCCTCAAAAAGAATCAAAGCAAGTTCTAGAGTAACAATTCCATAAGTGAAAATCACACAAGAAAGAAGAGAATGGTACAAATGTTCAATCCATTCATCAATAGGCTCAAAATCTCACAAGGAATATTTCTATCATTCTCAATCCATCAATTCAACATTCATATCCAAGCATGTGATTTTTAATAAAGAAGAAAATTTATGCTGTGACCCAAGATATGCTTTTTGCTACTTCTAAAACAATTATTTTCTCAACTAAGATGCGTCTCAAGAGCAAAATTTACTCCTTACTCTGCCATCCTTAATTAGTTTTATTGTAGGTTTCTGACAATCATATCAACAAACAATTACTTTCCTAATTAAGATGCATCTCAAGAGTAAATTTATTCCTTACTCTGTCATCTTTAATTGGTTTTGTTGTAGGTTTCTGACAATCATATCATACTTCTTAAATTTTTTTTAACTATCTTTCCCCCCAACAAGATCACAACATTGTTCGCAATGTTAAAATATAGATGAGTAAAGGATAGAAGATAGTACCTATTAGAGAAATCTGAATAAATTTAAATAGAAACAAAGTACGATAAATAAAATCATTGTAAAGGAAAGTTATAGACTAAGTGCCAGATCTGGCTTTCTTTGCATGTTGTTTCCCTCACTGCTTCCTGCTGACCAATCTATCTGAGCTATTGTTGGATCATGTTGATAAACAAAAGCTTCTAATTTATCAATCCGCTCATCAATAGTGGAGGCAGAGATAAGAAGTTGTCTTGTCGATGGTGTGATAAATTTCTATTCCACAACTTTGTCAAGAAAAAAATAACAAATGATCAAAGAAATTGTTAACATTCAACAAACCAATGAGTTTATGGTGGATGTTCAGTTGGGTCTAAAAGACAATTTGAAATTTTTTTCCAAAGTACCAAAACCACCTGGTAAGGCAATGAATGCATCAGAGTTGTCAAGCATTGTCTTCATTCGTGCATGCATAGATGATATCTAAAGTTCTTCCCCAATTGTCTTTCCAGTGATGTTCTTTTGAGTTAAAGATTCAAGAATGATACCTAAAACCTAACTGCCTCCTATAAATGCAGATAATGATACAACCTTCATTAACCCACGACAACCTCCCCCATAAACAACATGAATATTCCTTGCAGTAAGTGCTCGACCAAGAGTGCTTGCTACATTTACAAACTCTAAACCCTTCCCATAACTTGACCTAAAAAAGACACAGATATTTTTAAGGTTACGAACAAAAGGTCCCATTTCTATACTCTTCCTCCCTTTGAATGGTTATGAGTTAGAGGAAAGTGGAGAAAATGAAGTGTTTAAATAGGAAAAAGAATGGAAAAAGGTAATGATAACACCTATAAGGGTAGGTTGGCTGTTGTCAGAAAAGTTTGAAATTAAGAAACACAGAATCTTTTTTTTATGTTTTTTTTATTTGTTTTGTTTTTTTTTAACTTCAAGAAAACCATCAGGTTAAAGAAGTCTAAAAATCCCTGAAGGACCCTGCTCAAAGGATCGTCCGTCCAAAAACCAAAATACAACAAAATTATATAAAGATAAAAGAAATATAATAACAAATGAGGACATACTTATATGTACAATTTTCATGGTGTATCTTTATACTGTGCGTCATGAGTGCAGTAGTGGCATACCTTTGAGTTGCGTGTCACCAGTGCAATATAAGAACTCCACAAGGATTGCCGAACTGACAAGAACCTTTGAATCCTTTCTATCCTGCTTAAAGAATAACAACTCTCTACCTTCCTGCAAACCTAATTAAAGGTCTGTGTTTTAAGAAGATAATACCTGACCGCAACCAGTCAGAACTCGTCATAGAGGCCTACTAATTAAAGTAAGTATACAACTCAGTTAATAGTTTTTGTTCACTGTAAAGACGGGACGCTTCTTTCTGTCCATCAACGCTACAGAGCCTTGGTTCCAAAAACTGGGAATGTAGCACGCGACTCTCCACAGAGCATGACACATGAACTTTATTCACATACTAGTGTGTGAAGGTCTCCTCCTAAGTCTATGACAGGATTGGCATCCGCCCGGGGCTCATAATCAAATTAAAGACTAAGTACAACCGTAGTTTTACCCTCATTTTTTTTTATCAAGTTGTTAGTAACCTGATGAAAGGTGGGTGTATACTCACTTGAGATTAGGATGGAGGTAGTCTACTCTTTCGGCTTTGTGCCAAAGCATTATTAACCAGTATTAGACCCATTCAAGACCAGCATAACATAGGACTCCCAAAAAGGACAAGTGGCCATAATGCGTCTGGCTGCCTCACATGTAGGATACAATCTACCTAGTTTGTTTTTCAATTAAGAAGGTTGGATCAGGATGCGTGCATTTCCCAATTCACATTTTGTGTTACCAAACCCAAATCCAAGATGTATACATACTTTATCTTCTTTTTTTAAAGAAGAAGAAAAAAAAATATGTACAGATTGTTGTAGATATGACCCACATATGCCTCTAGTTTATCGTTCAGTAACGGCTTAAACGCCTCCTATGAGTCGAGGATAAGCTTCCTATCCAATTTTTTTATAAATTGGTAAACAGGGTCTTTTAGAGTCAGATTCCCAAGACTGTAATGCTTTTGTTCCTCCTTGAAGAGATTCCATAAGTTAAGAAGTTCACGATGCACGTAACCACAAGAATGCGTATCAAGAGTCAATAAGATATCATCTAATGACTCCTTACTCAGTCTATTCTTAATGAAAAAAATTTATCTTCTCTGTTTGCAGAAACCATCCCCAAAGAATGACATCACTTGTTACAATTCCATTGTGCACATTTGTGACTGACTTGAAATCTTTTTGCTCTTCTCCTTTTAGAATATGAACTTCTACTAAAACCTGGCATGTATGAGTCAAATGAAATTGAAGACTCACCTGCTAGTCAGACCTTTGCTTTGATTATCCAGCGTATATCTTCCGGCATACTGTTGTGCATTAACAGTCTCAATCTTTCACATCTAGTTTCGTAAATTTTTGTTAGAGCATTTTGAGGAAGAGAAGGAAAATGTTTTCTCAGGTTTGAAAGAATGACATCCATTTTAAAAGAAAATGAATCAGTTATTTTGGGAAACTGAAAAAAAAAACAAATTGACTTGAGAGTCACGGAGTACTGTCATCTGTCATTTAACCAGGGAGCTAAAGAACTCCAAAACAAAATAAAGCCACAAAATTAGAGTAAATTTTTCTCATAACAAGGATTGGAAAGGGAAATGAGTTCTACCTCAGTAACTTGATTTTCTAGAAATGATTTAAGTCTTTGTCCATTGACCTAAAACATATTACCATTCCTAGGATTCTCAATGTCTATAGCCTCATAAGGATACACATGTTTGACAATAAAAGGGCTAACCTACCTAGATCTCAATTTTCCAGGGAATAGGTGAAGACGAGAATTATAAAGCAGAACTTTTTTACCAATTTCAAAAGATTTTCTCAAAATTGATTTGTCATGAAAAGCTTTTGTTCTATCTTTATAAATTTTTGAGTTTTCATATGCATCATTTCTCAATTACTTAAGTTCATTTATTTGCAATTTGCATAACCTATAAGCATCATCAAGATTTGAATTGAAAGCTTTAATGACCCAAAATGCTTTATGCTCCAATTCTACAGGTAAATGACATAGTTTTTCATAGACTAACCGATAGGGTGACATGCCTAAAGATGTTTTGAAAGCAGTACGGTAAGGCCAAAGTCATCGTTTAGTCTTAAAGACCAATCTTTACTATTTGTGTTAACCGTTTTTTCCAAAATTTATTTCTTTTTCCTATTTACTAATTCTACTTGTCTACTTGTCTGAGAGTGATATGGGGTGACAACTTTATGAGTAATATCATATTTCTTCATTAAAAATTCAAATGATTTATTGCAAAAATGTGTTCTCCCATCACTGATGATAGCTCGAGGGATTCCAAATCGACTTAAGACATTTTCTTTTAAAAATTTGAGAACAATTTTATGATCATTGTGTCGACATGAAATCGCCTCAATCTATTTTGAGGCATAATCAATTGCAATCAAAATATAAACAAATCCAAATGAGGATAGAAATGGACCCATGACATCAATTCCCTAATAATCAAAAATTTCAATGGCAGTGATAGGGTTCAGAGGCATCATATTTCTTTTAGAAATAGAACCTAATTTCTGACAATTTTTGTAACTGTTGCAAAAGATATATATGTCCTAAAATAAAGTGGGTCAATAAAATCTACACTATAAGATTTTCGCAGCTATTTTCTTTGAAGAAAAATGACCTTCACATGCTTCTAAGTGACAAAATTTAATGACACTACCTACCTCATTGTCGGAAACACATCTCTGAAAGATTTGATCAGGACTATATTTGAATAAATATGGGTCATCCCAATAAAATTTTTTCACCTTAGTGAAAAACTTTTTTCTGTCTTGATGTGACCACTCAGGCGGCATGTTTCCTATTACAAGAAAATTGACTATGTTAGCAAACCAAGGCAGGGAATTGACAGAAAATAAAAATTTATCAGGAAGAGAATCATTGATAGGTGTGCTATCAAAAGGTGAGTTTGTTGTATGTCTAGACAAATGATCTGCAACAATATTTTCGGCTTCTTTCTTATCTTTTATTGTGATGTTGAATTCTTGAAGCAACAAGATCCACCATATCAACATAGGTTTGGCATCCTGCGTAGACATTAAATATCTAACAGCAGCATGATCAGTGAAAACAATACTAGAAGAACTAATTAAATGAGCTCAAAATTTGTCCAATGCAAAAATTACAGCAAGTAGTTCTTTTTCAGTAGTGGTATAATTCATTTGTGCATTATTTAAAGTTCTACTTGCGTAACAAATCACATGAGGCTTACCTTCCTTTCTTTGACCTAAAACAGCGCCAACAGTAAAATCACTTGCATCACACATTAATTCAAAATGCAAAGACCAGTCAGGGGATTGCATGATAAGAGTTGATGTCAGAAGACCAATTAAATTTTTAAAAGATTTTTGACATTCTTGAGTCCAATCAAATGGTACATCGTTTATCAAAAGATTGCATAATGGTCTAGATATGACACTAAAGTCCTTAATAAATCTTCGATAGAATCCTGCATGTCTTAAAAAGGAACGAACTTTTTTGACTGTTTTTGAGGAATACAAATTAGCAAATAATTCAACTTTGGTCTTATCAACTTCAATTCCTTCAGAAGATATCATATGACCTAACACGATTCCTGAGGTAACCATGTAATAACATTTTTCCTAATTTAAAATAAATCAATTTTCTTCACATCTTTTAAGAACTTTATCCAAATTATCAAGACAAATTTCAAAAGAATTTCCAAGAACTGTCAGATCATCCATGAAAACCTCTAAATAATGCTCAATCATGTCACTAAAAATACTTAACATGCATCTTTGAAAAGTTACCGGAGCATTACAAAGACCGAAAGACATTCTTCTATATGCAAAAGTGTCAAAGGGGCACGTAAAAGTGGTATTTTCTTGATCCTCTAATGCAATTGGTATTTGATTATACTCTGAATAACCATCAAGAAAACAGTAATAGGGATGTTCTACTACTCTTTCCAGAATTTGATTAAGAAATGGCAAGGGGAAATGATCTTTCCTAATAGCTGCATTTAATTTTCTAAAATCAATACACATGTGCCAACTGGATGAAACTTGTGTAGGTATTAATTCACCTTTTTCATTTTCAACCACTGTTATTCTAGATTTCTTAGACACAACTTGTGTAGGGCTTACCCACTGGCTATCGGAAATAGGGTAAATAATTCTAACATCAAGTAATTTAAGAACTTCAGCCCTAACTACCTCTTTCGTGTGTGAATTTAATCTTCTTTGAGGTTGTTGTGATGTTTTAGCATTATCCTCTAAATATATTCTATGTGTACAAATTAATGGATTAATGCCTTTTATAGATGTTAATGTCTATCCAATTGCACTTTTATGCCTTTTAAGTACTTCTATCAACATACCTTCTTGTTCATCAGTAAGGATTGATGAAATTACTACTTAAAAGCTTTGTTCTTCTCCCAAAAATGTCTACTTCAACCCAACAGGTAATGACTTTGGTTCCAGTATGGGTACTTCTTTATAGATATTATCATTCATGGGTTTTAGCTCTTCAATCTAGGCTTTTATCCCTTGTATTCCATTACCTGTGTACAATCAAGCAAAGAGCATATTTCAGAAATATCACCATCTACTTGCATACCTGAATCAAATGAATTAATTAAACAAACTTCTAATGAGTCAAAAGAACTCCCTTTTAGAAGATGTTCATCTACAATGGCCTCAATCCCGTCAGTTTCCTCATTTTCATCATTGACTTAATGTGGTTGCTTGCATATGTTGAAAACATTAAGCTCAAGTGTCATGTTTCCAAATGTTAGCTTCATCATTCTATTTATGCAATTTATCAAAGCATTAGATGTTGCTAAAAATGGACGATCTAAATAACAGGAATTAGCTTAGAACTATTAACCATAGGTTCAGTTTCCAAGACAATAAAATCCACAGGATAAATGAATTTATCAACTTGTATTAACACATCTTTCACTGTTCCTTTTGAAATTTTAATTGATCTATCAGCAAGTAGAAGAATTATAGAAGTTGGTTTTAACTCACCAAGGTTGAGTTGTTGATAAACTGAATATGAAAGCAAATTAACACTAGCACCAAGATCAAGTAAAGCTTGTTCAATTTTATGTTCTCTAATAATGTATGAAATCGTAGGACAACCAGGGTCTTTATGTTTCAAAACATTATTGCTTTGAATAATGGAACTTACCTGTTTGGTCAAAAAGACATTCTTTTTCATATTTAATTTCCTTTTAACAGTGCATAAGTCCTTCAAAAATTTAGTATAAGAAGGAACCTATTTGATAGCATCTAACTACGGAATATTGACCTTCACTTGTTTAAAAAATTCAAAAATTTCAGTGTGGTGGTTCAACTTCTTTGGTTTGCTTAATGCTTGAGGAAATGAGGGTGGAGGAGATGAGAGTTTGGTCTCATTTTGGTCAGATGACTTATCAATCTCTTCCTTATCTTGGGGAATTGATTCACCATCTTTCTCACAAGGGTCAAAAATGTCTTTTTTAATAACTTTTTCACTTCTAAGAGTTATCACAGAATTGACTTGATTTTTTTGTTGGTTTTCTGAACTACCCTCATTTAGACAATATTGATCTTTGGGATTTGGTTGAGGTTGAGAAGGAAATTTTTCTTTCTCGTGAATGGTGAGTGCAGAAGTAAGTTTGGAAAGAGTGTCTTTTATGTCAATCATGGTTTGAATATTTTGTTTATTAATGGTCTCTTGCTTTTCTATGAATGCATTCAATGTTCCTTCAAGGTTTTTCCTATATGGTGGGACATAAGGTACATATCCTTGAGAATTTTGAGAATCCTGTTGTTCTTAAGGAGGCGGTGGTTACATAAATTGTGCTTGATTATTATTCTTCCAACTGAAGTTCGGGTCATTTCTCCATCCTGGATTGTAAGAATTTGAAAAGAAGAGGTGAATGACTTTTTAAAATTGTTCATTGCATTTTTAAAATTCGGACATTCATTTGTCGAGTGTCATAATTCATCACAAATGCCACAAATTTCTTCATTTTGCACAGATTTGACTTCTTTCACTTTCCCTAATTTCATGGATTCAACCTTTCTAGTCAAACTAGCATTCCTAGCATTTAGATATTATTCTTGACTAAGATGATATTTTCCTTTACCAGCATTTGTAATATTATATCTAATTGAATTTTCAGAAGGATTAGTACCATGTCAAGATTGAGAATTTTTACTCAAACGGTTTAAATAATCTAAAGCTTCTTCCAGTTCTTTATCAAAAAACTCATCATTACACATTGTTTCCACAAATTATTTAGTTTTAGGTGTTAAATCTTCATAAAAGAAGCTTATAGTCCGCCATTTTTCAAAACTATGATGTGGGTAAGAATTTAACAAATCTTTAAAACGTTCCCAACTTTGAAAATACGCTTCATTTGAATTTTGAAAAAAAATTTGGATTTGTCTTTTGAAAGCATTGGTTTTATGTGTTAGAAAAAAAAATTCTTTAAAAACTCACATTACATTTCTTGTCATGTGCTAATTGATCTTGGTTTCAAAGCGTTAAGCCAAGTTTTTGTTTTATCTTTCAAAGAAAAAAGAAACAATTTAAGCTTAATAATTTTTTCAGTGCAATTTTGATCATTGAAAGTAATATAGACTTCCTCAAATTCCTTTAGATGTAAATATGGACTTTTAGATTCTAAACCATAGAAATTATGAAGTAAAGAAATCATACCCGGCTTAAATCTAAAATTATTAGCAGTGAGTGAAAAAATAAAACATGATGGACTAGAATTTCAAGGTAGTTGCAAATATGCACGCATAGTTCACAACGGTTGATTTTCCTGTTCATCATGTACACTTTCATTTTCAGCTCATTGTGTTTGATTTTCATGTTCAACATGTGCACCTTCAATTTCAGTCATTATGTCAATTGTGTACGATTGTGATTCAAACAAATCAATATATAAAGTACCAAGATTAATTTTAACTAAACGACCAGAATTTGAATCACGATACCAATTAAGCATAAATAAGTGACGTAAAATAAAAATAATGTACAACTTAGTAAATCAAAAAACAAAAGTAAATAACATAAGTAAAAAAAATAGAAGCAGAAAGCGTAAATAAAAAAAATAGAAAATAATGAAAATAAAAAAATTTGAAAGCATAAATAAATGACATAAATATAAAGTTAATAAGTTAGTAAGTCGGAAGGCGTAAATTAAAAAATAAAATAAAAATAAAAAACATAAATAAATGACGTAAAAAAAAAAAAATTAAAATGCATAAATAAATGACATCAATATAAAAGTTAGGAAGTTAGAAAGAGTAAATAAATGACATAAATATAAAAGTTAGTTAATAAGTTAGTAAGTAAATTAGTAAAAAAATAAAATAAAAGAGTAGAGGAAGAATATATCTGTTGGTGTAGTTTACTTACAGAAAGAGAACCTCAATAAATTAGAATTTCAAATCAAGTCCTCGGCAACGGTGCCAAGAACTTGATGGGTAATTAAAAGTTTCAAATTCAAGTGCAGGTTGTTTCAAGTAATATATTCTCAGGAGTCTGAGGTCGATCCACAGAGAATTGATAAAAAAAAAATTATTTGAGGTAAGGAGAAGATTTATCACAAAAAATAAAGATGATAAAAGTTGTTCACAAATGAAAAAGATTTACTTGGTTTAGGAGATCCACTCTTGGTAATAAATTAAAGATAAGATTATTTTTTTTATAACTCAATTGAAATCACACATAATGGAGGTTCCAATCGAGAGATTTAACATTCAAAGTTCAATTTAGATTATACATGCAATCACATTATGCTTCCTTTAATTATCCACCAACACTTGTAAATAGTCTCAAGCATCTACTGTGCCAACATCTTGTCTACAATGAATCAAGTTCTTCAATATACAAGAATGGTTTCTAAATTGATTGGAAACTACATAGAACACATATAATGATCACTTAAAAATATATCATTTAAGCACAAGAAGGAAATTAATCTAACATCAACTTATTACCAAAAGCTTCACCCTTTTACCCAAGTAAAATGAAAATTAGTTACTTATGGATAAGAATAATGAAAGAGATAGGAAGAAAAAAATGAATATAACTTCAATTTAGAATAAAGAAAACTACAATAAGAGAAACAAATAACACAATAGCATAACTAAACTAAGATCAAAGATGATTTGAATGAGCACCCAAGCTCCCTTTTATAGAGTTCAAGAAGTACAAGAAGATAATAGAGTTGTTTGAAAATGAGAAGTAAATGTCAAAATAGTTGCTTGATGATGATGAATGAGCTGAAATTATAGAGGTTCTTGTCTCTGAAATGTTTTTGCTCTGAGCTCATGGCATGCGTCATTTCCCCATCAAGTGGTCGTTATGAAAGTTTTAGGAAATTGTCTTAACTTTCCATAGCTGTTAGTTTCATCCAAATCCACCACCTACAGCCCGAGATATGACCCAATTACTGCTCATGGGTCAGGCCCAACTATAGCTCCTTTGTTCTGACTTCCAAGCCCAATATCACCTTCAAGACTTCTGATTTGGCTCTTTTTCTTTTATGCAAGAATCATAGAGTAATTACAAGAATCAAGAGGCTGCTATTAGAAGTCTTGAAAATCAAGTAGGGCTAATAGCGAGACAGCTTCAAGAGAGACCTCCAAGTAGTTTACCCAACGATACTTTGATAAATAAAAAGAAGAATTGTATGGCAATCACTTTGAGAAGTGGCAAGACTTTGAAAAGACAACTGAAAGTAGCACCTAGTTCTTCGGGAGCTGAAAAAAGAAAAGATGATATCCCCATTGAAGATGCCTTATTTAAAGATGTCTCAATGCCAGCCGACAATGAGGGAGATGAGATCAAAAGGAAAAAGCTAAAGAGGAACAACTGAGAGTGCGAAGAAAGAAGAAAAAAGAAAGATTCAGTTTTGAATAAACCATTTGACCCTTCATTGTATGCCAGACTTTCATTCTCTCAGCATTTGAAGAAAGACACTCAGGAGAAGCAGGAAAGACAATTCTCAAAGTTCTTGGATGTTTTTAAGAAGTTACAAATAAATATTCCCTTTGCTAAAGCACTTGAGCAAATGCCTTCTTATGCCAGATTTATGAAGAATTTGCTACCTAAGAAGAGGAAGTTAGAAGAAGATGAGACTGTAGCACTTACTACGGAGTGCAGCGCCATAATTCAACGGAAGCTACCACCGAAGTTAAGGGATCCAAGAAGTTTTAGCATCCCTTGTACTATTTGAAAGTTGAATGTTGACAAGGCTTTATGTGACTTAGGCATGATCATTAATTTGATACCATTATCAATCTTGTGCAAGGTGGGAATTGAAAAAGTGAAGCCTACAATGGTCTCCCTTCAATTAGTAGATCGATCAATCAGACATACGTACGGTATTGTGAAAGATTTATTGTGAAGGTTGACAAATTTATTTTCTTAATTGACTTTGTGGTCTTAGATATGGACGAGGATGTTCATATCCCGTTAATTCTGGGAAGACCATTCCTAGCAACTTCAGTAGCATTAATTGATGTGCCTAGAAGAGAGCTTATTTTGAGGGTGGATGGAGATCAAGTGATTATAAATGTTTTCGATAAGTCTTCACCAGCATTAGATCTTCATGCCCCTATTAATAGCATTCAAGGTAAAACTCAATAAGAATTGGCTGGTAAGAGTCCATCATTGATTAATGTTGATTCTCTCACTTCCAAGATCGTTGATGAAAAGGAGAAAGGTCCTCCTAACTCTGATATTGCTGGGATAGAAAAAGATCCTCCAATTTCCATTAATTCATTGCAGATATGTCCATTGAAAGTTGATCCCTTATTTGTTGTTCAATTGAAACCACCATGGACTGGTGGAATTTTTCATGCTAAGGTGTCTTCTGGACAAATAAATATAACTCTAGTTCAGAATATTTTTGGAGAGGATTTTAAGAGCAGTAATCGAGTATGGTGGTAAAAATCTGCAAGAAGAAATATGTCATCCTATTTCTCTTGTTTCAAGCCACCATAGTAATAAAAGGCAATGTTGAGCTAATGACGTTAAACAAGCGCTTTTTGGGAGGTAACCCAAATTTTCTTTCTTTATCTTCACTCTTTATTTTGTTATTTGTTTATTTTTCTTCAATTTATTATTTGTTTTTGCTTTTATTTTGTTATTTCTTGTTAACTAACATTTTTTCTTTGTAGTTAGCTAGTGTTGAGTCGACTTAGGTGCCTCCTTGAGTTTGGAGCCTTTGTAGGGGATGTATATAGTTGTCAGCCGCCAAAAAGAGTTTTTATTTTCCTTTCTTTCATATTTTATTTGTTCTTTTTTATTTTATTTTGTGATCATCACCCATTTTGTGTTTTAAGTCATTGTGTTGAAACTGTGCATGCTGGTGTGTTGAGTTGAATATCCAACGACTGTTTGAATTGTGGATTGATCTAATTTCTTGGGATATCATATGAGAATCCATGAGCTATGTTTATCTCTATTATTTCAATTGTGTATGGATGTTCTTCCCATCTTTATGTTTGATAGACCTTGGATTATGCATATATGTCAGGCTTAGAGAAAGTTTATAAGAATGCATGTGTATGGATGATTGGTATCCAAAAGTTGTTTGATTCCCTCTTGAGACGAAATCCTAGACAATGTATGATCAAGGAAATGATAAGGGTTTTCTTTGGACCGTTTGAACCTTTCAAGCCAACCTGTAAACACAATATATCCCTAGGTCCCTTTTGCAACCTTATATATGTTTGGCTACTATTTCTTTTCTTTATTCACATTTTTCTTTCCCATACCCATAAAAAAAATTCCCTCTTACACACCATTTGTTGAATGCATATCTTGTATTATTTTATTATTCAAGCCTTAGTCATTCTTTGTGCATGAAGTTTTTTTGGAGCTGAAAAAAATTCAAAAAAATGTAAATAAAAAAAAGGAAATCTACCCAAAGTATTGCAAAGAAATAAGTTTGGGGGAGGAAATCATAAAGAGAAATAAAGAAAGAAAAAGAGAAAAAATTCATAAAAAAAGGTGCAAATCAAGTGATGGATTCCTATGCTCCGTGTTGCACTTGTATTATTTTATATTTCAACTTTTGTTTTATTTAGCCTACCATTTCTTTCTTAACCCTCACCCTTGGCCTTACATTACAAGCTTTGTATAGTCCATTTTGATCCTTGGTTATGTGTTGTTTACATTAGTGGAGAGAGAGATGAAAAATAACTCTATGGATACAAGTTTGATGTGAATTTGCATTTTTATAAACCTATCCGGGCTTGTACTTTATGAGTAGATTTGGTCTTACATTCATATTTATGGGAAGTCATTTATGTATGAGAGTTGCATATGAGAGCATTGTGACAATTGGATTGTAAATGCGCGACACTTTGAAATTAGATTGTGAAGCAGTTTCTGAGGATATGCATGATATTCACTACTCGGTATTGTTATGTTTAAATCTAAATGTTTTTAGTTTCTAGTTGTTGTTTTATTTTGTTTTTAATTCTTTTTCTTTTTCTTTTTACTTGAGGGCAAACAAAATCTTAAGTTTTTAGGAGTGGTGAACCTTTAAAAATTCATATTTTTACAGTTCAAATTTTGGGTTTTCATCATCTTTTAATATCTTTGATTGAATTTTGTTCTCAAGTTTTATTATATTTTTATTACTTTAAATTATGTTCTTATTACATGTTTTATTTATTTTTGATAAGTAAATACATATGGAAAGAGACTGAACGCTTAAAGAAGCAAGAAATCAAAGAAACAAGCTTTTTGGATAAATCATCAGATTTTGTGCAAAAATAAGAAATTCCTAAAGATAAATATTTGAAAGATTCTTATCATATTCTTATATGCTAATTAGAGTTTTAATTGGATGCAAAATCTTAAATAAGGATTAGATTAAAGATTGGATAAGGATTCTCAAAGAGATTTGATTTGGAGCAAAATTTGGATTCCTGCATTATCCTGACCATTTCTCATTAATTGAATCATATTTTAGGTTACAGAGATCAGATCGACACACCGTTTAAGGCATTGAAAAGGTAACAAAAAATCTTACAAATTCTCTGTTGAGATCGAGGGCAAATTCGGTCATCTAGAGGGTGAGAAAATTTGTGCAAGTCAGATTCGAAAACCTGTTAGATTTTCTATAAAAAGGAAAAAATGAGTTTAGCAAAGGACCTATCTTTTTGCACAGAATTTTGTAGTCGTCAAGGAGCAAAGCGAAAGCACAAACCTTAAAGTGGTGTTGGCACAATTAGGCTTGAAGATTAGGAATTTATCGTATTCTTCCCACTTTTCTACAATGGAGTTTATGTATTCTTCCCTTTGTATTCTTCTTTTTCCATGTGTAACTAAACCTCTTTTGTTAGGGGGGTGATGGATTTTGATACTTTGATGATGTAACTTCTTTTATAGGTTTAATTTATGTTTTTATTTCATGATTTACGTGTTTATCTCTATTCTTAATGCTTTTCTAAACCTGGTCAATTTGGGAATGATCTTTTGGGTTAATGTATGATTTGAAAAAATTTGCATAAACCTAGAATATGTGATAAACACCATAATTTCTGTAACTGGTAGGAATAGACATTATGGGTTGTGTGGTCTTTCTCTTAATTCCCTTCTTCTTGATAATTGATAACTCCACAAATTATAGTTATTTGTGCCTTATATTTGTGCTATATTGATTGCTTAGTCCTTGTTTGTATGCATGATAGAAGACTTTAGCCTCATATTCATGTAATTTAATCTTGATGTCTTCCATTATGATTTTGAGGAAATGTTTCCAAATCTTTGAGAAATCAAGTACATTTACAATTGTTATTGAATTGGTGATTTCTCTATTGTAGGAAAGGTTCTAATCAACTAGAAGCTTGGAAGATTTAGACCAATATGGGAAAAGAATGCCAAAAGCAAGGATCAGCTTGTCACGCCGCGATGCAGGCATGTCAACGTCGCGGTGTGGTGCATCTCCTGTTTCAGACAGAGAGCTACGAAGTTTGCATGCCGCAACGCAAGGGAATTAATGCCGCAGCGTGGTGACCTAATTTGTATATGCACCGCAGCGTAGGCTTGTGAATGTCGTAGTGTGACTATGTTTTTTGAATTTATAAATACTGTTTTATCATATTTCAACTAGAGAGTTTTTGTGTTTTTAGAAAACAACGGCTATGTTTTCATTGTAAGGTTGAAAGGAAGCAGAAGTGACCAAGTTTGGAGGCCATATTCATCTTGGAGGAAGATTCAAGCATCAATCATCATCATTATTGAGCTTCTCTCTTCCAATCCTTTTACTTCCTCTTTTCCATTCTTATGAACATGATATATTGTGATATATTTTCGTGTTTCATGGCTAGCTAAGCTGTATATAGGGATTTCTTTGGATCCTCCTATGGATATTGAATGATTTTGTAATCTTTTGAGTTTATATACATGATTTGATTTAGTTCAATCATATAAATCTTAATGCTCTTGAATGTTTGATCAGCTTTTAAGTGATTTGTTGAAATCTAATGAACCTAGACATAGGAATTTGGATTTGAGATCATAAGTATGGTTGATGTATGTTTGATTTCATTCAATTAGTTTAGATAAGTTGATTCGCTAATGGGATAGAAATATACCTCTTGGCCATGTATAGTAATTGATTGAAAATAAATCTTAATAAGTAGATTTTACACTAGTTCTTATGAAAATATAGTGAATTAGGTAACTATTGCATGGTTGATTGACCTAGACATATACTTTTAACTAAGTTAAATTCTCAAGCTAACCTAATCCCTTCGTTTATGTTGCTTATAAGGATTGCTTGTTATCAATTGAAGTAAGAGGTGAAGAAGGATTTCATATTCTATAATTAACATCTTTAGTACTCATTTACTGCATTTTAGTCTTTACATTTGATTTACACAATCCTTTTATAATTTGAATGTGCTTGCATAGTATTAAATAAACTATTAGTTAATATTTAGTTCTTAAGATTAACGTAATCCTCATGAAAACGATATCTGGCTCTTGACTATATTACAATTGCGACCTGCGCACTTGGGTAAGCAAAAGAGTGAACAATAATGCATTTCTATTTGTGGTTAGACTAAGAGATTAGTTAATTCTAAATAGTGTAAGTGGATTAATATACTAAGGGATTGTGTATTAATTAATTTTGAGAATTGATCATAAATCATTGAAATAAAATATAGTTAAACTAATATTTGAGTGTGCATTTAAAGAGTTCAAGTGAAATCTGAACCCTAACGCTTTAATAAAATTGTTTTTCACCCCTTTGATTTATTGTTTTGCTTACATATATTCCTTTTTAATTATATTTGCAACAACTCTCTTTTTTATTAGTTTAGATAGTGTCACTTTTAGGGAATTTAGTAATTAATAACTTAATCATCGTGAGACGATACTCTTACTCACTTTTTATTACTTTTACGATTCAATACACTTAATGATTTTCACAACAGCGACATGCTTAGAGCACCAGTCGTCGCTACCTCCTCTGTTGCTGGATCTGTCGGCATTCACCATAGAGGATTTCGAGGTCCCCAAAGAAGCTTATGAAAACTTCTCCAAGAGCTTAAGTGAGTCATCATTCTGAGTCAAATCAGCATTTAGATTAAGATCCAACATGGCAGTTAATCCTCAAGGAATAGAACTCTAGTTTTTTTTTTTGTATGCTAAAATCGTCAACTAATTTTGCTATAGAAAATATACATCCCTCACTTAGCTTCTCAACTAGTTGTTCTGATTTGAATTTTAAGGGTTGCAAGAATTTGGTTTGCTTCCCTAATACCCTAAAAAATTTGAATGAAAATGTGTATTTTGAAGAGCTTTATGCGATTGGAACTTCTGTATACCATGTATATTGTTCATTTAGAGAATCTCAAAGCATTATCAATATCATTTCGTAATTGCAAAGAGACAAAATTCATCTCATCTAGCTTACCTCTCCCCTTGTGTGCATGCCCCGATCTTTCTCAAGTGTCTCCTTATTGAGGGAATTAGATTTAAGTTGTTGCGATCTCTAGTGATGAATTAATCCCTGAACAGAGGAAGAAAAGGGGTGAGAGGGAAGGACTAACTATGTAATTTACAAATTCTCATCATTACCTATTCAACAGGTTTCTTGTTTTTCATCTCTGCCATTGGTTTTTTCAGTTAATAAATCAATGCTTAAAAATTTGTGGTGCATTCATACACTACAAGATTTTAGGAACATTTTAGATGAATCCTTTAAAACCTCTTACATTGTGTGTGTCACAATACGTTAAAGATTATTATACATTTAAAAGTGATTTTAACTAATACCATTTGAACAACATTAATTTTTGTAAAAATTACTTTTCTAGATAAAAATTTTCAAAGCATAAATCATGTTATTATAAATTCACTTTTAATCAAAATTAAGTTTATAAAATCAAATTCATTCAAATTCAAGAGTTTACAAAATCTAAACCAAACACATATCAAGACACTCTCCAATTTTAGGATTTGGTTTCATTAGGGATGTAAAAGAGTTGAGTCAAGCCGAGTATTTAAAACTCAAGCTTAGCTTATGAAAGAAAAAGACTACTAAAGCTTGCCTTGTTTATATAAACAAGCCAAATTTTAAACTTGAATTTGACTTGTTTAAAAAATATAAAGTTTGGGCTTGACTTGTTTAGCTTGTTTATAGTTTGATTATTTTTTTCCTTATATCAAATTTTACTTTGAAATATTTAAGTTTATTAATTTAGTATTCAATAAATATCTTTATGCAAGAAGATAGAGTAAAAAACTAAAAATAGAAATATAAAAACTTTTTTATTCATAATCCATTACATAAAAAATTCATAACCTTCTTATAAAAGCTTTTAGTTAGTAATAATAATAAATAAATTATTATTATCTATATTTTTCTCATTTAAAATTATAATTTAATGGTGATTTAATTTTACTATTTGTAAAGAATGAATAAATAATATATATACGACATACACAAGCTATTCACGAACTTTTAATGTCAAATTTATAAAGTTTGAAGTTATCTCATTTATATAATTGAGCCTAATTTTAAACTTGACTTTGTTAAACAAACAAGCTTGATTGAATATTTAACAAGTAGAGCTCGAATAGTTCACGAATAACTCAACACATTTACACCCTTAGGTTTAACAATATATTCTTGCATAGATTGGTTTCAAGACCTCTTACATTGTGTGTGTCACTTAAGATTGTATACAGCACAAGAGTAAAGGACAAAACTTAGTTAAAGTTATTTAGATGTTTATAGCATTGTTTTCTTAAAAATATATATAATATCTGTCTTATTTTTTAACCACCACATTTTTTTTAAAGTTTTCATTAATGAGTTATAAACAAACGCATACATGTTATATTTTTATTAAAGAAAAATATCACAAGCACCTAAAAAATTTTATTTAAATTTTGTCCAAGATAAAAATGTGTGTACTTTTATTTAGTATTTGTTTAAGTAATTTAAATTTATTAGATTGATATTTTAAAATAATTTAATTTAATAATTTTAAAAAGTAAATTTATTGGTTAAAGTAAAAAGTTGATAATAACTTACATAATTAACATAACAAGCACTTAATAATACTTTAATAAAATGTCTCATACTCAAAGTATTTAGCAATTTTTCTTGCTTTTTTAAAGTGTATAATTTAAGTCAAATTTAGTTTTAAGAGACATTCTTACATATATTAGTTGTAAGATATTTATTTTATATATAATAAAATATAACAATGACTGCCATAGATAACATCATACAAAATAATATAATGCTATTAAGTATCTCGTGTATTGCGTGTGTGTTTTTAAATTCATAGAGAATTTTTTAAAAATAAATTAAAGTTATAAAAAAATGTGTATAATTAATTTATTCAGACAAAATTTAAAAAATATAGATTAAATGAGAAAAATATTTTAAAATTATAAGAAATATATTTATAATTAATTAAAAATAAAATTTGAAGTTAAAATTAAAAAAAAGTAAGAATAATATGTATCATTTTGTAAGAAAAAGTAAAATAAAAGAATAAATTACTATCAATACAGAATGTACTTAAGGGTCGATCAGAGTTTTCTTAGATTCGGGGTAATTAAAATTTCTAAATTTTAATGGATTGTGGCTCATAAGCGGGAGTCTCCCAAATTTGATGTTTGAAGGCTAATGAATACTTTTCAGTTTGAAGGGTAGTAATATGTAGTGGTAGCCCCAAAAAAAAAGGGTATAAATACTTTAATGTGCACCATTTTAATCAGCGGTGCACTTGTGCTCCGTTGACTCAACTTGGTGTAACTAGTCTCGTTATGTATGTGTTTTTCTGTTTTGGCATTTAACTTTTGAATATTTCAAATAAGTCCTTGTGATTAAGATGACCCACGGGAATATTACAGTGAAAGATTGAGCAATTGTTTCAGTAGTTAGATATTTGAGATCTGTTCTTACTAGAGAGGAAGCCGTTCAGCGACGAGACTTGTTGGACGGTGAACGACGTCTTAAGCCGCTGTCATCCGTTGCGTTAGCAAGTCAAAGGTGGTACCCCTCTCCATTGCGCAGCAGTGATCTCAAAGATCTAGAAGAAGAGTCGATGGGTACTAGTAAAAATAAGTTAAGTTATCTGTCAAGGATTAATAATTTGACCTGTTTCAGGTCTAATCTGACTTATTTACAAAATAACTTAAGTTAAGATTTTTTTAAAAATTTGTTTAATTAAAAAAGTCAGATCTCAAATTATTTAATAAACTTTTTAATTTTTTTAAGTTAGATAGATCAACTGACATTTTATATATTTAATTATATATAATATAATATATATTATTATAATAATTATAATTATTAATTTATTATAATATATTAATATATTTTTAAATTAAATTTTAATAAAAGTCAATAACTAAAACTTAAATTAATAAGTTATAAGAAAATAGCATATTAGAATTATGTTATAACTTAACACTCTCCTCTTATTTTTATAGATGTTCATCACTTTCTTTCTCTAGTCTTTAGTCGATGTGAGAATTAGAGATATACCAAGTTACAAATTATTAGAAACATATAGTTGCAAAACATGAAGATTGATATGTGTGATATTGGATGACAATGTGAAGTGATAATAGGGGGTAAAAATATAGAAAGGTAGTATAACACCCAGATTGAAGTAGCAGCATTGCTTGATTTAGCAACATTAATGGATTATTAGGTCAATTAAAGGCAACTGGTTGGTAGAGGATCGTTTAGATGTGGTCACGGTTGTAGTGTTTGACAGTGTTGGCTTAATAAGGGTGTTAACTTGCGTTTAATTTGAGTAGAAATGGGATTATCAATTCCTTATCATATGGCCAAATCTTCTTCAAAGACCTCATTTGGAATGTGTTTGTAATGTAAAAAAATAAAAAATGATTTAATTTATAAATCAAATTTAATTCAATTTTGTGTTTAGAATGTTAAAAAATAGGAAATGATTTGATTTTTAAAATCTCATAGATTTTATTTATTTTATTTTAAAAATTTCATCAAATTTGATAGGATTTGTTAAGATTTGATTTGAAATAAATAGACTATTTTATCATTAATATATACTTCTAACTATTTCTTATAATAATTAAAATATAAAATAATAAAATCAAATCAAATCAATTCTTAATTTAATGAATTCGAAACACAAAATTTAATTTCTAAATCAAATCAAATCATTTCATATTTTTATTTATTCCAAATACAACTTTACTAAAAGTAACTTCACGAATAGATTCGTGTGGCTTAATCCTCATCAACTACTATAAAGATTATTTATATTTAAATATATAATAACAAAGCTTCTTCGACCAAATTCAATCACATAATTCTACGAAGTTTCTTTTTTACACAAAATTTCCACCATCTCATCGTGTTGTGAACTTCAAATCACTCTGCGACCATACAGGGTTCATTAGTTCTCCATTAATCATGACTCTGTCCAACATCAATGGTGGTGGTTAGCAGAAGTCGTGTCTCCTCCGCCGCTCAAATTACATCAACCACAACTTCTCCCTCGACAATGGTGGTGGAGCCTCACTATGATGGTTGAACCATATGAACTTTATGATATAGGGATTTCAACGATGCTTTTTTTCAGTGGTACAATTTGGAGGACTTACCTTGCAATTTCTGTGCTTTCGGTGTATTGGATTGCAAACTCAAATATCAAACAAGTTACCTGCTAAGGAGGTAGCCCTTCGTCAATCACAGCCTTCCATTTCAAATTCGTTATATCCAATGGTTTGAACCAAACAGTGCACCGGACCACCGCTGCACCCCTCACCCCATTCTAAGGGGTGCACATTGAAATGCGCTTACACACGTAGTGGACTTTGTCTTCGGGTTAGTTTCAGTTCCAACCTCCCTATTAATGAAGCAAAGAATTGGTAGCTTATCCCCCATCCAATTTTTGTTTAGAGACTCTTTTAAAGTGGGTTTGATGAAAAGTTAGGGTCATTTCTAACATGCACCTCCGTTTTTAAAGTGTATCATACATCTGGTAATAACATTCATTGATAAAGGAATAAAATAAGTTAACGGTCAAGATTGATAACTGGTAACCTATACAATGCTTCTTGAATGAAAGTTTTAAAAAAGGTGATTAAGTGAGTAATTCAATTGTAAACACTGTATTCGATGGAGGTTTATTCTCACCATACTGAACATTCTTCTGAAGAACGTCATTGAAGAAGGAATGAACCACTTGGTTTTTCTGACATACCATCTGTCAATTTATTCCAATTTTTTAGTTCCAATTAGGTCGTCAGTGGTGCTGTTGATGATGAGTGTTTTAGGGTTGAAGGGAAGGCGGGTGATAGTTAGGGATGGGGTTGATGTCGGAGTGAAGAGTGTCACCTCTGCAAATGTGGTTTTTCACCCATACCATCTCAACCATACCACTAGCCATCACCAAATTCCCCTCTGCGTACATGTTTCATCAATTTCACACTACATTATCTTCGTCACAACTACGTCTCCACATACACACACAAATTCCATTGTGTTCTTTCTTCATCCGCGCACGCCATCGTACTCTAGCACGCAAAGAGGGAAGGGCGTCGAAGCTGAGACGATAAAGAGCTCTATAAGAAAGCAGAAGGGGGTTCGGTCAGCAAGGGGGTTGTTTCTTTTAGGACGGAGAAAGAAAAAAGGGTTTGGAGACAGAGAGAAACAGAAGGGTAACCAGGAAGAAGAAAAAAAAAAGAGTTAAACGAAGAAGAAGAAGTTCTGCACGAGAGAAGAAAAAGAGAAGACAGAGAGAAAAAACGGGGGTTGAGAGCAAGGTTTGTCAGATGGAACAAAAGCGGGGTTTCTTTGAAGCAAAGGAAAATGGATTGTGAAGCTGAAATTAGTGGAAAGAGGAGTAGAAGCACACAATTCTCTGCTCCTCGATTGTTCGTAATCGTAAGGGAGAACCAGGGGTAATTCAATTTTTTATTTTAATTTTTATTTATTTGGTTTTTCCATTAGATTTTCATGTTTATAGAATTGATTGAAAGAGGTTATTGTAAACTGTGGATGAAATTACATGGTGGGTTAGTAAGTTCTGGATAATTAGATATACCCTGTGATGCACACTACTTGTTTGATGAAGGATTTGTATGATAATGCCTATTGTAGTGTGACTGAGCTGGTTTTCCTTCTCAGATTAGTCAAAGATCATTCCCTCTTGCAAACTAAATGTTGATGTCACTTGTTGCTTTCCGATTACTAAAGCTTAATGAAATTAGTCCTGTACCATTTCACATGCTAAATGTTAATGTCTAGTTGAGGTTTTTTTATGGATCATTATTCTTTAGAATGAAATGGCATGTGGGTTACAAAAGGCATTGGAATGCAACTGATTTAGGGAAATCCATGACTAAGTGAAGCAATGAGGTTTTAATGTTCTGTTACTAATCTCCATTACCTAGTTGATGTAATGTTGTGTGTCTGAAATATTTTTTTTTTTGGATTTGCATGAGGCTCCGAAGTTCTGGCTGTTTTATGATACTTTATCATGACTTGAAATGTTTCTATGTGTGTCTCTGGTATGGGGAATGAAGATTATTACAGTTGCTAAAAATCAATTCCTCAAGAGTCGAAGGAAACTGAAATACTGAGGATCAAGGAATTCGCACACAATTGTTGGCTAGGCTTTAAGAATTCGGTACTGTTTGGAATATTTTCATGAAAAAGAAATGATGGAACCCTCCTTTACTGTTGCTCATCCAATAGTTTTTGCTTGCTGTGGACATCTGGTCAGTTAACATGATCAAGTTTTGTCTCATCTTTGATTGAGATTATTAATTTTAGCTTTGGAATCTCACATTTCTTCTCCTCATTCCTCAACCCTTTTTTTCCCTCTTACGTATAATTTTGCCAAATAACTATTCATCCAGCTATGGAGTGGAATTGATATGACAACCTACTATGTCGAGTTCAGTTGACTGAGAAAATCAAATCACATTTTCCATAGGGTCAAATGCTTCATTTAGTTTGGATTCATTGCTCCTTTGAGTTGCCCTGTTGTACAGATAAGTCCAAGTTTTCACGATTGCAACTTTTAACAATAAAATACCTAAGGTTTTTAGTGGAGAAGTATATCAGTCTAATTCATATAGGTAAAACAATAGTGCTTCAATTGAAGAATATTTATATAGGATAATAGCTTGAAACTTGGACACAAACCCGTCATGAAACATATCCATTTTGTAACTTCTGGACCACTAAATGCTAATGTACTAATCTTATATTTGGTAACGGGCACTTGATATCATGCAGCAGGTAATACTAATTCACATTCTAGGCACAGAGGGTCAATACCATACCTTTATTTGTGTTTGTATTAGAAGACAACTTGATAACATGTGAAAAGTCCAGAGAACAAATGATAATACACTACAAGAGAATTATAATGCTAAAGTTACGAAGCTGCTCTGACATTTTTTCCCTTGAATGTGTCAACCTTTTCTTTTTATATACAAACTTCCTTCTCACTTTCAATAATGTGTCAAATTTTATTTTACGTCTTGTACTATGGACTGCAAATAATAGCCTCACAATTAAGTTTATTCAACAGTAAGTAGTCAAGAACTTTGATTCTTATCTTGCCCAGGTATCATAATTCCATGATGAATTACAAGCCACAAGAAGGACTTTGTATGGTTCATCCAACTAAGTTTAAACGCTTCAAAGTCAATTAGTGGTAAAAAAAATGCAAGATATCAACTAACACTGTTATGTGTGAACAGTCAATAACGTACAACATGAAATATATGTGTAGACAGTCAAATGGACAACAGTGATCATAGGAGAAACTAACTACATAAGCCCAATGTTGGCATAATCTCTAAAACAAAAAATACTTAAATAAGTACGTCGCTTGTAGTATTTATGTAACTGTATGAAGCATACCAATTACAGAATTTACCTAGCCCAACTAAAAACTACAAGACTCTGAACACACCTATCCAAATACACATGGATCTAAGAAGGCATAAATTTAATGCATTTAGGTTAATGTGTACATGGATTAAATTTGTACCAGGTGGAAAACAAAACACCATGCCATGAAGCACCACCTACCTGCAATAACACTAAAGTGCAGCCATGTTCACGGAAATACATAATTGCATGCATTATGACCTGACACTGACTTGGGGCTATGCTTTTTATTCATTGCAATTCTAACTTCCATTTCGTTTAGTTTGTACTCTGCGATATGGCTGCTGGAGTGGTTAGAGATGGAGCATTGCTTTCAACAAAATATACTTGGATTGGTAAACTACATAGTTCGTTAACACTCCTCTCTTGATTCAGTCATCACGTATGTTTAATTTTTAGATAATACATGTACACTGCAGATGAACAAAAATACTGTAAGGATAAGAACTGCAGTTCGCTTGGTGTTGTCTCTGTTCAATGAATTCCAGAAGACTTGTGAGGTAAGTGCAGACCGGATTTGGAGGACTGTGGTTGCTCCACCCCGATAATTACTACATGAATTTGCTGTCACTATTTTTTAAGGGCCATGAAAATCCCCACTGCTCCCTACACTTGATGTTGATTTTGTGCACTAGCAAGAAAACCATTTACTGGGGTGGTTGATATCATATGATAATAGTTGATGTTATTTATGTGTCGGTAGTTTCTGTTACTTTACATGATTTCTTTGGTTTGAATTAGTAAGTATAATTTGGTGATTAGTAAACAGACCAGAGAAATCAAATTTAACTACAAAACAACGGACCTGTGTAATGTGTGTATATGACTTGCTATCAAATGTACCCAGAAGATCCTACTCTGACTATACTGAGATGGACCTATATAAATGTTCCCTATGTGTTTTTGGGGTTTATGTTAAATATAAATCTGTGAAGTCAACTGTTGTATTTGCTCAGTGCTTGTACTTTGTTATGGACATTAAGTTTAATATGTTGGAAATTTTAATGTCTTGTAAAGTCATTACAAATGACAGACCATTCAAGGGTAATGCAATTGAAGATGATTTGATAATAAAACTATACTTTTAATTAGTTTTATAAATGGCTGCTTTAGAGTGTTGTGATAAGTACCGATGGCAGGGCATTCCTTATCAATTAGATCTATATCAATGACACCAACATACATGCAACTACAGGTGTTCAAAGTTAAGCCTGATAAAATATATGACAACAAAGAAAAAAAAAGGAGAAGGGGAAATGACAAGTATTCCGTAATATATATCATATCATTACCAAATAATCATTGTAAATTATATATAATTGGTTCGACATATTATTTTATTGCATTAAACTCAATAGACAGTTTAGAAACTTATGTTGAACGCAACATTTTCGTGTATTAAAATAAGTAGCTATAAAAGCATTTACATGCTAAATGTGGAGGGGTAAAATATTTGCCTCTTTCGGCCTCCTATTTTGGATTGACCAAATAATGAGCCTTAAGAGACATTGACTAGATAATGTTTGATTTGGATGGAGCTTCTGAAGATCTTATTCCCACTTTCAACAAAAAAAGAAGTAAAGAAGAGATAAGAATATGTAAAATGTCAAAGTGAAGGTCTTTAATCTCCACCAATATCCTTGCATTGTAATTTGGTAAGATGTCCTTGTCTTAAACGATGGTTGGAAGCACTTACTTGCCATCCACAAATACTATTTTAGGCCAACCTAATACCACTTTTTGGGCACAATCTTTGGACTGAAATCCTTTAATCCCTAGGTATGCGTTGTCACCATCCATTTCAACCCATTTTAATTTTTAGCTTATAAAATGTAACCAACTAGATGAGGTCAAATTCTCTATGCAGATTTTGTTAGACAGAGCTAATAATTTATTATCTTGTTAGATAAACCTATATCACAGGCCGTATATCCTCTGTATTTGCTCCATTCTCCTGACAATTTTGCATCAATTTGTTGGATACAAATTTGGGAAAACATGGAAAATATATCCAGCTGTTTCTTCAGAAAAGGGGAATGACCTCCAACACCATCAGAAATATATTTTAATGGAACGATATTGACTCACAGCAAAAGGCTCGTCACACTCGTCTCTGCTAATACTCGTCTCTACTAATGTCTATTTCAATCCATTGTCGATGCTTTCACCACCAGCACTCACGCGGAGCTTCGTTCGTACGAGCAATGAATGGCAACAGAGAGAGCTGCCATGTTCTAATAATTTTTCCATCAATTGATTTTTTAACCACACTTACTTGGGATTTCCATTCACAGTAACTTTTGTTACTAATTAAAACAATGACTGGGTAATAACAAAAATTCATGCTAATTGTAGGTCAAGTCAACCGTGTACTATACACCATAACATGGCTAGGTGTATAGTTGCATCGACCATAAAGTTAGTTGCTTATCTCTCCTCTCCTTTTCTTTTTTAAAAATGTTCTTTTAAATTGAATTTATTTGTAAAGTGAAAAAATAATAATGTATCAACTTTTGAATTATTTATGAGTTAAAATTATGATATTTTTTAAATTAAATTAAAAATAAATATATTCTTATTTACTCATATTATAGATAAATTTACTTTTTTTTGGTATAAAGGAGGCGTCAGCGCCCCTAAACAGCAACTACAACTCTAGGAATAAAACACCAGTCACATCTTTAAGAAGAATCTCGTAACAATCGTGAAGGGGAGCTTTTAAGATATAGAGACCCAAGGTAAACTCATTAAAGCGATTAGCTAGTCAATTTCCTTTTTTATTTTTTGATATTATTATCCCATTATTTATCGGTATATTAGGTGGAGATAAAATTTTAGCTAGGCAATGCCCACTTAAATAAACAATTTATTTATATAAAGTTATGTGAGCCATATTATAAATTGAGAAAATTTTATTGTTTTATAGGATTGAATCTCTATAACTCTGCCTATGTGTGAGCTTTGTTGCAAATCCCTTTACATAGTCGGTCTCAAGCCCGGAAAAAAGAGGAAGGTTGTGTTAGGCAGTCGACGACCAATGTAAAACGTTGTCGAATCTTTATGACATGGATCAAAGATGTAATTATGTTAATGTTATGTCGTTGCCCTTAAGCAACGCGATGTATGGCTTGAGTATAATATCAAATGAGCTAGAGGCACTGCATCGCCGCCTAGGTGCAGTGAAAAATAAGCAAAGGTTCCCACATTTTCGTGATTGGGTGGGGGTAAAGAAGCTAGTTCACAAGAGTAGGATGTGTTTTGGTACTTGGAATATAGGTACTCATATAGGTAAATCCATGGAAATAGTTGATACTATGGTTAGGAGGATGATTAATTTTATATGCCTACAATAAACTAAGTGGGTGGGAGAAAAGACAAAGCAGCTCTTTACTTCAGGTTTTAAGCTTTGGTACACCGGTAAGATAAAATCTTGAAATGGGGTAGGCATAATAGTAGATAAGAATTGGAAGAAAAATGTTGTGGATGTGGGAAGGCTCGGAGATAGGATCATAGCTTTGAAGTTTGTTGTGGAACAAGAGACTTTTAATGTTATCAATGCGTATGCACCCAAAGTAGGTTAGACGAGCACTACAAGATAAAATTTTGGGAGGATTTAGAAGGTTTAATTCAGGGAATACCTTTAGGAGAGAAGATTGCTCTAGGAGGGGACCTAAATGGTCATATAGGGAGTGAATCTAGAGGGTTTGAGGGTTTGCATTGAGGGTATGGTCTAGGAGTAGCTAATGCAGAGGGCAAAGTGATTCTACATTTTTCGGTAGCTTTTGTTTTTACAATAGCTAACACTTGTTTTAAGAAGCGGGAAGAGCATCTTATCACGTACAAAAGCGGGAGTTCTTGCTCTCAAATTGATTATTTTCTTATAAGAAAATCAGATAGAAAGCTTTGCATGGATTGCAAAATCATCCCTGGAGAGAGCTTGATTACCCAACACAGGATTTTGGTTATGGATGTACAGGTTAATATGAGAGTAAGGAGAAATTGTCAAGACAAAGTCCCAAGGATCAAATGGTGGCAACTACAGGGAGGAAAACAAATGCTCTTTCAGAGGAGGATTATGGAGGAAGAGATTTGGGAGGTACAAGGGAGTGCAAATGATATGTGGGACGAAGTGGCTAAAGGGATTAGGAAGGTAGCAAAAGAGACACTCGGTAAATCAAGAGGCTTTGGACCCAAGGATAAAGAATCTTGGTGGTGGGATGCAAGTATACAAGATAAGGTTAAGGTTAAAAGTGAATGTTATAAAGCTTGGCACGTGTGTAAAAACATTGAAAATTGGAAAAATATAAGGCGAAAAAAAAAATACTAAGAAGGCGGTGAGTGAAGGTGAAAGCTAAAGCATTCAATGGGTTATATCAATCTTTGGGCACCAAAGACAGAGAAAGGAATATTTACAGGCTTGCTAAAAGTAGGAAAAAAAAGACAAGAGACTTGGATCAAATGAAATGCGTTAAGGATGAAGAGGGTAAAGTCTTGGTTACTGAACAAGACATCAAGGATCGATAGAAGGGTTATTTTCACAAGCTATTTAATGAGGGACATGAGACGTTAGGGGACTTAGACATTCTAAAAGCTAGAGAGGAGGACTAAAATAAAACCTTTTATCGTAGAATTCAGGAGTTCGAGGTAAAGGAAGTTTTGAAGAGGATGAAAAATGGAAAAGTAGTTGAACCAGATAATATACCTATCGAGGTGTGGAAGTGCCTAGGAGAGAAAGGTATAAGCTGGCTCACAAAGCTATTTAACGAGATAATGAGATTTAAGAAAATGTCAAATGAATGGAGGAGAAGCACTTTAATTCATATTTATAAGAATAAGGGAGATATACAAAACTGTGCAAATTACATAGGGATTAAGCTCATGAGTCATACCAAGAAGTTATGGGAAAGAGTAATTGAATGGAGATTAAGACAAGAGACTCATATTTCAGAAAATCAATTCGATTTTATGCCTGGGAGGTCAACCATGGAAGCAATCTATCTTCTACGAAGATGGATGGAGAGGTATCGGAGGAAGCAAAAAGACCTACACATGATTGTCATTGATCTGGAAAAAGCCTACGATATGATACCAAAAGAGGTCTTGTGGAAGGCTCTGGAGAATAAATGAGTTTGTATCGCTTATATTCGAGCAATCCAAGATATGTATGATGAGGCTAAAACTTGTGTGAGAACACAAGGAGGGGTTACTGAAGATTTTCCTATAACTATAGAACTACACCAAGGGTCAACTTTGAGTCCATATCTTTTTAGCTTGGTCTTGGATGTGCTTACTGCGCATATCTAAGAGTCGGTGCCATAATGTATGCTTTTTGTAGATGATATAGTCTTAGTTGGAGAGTGAAGAGATGAAACAAATGGGAAACTAGAGCTATAGAGACGAGCTTTGGAAGAACATGTCTTTCGTATAAGCAGGAGTAAGATGGAGTATATGGAATGTAAGTTCAGTAAGAAGCGTGCTAATACTAGCTTTGCGGTGAAAATTAGGGACCACATCATACCACAAGTTACACGGTTTAGATATCTTGAATCTATCATACAAAATGATGAAGAGATAGAGGAAGATGTAAATTATAGGATTCAATCTGGATGGATGAAATGGAGGAGTGCTTCAGGAGTGATTTGTGATAGAAAAGTACCTCTCAAGTTTAAGGGTAAATTTTACAACACAGCTATAAGGCCCACGATATTGTATGGTACTGAATGTTGGTCGGTAAAAAGCCAGCAAGAACATAAAATCAGTGTCGCATAGATGAGGATGTTGCACTAGATGTGTGGCCATACAAGACAAGATAGGATTAGGAATGAATGCATTAGAGAGAAAACAGGGATAACACCTATTGTGGAAAAGATGGTAGAATCTCGCCTTAGGTGGTTTTGACATGTAAGGAAAAGACCCTTAGAAACCCCGGTAAGAAGAGTAGATCAGGTGAAGGATAGTCCAATAGCTAGAGGTAGAGGGAGACCAAGAAAGACTATAAGTGAAACTATTAAAAAATTTAGATTTGAATGACATTTCTGAATACTTGGTTTATGATAGGGTACAATGACATCGTTTGATCCATATAATCGACCTCACTTAGTAGGAAAATGCTTAGTTGTTGTTGTTGATAGGATTGAATCTCTATCATATCAAATATAACATTAAAAAGGTAATTAACATAAGAGATAATAATATTTCATAAAAATGATATAATACACATTTATTGATACAAAACAAAGAGATAATAAGTAGATTTATTTTTATCTTTGTTGGATATATCGTTGTTTGGAAGTCATCTAAATAAACTTGTATAACCCAATCTACTATAAAGACCAAGTTTATTACTATCGACTTGACAAGATTAGAGGCTAATTAGTTAAGAAGTTTCTTAGCATATTTTTTTTAAAGAAGGAACATATTTCTTATATGTTTATACACTGAAATTATCAAGTGACAAAAATAATAAGAACAAATAATAATGTATAATGAAAAATAGAGACTTGTACGTATAAGTCAAAATTAACCTTTGACCTCATCTTTTCTCTCTCTCCATCCAACTTTGTGACTTGAATCCACCTTCAACTTGTTGCCTTCAAATTGCTTTCTTCTCCTATTTTTTCTCTCAACGTTACCTTGTGTTTGTTGTACAACGTCACTATCTTTTTCTGAAAATAAGCTACACGCTAATGGATTTGTATCTATTATATTTTTTTTTTCTCATATAAAAATGTAATCAAGTGAATAAAAGAGATATAGACATAAAAGTTATCAAAAAAAATTACAAATTATAATTGAATCTTACTAATAAATATTTTTGTATTTATATCTCTCTTTTTATTTGATCATATAAAAAATAAATGATATAAAAAGATTCAAATCTGACTCTGATGCTGAACGTTGGGTGCCTTATTATCTAACAAGTTTTATTAGCCGTTCGCAATAGATCTGGAGCTTTTTTATATGGATGAAAGAACGGTTTTTTCAATATCTTTATAAATAGTATTGCTGGTTATTTTCACGAGAGACACATAAAAAAAAAAAAAACATTACTTTTTCTTTTTATTCTTTTGAATTCGTATGAGCAATTTTATAAGTTGTTTATATGTTATTGTTATGTAACTGCGGAGCCAGCAAAAAATAATATGAATATTATATCATGAAAAATATTAATTATAAAATTATTTGCATCGAATAATCAACTCGCAATAATAAAATATTATTAAGCTGAATACACTTGTATGCTTCAACCAATATCATCTATAAGTTATTTTCTATACGTTTGTCTAAATTTAACTATTCATCTATTTTATTATTATTTTTCCAATAGATAGATCATATTGGATCTCATGTACAATTGGACAAATAGCTTTTAAGAGCTCACAATCACAATTACAATAGCCTTTCAATTTAATGACACGAATAAAGAGTTATTCAATAGATAATCTCATATCCACTAACGCTAAAGCGTTCTTGCTTGATCATCAATGCTGAAAAATCATACTTCAAAGCTAAGAGTATATTATTAGTTTTAAGAGACCCAAAATAGTGGTTTTGGTGACGGGGCAAGAATTGTCGTTTTTTTTTTTCCCCATTTTTTCTTAGGACACACAGATAAATGAAACAAAATTTATGTACCGCAGAATAATCAAACTGACAATTAGTCTTTGGTGAGAAGCAGAAGAGACTTGGTTAAACACAATAAGGAAAGCCTGATATAACCACATGAACTTACAAAGCAATCATATATATGTTTGACGAAACCAAAATAGAAAGAAACAATTAATATGCCATCCCTTGAACCGTTATTAGCAGACTTGAATATAATATAGTGAAGATAGTAGCGCCATATATATATATATATATATCTGTGTGTGTGATAAAACCAAAATAGAAAGAAACAATTAATATGCCATCCCTTGCACCGTTATTAGCAGACTTGAATATATATATGTGTGTTTGTGACAAAACCAAAATAGATTTTCAATCGAAACAATTAATATGCCATTATTTCGTTAAAAGTAACTATTAGATGAAAGTAGATCTAACAAATTAAAATTAGAGAAAATCAACTTATATATATATATATATATATATATATATAAAGAAGAAGAAATTCATTTACATTAATATCAGTTTTTTTTTTATACTTATTTTCGATCATTAGTTTCACTTTCATCTAATGATTGTAATTATTTCATTAAAAGTAATTATTAGATGAAAATAAATCTAACAAATAAAAATAAGTGTAAGAAAAAAAAAACTTACATTGATATAAGTTAATCCTCCTCCTTCTATATATAGGAGCAGCTACGTACATAAATACTAGCAGTGTGCTTATGCTCAAATTGGTGGTGGTGGTTTGTTTGCCGGCCCCGGGTGAGGATTGGCTATGGGGGATCGTAGTAGACTGGGTGGGATGTGTGTTGTGGATACTGTCTTGAACTTGCGATGGGAATCGAAGAATGACCCAACAACTACATCAGAAGCATTACTCATGTAACTAGAATGGGAAAGTAGCAGTGCGTGTACAAGGATGAAGGCAATCAAGAACGACTTGGGATCCATTGTCTGCTATTGGCAGGGTTAGAGGGGATGGCTAGTTTATATATAGAGAGAGAAGAAGAAGGGTTGTGAATCGTAGCACCCAGTTTCCTGGATGAAGTTGGGAAATTTCTTAGGAAGTTTTGGGTTTCTGAACATGGCAAAGTCAGCCGGAGGAATTAATTAAATCACCTTAAAGTCTAACACTTGACTTAGTTTTATTATAAATTCTTTTTAAATTTAAATATCATAGTTAGATGTATTATATTAATTAAAATTTAATATTTTTATAAATTATTATAAAATTAATTATATAATACAAAAATTTATAAAAAATTAAATCATAATTAACTTGGTACACTTAAGTAAGTGTTTTATTTTTAAGCAAAAAATTCTCTAATTTTATAGTTTTACTGGTTATGGTAACGCACGCGTCTTTTAATTAAAATTTTTTTTAGTGTAAAATAAATCAATTCAAATATATTTAAAATATTATAAAATATAATATAGAGTATTCTTATATTTAGAATTTTATAATTATATAAGTTAATTTTGTTTTATTTATTTGTAGCAATATTTAGATGCATTTTTTTATTTTATATACAAAATTTAAATTTAAAAAAGTCATATTTATTTTGACATGTTAAGTGATTTTTTTAAGATATAGAAAATATTTATAATGGTTACTCTTTATCTTTTATTTATTTTAAATCAACTGAGATATTTAAAGATATTTTAAATATATTCTAACAATTTTAATTTTATAAAATTATTTTTTAACTCATTCTTAATTATATTTTGATAACTTTTCACTTAATAAAGAAAGACATAATATACTAAGTTAGATCTCTGTTTACTTTGTTATTTTATATATATATTTATAAAAATTCAAACACATCTTATGCTAATATTATTAGTATAAATAAAATACATAGAAATTAAATAAAATTATAATATTATTCAATATTCTTAACATTAAAACTTGCAAGATTAAGATTAAAAGACAATATAATTTTTAAATATGTAAAAAAGAATAGTATTTAAAAGCCATTTTACTAATATATATGTTTGTTTTTCTTTATTTAAGATTAATTTATGAAATAATGTAATTATTTTTTATAATTTATTAAAAATGAATACTCTTTTATTTCTATTTTTAAAAAAATTATAAAAATTTTGAAATGAAAAAAAGTTAAAAGTGAAGAAATAAAAAAATTTAAGGTTAGAAAAAATGAAAAGTCAAAAAAGATATGAATGAGAAAAATGAAAATTCAACAAAAATAAATTTACAGATTTAAAAGAATAAAATAAAATAAAATTTAAGAAAAATTCCACATGACAATGAAATATACAAAATTAAATAAAATTATAATATTTTTCAATACTCTGATGAATTAGAACATGTAAAATAAAAATCAAAAGACAATAGAATTTTTAGATATGTAATAGAATAGTTTTTAAAGGGCATTTTATTAATATATATATATATAAGATTAATTTATGAAATAATGTAAGTATTTTTTTTTATAATTTATTAAAAATGAATACACGTTGATTGCTATTTTTAAAAGTATTATTAAAATTTAAAAAAATTGACATGAAAAATATTTGAAAGTCAAGAAAAAAATGAAAAATATAAAAGGATTAAAGAGATAAAAAGTTAAGATATGAATAGAAGAAATGAAAAGACACAAAAATAAATAAAGTCAGAATTAAAAAGAATTAAAAAAATAAAAAATTTAGGAAAATGCCACATGATAATTATAGTGAAAGAATTTTTATATATTAAATAAATAAATATAACAAATAATAAATAGATAGATAGATAAATAGTGACTACTGCAGAGACAAGAACGTATGGAGACTGGATATGTAGAATAATCCATTTCTCTGGTTAGGTTAGATCTGTTCTTTTCGCTATTTTTTTCCTAGGAAGATGCTCATGGAGTAGCATTACATTAGCATTGCATAGTTCATCCCGAACTTGAATTGCCACTCCTTTTCCTTCGAAGTCAGTCTCTTCTTATGGGATGCTAAAATATTCTTAAAGCATTATTTTAGATAAGTTTATAACTATTTAGATCTGATTTAAAAAATATTTAAATCTCAATTAAACGACCTGTATAATCATACACTTATACGTGTTACTTTTTTTTTATTGAAACATAGTACTACTTTCAAAGTACACAGTAATTTCTCATTTTTAGGCAATTCTCCTCTTTGGCACTCTAATCACTTTATTCACCAAGGGATAAACTCATCTTTGAGCTTCATCATTTCTTTCCAATGTAGATATATTGCAAGCATATGTTTGTTTTTACTAAAGTATAACTCGACAAATCCAAAGATTTGGTTTAATGTTTAAAGATGTATATCTAGATTTGAACTCTTTGTTGTACATTGTGAACACCCAATTTTGACCGGACACAAAAAAAAAAGAAGAAAAAGAAAAAAAATTAATTTGTGGTCCTTTTTCTTTTAGAGCCCAAACATAAGCCCACTTAAAAAAAAAGGGAAAAAAGAATAAGAGAAAAATAATTTTAAAATAAAAAATAAAAAATAAAAATAAAAAAATGAATGAAGTTATCTGTTGCATCCCTCTCTCTTGTACTCTCCATTTTGTTTTATTCCTTTCTTGGTATACAGCTAGTTGTGCTTTTCTTTAGATAGCTTCTTTGAGCCATGCAAACACAGCTCACTACCTACATTGTACGCTGCTGCACTGTGCACTGCTGCACTACTCACGTCCCTTTACCCACTCACTTTCACTCACTTGCACCATTCACTTTTCACTAGACACTGGTCTCTCACCAGCAGCACAGATTTTTTTCTTTTTTTGGTTCCTCATGTTGCTGCATACGAGGGAGGGGATGCTGGGCTTTTGATGGGGATTTCACCATATCCCTCCATCGTGAGCCGACAAAAAAAGGGGAACCACCAGCCTTTCACCCACACCATCAACTCAAGCTCCAACCACCAAACAACAAGCCTCCAACAGAAACCATCTTCACCATTCTCACCCTCACCAACAGAAACCATCTTCACCATTCTCACCCTCACCAACAACCAACATCCACAACGTCACCCTCCACCATTTCAAACCTCCAAGCAATCCAGCCAAGCAACCGTGACCACCATCAACCCGTAGCCCTCCCAAACACCTCCACCAACCCACGTAACCATCACCCCAAAACCATTGTTTTATCACCAATCCTTTTCCAATCACCATCCCAACCGTGATCTCACCTCTCCTTCCAACCACCCCTCACGTGACCATCTTCACCACCTTCACCATTCTCCAACCACCTTGCACCCCAAGCTCATCCTCTTCACCATTTTCTCTCCTACACCCATCAACCATTCACGTAGGGCTCCAAGGGGGACTTCATTTTTTTTGGCTCCTCTTTCTGATTCTCACCATCTAACCTCCAAGCCACCCAAACAACACCATGCAGCCACCTTCTCCACACCTACTGAGTTGACTCAGTGGCCATTTCCTTCAACCCTCCAGTAGCCCCATCATTTTTCCAGCAGCCCCATGCACTAAAAAAAAAAAGCTCTCCCATAACCACGTGAAGCAACCTCTCTCACACCTCACCTCCACTCTCTCCCATTACCTTCATCCTTCACTCTACCTCCATCAACCCACCAAGCTCCCTCAAGCCACCACCTCCACCTCCATAACAGCCTCCAACCGTGACCACCAAGCTCCCTCAAGCCACCACCTCCACTTCCAAAGCCGCCACCAACCTTCACCTAGACCACGAACAATCATCCTTCACACCCACCAAACTCGAGCCTCCATTTCCAACCGTGACCATCCACGTAACCACCCCCCAAGCAACCTCCATTCTCACTTCACCTCACTTGTACCACCACATCCAACCTCCATTCTCGTGACAGACCCTCCACGTGACCACCGTCCAGCAACCACTCCTCTTTCCCACTCCTTCAACCACGTGATACCACCCTTCCACCTAGCTGCCACCACCCTCACCAACGTGAGCTTCCATAACAGCCACCCCCGTAACCCCAACCACTGAGTTAACTCAGTGACCATCATCACACTTGGTCTTCCACCATTTTCACAACCGCTATCCATCTTCACTTACATCTCCATCTTCATCCAGAAAGCTCCCTTGAGTTGTACCCATTGTGCTCAACTCCACCGTGCTCCACCACCCGTACGAAGCCGTGGCCTCTCAGCCCCCACCGTCAGCAACTGCGTGTAGTCCTCTTGTACTATAACCGCGTGCCATCCTCTGTTGAGTTCAGGTCCCCCCTGCTTCTCCGTTCCTTCTGGTTTTCACTGTTTCTTCTTTCTCTTTCCTTTCGTTGTTTTGTTCCCATGCAGACTTCCTTCTTTATTTCTTTGTTACTATTATTTGTGTTAATAACTTGGAGTGGGCTATTATGCTTTTGTTTGGGTCAAGTCACGTTGTCTGATTAGCATTTTTGTTTTTAAGGGTTATGTATAGGTTTTGTTACTTAAGTTTTTTTTCTTGTTTGGGCTAGATGCTGGAAAAGTTGGCCCATTTCTCTCTCTTTTTTTTTTTTGTTTGTTTGTTTGGTCTTGTTTTGTTTTCAGGCTTGGGTCATTATTTTTTTCTTCTTCTAGCTTCATGTTTAGTGTCTTTTAATTTAATGTGTTAAGTGTGTTGTTCATTTACATAATTTCATGGTGTTTTTGTTAAGTATAAAATAAATAAATAACTAAAAAACAAAAATAAAAAAACAAAAAAATAATAAAAAATAAAACAAAATATACAAAAAAAAATAAAAAAAACAAACTTTTTTTTTTTTTTGAAAAAGAGTAAAAATAAAAGACTTTTTTTTTTAATTTTTTGTTGTTTATCAATGCAATGATTAAAGATGTTGATTGAATAGTGGATGCTATCTTCAATGTCATTTGGGATCATAAGGGTTTATTGAGTAGCCATGTGCTACCTTAAATCCTGTGCAAATTTGTTTTCTTTTTTTTTTAAAAAAAAATCTTTTTCTTAATTAAAATCAGTTAACTCATACTTATTTTCTACAGAACTACGTGACTTTGAGTTCCTCATTGCACCCGAGGAGCGTAGGAGCGTTAATTTTTATTCTCATCAAGTTAAAATTAAATTTTCATAATTAAGTTCTCCTATTTATTCTTTTTTCCTAAAAAAAATAAAAATAAAAATAAAAAAATAAAAAAAAAAAATAAAAAAATAAAATAATTGCAAAGTCTGTTTTTAAAAGGGATAAAATAAATAAATTTGAGATTATCAAGTTTTTGCACAATTGACTTAAGGTATAATTTCTTGGGGCCAGGTGTGTTAGAAGTCTTTGTGGGATTAAGTTTCCACCCTTCCTTAACCATAATCGACTCCCGAATCCGATTTGGTTCCAAGGACCATTTTCAAAAAAGGTTTTCCAATTTTTCCTTAATTTAAATAAAATTGGTGGCGACTCCATATTTTAATTATTTTTTTTAAAATCACGCGAGTTTGCTATTTCGCCGCGATCCCGGTCGCGACACACATAAGAATATTAATTAATTTCTTTAAATATATAATGTCGAGATATTCTTTTATATTCTTAATCTTTAAAATTGAGTTCTGATGGTTACTTGAGAAGATATGAAACGATAAGCTTCTCCGTAACGTAGCCACAGGAGCAACAAGTGAAGGATTAGGTACCTGCAAAAGACACTCTGATGTTCAAGTCAGTAGTGTGTATTGGAAATTAACTCATACATTTTCTCTCTTTCTTACTATATTTATATGAGTATTTTTAGGGTGTATGGTGTCTGAGTATTTAGTGTGTATTGAATGTTGCTACTTGGGATCATGAGGGACATGATCGTGAAAACAATGTCGTGGAGACCGATATTCCTTTGTCCTTATTCTCTTGTTTATATGGGATATGATCAGGATTTGTTCCTATCATTATGCCCGATGTATAGGCTGCTTCATGTGCACTGTACGTTTCGATACCAGCCTAACGGGTCGAGTTGCTCCAATTCTATAGACTTATAATTCAGTTCAGAACAGTTGCATCTAACTTGACGCTTTGATGGGACAACAAAGTGTCAATATATGAGTTCATTTGGAGATCACGACGTGCAATGGACAAAGGCATCCGAGTTGTAATGCTGATGTTGGATCTCACGATGTTTTTCCCAAATGGTCGAGGTCCGTGATGTATCATAGTAGGCTTTGGGGATTAATGATCAAAACCGAGATTTGAGTTGGATCGCTCTACTTACGTCATTGTTTTGTTGTCTGAGGTATGTAATAAGTTGTTCCCATGTATAGTTTATAGGGTCTTGTATTATGAGTTCACCCCATATTTGGACCCGAGGTGTTGTTACACTGTGGTGTCTCCTTAAGGGTTTATGATTCGGGTTAGGTGTTTTGGAATGCCACGCGCTGTATTAATTTCGAACATTCTGTGTGTTGTCCGTTTGGATGCTTTTGTTCAGAAATGGTGCGCAATGTGGTTGAAGAACAATGGAAATTTTTGTTTAGGGTTCATAGCGCTATGATTAATCGTTTTCAAATTTCAAAAAAGAAAAAACTGAGTGAATTTTACTTAACTACCATCTTTGATTTAAAGAATAGTTTCATCGCAATGTATATAAGGATATCATGGTCAATAGACCAAAAATAGAAAAACAAATTGTTTGGAAATTGGATTTACCTTTTGTTAATCCTTATTCCTCATGCTTTCTTTAAGGAATTGTGCGTTTGCTTTCTTTTTCTTTTTCTTTTTCTAAAAAAAAAGGTGCATGTGTATGCTTTTATTATTGCATTGAATCGGTAAAAAGAGAAGTTTAAGATTTTAAAGTTCAATCAGAATTAAACCGGTGTCAAACTAGGATTTTATTATATGCATATATATTATATAAATATATAACAAAATGTAAGAAAAATGCAATATACATATATTAAGTATATAAATAAAACCAAGAAAAAACATTTAAATGCATTTCTAATATAATTAACTTGATTTATCACATAATTAAGAAGATAAAAGCTAAATTTTAGTTATAGATTAGGAACTAAATAATTAGCAGAGTTAAACAAAGTTTAAAAGAATTTTTAAAAAAATTTGACCAATTCAACCATGTGATACAAGTCGCCCAATTCAAGACCAGTTTTTCTGGTTCTTTACCTATTTTAAAAAATCTAACTTTTAAGAATGGATTGAACTTAGAGATGTAAAAATTAGCCGAATTAGATAAGTTGATCCGAATAACTCGATAAAATGGATAGAATAGATTAAAATAATGATGAAAAATTAGATTTTGACTTGACTAAGTTGACCCAATTTTGGCTCGGCTCAACGTTGGTCAACCTGCAAGTTTAATACTTAATTTTTAATTATGATATTATTATGTAATTTATATGATATATAAAATTTTATTTTTTTTTTTTTATGTAAATTAATATTTTTATCATAAAAATTATATTTTAATATTTGATAAGATTTAAACTAAACAAAAAAAATTGAAACATAAAAGTAATTTTTTAAACATTGATAACTAAGAAAAAATAAAAAAGTATGGTGCGAGCTAGGTCGACTCCATTCATAATCTGCATAGGATCAGACTAAATTAACAAATTATCAACCTACAACTTTATGACCTAACCTTCCCCGGCCTGAAAAATTAACTAACCCTATGCAGACCAACTTGAATAGACCATGCTAACATGTTTTGACACTCCTAATCTGAACCTGCCAGAGGATTAGTTCTCGTTTTTTCCAATTTGACCGGCATTCTGAAAACTACTAGTTCTCGTTTTTTCCAATTTGACCGGCATTCTGAAAACTACCGAAAATGGCATACACTTAGACCAAATGGCACCGAAATTCTAAAGCTAGTGGAAAATATATGCGTTTAATTAATTAATATTAACTAAGATTGGCTTTTGAAGCTTTATCAGCTTTTTGTCTGTTTTTCCTTTTGTAACTTTGGGTGATTTTATGGTACTTATATCTTTTTTATTTATAAAATATTTTATTGACTGCTGATTATTTTTAATAAAATTTTAAATATTTATTATAAATTTAATATTAATATTTAATAAATATTGATAATTTATTAGTTAGATTATCATAAAAATCTCAGTAAATTCTTCAAAAACATACTTTGCCAAATATAATTTTCTTACCTGGAAAAGGCGACAAGTCTTCGAAAGATGAATCTTATTGTGAAGGAGCTTGATGGGAAAAGGCCTGCTAGGAGCTTAATTATGTAGCATGCTGGGCCAGATAACATAATGTCCCAAGGAGTACGTTTCTAAAGCTGAGAGTCTAAATTGAAAACAATCTTCCCATGTCTCCAATGATCTGTTACATTTTACAGGACATAAGGTCCCAACTTAAAATTGGTCAGGCAAAGGCACGTAGCCAAATATTTCATTGTGAACACAATGAAGCCAAGTTGAACCAAGGCTTTTTGACCGTTTTATTTTTAATGATAAAATTATATATTAAATTGTCATATTTTTAAAATTATATATTAAAATATCACATTTTTGTCTAATATGATATTTTTTACATTTTTTTTGTTTATATAAAAAGCGTCATTTACATTGACACTTCCACTAAGATAACTCTAAACCCTTTGCTTTCATAAAATTTTTTGGAAGTCTAAAATGTTGCCCTTTGAAACTACTTTAAGACTATGAACTGAGAAGAGAAATAAAACCAATATGCTAATAGATAAGAAACATGCTTCAAATTGCTAATTACAATTTGTTACTAATGTAAAAATCAAAGAAGATAAACAATTATGTGTGTCGCGACCGTAATCGCGGCGGGAGCGACGAAACAAAATAAATTAATTAGGAATCGTCACAAATTTTTATTTAAATTAGGAAAAATTAGAAAACCTTTTTCAGAGAATGGTCTTTGGAACCAAATTGGATTCGGGAGTCGGTTATGTATAGGGAAGGGTGGAGACTTAATCTCACAACACCCCTAATACATCCGTCCTAAAACGGTTACCCTAAATTAGTTATGCAAAAACTTAATAATCTTATAACATATTTGGTTTACCTTTTTTTAAAAAAATAAAAAAAAAACAAAGAATTTGAGAAAATATAAAATTTGGCTTGACAGAATAAAAAATTCTGCTCCTACGTACCCTCAGGTGCAATGAGGAACTCAAAGTCACGTAGTTCTTTAGAAAATAAGTGTGGGTTGGTTGATTTTATTTGAAATTTTAATTTTAATTTTATAAAAATTTGAATTAACAGGTCGTCGCGACTCTGTTAATCAAATTAAAGATCGAATGAGTGAAGTTTGCGTCACGCTAGACGTCACCCACAGATTGTTAAATTTATTATTATTATGTGAAAAATGAATTTTGAACTTTTATTAAATGATAATTTATTTAAAATAATTTGAATCATTAGGTTGTCACAACTCAGATGATCCAAATAGTTATGAGATTAACAAGCTGTCACAACTCGGTTAATCCCATTTATTTTGTTTTTATATAAAAAATTAATTTATATTTTTACCCTTTTCAATTTCTTTTATCATTATTACTCCTTTTTTTTTTTACCTTTTTTTCCTTTTAATTTCGTTTTGGCCCAATGGCCCATTGGCCTAGGCCTTCTTCCCCCAAAAAAATTTACAGAAGTTTAAAAAAAAAAAAAGCTGCCTAAATTCAAAAACAAATAAAAGAGAGAAAGAAAAAAAAATAAAAAAACTTACGAAAAACAAAAAATGAAACAGAAAGGGGGGGTGTTCTTCTTCTGTTTGAAATGGATAAAGGGTTGCAGGGAGGTGCAAAACCAGAGGTGCACGGAAGTCCTGGTTCAAGTTCGTCGGCGGTTGGAGCAGCGAGGAGTGGGGTGCGACTGGAGCGGTGCGTGGCGGTCCGATCTACTGGTGTGCGGGATCGACGGCATGATGCCGCTGGCGAGGCTACGAGTTGCGCGGTGCGGCTCGGTCGCACAGTTTCACGAATCAGAGCGGCGTGGAGGTGCGCCGGCGAGTCTGGTGGAGACTGATCGGAGCGGCTCGGACCTGGATTGCGGTGCCGGCGTGGAGTAGAGACAGCGACGCGTCTTCTGGTGCGGTGGAGCTACCGTCGGCTCTGGTTCGGGGGTATGCCGCTGGGTGGTGGTGGTGGTTTGAAAAAGGCAGGTTTATGGTGAAGGGGAAGTTGAAGTGGTGGTGTTATTGAAGATGGTTACAGTGGTGAAGGTGAAAAAGAGAATGAAGATGGAGTAAAAAAATGGTTATGGAGGTGAAATGATAGGGTGTGTTTGTGAGGAAGATGATAATGATGGCTGGTGAGGAAGATGGAAGTGTAGGTGCCTGTATACGAGAGCTTACGGGAATGGAAAAATTAAAAGTAAAAGTCAAAGTATTAAGTGAAGGTGTTTCGTGAGTGAAAGTTGGAGGCTTGTTTGTTTGAAGGAAGTTTTGTGAGTTGAAAGTTGTGGCTTTGTGTGTGGGGGTTATGGGTTATTATAGGAAGGGATTAGGGTGAAGAGTTTGAGTTTTAGTGTGATTAGGATTGGCTTGAGATGATGAGTTAAGATCTATTTAGGATAAGTATTGGGGTTAGTCTAGGATGGCTGATAGATTTGATTAGGATAAGTTTGTTTGTGGTGAGTTTTGGGGTTGGTTTAGGATAAGTTGTGGGTTAGATAATGGGTCATAGGTTGGATATTGGGTCAATGGATTGGGCTAGATATTTAATTTTTTTTAATAATAATTTTTTTTAATTTTATTTTATTTACAAAAATGTCCCGGACAAAATTCGGTGTTCATTATTGCCTCTTTACTTGTTTTCTTACTAGATAAAAAGAATAACCGCAGCTTTTCATTTTATCATAGTGAGGAACGAGTAAAGAAATGAACCCAAATTTTGTTCGGGAGAAACAGAAGACAATGTGAGAACACAATGCAAGGAGCCGATGTGCTCAAAACTTAAAAATGCAAGGAGCCGATGTGCTCAAAACTTAAAAATGCGATGAGCCGATGCGCTCAAACTTAAAATGCAAGTGCAATGAGCCGCTGCGCTCAAAAACTTAAAAATGCAACGAGCTGATGTGCCCAAAACTTAAAATGCAAATGTGACGAGCCGATGCGCTCAAAACTTAAACATGCAATGAGCCGATGCGCTCAAACTGAAAATGCAAGTACAATGAGCCGATGCGCTCAAAACTTAAACATGTAATGCAACGAGCCGATGCGCTCAAAATTTAAATGTGCAATGCAACGAGCCGATGGGCTCAAAACTTAAAATGCAAATGCGACAAGCCGATGCGCTCAAAACTTAAACATGCAATGAGCCAATGCGCTCAAACTGAAAATGCAAGTACAATGAACGGATGCGCTCAAAACTTAAACATGTAATGCAACGAGCCGATGCGCTCAAAATTTAAATGTGCAATGCAACGAGCCGATGCGCTCAAAACTTAAACATGCGATGAGCCGATGCGCTCAAACTGGAAATGCAAGTGCGATGAGCCGATGCGCTCTAGACATGCCAAACATTTAGACCAGTCAAATGGTTTCTTAAAATTTTTCTTTTTTTTCTCTTTTCTTTTAATCATTCGAACCGGCGGCAACTTTGGAAAGCTTTGACCAATCAAACCCTTCGTTCACACGTTGTTCTTCCTCAGGCCCTTTGGTTGGTTTGGAATCCTCCCAACTTACTCTTTTCTTTCTTTGCTTCTTCCTTTTTCAAAACTTAATTCGACCCTTCCTTTTCTTCTTATCAACAAAGGCTTACGCGAGAAGTATTGAAACCACTTCCAGCAAACGTCATATTGCAATATGCACTTTTGAACTACCAAGATCTTTTAATCTGACTCAACCATTGAAGCATTATTGTAGAATTGTCAAAATCAAGCTGTTGACCTTAAATTTATGTTATTTGAGACATAACCTAATGAGTCAAACATGCATTCATGAATGGATAGAAATTCATTGAATGAACAAACTTCCTTTTATTTCTTTGGTAATCAAGTAAGACACACACGCATAGAAAGAAAAGAAAATTGCAAGGAAAAGAAAATTTGCCCCAGTATTGGTTCCTTGTTTCTCGTTCAATTGATTCCCTGCAATCGCTTGATAATTCAACAACTGTCTCTGTTGCTACTTTCTTCAGCGCATCTTTCCCTTAATCTTTCAGCAATTTTGCCCCGGTTTAGCCAATTGAATGCAGAACAAAAAATTGCCCCAGTTTGGAGTATCAACCCTTCTGTCTTTGAGATTTCGCCCATTTGTTTGCCCTAACTTTTGCTTAGGTCGCCCTTTCGGGTTTTCGACCTAACGGACTTCTTCTTCCTCTCTTTTTTTTATTGCTCTAACTTTGCTTAGGCCGCCCTTTCGGGTTTTCAACCTAACGAGTCATTCTTTTTTTTTTTTAGGCGTAAAATCTCTTAACGGCATCGGTGTTTATGGGTCTTGGCAATTCTTCTCCGTCCATGTTCTGCAAAATTAATGCTCCTCCTGAAAACGCATGCTTGACCATGTAAGGGCCTTCATAGCTTGGAGCCCATTTTCCTCTAGCATCCTCTTGATTAGGGAGAATTTTCTCCTGAACAGAACTCTCTAGGACGAACTTTCTTGTTAAAGGCTCTGGCCATTCTATTTTGATACAATTGCCCATGACAAATAGCTGCTAGTCTTTTTTCTTCTATCATATTCAACTGCTCATACCGAGTTTTTACCCATTCAGATTCCTCTAACTCTGCCTCCATCAAAACCCTCAAAGCAGGAATCTCAATTTCTATGGGAGAGACAGCTTCCATTCCATACACCAGAGAGAAAGGTGTTGCCCCAGTACTTGATCGTATGTTGGTACGATATGCATGCAAAGCATAGGGTAACATTTCATGCCAGTCCTTATAGTTCACGACTATCTTGGCTACAATTTTCTTGACATTCTTATTTGCTGCCTCAACTACACCATTCATCTGGGGTCTATAGGGAGCGAAATTATGGTGCTTGATTTTGAACTTTTCACAAAACTTCTGTATTTCACCACCATTGAGATTTGCAGCATTATCTGTGATTATCCCCTCTGAAATTCCATATCTGCACACAATGTCCCTCTTGAGGAATTTCAAAAATACTTTTTGAGTGATAGTGGCATATGAGGACGCTTCTACCCATTTGGTGAAATAGTCAATTGCTACCAAAATGAAGCGATGACCGTTGGAAGCTTTGGGGTTAATTGGTCCAATGACATCTATTTCCCACATCGAGAAAGGCCATGGAGATACCATGTTGTGCAGGGGGAATGGAGGTGTGTTGACCCGATCTGCATATATCTGGCATTTATGACATTTTCGAACATGTTCTATGCTGTCTGTTTCTATGGTAGACCAATAATAACCACTTCTTAGGATTTTTTGTGCCATCATATGACCATTAGCATGAGTCTCACAGATTCCTTCATCGACTTCAGTCATGATTAAACGAGCTTCACAAGCATCCACACATCTAAGCAAGGTACCATCATGACTTCTCTTGTATAAAACCTCCCCGTTCAAGAAAAAGGCCATTGCTAATCGGCGGATAGTCTTCTTATTCACCTCATTTGCCCCAGTTGGGTATTCTCTATGCTGGATGTACTGCTTGATATCATGATACCAAGGTTTACCATCTGACTCGCTTTCCACATTGGCACAATATGCGGGCTCACTATGTATCTTTACTTGGATGGGTTGAACATTATTGTGGATATCCAACTTGGTCATTGCAGCCAAAGTGGTCAAGGCATCTGCAAACTGATTCATGTCTCGAGCCAGATGGGAGAAGGTCACATTTTCAAACTTCTCGGTCAACTTGGTCAAATACTTTTGAAAAGGCACTAACTTCGGGTCTTTAGTTTGCCATTCACCGTACACTTGGTAAATGATAAGTGCCGAATCTCCGAATACTTTCAACTGCTTGATCCCCAAATCAATTGCTATTTGTAAACCACTAGCACAGGCTTCGTATTCTGCAATATTATTTGTGCATTCGAAATCCAACTTGATAGCGACTGGGTATTGTTTTCCGACTGGCGAAACAACAACGGCTCCTATGCCACTACTATACATATTGACTGCCCCATCAAAATACATCCTCCACACAGACTCCTCTCCTTCTTCTTCCCCTTTTGCCATCAATATTTCTCCATCCAGGAACTCAGACGTTATTAGTTGTCCACCCTCAAGAGGGTTTTCAGCTAAATGGTCCGCGATTGCACTCCCTTTGATGGATTTTCGAGTCATGTACTTGATATCAAACTCTGATAATATCACTTGCCATTTTGAGACTCTTAATGAGACATGAGGGCTTTCAAATATGTACTTCAGAGGGTCCATTCGGGAGATTAGCCAAGTAGTGTAATAGAGCATATACTGTCTTAGCCGTTTTGAGGTCCATACTAGGGCACAACATGTTTTTTCCATCGCCATGTATCGGGTTTCACAGTCGTTAAACTTCTTGCTCAGATAATAAATTGCTTGCTCCTTCTTTCCGGATTCATCATGCTGTCCCAGCATTGCCCCCATCGCAGTTGGCAGTACGGTTAGGTACAATATCAGAGGACGACCTGCCGTAGGGGGTACCAGCACTGGAGGGTTCATTAAATAAGCCTTTATCTTGTCAAAAGCTCCTTGACATTCTTCATCCTAACTTCCCGGTTGGTGCTTCTTTAATAACTTAAATATGGGCTCACATGTGCTGGTGAGGTTAGCGATGAATCTAGCAATGTAATTAAGTCTCCCGAGAAAACTTCTCACTTCACGCTCAGTCTTAGGAGGAGGCATTTCCCGTATTGCTTTTGCCTTATCCGGGTCCACTTGTATTCCTTCTCTACTAACGATGAACCCAAGTAATTTTCCAATAGATGCTCCAAATACGCATTTAGAAGGATTGAGTCTCAACTTATACTTTCTGAGCCTTTCAAAAAACTTCACAAGACCTCCACATGACTTTCCCTTTCTTTAGATTTGGCCACCATATCGTCCACGTAAACTTCAATTTCTTTGTGCATCATATCATGAAATAATGCAACCATAACACGTTGATATGTAGCCCCAGCGTTTTTCAACCTGAAGGACATCACTGTGTAACAAAAAGTTCCCCATGGGGTGATAAAAGTCATTTTTTCCTTGTCATCGACATCCATGGGAATCTGATTGTACCCCGAATAACCATCCATGAACGAGAACCTATGATTTCCTGTTGTATTGTCAACAAGAACATCAATATGAGGGAGCGGGAAATCATCTTTCGGGCTTGCCTTATTTAGATCCCTATAATCCACGCACATCCTAACCTTTCCATCCTTCTTGGGCACTGGCACAATATTTGCTACCCATTCTGGGTGTCTCGACACCTCTATGAATCCGGCTTCTAATTGCTTAGTCACTTCCTCTTTGATCTTTAGTGACATGTCAGGATGCATCCTTCTCAACTTTTGCCTTTTTGCTTCTGCATCTGGATACAATGGGATTTTATGTGATGCTATCTCGGGGTCTAAACCAGGCATATCTCTGTAGGACCATGCAAACACGTCCAGGTATTCCTTAAGTAGCGCCATCATTTCCAGATGCTCAGGATTGTCTACTATTTTCAATTCCTTCTTGTCTTCTTCGGTTCCCATGTTAATCACTTCAACTACTTCATTATCCACATCAAATTTTCTTTCTGAGTATTCCAATATTTTTTCAAATTTTTCAACTATCTCATCCTCTTCATCAAATCCAGGGTCTTCTTTATCAAACGTCGCAGGAGAATCAATCGACGAGTTTTCAAGGTACCTTTCATGAGGTAAACCTTCTATAAGACTTAGATCCCTGTAAAGCAATTTGTTGGAGTTGGAAAGGCAAGAAGAATAGGAATAATGACACGAAAGCGAGAGATATATATATTTTTTTAATAGAACATAAAAAGAAAACTGACGAAAAGAAAGATAAGCCAAAAGTATGAGAAAGAGGAATGCTGAATAAACATGCAACTTTATTTAGTTAATGTCTCAAATAACATAAATATAAGATCAAAACATAGCTAGACTTAAATATCTCACATTACGATGACTAGACAATTACTTGGCAACAATAACATCAATCATCGGTTCAGATTGCCAGTTCTTCAGTGGTTCCTCATCAGGATGGATTGCTTTGTACTCTTCTGGGCCTTCTTCATGCAGTGTATTAATAGTGAGATGGTGTTGGGGACGAAGTACTTCTTCAGGCATGATTACCTCGGCTGGTGCCGAAACGTTTCCCTCAAATAAGGAATGTGCTTCATTTGGCCCCTATCACTCCTTTTTCCCAGAGTCATATTCTCCATTTTCTCCTCTAGAGATGCTTCGTACCCCAACCCGAACTTGTCTAGCTTTTCTGGAAATGAGACTGGTGTCCTTGTACCTTGCAGCTGTGAGCCCAAGCCTTTTCCTTTTTGGTACCCGTTGTTAGCCATGATTCGAGCCACCACATGATTCACACTTTGTGCCGGGGATTCATTCCTACTGAGTCCAGTCTCAATTACTTCAAAACTGTGCCATAAATTCTCCTCGTCTTTCTCTGCACTTTCCACATACGGCACCGAAACTGGTTTTGACAACATGATTTCTTCTTCTCCGTGTATGGTGATGACCGACCCATTTTCAATGTATTTGATACTCTGGTGGAGTGTAGAAGGAACAGCACCAGCAGCGTGGATCCATGGTCTCCCCAGGAGCATAGTATAACCAGACTCAATGTCCATAACTTGGAACAATACCCGAAAATTACTCGGACCGATCTCTAATGGCAATGTTATCTCTCCCAAAATGCCTCTCCTATTTCCGTCAAAGGCTCGCACCACCATTTCTCGAGGAGACAGTTCATCCTCACTTATTGACAATGAGGTTAGAGTAGACCTTGGTAGGATATTCAGTGCAGACCCCCCATCGATTAAGACCTTTGCAACTATGTACCCTTTACATTTAAGGGTTATGTGTAAAGCCCGTGGGTTTTTCTCAGCCTGAGAGGTGATCTCTTCATCCATAAATACAATCATGTTGACGCGCTTCACCGGATCTACCATGCTGACAATATTCTCAGGGGTGACATCAGATTTGACATAGGCCTCACTTAGTACTCTTAGCAACGCTTTCCGATGCAATTCAGATGTCAAGACGAGTGACAGAAGAGATATCCTTGCTGGAGTTTTCTTCAACTGTTCCATTACATCGTATTCACTTTGTTTCATGATTTTAAGAAATTCTTCTTCTTCTTCTTTCCCTCTTTCCTCTTCTTTTGAACTTCCCTCTTTCCTCTTCTCTGTTTCTACCGGGCCATAGCATCGCCCACTCCTTGTGATTATATTTGTCACAGACTCTTCATCCTGGTGGATTTCAGTCACTCGAGCCTTTGACGCCTCTTCCTCGGCTCCCTTCATCTCTACTTTTGCTTCATAATTCCACGGCACTGAGTGAGTATTATCATAAGTAAATGGTGTTGGCTTCTTAACTGTCACCACTACTTTACCTGGTGTCAGGGCTTGGTTGAGAGGTGGCACCTTGAGTACAAAACGTTCAACCACATTAACCTCTTCAAAGGAAGCTACCCCTTGCCTGGCTTGTATTACTCCCAAAGTGAGTAGACCTTGGACTCGAACTTTAAAGTCCCAGCAATTTTCAATATCGTGTCCTATTCCCTCACAATGGTAAGCACAACTTGACTCTTCATCATACCTCTCTTCTTCTTTTATTGACGAAGTTGGTGCGGTGATAACATAACCTGCTTTCTTCAATCCTCAAATATTTGAGTCATCGGCGTACTGCGACTCATGACCCTTCTTATTGGTGGTCCTTCAATCCCCACAGCATTTGCCTCATTCCTCCCACCATGATTAAGGATTGGGTTGTTAACAATGCTAGGTCCAGCCTCCTCTTGAATATCCAGCTTTCCACAAGCGATAAGTTTCCTTACCGCAGTCTTAAAAGACTCACAGTCTTCGATTGAGTGCCCTGCGACATCCATATGGTACTTGCAAGTTAAATTTGGGTTGTACCATGCTGGAAACGGTGGTTGTAGGGGACGTACAGGACTCCCTGAAATGAGGTGGGCATCAAACAACCTTTGGAATAGATCTGCATTTGGAATGGACAGTTTTGGGAAAGGGGTAAGTTTTGGGGATGGAAACGACCTTGATTTTGAAAGTTTGGTCGAGACTATGGGTAGTTTGGAAAATTTTGCGAAGGTGGAGGTGGGTATTGAGTGTAGGTTGGGCGAGTCGATGTGTATGGTTGAGGTACAGGAACATTGTTGACTTGGAATGGCTGGGCTTGAGGTGTGTTCATAGGAGGGGCGGTTAGGCCAGGTAGATGAGACGGTGTAGATATCGATAGGAAGGGTAAGTGTTTGGGTTATATGGGGTGCTCGGTATATGGGGTAGGACGGTGAATATCGAGGTTGTGAAGGTTGCCGATTTTGCACGTAATTCACTTCTGACTCATTTTTCTTAGGGGAAAACCCTTTCTTGAAACCACTCTCATTACTGCCAGTGGGCAGTTTTCCAGCCTTTACTAGGATTTCAGTTCTTTCTCCAGCTGCAATTAAATCAGCGAAGTCTCGGTAAGCGGCGCCTGCCATTGTCCCAACATAAGGAGTCCCTAAAGTCCCCAAAAAGTACGAGCACATTTCCGTCAGAGTCAATGGCGGTTGCACTTGTGCGGCTAGAGCTCTCCACCTCTGAGCATACTGCTTGAATGTCTCTTCATTTTTCTTTTCCAGTGTTCCCAACTGCTCTCGGGTTGGGGCCGTATCCAGATTAAAGCGATATTGTCCCATGAACAAATTTGCCCAGTTGTCCCATGAGGAGATCTTGGAAAGGTCTTGTTGGATGCACCATTCTAAATATGGTCCAGTTAAACTTTCATGGAAGAAGCTGACAAGAAACTTCCAATCCTTTGACCAGATTGACATCTTGGTAATGTATGTTTTTAGATGGAAGAAAGGATTGGTGCTTCATCATATTTGACGAATTCTGGGATTTTGAAATCCTTGGGAATGATGATATTAGCAGTATGGCATAATTCTTCTATCCCAAAGGGTCCATAAGTACTTAGACTCTTGATCACTTTAATCTATTCTTCCATCTTTTCCATCCATTCTTCTCTTATCTTGTCATTTTGGATGGCTGCATGACCCGTCCCAACAGGAAATCCGGTTGGCATCGGAATAGACACATGTGGCGGCTCCCATGCACACTCGGCATTGCCATGAACTTCATTTCGAGCTCCTTCCAAGGAATGATATCCTTCTCCGATAGGAAGTACTAGTGATGCAACATTTGATGTTCCTCCCACAACAGGCATTGCAGTAGTAACCGCAGGGTTTGTCCTCATGGAAGTGCTATGTAACTGTGTCCCGGTTATTCCTGAAATTCCAGCTGCCCCATCGAGTGAGGCTTTCCCTCATGGCTAACAACATCTCTTCCATTCTTCTTTGAGACTCCGTAATCTCATTCACCCTTCCTTTCACTTCTTCTACTTCCATACTTAGGTTCCTTCCTTCGTTTTCGGCTGCCATTGCCAAAAGCTTTGTTCGAGCCCTTGTGTTGTGAACTTGGGTTTGATTGGTGTCTTCTTTCCTTGGTCGCACAATGGTTCTAAATTTCTTGTGAACAATTGAGGAACAATTTATTAGAAACTACCATGATTATTATTTGTTTGTTAGAAGACCATTATTAATTTGTGCTGAATGGACTTGAGTGAGTATCTTTGATCCTTTTTTTTTGTCATGACTACTTCTTAGAACGTCTCGTTCAAAAGCTGTTTCTCACGAACATTTCTTAGAACGTCACGTTCAAAACAAATGGGTTTCCATGGGATCAGAACAATAATAATGCATACTTTATTCATTTGAAAAAAAATCATCAACATCATATGAGAGGAGTACATCATTTTTAATACATCATTGTCTAGTCTAATCCACCATTCTTGACCGAGCGGGCCTTGATCATTGATAATCACATATTTTATTCATTAAGAAACCCTTATGTTTAGTCATTTACACTCTCCATATTCTTAATTGATTGAGTTTGGTATGATTTTGTGAGTTTGAGCTCAAATTGGTCCTAATTGAATATTTCTAGCATTATTGAGATTTGACACTGTTTCTGTATTTTAACCATAACTTGAGTTCCTAATATCTGATGAACATGAATTTTACCTTGTAGGAAAGCTAAGAGGAAGCTCTACAACTTTGATGAAGAGCTCGAAGTCCGATTCAGATGTCTAAGGGACCTAAGTTTACATGGAAGTCAGAATACGGGTTCTGTCAGTAGAATCCGAACAGTGTGCACTCATAAAATCATATCTCAAGATGTCATAATGGAGATGGGCTGAAATTTGGACAGTGGATAGTCAAGATCCAAATAAACAACTTTCATGCAGAACAAATTTTGAGAAAAAGAAGTCTAGTAGGTCATTTTGAGCTTGTAAGTCGGAACAGAGGTGCTGAAGTTGGGTTTGAGCAACCTACGGTATTTGAGACATATCTTAGGCTTAAGGAATCCAAATTAGACGAACCAGCTATCCATTTTATAGCCAAGACAAGGATCTACAACTTTCATGAAGAACACTTTTCGTGGTTCTGAAGTATAGTGGGTCGTTTTTGGCTTCCAAGTCAGACACGAAATTTTCGTCCTCAACCACCCACTCATCCATCCACTAATCCACTCATCCACTTATCCACTCATCCACTAACTCACTCACTCATCCACTCATACACTAATCCAACCACTTAACCACTCCACCCACTCATCCACTAATCCATCCACTCACCCATTCATGTCCATAATTTCCCACTCACCAAAAGTCCTTTGACATTTTTCACTAATTCAACCACTCAACCACTCAACCATTCCACTCACTCATCCACTAAACCAACCCACTAATCCATCCACTCAAACACTCCACTCACTCATCCACTCATCCACCCACTTCCCTTTGTCATTTTGTTACCTTAGACTTCTATAAAAGGCACCATTTATCATGAACAACATGCATTCTCCTTCATTTCTCTCATAGTTTCTTCTTGTTTCTTCATAGTTTCTCATAGTTTTTGTATATTTTGATGCTCCCCTTCATGGTAATGGAGGGCTAAGCTACTTTGGGTCAATTTAGAACTCTTGAAGAGATTGTGGTTTGGATTCTTGAGACCTTGGTTATGTATTGTATTTGATTTGTAATTGAATTCCTCCTTTCTTCTTCTTTTTCTTCTTCTTGATCTTGAATGCATGAATGGTGATTCTATTTATGTTGATCTGATTGATCTTGGTTTAAGATTGAGATTTGTGATGAAACTTAGAACTAATTGATCTAAACTAATCACATAAATGAAGATTGAGATTTGTGATGAAACTTAGAACTGATTGATCTAAATTAATCACGAATTGAAGAGGTTAGGTTACTGATTTGTGCCTAAGTTAATTGAATTCGGTACTTGAAATTAACATAGATCTTCATGAATGGTGCGATTGCGGATTTGTGTTTATCACTTGTTAATTGAATTCTAGACGATCGTCTAGTATGAATTCTGGATTTGATGCAGAGATCTCGGTTAGATCCAAATTAACAATTCAATTGCGCTCAAGTGTTCTATGAAGGGTCTATGATTGAATCCACCCAATCTTGGATAGGTTTCTAAATTGACTACTCTTTAATTGTTATTTCTTCCTTTAATTTTGTTAAGTGCGATCTTAAACTGTCAAACCCCCCTTTTTGCTAACTTTCACTTGATTTGATTAAATTGCATTTACGATCCTTGAGGAGACAATCCGGTGTTGTTCACTATACTATAAGTTTAGGTAATAACTTCGGTTATAATTTTGACTGAGTTCGGCACTCGTCAAAATGTTGGCGCCGTTGCCGGGGATCCGTAAGTGTGATGCGATCTTTTTAAGTTATCATCTAACTCTTTCTTTTTCTTTTTCTTTCATTATCATTTTGTTGCATTCTGTTGCATTTTAAGGATATAATGGACCATGCATAATGGAGTCAAAACTTGAGGAATTGACTTCTTTGGTAAGACATATAGTAGTGAGACAACAATCACCTGTGCAGGAAGCTACACTTGTGTGTAACATTTGTTTTTGTTCATCTCACCCCACATATGCATGCCCTACACTTCAGTATGGTAGTTCTGTTTTTCCAGATCAATTTGTTACAGCAGCTGGTTATTTTCCTGATGAACCACAGTTCCAGCAGCAGCAACAGAGTTATGATCCCTTCTTCAACACATACAACCCTAGCTGGGAATACTATCCGGATCTGGGATATGACAATACGGCATCACTACAGCAACAATCATTTCAATATGAGCAGCCATTCCAGCAGATAACAAGTCCATCAACCACAAAACTTGAGCCTTCATGGGAGGACTTGATGAAAACCCAAATTGAGTTCCAGCAGAATTTCACTGCCACTATTCAGGATTTAACAACCCAAATTGAGCAGATGACAACCACTATTAATGAACTGAGAAGTCAAGAGTCAGACCAACTCTCTTCCCAAACAATTCCCAACTCCCTGCATTCTAATTGTCATATTGATTTACCTGTAGATTTAGTTGAGGAAACTCATGATGAGTTGTGTTCTGAATTTCCTGATTTTATTGATTTTAATGATTCTATCAATTGCAACTCATGTACTGATTGTGACGGTGATATAAAATGTGTTATGTGTGCTTGACATTTCTGCATATTTGAAAGTGATGATTCTGCTTTACGCAGCATCTAATGATATTGAAGGGTCTATCAACAATGCATTGCTTAGAATCGAAACACATAGGGAGGTGGAGTTGAAGGCCATTGAGGAATTTTCAAAGAAGGAGGAAAGACAAAGATATGACAAGAATTCATCGAAGTGGATTTTGTTTTTGGGCCATGGTCCAATATAATCAATGAAAGCAGAATTGCCAAATTACACGTGTTGCATGCCATTGGTGAAGTCAAGGAAATTAAGAAAGACCAACGGGGACCCCAATGGGAGCCCTCATGCTTCAAGCTTAACTTGGTCATTACACTTTTACCAATGGGACCCTAGTGAAAGCTATCATGTTGTGTCAACCATAACTTGGTCATCACGTTTCAACCAATGGGATCCTGGTGGAGTCTTTTCACCAACCTCACTTAATAAGACCAATGGACACCATCTCAAGCCGAAAAATGTGGAAGTGAAAGTGATGGGCTTTTACCATCCACATTATAAAGATCACTAAGAAGTGTCCCAACGTCGAGCTAACGACGTTAAACAAGCGCTTATTGGGAGGCAACCCAACTAGATTTGTTTTCAAGATCTTTGGAAATGGTTTCCGCAAACCGAGAAGATGCACATATACTTCATTACCAATGGCGTAGTTCATTGCGGCTTTGATTCTTACGCATCTTTTCTCGCTTGGCGTTGATTCACTTCTTATCGGGTTGTGTTGCTCTTTTCTATATCTCTCTTTCACATTGAGGGCAATGTTATATTAAGTGTGGGGGAGAGATTTTAGCATGTTTCTTTTCTTTTGGTTTGTTAAAAAAAATAATAAAAAAATAAAAAAAAAAGGTTCATTGCATGATTGAATAACTTTTCTCCCTTCTTGAACTGATATGCTTGGTGATGGATGATTGAATTGATGAATTGAGTTTGATGGATGCATACCTTGTGAGATTTTGAGCCTAATGGATGGATTCAACATTTGTGCCATTCTCTTCTTTCTTGTGTGATTTTCACTCATGTTAATGACCACTCTAGAACTTGCTTTGATTCTTTTTGAGGCTACATTTCACTGGCATGCATAAACATGATTGAGGCCCTCTTTCTTAATTAGCTAGTTTAACCAAATAGCCAACCTTCTTTTCAATATGATATCAAGCACTCTTTTGACTTCTTGAAAATTCTTTGATTCTTTAACCTTGTATATTTTCCTTTGCTTAACCCCTTTGAGCTTATTTGACCATTCCTTGTTTCTAGCTCATTATGTGCCTTAAATGAGAAATCGTGTTCTTACTTTACCTTAGGGAATAAAAGAACATTAGCTTAGTTAATGAATGAGTTTTTGAACAAGTGTGGGGGTGTGTGTACAAAATGGTTGTTGAAAAAGAAAAGAGTGCCCAAAAAAAAAAAAAATGTATGTATATAGTTATGTTCATATATATAAAAAAAAAAAAAAAAAAAGAAAAAAAAAAAAAAACAAGTGTTTAAAAAAAGAAAAGGATTGGGAAATGAATATATAAAGGGATATACACTAGAGTTGAGATGAACTTTTATGCTTGTTATTTGAACTCAGCTCTCATTTGCTTTTATTCTCTTTGATATTTATCTTCTCATATCCATTTTATCCTCTCCTGTTACCTTGACCTCACTACAACCTTGAATAAAGTCCTCATGATTTGTGTGTGCATGTGTTTTGAGTAGTGGAGAAGTAGAATATAAGCAAGCTTATGGTAGTGCAATTTTCATGGGTTGAATTGAGTGAAATACCTACTTTTTAAACACTTGAGAGATTGAGAGGAGATCTTGTGAAGATCTATCATTCTCGATTCATGTTGAAGATACCTTGCTTGTTGGTTTGAGATGTGGAGAATTATTAACTCATGAATGTTTTGATCCCTTGAACCTTTGGTTGTTCTTCTTGATTGTAAAATTTTGGGTTCTTGAATGTCGTTGGAATTTAAATTTTTGTTAATCTCTTATGTCCTTGTTTTGGTCTTGAGTCTTGCCCAGGAGTGCAAAAAGCTAAGTGTGGGGGAATTTGATAATCACATATTTTATTCATTAAGAAACCCTTATGTTTAGTCATTTACACTCTCCATATTCTTAATTGATTGAGTTTGGTATGATTTTGTGAGTTTGAGCTCAAATTGGTCCTAATTGAATATTTCTAGCATTATTGAGATTTGACACTGTTTCTGTATTTTAGCCATAACTTGAGTTCCTAATATCTGATGAACATGAATTTTACCTTGTAGGAAAGCTAAGAGGAAGCTCTACAACTTTGATGAAGAGCTCGAAGTCCGATTCAGATGTCTAAGGGACCTAAGTTTACATGGAAATCAGAATACGGGTTCTGTCAGTAGAATCCGAACAGTGTGCACTCATAAAATCATATCTCAAGATGTAATAATGGAGATGGGCTGAAATTTGGACAGTGGATAGTAAAGATCCAAATAAACAACTTTAATGAAGAACACATTTTGAGAAAAAGAAGTCTAGTAGGTCATTTTGAGCTTGTAAGTCGGAACAGAGGTGCTGAAGTTGGGTTTGAGCAACCTACGGTATTTGGGACATATCTTGGGCTTAAGGAAGCCAAATTGGACGAACCAGCTATCCATTTTATAGCCAAGACAAGGATCTACAACTTTCATGAAGAACACTTTTCGTGGTTCTGAAGTATAGTGGGTCGTTTTTGGCTTCCAAGTCAGACACGAAATTTTCGTCCTCAACCACCCACTCATCCATCCACTAATCCACTCATCCATCCACTAATCCACTCATCCACTAACTCACCCATTCATCCACTCATACACTAATCCAACCACTTAACCACTCCACCCACTCATCCACTAATCCATCCACTCACCCATTCATGTCCATAATTTCCCACTCACCAAAAGTCCTTTGACATTTTTCACTAATTCAACCACTTAACCACTCAACCATTCCACTCACTCATCCACTAAACCAACCCACTAATCCATCCACTCAAACACTCCACTCACTCATCCACTCATCCACCCACTTCCCTTTGTCATTTTGTTACCTTAGACTTCTATAAAAGGCACCATTTATCATGAACAACATGCATTCTCCTTCATTTCTCTCATAGTTTCTTCTTGTTTCTTCATAGTTTCTCATAGTTTTTGTATATTTTGATGCTCCCCTTCATGGTAATGGAGGGCTAAGCTACTTTGGGTCAATTTAGAACTCTTGAAGAGATTGTGGTTTGGATTCTTGAGACCTTGGTTATGTATTGTATTTGATTTGTAATTGAATTCCTCCTTTCTTCTTCTTTTTCTTCTTCTTGATCTTGAATGCATGAATGATGATTCTATTTATGTTGATCTGATTGATCTTGGTTTAAGATTGAGATTTGTGATGAAACTTAGAACTAATTGATCTAAACTAATCACATAAATGAAGATTGAGATTTGTGATGAAACTTAGAACTGATTGATCTAAATTAATCACAGAATTGAAGAGGTTAGGTTACTGATTTGTGCCTAAGTTAATTGAATTCGGTACTTGAAATTAACATAGATCTTCATGAATGGTGCGATTGCGGATTTGTGTTTATCACTTGTTAATTGAATTCTAGACGATCGTCTAGTATGAATTCTGGATTTGATGCAGAGATCTCGGTTAGATCCAAATTAACAATTCAATTGCGCTTCAAATGTTCTATGAAGGGTCTATGATTGAATCCACCCAATCTTGGATAGGTTTCTAAATTGACTACTCTTTAATTGTTATTTCTTCCTTTAATTTTGTTAAGTGCGATCTTAAACTGTCAAACCCCCCTTTTTGCTAACTTTCACTTGATTTGATTAAATTGCATTTACGATCCTTGAGGAGACAATCCGGTATTGTTCACTATACTACAAGTTTAGGTAATAACTTCGGTTATAATTTTGACTGAGTTCGGCGCTCGTCAATCATCTGCTTCATTTGTCCAACGAGACTCTTGCAATACTCAATAAAGTCATTAATTTCTGCCGGAGTATTAAGAGGATCGACCATCTTATCTGCCACCTTTAAATAATATGGAATGTCTGTAATTGCCATGTTGGCTAGGCCTGCTAGTTTTACAAAGCGATCTCTCAAAAGATAGGCTTCTTCTTTCCATTCATTGATGTCCTTATCTTGTTGCCTTACAAGATCTATCATTTTCTGCAAGTCCTCCTGTCCCTGTCGCAATGCTGCTTCATACTCTGCAACTTCCTTGGCAGTGTGCAGCCTCTCAATTTTGATCATGTCTTCGTATCTTGAAGACATCATTTTCATTTGCTGCCTCATACTATCCACCTGCTGAAGAGCATCACTCTGTATGGCCTTGGCATTCATGAGCTGTTCTTTAAGTTGTTGGTTTTCAGCCAAAGCCCTATCTCTTTCTTGCCCTCTAAGTCCCAACTCTTTGTTTGCAGCTTCCAGACATCTTCTAGTCCTTGATATCTGTTCTTGCCTTGTCTTTAGCCTCTTGTTAGCTCCTTCAAGGGCGTGAGTTTTCTCAGAATTTTCACGCTTTAAGACTGCATATGCTTGGCGAACCTTTTCTAGTTTTGCTTCTAATTTCCTATTCTGTTCATTGACCTTTGTTAGCTTTTCCTTTACTTCTTCGTTTTCTATTGGAGCTAGAGGCAAAGATTTACTAGCTGAAATTTTGAAGGGTAACTTGACTTCTTGAGCCCGGTCCTTGACCCACTGCCTGTAGCTCTCCTTAACCCCATAGCTTCTGACTCCCAGTTCTCTGCCCTTTCTGATGATATTCTTCCAAGCATCTCGCACTCTCCCAAGTGTCTCGGTACACCCTGTCTGCATGTCATAAATGAAAGGAGTAATCTCCAACTCCGAGGGTGGTCCCATCATAGGATAGTCAAGTTGTCATAATGCTAACGCGGGGTTATAGTTAATGCACCCCTGAGTACCCATTAAGGGAACGTTAGGAAACCCCTCACACTGATAAATCACAGTTTGCCCTTCCTTACGCCATGGGTACCATACGATTTTTCCATCTTCAAGCTTGGTCAATTCCTCGGCCCATTCACGACCGTTCTTGGTCTTCAATTGGAGCATCTTGAGACTTGTAATGGGACATGAATCCCCATATCCCCTCTTGAACATGTGAGAAGTTAGCCACACAAACAACATCGGTAGACAACATAAGATTCGTTTACCCTTCTTTTCATGACATAAATTCAAGGTGTACTAAACATCGGCAAGAATGGCCGGGACAGGATTAGCGGCATCATTTCGTCGAGCGAGGAATACATCGATTGCTGCGAAACCTACCAAGTCTTCACTATTTGGGAATATGATACTACCATAAATGGTGAAGGCTAGTACATCCATGAAAGTATTCCAGTCTTTAACCTTGGCTAAGTGGCGCATGTGTTCTTCCAAGTATTTGCTCTGGAAACCCTCTATCCCTTTCCTGTTTTGCTTTGCCTCTTGTAAGTCCCTTACAGGCACGTTCAAGACCTTTGCTATGGTTGGCAAAGATGCATAGTGTCCCTTATATTGGTATGGTTTTTCCTTTTTCAACAATAAGCCCAAGATCTGTTCGAACTCCTCTAATGTGGGGGCTAACTGAAAATCTTGAAATGTGAAGCAACGTAATGGTGGATCATAATACTGGGCTAGTGCAGTGATAGCTTCTGTTTGTACGTCCACTTCTAACAGATTCAAAATTTTCTCATATCTTGCAGTAAAGGTCAAACGTTGCGTCTTTTTCAGCAATCGGCCCAAACCCACTAGACTCTCAGTATCCATTATCTTGGCCTTAAGTTGTAGGGTATTTTTCAAAATTGTCTCCTTGTGATCTGATCCCATGACACTTTCCATTTTTAATCAAAGATACTCACTGCTAGTCCTTAGGCACTGAATTTTAAATGGTGTTCCAACAAACCTGGGGATGAAAAAAAAATTATTAATACATAGTTTTTACAATTTACTAATGAGTGAGTTGTTGGTCCTTTAAGATGATTCACCTCCCCCTTTTTTTTAGAAAAAGTTTGTTGTTGTTTTTTGAAGAGGGATGCCAGTATGGTTCATCACATTAAGGGACTAAACAACTCACAAGGCTTACAGATAAGTCAAAAGATAACGAAAGATACGCTCCCTTTGTATCCTAATAGGATTTTCTTAACTTGAGGGATTTCTATCTTGAGGATCTACGGGTCTTTACTAGATCGTGAAAACTTTCATTTGGTGGCTTTTCTATTCTAAAGGTCTCTAGAGCCAAGTCTCATTTCAAAATGTTGACCACGAAATAGTGGGTAAACCACTAGGTGTGGGACATTTGTGAAAAAGGCGCACTTTAGATGAGGTTTTCGCAATAGCCAAACAGGATGTACATCCAAAATGGTTACCACTACACAACCTCTACTTAACTTAAGCTTCACTCAGACCCGGGTATAGGGCCCCACTCGAATGTGTGATAGATGTGTAGGTGTGGTGGGTGTAGGGAGCATACAAACATTCATTATCCTAAAGACTACCCGCATCCTGCAAAACAAAAACAAACAAAAATTCCAAGAGAAATTCTCTATCCTAAGGTTTTAATAACAATAATAATTAAAATAAATAAAAAGAAAAGAAAGGTAAAACAAAATATACAAAGATTACAAAATTTTACACAACAAAATTATATGGGCTTGACTCTCAAGTATCCCCAGTGGAGTCGCCATCTGTCGCGACCGTAATCGCGGCGAGCGGGACGAAACAAAATAAATTAGTTAGGAGTCGCCACCAATTTTTATTTAAATTAGGAAAAAATTGGAAAACCTTTTTCAGAGAATGGTCTTTGGAACCAGATTGGATTCGGGAGTCGGTTATGTATAGGGAATGGTGGAGACTTAATCCCACAGCACCCCTAATACATCCGTCCTAAAACGGTTACCCTAAATTAGTTATGCAAAAACTTAATAATCTTATAATATATTTAGTTTACCTTTTTTTAAAAAAATAAAAAAAACAAAGAATTTGAGAAAATATAAAATTTGGCTTGACAGAATAAAAAATTCTGCTCCTACGTACCCTCAGGTGCAATGAGGAACTCAAAGTCACGTAGTTCTTTAAAAAATAAGTGTGGGTTGGTTGATTTTATTTGAAATTTTAATTTTAATTTTATAAAAATTTGAATTAACAGGTCGTCGCGACTCTGTTAATCAAATTAAAGATCGAATAGGTGAAGTTTGCGTCGCGCTAAACGTCACCCACGGATTGTTAAATTTATTATTATTATGTGAAAAATGAATTTTGAACTTTTATTAAATGATAATTTATTTAAAATAATTTGAATCATTAGGTTGTCACAACTCAGATGATCCAAATAGTTATGAGATTAACAAGCTGTCACAACTCGGTTAATCCCATTTATTTTGTTTTTATATAAAAAATTAATTTATATTTTTACCCTTTTTAATTTCTTTTATCATTATTACTCTTTTTTTTTTACCTTTTTTCCTTTTAATTTCGTTTTGGCCCAATGGCCCATTGGCCTAGGCCTTCTTCCCCAAAAAAATTTACAGAAGTTTTAAAAAAAAAAAAAGCTGCCTAAATTCAAAAACAAATAAAATAGAGAAAGAAAAAAAATAAAAAAACTTACGAAAAACAAAAAATGAAACAGAAAGGGGGGTATTCTTCTTCTGTTTGAAATGGATAAAAGGTTGCAGGGAGGTGCAAAACCAGAGGTGCACGGAAGTCCTGGTTCAGGTTCGTCGGCGGTCGGAGCAGCGAGGAGTTGGGTGCGACTGGAGCGGTGCGTGGCGGTCCGATCTACTGGTGTGCGGGATCGACGGCGTGATGCCGCTGGCGAGGCTACGAGTTGCGCAGTGCGGCTCGGTCGCGCAGCTTCACGAATCGGAGCGGCGTGGAGGTGCGTCGGCGAGTCTGGTGGAGACTGATCGGAGCGGCTCGGACCTGGGTTGCGGTGCCGGCGTGGAGTAGAGACAGCGACGCGTCTTCTGGTGCGGTGGAGCTACCGTCGGCTCTGGTTCGGGGGTATGCCGCTGGGTGGTGGTGGTTTGAAAAAGGCAGGTTTATGGTGAAGGGGAAGTTGAAGTGGTGGTGTTATTGAAGATGGTTACAATGGTGAAGGTGAAAAAGAGAATGAAGATGGAGTAAAAAAAATGGTTATGGAGGTGAAATGATAGGGTGTGTTTGTGAGGAAGATGATAATGATGGCTGGTGAGGAAGATGGAAGTGTAGGTGCCTGTATACGAGAGCTTACGGGAATGGAAAAATTAAAAGTAAAAGTCAAAGTATTAAGCTGAAGGTGTTTCGTGAGTGAAAGTTGAAGGCTTGTTTGCTGAAGGAAGTTTTGTGAGTTAAAAGCCGTGGATTTGTGTGTGGGGGTTATGGGTTATTATAGGAAGGGATTAGGGTGAAGAGATTGAGTTTTAGTGTGATTAGGATTGGCTTGAGATGATGAGTTAAGATCTGTTTAGGATAAGTATTGGGGTTGATCTAGGATGGTGATAGATTTGATTAGGATAAGTTTGTTTGTGGTGAGTTTTGGGGTTGGTTTAGGATAAGTTGTGGGTTAGATAATGAGGCATGGGTTGGATATTGGGTCAATGGATTGGGCTAGATATTTAATTTTTTTTAATAATAAATTTTTTTAATTTTATTTTATTTACAAAAATGTCCCGGACAAAATTCGGTGTTCACAATGTGTACTAGTACAGCACCAGCGGCATCCCCAAAAAAAGAATACATTTTCTTCTATCTATCCAATCAGCATATATATTATTAAAAAATTTCAGAGAATAATTTTGATATGATTTATTCATCACTCAAAGATGTATATTTATACACAAAGATTTATAAGCTAATACTGAATTCTTTTCACAATTACAAGAAAAAAATATGGAAAGAATAATTGTACAGAATAAATACACAATTTAATTGATACTAATCTAATATATTGATTGACACTAATTCTATCTATATCTAACAAGATCCTAATTGATTCTATCACTTCCTCTCAAGTTGGTGCACTGATATCACACATTCCCAACTTGATAAGAGAATCAGAAAACACACTACTTGCAACTGCTTTTGTAAGAATATATGCTAATTAGTACTCAGACCTGACAAATGGTAGACACAAGATTCCAACTTAAGTTTTTCCTTAATAAAGTGTCTGTCGATTTCTACTTGTTTTGTCCTATTGTGTTGAACAGGATTGTGGACAATCTCTATAGCTGAGGTATTATCACAAAGTAGATTCATTGCTCCCTTTGATTTAATTCCCAAATCTGCCAACAGATTTTTTAGCCATAGTAGAGTATATATTCTAAGTGCCATGCCCCTGAACTCAACTTCAGCACTTGACCTGGCCACTACAGGTTGTTTTTTTGCTTCTCCAAGTTATAAGATTTCCTCCAACAAAGGTGAAGTAACTTGAGGTGGATCTTCTATCGTTGGCTAACCCGGCCCAATCAGCATTAGTATACCATTATATTTCTAGGTGACCACAATTTGAGAACAACAGTTCTTTGCCTGGAGCAGATTTTAAGTATTTTAGAATCCTTTCGACAACATCCTTGTGAGGCTTTCTTGGGTCATGCATAAACTGACTTATAACATTTACTGCATATGCAATGTCTGACCTAGTATTAGATAAGTAGATTAGTTCCCTACAAGCCTTTGGTATCTGCCCTTATCAGTATTGGCTGCATTTGAACATTGGAAATACTTATGGTTCTGCTCAATGGGAGTGTCAACTGGCTTATATGAAAGAATTCCTGTTTCAGATAACAAATCCAGGATATATTTCCTCTGGGTAAGAGATACCATGTTTTGACCAAGCCACTTCAATTCTAAGAAAGTACTTGAGGTCTCCAAGTTGTTTCATTTCAAATTCAGAGACCAAATATTGTTATAAAAGTTGAATCTCATTATGATCATCTCTTGTCACAATCATATTATCAACATAAATTATTAAGGCAGTAGTTTTGCCTTTTTTCTGTTTTAGGAATAAAGTGTGATCTGAATTGCTTGTCTATAACCAAAGTTCTTCATATAGATTTCGTGAACTTGCCAAATCAAGCTCTTGGGGACTGCTTTAACCTTCATATGGTCTTTTTTAATTTGCACACCATAGTTGTGTTTGAGTATTGTGGAACACTTGGGGGAGGGTCCATATATACTTCCTCAACTAAATCTTTATGTAGAAAGACATTTTTTACATCATACTGAAACAATGGTCAGTTTTTATTTGCTGCTAACTACAAAAGCACTCTCACAGTGTTGAGTTTTGCAACATGTGCAAAGGTCTCTTGATAGTTCACATTGTAGGATTGGGTGTAACCTTTTGCAACAAGTCAGGCTTTGTGTCTCTCAATAGTTCCATCAGCTTTGTGTTTAACAGTAAACATCCATCTACATCTAACATTCTTCTTTCCTATTGATAAAGGTACAAGCTCCCAAGTTTCATTCTTTTGCAATGCTGTCATCTTTGCTACCATAGCTTGGATCCATCTAGGATCTACTAAAGCTTCTTGTAAATTACTAGGAATGAGACAATAGATAATTGAGATACATAATATGCATATGATTTGGATAACTTCTTAGCTGTCACATGATTGTTTATAGGGTACTTCACTTTCGATTTAATGTCAGGCTCATATTTAATTGGGGGTTGACCTGAGTTAGATCTAGGAGAAAGATGATATGAACTTTCTACATGATTAGAATCAGGTGAGTTGATAACTTCATGAATATTGGAATCAACAATATAATCAAAGTCAAGGTTATGTATTATCTCTGGAGAGCTTTATGGAGCTGCAGATTAGATAAGCGGACTTGAAGTTGGAGATATTGTACTATCGTGTAGTTCCTCTATCAAACCTGGCAAATCTTGATTGTAATTTCACACCCAGTAATGAGATATGAATTTTCAATTTGTAGTTGTGGCTTTGACATATCAAACAATTTTATTTCATGGAGATCATGGTTATGAACTTCCACTTCAAATTCATTCCCTCTCTGAAGTGGAGAATTAGTGGGCTTTGTGGTATAAAATAACTCTTGCTCCTAAAAGGTGACATTCATAGAAACAAAAAAAAAATTGTGGAAGGATGATATGCATGCTAACATTTGTGTTGTGTCATACCCAACAAACATACACCTCATAGAAACATACCCTCTCTGAAGTGGAGAATTAGTGGACTTTGTGGTATAAAATAACTCTTGCTCCTAAAAGGTGACATCCATAGAAACAAAAAAAAAATTGTGGAAGGATGATATGCATGATAACATTTGTGTTATATCATACCCAACAAACATACACCTCATAGCTTGGGGATCAAATTTTGTACGTTGGTGTTGATGTAGATGAACATATACCACACATCCAAAGGTACGGGGATGTAGGTGACCAATTGAAGGTACTAGATGAGGCACAGTTGATTAGGTATACAACAGAACTTAATGCCTCTCCCCAAAGGTGGGATGGAACATTGCCACCATTAAGTAAGGATTGTGTGATTTCTAAGAGGTGTCTATTCTTTCTCTTAGCGACTCTATTTTGTTAAGGGAAATTAGGACATGATGCGTGATTTGAGTTCATAAAATCTTTCAATTCTTTCTTGAAGTATTCTCCCCTATTATTTGTTCTAACGACCTTTAGAGAAGTGTTGAATTGGGTGACAATTATTTTATGAAAAAGTTAAAAAATTGTACACACATCACTTTTATGTTTTAACAAGTATAGTCATGTCATTCGTGTGCAATCATCAACAAAAGTGACTAAGATATAGTACCAACACCTAAGAAAAGAGATGCAACAACATTGGCATTAACAATGTCTGACTTAGAGCTACATGGAGATAAATGAGTAAACTACCCATATCAATTATCTAGTCACTACTACTAGCAAAAGCTGAAAAGCTACAAGCAGAGTTAGATATACCTGACTTGGCAATAAATCCAGTAGCAGCAGCAACAAAATTACTCTTGGAGTTCTCAATCTTTGATGTAACCTTACCCTTTGGATGCCAGTTAGGATAACCATAGATTTTGAAGCATGTATTTGTACTACTACTAGTTGAAGTAGTCATTAGAGATCAAAATTTTCAAATCAGAGAAACCAAATGCTTCAATTCTTATGATAAAAAGGTGATCAGAGTTAGCTCTGATACCATATTAAAATGTTTCAGAGAATAATTCTAATATGATTTATTCATTACTCAAGAACGTATATTTATATTCAAGAATTTATAAACACATACTGAAGTCTTTCCATAATTATAAGAGAAAAATGTGGAAAGAATATTTGTACAAAATAAATATATAATTTAATTGATATTAATCTAATATATTTATTAACGTTAATCTTATCTATATCTGACAAGATCATAATTGATTCTATATCGTGACAGAGCATCAGTCCCAACTAATAGAACATTATGAAATCCACCCCTGCATTCACATGGATAAGGGCAACAATTTTGACTACATTCAGCAGTTATTAAGACCACCTTCCAAGAAAATAACCCATAAATACCCCTAATGTGACAAGCAGCTGGCATTAAATCCAACATAAAGCCGCTACATGCGGCTGTGATGTTATAAGCCAACGGATTTGTTTTGCAGCCAAGTTGTTTTTTAATATGAAAATCATACATACAATTAAAATTGTAGTCAATTAAAAAAGAATAAAATTTGACTCTAATATTCGAAGCATGGGTTAAAGTCAAAAGTTAAAACCATATTTTGTTCATTAAAAAATATAAAATAGAAGACAGACCTGAAGCGACAAGAGTAGAAGACTAATTTAAATTAAGTCAAACCAAAGCATTCAGACAGCAGAACTTCGATTAAGTACGTAGAACAAAACATGTCATCAAGATTCAACTAATATTTTCACTCGCTGTATATGATAAAATTAATATAAATGCATGAACAATGCATTTAACAATGGTGTCATAACTCTTCAAAATGCATGCAAGAAAATGTACAAATTTATACAGGCACGTAAACTGAAGAGAAACAACCATTCAATAAAGAATAATTACAAAGTACAGATAACTGAGAAATAGATATCTATCATAGGAATTTATGCATCTAATAAAGAATAACGACCCATTAGAAAAAGGTATTTTCCAGACTTCACACTCAAAGTTCCAGGACAAGAAGCCCAATTCAATTCTTTGTGCCTATGTATGCATATTCCGGTTTGTAGCATTGTTCACAATGAATGGAAGCCTTCTCAATATGATCAATCCTCAAACCATACCTGGGGAGCACTACCAAAAAGATCCTCTGGAGTAGATGTGCACGTCAATACTAGGTCAACATCATCGGGATCAACCTTTGCCAGAGAGCTTTACTAGCTGCCTCCACAGCTATTGTAACGTTATCTCTGCCTGCAAGCACAACATTAAGCAAAAAGTAAGCCAGGTCAATTATCATATAATAAAATAACTTCCAACAAAATTTTGAACTAGTCCTGATTTATGTGTTCAAGTGATCTTATGGAAACTAGAATGGGGTTAAAAAAGCTGGCAACACTTCATAAAAGCCAACTTCACCTTAGACCACCTAAGACTATCAAGCTAAACAACACTTGAGATGCACAATTTCAGATCCATACCCTTGCCACCGTCAAGAGCCTAAACTAAAAGTAGGCAAATTAACCTAACCATTGCAGATATCCTGATCATGTAAGTAGCATGGACTAAAACCAATAACTGACCTGAAAGAACTCGTCGCTTACGAATCCCAGTGCGAACATATATCCATTCATAAGAAGTATCAATTATTTTTGCAAGGTCATCGTTAAAAAATAAATTAAAAGAAAAAAATATTTTAAAATTAAAAGAAAGATATTTATAATTAATTAAAAATAAAATTTAAAATTAAAATTAAAAACAAATAAATTAAGAATAACATGTATCCTGTAAAAACAAATAGAATAAAAGAATAAATCACTATCATCATAATGTACTTAAGGGTCGATAAAAAAATAATATTTCTTACGAAATTCACTTCGTGAAACAGTTCATGAACACAAAGGAACACCTTGTGTTTTATTAAGTAATTATATATATTTTAATTTATAACTGTTACTTTTTTTTTACCTAATTTGAGTAATTATTCATTCATTCGTGATATATTTCACAAAATAGGTTCTGGGATATAGCAAAGCTCAGGTCGATCAGAGTTTTCTTAGTTCCGGGGTAATTAAAATTTCTAAATTTTAACGGATTATGGCTCATAAGCGAGAGTCTACAGTGTCGAAATTGCCTATGATAGCCCGATAGATTTTGTGGCTTAAATTTGATGTTTGAAGACTAATAAATACTTTTCAGTTTTCAGTGAAGAAATATGTAGTGGTAGACCAAAAAAGAGGGTATAAATATTTTAATAATAATGATATATCTTCTTATTTAATTATCTTAATATTAAATAAAAAAATATTAAATAAAAAAATAAATATATTTAATATTTTAAAAAAATAAAAAATATTTTTTATTTTTTATTTAATAATTAAAAAATTAATAAAAAAATTGAGTAGAAAGATTCTCATATTTTAATGTGCACCATTTTAATCACCGGTGCACGTGTGCTCCGTTGACTCAACTTGGTGTAACTAGTTTCGTTATGTACAATGTGTTTTTCTGTTTTGGCATTTAACTCTTGAATATTTCAAATAAGTCCTTGTGGTTAAGAAGACCGACGGGAATATTATAGTGAAGATCGAGCAATTGTTTCAGAAGTTAGATATCTGAGATCTGTTTTTACCAGAGAGGAAGCCGTTCAGCGACGAGACTTGTTGGACGGTGAAAGACGTCTTAAGCCGCCGTCATCCGTTGCGTTAGCAAATCGAAGGTGGTACCCCTCTCCATTGCGCAGTAGTGGTCTCAAAGATCTAGAAGAAGAGTCGCTGGGTGAGGGATTTTTGTTTGTATTTGGGTTTATTATTTCCTTTTTGCTGATAACTAGAGCAAGATAGACGAAAAAAATTGTATGATCATATCCTTATTATTTCTAGTTTTGTTTTATTGGGGTTTTTTGGTGGTTCCGCTATATTGGATGACAATGTGAAGTGATAATAGGGGTTAAAATATAGAAAACTAGTATAACACCCAGATTGAAGTAGCAGCATTGCTTGATTTAGCAACATTGATGGATTATTTGGTCAATTAAAGGCAATTGGTTGGTAGAGGATAATTTAGATGTGGTCACGGTTATAGTGTTTGACAGTGTTGGCTTAATAAGGGCGTTAACTTGCATTTAATTTGAGGAGAACTGGGATTATCAATTCCTTATCATATTGCCAAATCTTCTTCAAAGACCTCATTTACTGAAAGTAACCTCACGAATAGGTCCGTGTGGCTTATTCCCTGTCAACAACTGTAAAGATTATTTACATTTAAATATTACAAAGCTTCTTCGACCAAACTCAATTACATAATTCTACGAAGTTTCTTTTTTACACAAAATTTCCACCATCTCATCGTGCTGTGAACTTGAAATCACTCTGCGACCATACAGGGTTCATTAGTTCTCCATTAATCACGACTCTGTCCAACATCAATGGTGGTGGGTAGCAGAAGTCGTGTCTCCGCCGCCGCTCAAATTACATCAACCACAACTTCTCCCCCGAAAATGGTGGTGGAGCCTCACTATGATGGTTGAACCATATGAACTTTATAATATAGGGATTTAAGCGATGTTTTTTTACAGTGGTTCGATTGGAGGACATACCTTGCAATTTCTGTGCTTTCGGTGTATTGGATTGCAAACTCAAAAATCAAACAAGTTACCTGACCGCCTTCGTCAATCACAGCCTTCTATTTCAAATTCGTTATATCCAATGGTTTGACCCAAACAGTGCACCGGTGCACCCCATTCTAAGGGGTGCACATTAAAATGCTCCATGGGGTGCACATTAAAATGCTCCTGCACACGTAGTGGACTTTGTCTTCGGATCGGTTTCAGTTCCAACCTCCCGAAGCAAAGAATTGATAGCTTATCCCCTGTCCTATTTTTGTTATGAGAGTCTTCTAAAGTGAGTTTGATGTAAAGTTAGTTGTTTATCTCTTTTCTTCATTTCTTTTTTAAAAATATTTTTTTAAATTGAATTTATTTGTAAAGTGAAAAAATAATAATGTATTAACTTTTGAATTATTTATGAGTTAAAATTATGATATATTTTAAGTTAAATTAAAAATAAATATATCTTTACTTACTCAAATTATAAATAAATTTATTTTAAATGAGCCATTTTTCCTTTTTTTATTTTTCGATATTATTATCCCATTATCTATTGGTATATTAGGTGGAGATAAAATTTTAGCTAGGCAATGCCCACTTAAATAAACAATTTATTTATATAAAGTTATGTGAGCCATATTATAAATTGAGAAAATTTTCTTGTTTTATAGGATTGAATCTGTATCATATCAAATATAACATTAAAAATGTAATTAAAATAAGAGATAATAATAACTCATAAAAGTGATATATTGCACATTTATTGATACAAAACAAAGAGATAATAAGTAGATTTATTTTCATCTTTATTAGATATGTCGTTGCTGAAAAGTCATTCAAGTAAATATGTATAACTCAATTTACTATAGAGGCCAAGTTTATTATTATTGACTTGACAGGATTAGAGGCTAATTAGTTAAGAAGTTTCTTAGCATATTTTTTTTTAAAGAAGTTTGTCTTATATGTTTATACACTATAATTATCAAGTGACAATAATAATAAGAACAAATAATAATGTATATAATGAAAAATAGAGACTTGTACGTTTATGTCAAAATTAACCTTTGAGCTCATCTTTTCTCTCTCTCCATCCAACTTTGTGACCTGAACCCACTTTCAATTTGTTGCCTTTAAATTGCTTTCTTCTCCTATTTTTTCTCTCAACGTTACCTTTTGTTTGTTGTACAACGTCACTATCTTTTTTTTCTGAAAATAAGCTACACGCTGACGGATTTGTATCTCATGTTATTTTTTCTCTTATGAAAAGATGTGATCAAATGAATAAAAGAGATAAACAAAAAAATTATAAATTTTTTTTATAAATTATAATTAAGTCTTACAAATAAATACTTATATATTTAGCTCTTATTTTTACTTAACTACATAAGAAAAAAATGATATAAAACGATTCAAATCTCACACTGATGTTGAACGTTGGGAGCCTTATTATCTAACAAGTTTTATTAGCCGTTCGCAATAGATCTGGAGCTTTTTTATAAGTATGAAACAGCGGTTTTTTCACTACCTTTATAAATAGTATTGCTGGTTACTTTCACGACAGACACACCAAAAAAAAGCATTACTTCTCTTTGTTCTTTTGAATTCCTATGAACAATCTTATAAATTATTTCTGTGTTATTGTTATCTTAAGTGCGGAACTAACAAGAAATAATATAATTATTATATTTTGAAGAATATTAATTATGAAATTATTTGCACCGAATAATCAACTCGCGATGGTAAAATACTTTAAAGTCTAATACACTAGCATGCTTCAACCAATATCTACTATAAATTATTTTATTTATATTATTTTAATTTTAACTATCTATCTATTTTTTATTTATTATTTTTCTAATAGATAGATCATATCGGATCTCATTTACAATTGGGCAAATAGCTTTTCAGAGCTCACAATCACAATTACAATAGCCTTTCAATTTAATGACACGAATAAAGAGCTATTTAATAGATAATCTCATATCCACTAATGCTAAAGCGTTCTTGCTTGATCATTAATGCTGAAAAATCAGACTTCAAAGCATATAAGAGTATATTATTAGTTTTAAGAGACCCAAAATAGTGGTTTTGGTAACGGGGCAAGAATTGTGGTTTTTTTTTTTCATTTTTTCTGGATGAAGGGTTTTAGAGGGAAAGAAAAAAAATGTCTTTTTTTCATTTCTAAATTAAATTAGAATTATAAAATATTTATAAAAATAAATAAAGAATTATTAAAAGGTTATATGATCATATTTTATTTTATTCTTTAATTTTTTTAAAAAAATCAAATATAAAAAATATTTACTCAAAATAAAGAATAAGTCTTCCCTTCCTTTTCCCTCCAAAATCCTCCAAAATCCCAACTCCCAAACACACCCTTAGGAAACAGATAAATAAAGCAAAATTTATGTACCGCAGAATAATCAAACTGACAATTAGTCTTTGGTGAGAAGCCGAAGAGACTTGGTTAAACACAATAAGGAAAGCCTGATATAACCACATGAACTTACAAAGCAATCATATATATGTTTGACGAAACCAAAATAGCAAGAAACAATTAATATGCAATCCCTTGCACCGTTATTAGCAGACTTGAATATAATATAGTGAAGATAGTAGCGCCATATATATATATATATAGGAGCAGCTACGTACATATATACTGGCAGTGTGCTTATGCTGATGCTGGTGATGGTGGTGTGTTTCCCGACCCCGGGTGAGGACTGTCTTTGGGGGATGGTGGTGGACTCGGTGGGATGTGTGTTGTGGATACTGTCTTGAACTTGCGAGGGAAATCGAAGAATGACCCAACAACTACATCAGAAGCATTACCCATGTAACTAGAATGGGAAAGTAGCAGTGCGTGTACAAGGATGAACGCAATCAAGAACGACTTGGGATCCATTGTCTGCTACTGGCAGGGTTAGAGGGGAAGGCTAGTTTATATATATAGAGAGGTGAAGAAGGGTTGTGAATCGTAGCACCCAGTTTCCTGGATGAAGTTGGGAAATTTCTTAGGAAGTTTTGAGTCTCTGAACAGATGGCAAAGTCAGTAGAAGGAATTAAATAGAAAAATATTAATTTTATATTTTTTTTAGAGATGTATTATTATTTACATATTTTTTAAAAATATAATTAAATAAAAAAATTATAAAAAAATTTATATAATAAATAATATTAAATAAAATATAAAAAAATATATATACAATATTTAATATAAAAATATAAGAGTTAAATTAAATAACCCTAAAGTCAAACACTTGACCTGGTTTTATAGTTTTACTGATTATGCTAACGGGTCTTTTAAATTAAATATACATGACTATAAGGTTTTATTTAATAAATAAATATTTAGTTTATATTTAAATTAATTTAGTTTATTTTAAGAAAAATTATAATTAAAATAATTTTAAAAAATGATTAAAAAAATTTTAAGCGCAAAATAAATTAATTTAAATATACTTAAAATCTTATAAAATATAATAGAAAGTACTTTTATATTTAAAATTTTATAATTATATAAGTTAATTTTGTTTTATTTTTTTAGTAATATTTAGATGTACTTTTTGACTTTATATATAAAATTCAAATTAAAAAAAATCATATTTATTTTGACATGCTAGGTGAATTTTTTTAGGATATAAAAAAAATTATAATGATTATTCTTTATTTTTTATTTATTTTAAATCAAATGAAATATTCTAAAGATATTCTAAATATATTCTAATAATTTTAATTTTATAAAATTATTTTTTAACTCAATCATAATTATATTTTGATAACTTTTCACTCAATAAAAAAAAAGACATCATATTCTATGTCAGATTTCTGTTTATTCTGTTATTATATATATATATATATATATATATATATATATATATATATATATATATATATAAAAAAATTCAAACACATCTTATGCTAATATTATCAGTATAAATAAAATTATAATATTATTCGATATTTTTAGCATTAGAACTTGCAAAATTAAGATTAAAAGACAATAGAATTTTTAAATATGTAAAAAAGAATAGTATTTAAAAGGCATTTTACTAGCATATATGTTTATTTTTCTTTATTTAAGATTAATTTATGAAATAATGTAAGTTTTTTTATAATTTATTAAAAATTAATACTCTTTTATTTCTATTTTTTAAAAAAATTATAAAAAAAATTGAAATGAAAAAATTTGAAAAGTGAAGAAATAAAAAAAAATATAGAGTGTGTTTGGAATAAATAAAAATAAGAAATGATTTGATTTGATTTAATTTGAATTGATTTGATTTGATTTAGAAATTAAATTTTGTGTTTGAAATTTAAAAAAATTAAGATTTGAATTGATTTATAAATCAAATTTTGTATTTTGAATTCATTAAAATAAGAATTGATTTGATTTGATTTTATTATTTTATATTTTAACCCTTATGAGAGGTGGTTAGAGATAGTTATTAAGGGTAAAATAGTCTATTCATTTCAAATCAAATCAAATCTAACAAATTCTATCAAAATTGATGAAATTTCTAAAACAAAAGGAATGAAATCCATGTAATTTTAGAAATCAAATCATTTCTTATTTTTTAACATTTCAAACATAAAATTTAATTAAATTTAATTTATAAATCAAATCATTTCCTATTTTATTACATTTCAAATACACTCATAAGGTTAGAAAAGATGAAAAGTAAAAAAAGATATAAATGAAAAAAATGAAAATTCAACAAAAATAAAGTTACAAATGTAAAAGAATAAAATAAATTAAAATTTAGGGAAAATGCCGCATGACATTATACTATGTAAAAGACAATAGAATTTTTAAATATGTAAAAGAATAGTATTTAAGGGACATTTTACTAATATATATATATATATATATATATATATATATATATATATATATATACGACTAATTTATGAAATAATGTAAGTATTTTTTTATAATTTATTAAAAATGAACACACATTGATTACTAATTTTTTAAAGAATTATAAAATTTTTAAAAAATTGACATGAAAGAAATTTGAAAGTCAAGAGAAAAAATGGAAAATATAAAAGGATTAAAGAGATAAAAAGTTAAGAAAAATATGAATAGAAGAAATGACAAATCAAAAAAAAAAAAATTATAATTAAAAAATTAAAATTTAGGAAAATGCCATATAACAATTATAGTAGAAGAATTTTTATATATTAAATCAATAAATATAAATAGATAGATAGATCAATAATAGATAGATAATAAATAATAAATAAATAGATAAATAATAGATAGATATATACTGACTACTGCAGAGACCAGAACGTATGGAGACTGGATAGGTACAATAATCCTTCTCTTTGGTTAGGTGAGATCTGTTCTTTAATTTTCCCTATTTTTTGCCTGGGAATATGATCAAGTAGTAGCATTACATTAGCTTAATTCCCATTTTTACTAAAGAACCCACTCATAGTTCATCCCGAACTTGAATTGTCACTCCTTTTTCTTTGAAGTAAGTCTGTTTTTATGGGATTCTAAAATACTTTTAAAGTATTATTCTAAATAAGCTTATAATTATTTAGATCTGATTTAAAAAATATTTAAATCTCAATCGAACGGCTTATATACTTATACACTCATACACGTTATTTTTTTATTGAATCATAGTATTACTTTTAAAATACACAATATTTTTTGCTTTTTAAGCAATTCTCCTCTTTGGCACTCTTATCACTTTATTCACCAAGGGATCATCATTTCTTTTCAACGTAGATATATATTGCAAGCATATGTTTGTTTTTACTACAGTATAACTTGACAAATCCAAATATTTGGTTTAATGGTTAAAGATGTGTATCTAGATTTGAACTCTCTGAGGCACATAAAAATATTAATTAATTTCTCTAGATATATAATGTTGAAATATTCTTCTATATTTTGAAATATTATATTACTCCAATTAAATTGTAATACATGAGACTTTAAAATCATATAAATGTTTACATTAAAATTTTAATAGTTTTAAATTAAATCTGAATTGTTACAAAATCTTCCTAAATAATATTTTAGAAATATTTTAAAATTTCTCTATAATGTCGATGTGCAAGGACGGGACCACCTTTACTGTATAACAAAAAAAAAAGTATAACTTATGGTAAAAATAGCTTCTTAAAGTTATTTTGAGAGAAATTAAAACACAATTTGTTATAGGTTATATGTCCGGAATCATGTTTGGCAAAGTGAACATGTTTGAAAGCTTTTCTAAATTAATTCTTACAAATTTAGGTTGTAAAATTATTTTTAGTAGTGAATGATATTGATTTTAAGTGTGAGACTAGTAGTTAACATTTTTAAAAAAGAAAAAAGAAAATGTACAATTTTTTGGATACATTTAAGAGACGTTACTACAGTCAATTGAATATAAGATCTGTTTTAAAATCTTTATCCAAAGTCTATAACCCTTCAAAGAAAATTCTCACAATTAATAGGACAAGATTAATTTAAATATTTTAAAAATATCTCTGTAATTATGTCCCAAAATTTGCTCCTGGCTATAGAAAAACATAAACCAACACTAATGACTTTTTTTATATCTCACAGTTAATTATCCCAACATTTAGTAACCTTCTAGATTTAATATAATACTTCTTTCTTTTCAAAATATAAATTTATTTTGTTTACAACACTATTATATATACAAGTCAGTCTTAATTTTCTCTTTCCTTTGTGGTGTTTTCTTTTTTATTTTTGGTGTTTTGGTTCTTTTTTTTTCGTGTTTGTTTAATAGAAGCTTCTTCTCTAATCATTTGATGATAACCATCTCTTTTTTTTCTAGCATTTTTTCCAATAAAATTATCCAGATCTTTTAGATTTGTTACTTTTGGAAAAGACTTAAAGAGTTTAATTTTGAATTTCTCATATTTATTTCATATTATGATATATTTGAAATTTATAATTTTAATTTTCTCAAATCAATCTTATGTTTTGACTTTACATAACAGTAAAATATTTAGATCTAGTGAGATAAAAAATGTGATATTCTCTTCAAATGACAACACATTATATGTCAATTTCCACAGTAAAATATATGTTATCATCGATAGTTTACGAATCAAAAGTAAAATTACAGATCATGAGTTGGTTTTGAGTAAAGATTGTATCTATTTTCTATTTCTTAATTGATTTATTGATTTTATTAAAATTGTAAACGTCGTTAAGCTTTCATTGAATGAATTTATAGTTTATCATAAAAAAAAATATTTTGTTTCACTTTATCTCTCATTTTAAAAAATCAAAGAAGTACTAATTATGTTTTTAAACTTTATCTTTATTAAGAATTTCTATAATACTTTAATGAATATAGTATTTAAGGTGAGTTATCAAGAATTTATTGAATGTTAATTTTATAATAAATATTTAAAATTTTATTAAAAATAATTAACAGTCAATAAAATGTTTGTCGGATACTATATCCTAAAAAAAATAGGTACAATAGTATTGTCCTATCCTTATCTCTTAGTATTTCAAATGAAAAAAATAACATTAATTAAGTGATAATACTTGAGTATTTTAATGAATAATATTTTAATCAAATGTAATTATATTTTCTTGAAATTGAAACTATTTAATAATTTTTTTAATTTGTATTCAGTATCTAAAACGACATATATCTTAAAATAAAAGAAATAATATTTTATTTTTAATCCAATAACATATATAAATATGTGATGCCACATGTTAAATTCTTAATTGAGATCAAATATAATATTCTCATAGTACATGAGAGTTTGTCCTTTTAAAATAGTAATACCATCCCCATAAAATCGAAAAAGAAATACGACCCCCACCAAAATAGAAAGCTAATTAAGCTCGCTGCGGCCAGATCAACTTTTTTAAATTAGGTAAAGTTACTTGCACAAACAATTTTTTACATAAACTTTACAAAAATTCAATAATCATATTTTTTTAAAAAACTTTATGTTTCCCACTGTATTATTATTTTTTTCATAAATTAATGCCTCACACGAGTTTTTGGGAGATCTGTGCACAAAACATTATATAAGTTTCAATTAGACCCATTTTTTCAAGCCATATAATACACAACTTGTCACAAGCTATTCGAAACAAAATGGGGTTCCGATCGATTATTTCAAGTTATGTAATACACAACTCGTCACAAGGTATTTGGAACTAACCCTCTGTTTGTTTGAAGAGAAAATGTGCGAGAAAGAAAATGGGAAGAGAGAAAATGGCAGAAAGATACCATTTTCTCTTGTTTGGATCTGTCGAGAAAACAGAGAAGAGAGAAAAAAAATATGTGGGACCCATACATAACATTTTCTCCTCTGTGATGCGAAAAAAATGAGAGATTGAGAGATAGCTACCGGAAATGTCCATTCTACCCCTATTCCATCTTCTCGTCGTCGGCATTAGCCGTCTCTCCTCGACTGCCGCCCGCTCCGACGTCCTCTCGCTCGTCACCACTGCGATCAGATCCGGCCATTGTTACTGCCACGCCGCTGCATTGTCGGTCGATCCGGGCCGGCGCAAGTCGGTCCGGCGCACACACACAAAGCTCGTCACCACCGCGTCACGTCCGACCAGCACCGCCCGCCAGCACCGCTCCTCGCACCGCGCCGCACGGCTCCCATCGCACCACTTCGTGAGACCGTGGGGGAAAGGGACGTTGGGGGTGGGGGAAGGAAGGGAAGGGAAGGGGAAGGAACGTTGGGAGTGGGGGAAGGTGAAGGGAAAGGGAAGGGGAAGGGGAAGGAAGGTGAAGGGAAAGGGGAAGGAAGGGACTGTTGGGGGTGGGGGAAAGGGGAACGGGAAGGGGAAGGGAAGAAGAAAAAATGAGAAATGAACGGTGGGATCTGAGAAAACCGAGTGTTTTTTTTTTTGTATATTAAAATATGTTTAATAAAATTTGATATAAATATTATATAATTATAAATAATAAATTAAAAAGATTTATTAAATAAATAATTTCAAATCAAATTTTTATAATTTGGTGTTAATAAATTAAAATTTTGTAATTAATATTTAATATAATTTTTTTTAATTTATAAAAAATATTTATAGATTAAAATAAAATTAACTTTTGTTTATAATTAATTAATTATGATAAGGATATATATATTATTTTATATAATTATATATATATATATATTTATTTCTCATTTTATATAATTATAAAATGTATTTATTTATTTAATATAATTTTAAAAATGTTTAATTAAAAATATAATAATATATTTATATTTCATTATAAAGGATAAATATGTCATTTTATATAATTATATATTATATTCTTTTTATTTTTTTATTCAACTCTCATTTTCTTTCTCTTCATTTTCTCTTCATCTAAATTAAGAGAAAAATATATTTTTTCTCTATTTTCTCTCTATTTTCTCTCTTCTCATTTTCTCTTTCTCGTTTTCTCTTCTAATCCAAACAAAGCATAAATGAGTTCTGAAAGATCGAGTCTATTTTAACATATCTATCTAAATGAATGAAATAAATTTTGACATTTTCTCTTTTCTATTCCCATTTCCTTTTCTCTGTTCATTTTATTATATTTTCGTTCCCTTTCTACTTCCATTTTATAACAAAATTATTTCTCTCATAATAATAGGTCTTCCTTCTAGTTAATAATAAAAAGTAGAAACGATTACGAGTTTACGTCTGCGTTGGTTTCTTTACGCAAAAAAAGAAGCATTGGTTCTTGCTAGTTCCAAAAACTTCCCTCATATATTAATATTATGTCAATTGTCAACATTTCATTATATGATCTCCTTTTAGTACTGGCCAAAAAAATAAATTAACAATAATACATGATCGAGATAGTCTAATATGCACCTAATAAAAATTAGGTGCGTCCATGTATCAATTAATCTCAACCACTGATTATGAAAATTTTTATATCAATGACAGAAATTTATTATATGTAACCTGATAAAGAAGTTAAGCCTAGGATTTAACACCACCAAACACTACAAGAAATTTATAAATTAGCGAGGGATAAATTAGCGAGGGATTAGATCCCTCACAAAATATTTTTGCGAGGGATTAGCGATCGACACGTCCATTTGTTTTTTTTCATCGCTAAGTAGTGATGGAATAATTCTCTCACAAATCATTTGTTAATTCATCACTAATCCCTAGCAATTTTTTTAAAAAATGACCCATATGTCCCTCGCAAATCAATGAGGGAAATTACTGTTAGGGGGAATACCGCATTATCCTTTCAATCTTTTGAGAAATACCACATCCCTGTCAATCTCTTTGGGAAATACCACATCCTCTTCTACACAAATATGTAATAAATATTAGTAATTGAGAAAAATATCACACAAATCACACACAAGATTTAACGTGATTCGGCTAATATGCCTACATCCATGGATGAGAAGAGTCAAATTTACTATAAAAACAAATCTAGCTTGCGGGCCTTACAAAACAATTCATCTCAGACTCTCATTGTCACTCTCATAACCCTACCAATTTCTAAATACAAGTATTTATAACACTGTTTACCAAAATATTTCGATTGTAACTATTTAGATTATGGTAAACCCTTTGTCTGTGGACAAAGTTTGATTCTCAATCTTAATTCAGGGAAGAGAATCGCTTCCTATTGGGATTCTGGTCTGAATATCTTAAAGGAATGTAGTTAATGATTTCAATTTCAAGAAAGTTATGCAAATCCAAAATCGAAAGCTTTATACGTATATTTATCTTGATGAAAACTAAGTTTGAAAATCAGAAAAAAGTTTGTTTTCGAGAAAATAACAGAGAATCATTGCAAATGAACAATAAATTAAATGTAAATAATTGAAATAAAAATACATTCGAAGTAAATATGACAGAATATAAGAGACTTATAATAAAGATCATAAAATAAAGCAATTTAAAATAGATGCAATGAAAAGTAAATGTACAAGTATGTAAATTACAAGAAAATGAAATGGCCAAAAAGTAATGAAAGTAGTTTAAATGAAAACGTATAAAAGAACTCAAATGATCTTTGAAAGAAACACTTGATCAGGAGTAGAAGAGAATTTGCAAATAATGTAAAGACTGGAAATGTAAAATAAATTTATATTTAAAGTTGCATTGAATCTGAAAATAGTACAAGAATGAAAATGAAAGTGGATAGAAACATACTGGACTAAAATTGCGCGTTGTTAGCTCGAGATGTCAATAGATGTGAGAGCGTGAGTTTACAAGTGTTTGTGAGTATAAAATTTCCAACTACTAAATGTTTTCATCCTTTTGATATTTATAGACTTCCTAAGTAACTACCTAATTTACAAGATTTTGACATGTGTCTACAATAAAAATAATTATCTAAATGATTGACAATCTTTGTCTAGTAACCATCAAATCTTTGTCAACAATCCTCGTGCCATCAATAACTGCTCGATCTTTTTGTCAACAATCCATGTGTTGTTTTGATCTTATATCTCCAACTGTTGCTAACTTCCATTTCAAATTCAAAATTTCTTTCTCTTGAATTCAAACTTATATGCTTGAACATTTGCTAGTCTGCACTCAAGGTTTCTTCCTTTCAAAAATTTTGCTAAGTGTAGTTACTCTCCAAGCCTACTGTTTCGATTTAAAATTGAAACTATTATTCCCACTATGAAATGAAAATGACAAATCGAAATTGTTGTCTCGATCAGCTTTGATTCCATTCTACAACTTGTAAATTTACTAAGAATTATATTCATGTCAAATTAAGCTATCGAAATACTCTAAATCAAAAAATATTTTATTTTTATACCAATAGATGCTCCCCAATATTTATACTCAAAGTATGAGAGATAAATATTCTAACTTTTCGAATGCTACTCTTCGACTATAATTAGACTTTGAGATTTTGCCATTATATCTCAGTCTACCGTGATACAAGCAGCTGAAAAGTCAGACGGCAATATCTGTAATTTAACATACAAATCTCTACTCACCTGAACGGTCATTACGTGACTATTCCCCATTAATTAACCAATTTTTACTTTTTAGGGAATTACAAAACCAATGATGACTCTTAATGGATAAAAATAGCTCCAACCGTACTCAATCACGTCAGCATTAATAGGGTTTACTACGCACGTTCTTCCATTCTCTCTTGTTTCTATTTCTGTAAACCCCTATATATATGTGAAAAAGGGTTTTTTCTTTTTAACTTTCTCTTTTCCTTCGCTCTGAACCTCCCTCAGTGCAATCTTCTGTCATTGTTGTCTCCTAAAGCTCCCTTGCTAGTTTTCTGTCTTCTCTTTTCTCTCAGAAGCTTTCATAACTCTCAAGATTCAATGGCCTCGTCTTTTAACCAAACCGTTACCTCTACCCAAGCTTCACACTCAAGCTCTGAAACACAAGAAACGATAATTTCACCAGATGCTGCCACTGTGACTGCCCCTTTTTCTAAAAGACGGGATCCTTTACGCCCCCGATCCTTCCACGGACCATTCTGAACTCTGGAAGTCACAGGTAATGATCCCATTTTCTATTAACAAAGAGAGATTTGCATTCTTAGGTCCAACTCTTCCCAAAAATGAGTACGAACTCATTCGATCCTTTTTCCCTTATATAAAAGGAGAAAAATAGTTGCTTTTCATTCCTCTCTCAAAACTGATTTCTTTGCTCATTTCTAGAAGGTCTTTCAAAGCTCACCACCTGTGAGTAGCCAAACAAAACCTAATTATATTAGTTAGCTTAACCGTATCAAAAATGCTAAGGAATTTGTTTGGAAAGTAGCTGGCATCTTCGATTTCATCCAGTTGAGCAGGGAATGTCTCGACTATAATGCTCCTATGCTGATAAGTTCCTTCTTTTTCTGGAATAGATCTACTAACTTTTTTCATGTCCCTTATAGAATGTTGACTCCAACTCTTTTCGACATGGCTTCTATTACTGGTCTTAAACCAGTCGGGTGAATAATCAAAAGCACCTTGAGTCCCAAAACCTTAATCAAACTTGGTTTTACCAAATTAACCTATACAACTTTTATTCAGAGGAATCAGCTCGAAACGTCTACAGTTTTTTATGAAGAGCATATGGCATTCCTCATCTTCTGGCTAAGTGCTTTTGTATTTTGTACCAAATCACTTCAAATCCCAAAGTCTCTCCTTCCCTTAGCCATTCTTCTTCAAGAGGGTGCTCTTCTCTACCTGAGCAAATTGATCCTTACTCAACTCTATTCTTCCATGTCAGAAGCAGTAGGCCTACTTCAATCAAATGATAAACCCCTCAATAACCTTGATGGACTTTTTTGGCTATTGCAAATCTGGCTTAAATCTATCTTCGAGCCTCACCTTTAAATTGCAAATTCAATCACCAATCACACAAAAATTGAAGGCCCTCGATTGTCCCAACTTCAATATTCCTCGAAATTAGGCAATGAAGTTGAAGACTTCAAAATTTTCTTTTCTTTATTTATGACCATGAAACGTCAATCCGACAATTTCAACTTTTTACTTTTTGCTCTTCGTGATTGTGGCCCTGAGTGGTTTCGAGAACCATTTTTCTGTGAGACTCTAGGGGCTCAATGTGAAAACTTGGATATTTGGGATCATACTTTGACCACTCAAATACTCTTCCTTGGCCTTCTAAGCTCAAATGATTTCAGCTTTCAACTCAACCTCCCTTCATAGGCCTCAAGATAACTTAGGTTTTCCCAGTGCATTCCAGCTTCTATTGCCTTAAAAGATGAATACGAAATATGTGAGTCTGAGGCTAGGGATCTTAAGCAATATAAATATTTCTTGAAGCAAAATATTGAAAGGAGATAAGGTTTTAATCCTTTCGAGTGCTCCCCATCATTTTACTCGACCCAAGGGTTTGAAAGTTAGTGGAGAGAATATTACTTTACTCAGAAGCCTACAATCGAAGAATGCTTCCAACGTTGTACTAATTCCACTTCATTTGTGCAGACAGGAGTAGCAACCAAGAAATCCAAAGGTATGCATCTTAAAGAGATCTCCAAATTCAAGAAATTCTTTAAAGTTAAATATGATCCAAAACACTTAAGACTGGTAGTTCAAGCGGCTGAGCAAGTCCTAAAACAAAAGAGAACAGAACATTATTAACTATGTTACGCTCATTTCATTGGTGCGTTGGTTTCGAATCCTTTGGCGTTGTTCGAACGATGTGAAACCCCACTAGAGTTTCCTCCACTCCCTAATGCTCCTTTTGGCATGACAAACAAATATCCAGACCCCAAAGGAGGAGCATTGGGTGTCATTAAGGAATCGAAGAAACAAGAAGTAACTTTTGCCAACTGCTATTTAGACATCTGCTGAGTTTCAATTAATGGATATACTCGAATAATAAAATATTCACCATATGGTAAAAACCAAAGACCACTTCATAAGTTTTCAATCCAACTCTTAATGTTGAATTGATATTTTTTATTTTATTTTGTAGTCTAAAAAAGGACTAAAGTAATGGAGGCTAAAGAAGACCTGGATGATGAACCTCAGAGATCCAGTAAAGTTCAGAAAACAAAATCGAAAGTCTCATGGGCAACTTCATCATCTCAAATCTCGAAAAAAACCTCTTCCAATACCTTCAGAAACAAAAATTATCGAGAAAAAGAAAAATGTGATCGAAAAAACCACACATGTTGCTCCCTAACAATCTAAGGTAAATGATATTTTTTTAAACTTATGATTTTATTTATCATCGTTATATATTTTTTCTAAATGAACTTGCCTTGTCTCTGATTTCGATTTCCTTTCATCTTTATAGGAAAAAACAATTGTTGAAAGCCCAATAAAAGTTAGGCGCATAAAGCATGTCGCGTCGAAACAAGCGTAAGTCATTTTATTTGAAAGCTTTTATGAATCTTCAAAATGAGAAGAAGAGCCCATTTCCTCAAAGGATGCAAGATTAGCATCAAACGCACAAAAAGTTGAACCATCACAAGTGAACAATATATATATTATTTAATTATTTTCTGAAATATTAAAAACACGGCTAATGTTTTCTATTTCAAATAGGAATCCTCCCCCAAAGAACATAGGGAATCTACTCTGATCTCCTCGAGAAGATTTAGGACTCCTCCTCCTATCCCTTCTCCTCCAAGGAAGTCAAATTTCGTTCTAGAGCAACTCACTCCTAGGCCAGAAACAACTTCAGCTTTGACCTCTAGTTTCGACAGAATGTTCGATGTTGAGGCTCAAACCGAAAAAGAATCTAGCATAGGGATCAAGATATCCCTGTCGAAGCCAATGTTGAGGTTTGTCACTTGATAAATTCATTTTACATAAATCTTGAAAAAATGTTAATTTTGTTTTTACATTTTTTTAGGGAAACATAGCTTCAGAAACTAGACCTAGTTCTGAGGTCCCCATTATAGAGACAACTGCTCAGGTTTGTCTTTATCGAAACTAAATATTCATGAATCACTTCGATTATTTCTAAGATCAAATTTTCTTATTTTCAAGAGAACATATCTCCCCCTGAACCCATCATCGTTGCAGAGCTCGAAGTTCCTATCTCGATTGAGACTATCCAAATTTCTGAGGCTATCCCTTCTACTTCTGCTAAAGTCCAATAAGGACAAATCGAAATTTCTTTCGAAGAAGAAGCAGAAGCCATATACCTTGATGATGATGAAGATGAGGATGACGTCCAAAAGCGACTGAAAGATATTTTGTCCACACGATCTATATCTTCAAAGTCTCATCATTCTACAGCCCATTCTGAAGCTGAAATCCAAAGTATTTTTTCCCCCAACTATTAAAAGAGTTAGTTGATCTTTCCATTCTGGGGATAAATCAAGTTATGGCTACCAAGGACAAACAAGAAAAACTATTTAGGCTTTTGACCAGTTGAATCGAAATAAACATCTTTTAGATTCAAATTCCCAATCAGTAATTCAAGAATTGGTTACCCTCACAAAGGACTTGCCAACCCAGCTTCCTAACCTCGATCAAGTCATCACCAGCAATCAGCAACTACTCGAAAAGAAGAAACAATTGATGGTGACTGTTGCTAAGGTTAAGAGAAAGCATTCGAAGCTCACCTCTGTTCTTTCATCTACTCACCAAAACATTAATCAAAATGAAGAATGAATTGTTGAGCTTAAACAAGAACTACTATTACTGGAAGATCAATAAGGTGAACTTCGAGCCCTTGCCAAGGATTATGCTAGTAAAGAACAAGCTCTTGACAAAGAGTATTTATGGTGGACAGCTGAGGGTAACCAAGTGAAGCAAGCTATTCAAGAATTAGCTCCATCCCTTGAAACAACTTCCAAAGAGAAATATAGGATTTTAGACGCTTGGGTCTCCTTGTTTTTGAGACTCCAATAAATTGTTTTTTTATTTGTAATGACAATTTTAATTTTTGATTACTTTTGAATCGAAACCATGATTTTTACAGTGAGATTTTAATTTCGTGAATGGTTAGTTTGTATGCTTTTAGATATTTACCATTTATCGAAACGATCTTTTTGTTTGTGTTAACATTCACAATCAAATAATCATTACCAGAATGAACTTTTTTCATTTGATATGGCCCTTCCCAATTTGGGGACCATTTTCCAAACGATTTCATTTTTTTCTCCATAGGTAAAATAACCTTCTAAACTAAATCACCTAAAACAAACTCTTTCCTCTTGACTCGATGATCATAGAATCTTGCAATTCTTTCTTTTTGTCGAATCAAATTCTCAAGAGCAATTAATTTTTCCTCATCTAATTAATTTAGTTCATCAAACATCAAGTCCTAATAATCTTAAGTAGGAATTTCATCTTGACGTTATAATCTAATTGACTGGAGGTTAATTTTGATTGGCAACATTGCTTTCTGCCTATAAACTAAATAATAAGGTGTAGTACCAATAGCTTCCTTAAGAGAATTTTGATAAGCCCACAAAACTTGGCTCAAAGTTTCATGTCAACTTCTTGGTTTTCGACCAACATGTTTCTTTATTAAACCAATTAAAATCTTATTGGCTGCTTCGACTTGTCCATTAGCTTAAGCGTAATAAGGAGTCGAAGTAAGTAATTTGATATTCCTTGTCTTAGTAAACTCAGTAATATAATAACCAGTAAACACAGTACCTTAGTCTGTAGTTAAAGTTTGAGGGATACCAAATCTATAAATAATATTTTCTTCAACAAAATTAGTAATATCTTGTTGAGTAATATCATTCAAAGGAATAGCTTCAACCCATTTAGTAAAATAATCAATGACAACTAATATACACTTGTGTCCTTTCAAAGATAGTGGATGAATCTAACCTATCAGATCGAGAGCCCATCCTCAAAAAGGCCTAAGTTTTATAATCGAATGTAAATCACTTGCAGTAACATGCTGAATGTTTCCATGCTTTTGACATTCCTCACAAGACTTAGCATATAAATGACAATCTTTAGGCATCTTTGGCCAATAGACCTTTTGCCTATGCAATATCCATTTCATTTTTTCACCAACTTGATGAGCACCACAAATGCCTTCATGAACTTCTGCTAAAGATGTGAATACTTCCTTCTTACTTAGACATGTCAATAAATTCTCATCTACTGACTTCTTATAAAATGATTGACCCAATATAACATAATGTAAGACTTTATATTTTAATTTCCTATCGGCTGCTATATTTGAGTTTTGTAAATAATCCACAATTGACTTTCTCCAATCTGAATCATTCATATCCTTTATTAGACATACTTCTAAATTCTCGAAAGGATACAACTTTTTTTTGATTTTGATTAATTTAAGCAAAGTAAAACTTGAAATTTTGTAACTTGAAGCTATTTGAGCAAGCTCATTAGCTTCATAGTTTTCTTCCCTCGGAATGTGTTGCAACATAACCTTATTAAATTCACACAATAACCTTGCTACAAAAGCAAAGTATCTAAATAAATTCTAGTTAATACATTTATATTCTCGAGTTAATTATTTAATGATTAACTGAGAATCACCCAACACTTTAATATTTTTGGTTTTAAGTGAAATTAAAATTTGTAAGCCAGCTATTAAAGCTTCATATTTAGCTTCATTATTCGAACACTCATGTTTCAATTCAAATAAAAATTTAGTTGGAGTTCCAATTGGCGAAACAATTAGAACTCCAAGACCAACGCCTCCACTATGTTTCGCTCCATCGAAATATAACTTCCATGCTTTTATACCCACGTATATAATGTCTTTTTCTTCGATGTCAACACAAGGATGGTCAGTTAAAAAATCTGCCAACACTTGGCCTTTCACAGCCTTTTGTGGTACATACTTTAAGGAAAATTCTGTTAAAGCAAGAGCTCATTTTCCTACTCTACCATGCAAGATAGGCTTGGATAACATGTACAATATTATATCAATTTTCGAAACAACAAGTACATCATGTGCATTTACATAATACTTTAACTTGATACAAAAGAAGTACAAAGCTAAACATAATTTCTCGATTGTACTGTATCTTGTCTCAGCATCTATCCAAACTCTACTAAGATAATATATCACTATTTCGATTCCATTCTCATCTTTATGGGCTAACATACACCCAATAGATTCATTTGATGCTAAGATATATAATTTCAAGGGGCGTCCAGGCACTGGAGGTGTCGTTATTAGAGGATTAGCCAAACAATACTTGATTTGATCGAATGCCTCTTGATGTTCTTCTTCCTATCGAAATTCTTCTTCAGCTTTAAGCTTCAAGAGTGAAGAGAAGACTTTGGTTTTCTGAGACAAATTCAAAATGAATCTTCTCAGGAAATTAATTTTTCCAAGCAGAGACTGAAGCTGCTTCTTATTCGAAGGAGGTGATGCTTCCAAAATAGCTTTAGCTTTGTTCTAATCCACCTCTAATCCTTTCTTCTGAACCAGGAATCCAAGAAAATTTCATGTAGAATTACCAAAAGCACATTTAATAAGATTCATTTTCAATCCATGTTTCCTCATTCTTTCGAATAACTGTCTTAGATTCGAAAGGTGTTCCTTTTTTTATTTCGACTGGACCACCACATCATCAATGTAAACTTCCATGAATTTACCAATAATATCATGAAATATAGTATTCATAGCCATTTGATATGTGGCTCTAGCATTCTTTAAACCGAATGACATGACTAGCCATTCAAAATTGTCAATTGCTCCAGGACATCAAAAAGTTATTTGTGGCACATCTTCTTCTGCAAAGTAAATTTAATTATACCTAGAATAATTATCCATGAAACTTAAAATTTCATGACCTGAGGTTGAATCAATCAACATGTCAGTAATAGGCATAGGATATTCATCTTTAGGAGTAGCAAAATTTAAATCTTAAAAATCATTACATACTCTTAACTTATCATTCTTTTTCATAATAGGAACGATGTTAGAGATCCAGTCAACATACCTGGTAGTTCGAATGAACTTAACCTTTAATAACCTTTTGATTTCTTCCTTGATCTTCGAGATCACTTCAGGGGCAAATCTTCTTGGTGCTTGCTTGATTGGTCTTTGTCCTACTCGAATTGGTAGTCTGTGTTCTACTAAATCTCAACTGAGCCTAGACATCTCCTCATACTCCTATGCAAAATAGTCTTTGTATTCTTCAAACAGATGAATCAACTCATACTTGAAATTAGATTTTATTAAACTACTAATAAAAATAGGACTATATATTATATAATTCCCTAGATTAATCTCTTCTAAAGGATCTTATACTTCTATCTTTTTAACATCAGAAGATAAAGGGGCTTGTTTGAATCCTAGAGAAAAGTAATTATAAATATAATCCAAGTTGGTTTCTTCAATAACACCAAATTTCTCAGCCATATAGGTTGAAATTCGAGTCTTATGACTCGAAATTGCACTCTCTGTGCAATTTTCAGCCTAATAGGCTACAAATCGAGCCATGTAACTCTTAAGTTCCTCCATTTATATTACAACTTGAGGTTGAATACACTCGACCTGGAATGTTACATAGGCGTCAATAGGCCCTATAATCATAGCAATTTTGAAGCAGAAATGAATCAGCCTTCGGTATAACAGAAAAATTGTTAGTGTAATGGCCACCATCTCGACTCCCTTGCTGTCAAGAGTTGTCGAATCAGATATGCAAAATGGCCTGACACCAGGTACATATATATTTACAGATCTGTATGATTCTGGTTTACATGGCAGAGAGTATCATCAGCCTCTACCATTTTGAGCTCTCTCACTTGGTTTTACAAGAACATCTTCTAATGAACAGTCGAAGGGATAACACTTACAGCATGAATCCATTCTCTACCCAAAAGAAAATTATAACTGTCCTTCGAGGGAACCACTATGAACAAGGTTAACCTCGTGACTAAGGCCACTTTGACGTTAAGAACAACAACCCCTTCTGACGTTGAGGATATGCGATTAAAGTTTGTCACCACCATATTGTGAGGCAACAAATATGCCTTTGTTTTGCTAAACTTCCTTAGCAAATTCTTTGGCAACAGATTAATAGCAGCCCCTGCATCTATCAGCACCTTGCCCACTAATTTACCATTTATTGTTGCCTTGATAAACAGTGGGCACATATGACTCTTCATTTCGAGAAAGGGAATGTTGAAAACTGCACAATTCTCCAATACCTTAACCGTATCCTCCTCGACCAAGTACCAACTAGTCTCCTCTGAACTATCTTCGAATTTCTCTTCTTGGTCTAGTTCCTGGTTTCCTGCAATAGAAAAATTATAAGGGAGAAAGGACACCACATTGATGCTAAAAATGGTATCCAGATCATCTTTTAAGCCAAATTTGAAAGAATCTGTGACGACATCTTCCTCCACTAGACTGGGGGGTTTCTATTTTTCTGCTCTCAGGGGTGGTCCTTGGACCACCTGGGCATAGGACCTTTGCTGCTGCTGCAACTTGGCCAATGCCTGTTGTTGTTGTTGTAGAAGCCTCTAGGCTTTCCGCCATTAAGAATTTGAAGGAAATGGGCTAAAACCTTGGTTCGAGTTCGAACTTTTTCCTCGAGACCAAGTGTTTAGTCTTCCCCAAAAAGGATTCATCCCATATTCCAAATTGGACCAAAATGGCCTATTCTGAAACTTGTGGGGATGTGGACTATTCCTCACCCATTGATTAGGTGTCACGCTTGAAGGAGGCACCCTAGTCTTGCCTTTCTCGATCCTTTTCAGATCCTGAACCACCACAGAATTGTGGTTTGTTGGTTAGTTATTTATGTTGATCGAATTTCCTGCAGGAACCTTCTTTTGTTTTTGCTTCCTAGCTACCTGGTAAGACTTGGCAACCAACCTATTGAAGACAACGTTGCATCGAGGGCAAAGAGATATTTCCCTCTCATCATCCTTCTTTCTAAGAAGGAATTCGACTAATGTTTCCCCAGCCTTTGGGAAAACCTCTTGTTCTTTGGCCTCAAACACCTCGAGGTTGTTTTCAGTGGTGTGGACGGGGCCAGATTCCCCTAGCTCCACCATATTAACTTCAGTTAAGCCAACAGGCTCTACATAGCCGGCAATCATTTCGAATGGATCAGCATCCACCTTTTTACTTTTCTTATTATCGAAAATCAGTCTTCCTTCTATGATGCTTTTTTGATATAAATCCCTGAAACGTATGCAATTGTTAGTCGAATGACTATATCTACTATGATACTTGTAATATTTTTTACTCTTTATCTCATCTACTGAAAAGATTTTATGTCCATCAGAAAGTTTAATTTGCTTATCTTTCAACAAGAAATCAAAAATTAAATCTGCTTTAAAAATATCAAAAGTATAAGTTGGCCAAGTGGAGGATTTTATATTATCCTTGATTCGATTAAGTACTAAAGATGAACAAGTATAAGGAGGACCAGACTTTAATTCTGCTATGTTAACCTCATTTTCCTTATCATCTACACCCTCATCAATTTTGACGTAGGCTACTTTATTATCCTTCGATTTCTTAAAGTACTTATCCTGAATATCAGGAGTTTCAACGTAAGTAATCTTTTCTTTTTTCAATTTTTTCCTAAATCTTTCCTTTTCGAATTTCAATTGTTTGATTTGTCTTACTTTATTAACAAGTTGAGACATGTCGAGGATTTGCTGGTTTACTAGTTTCTTTCGAATGGAATAATCTAATCCACCAGTAATTATTTTGATTACCTCATATTCAGGAACAACAGTGAAGCACCTAGCCTTCATTTGCTTGAGCCTAGCCAAGTAATCATCTATGGACTCCTCATAGCCTCTTTAAATATCAAACAAATGTACAAGACTTATCTTTGTTTCTCTTCTAAAGAACTGGTCAAGGAAATTTCTTTCCAATTGGTTCCAAGAGTGAATAGAATTTAGTGGAAGGGTTGTAAACCAAGTAATGACATTCTTGGTTAAAGAACTGGGAAAATATTTCATTTTTAAATATTCATTCGAGGCTGCTTCCCTAGCTTCGATTATGTATCAAGCAATATGCTTTACAGTGGATTCTCTACTTTCCCCAGCAAATTTACTAGAGATTTTAGGTGCTTTGCATCCTCTAGGTAATTCTGTCTGCTGGATAAATTCAGGGAAGACTGATACAAAATAGAATCTATTTGCATATCCCACATTAAAACTATACCTATTCAGCACTTGTTCCATTGCTTGGCTGAAATTTTGTTGCCCGCCAAGAATATTAAGTCTAATCCTTTCTAGAAGATTATCAGCATCCTGATTTCGATTAGCTATTCAAAATCCTACATTTGGACCTTGTGGAAACTCTCTTGGTTGGTTATCCTCAACTGTATTGTTAACATTGGGATTATTTACCAATTGGGCATTTTCTTGATAAACATGTTGATTATTTACCCTTTGATTGCCTACAGAATCTTCTAGGTTACCAAAAACATCTGCAATCCTACCCATTTGCCTAACCAATATGGTGTAGGTATTATTAGTTGACTATATGAATGGTATTATCACAATAGTCATCTGTTGAGTCAGCATATAAACCATCTCATGGTTACTTTCATTAATTTGTTGCTTAATATTGTTCAAGGCTATATTCGTATTTCTTGAAGGGATCGAAGACATATCCCTGGGCATATTAGGGAACACTGGCATTCCCAAAGTTTACCTATCAGTTCGACCGGTACTTGTTCCTGCACCTTGGCCACCAGTATTTACCATTTGGTTTCTTGGCAAAATATTGGGTATAGGTCTTGTGTATGTGGCTTGGGCAGTCCCTATATTCTGTGTAATATTTTGGGGAACAAACTCATGAGGCAAACTATACAAGGGTGCAGTTCTGTTTACCCCAAGAGTTCTACTTTCTAAATTTGAAACAGGGACTCCTGTGATTTCACTGATCACGGGCTCCAAGGTTTGAGGTAGATTTGCAGAGACTATGATGTCTCTACTGCCACTGGTTCTAATATTCCCTACATGAGGGTTCTGAGCACTCAAAGATGTATTTTCAGACATATTTAACAGTACTCTACCATTTCTCAAGCGCATATACTTAGCAAAAACCTTTTAAGATTTTATTCGATTAACTTGTCCCACCAGGCATGCCAATTTGTTTACTAAAATATTTCGATTGTAACTATTTAGACTGTGGTAAACCCTTTGTTTGTGGACAAAGTTTGATTCTCGATCTCAATTCGAGTAAGGGAATCGTTTCCTCTTGGGATTCTAGTCTAAATATCTTAAAGGAATAGAGTTAATGATTTCGATTTCAAGAAAGTTATGCAAATCCAAAATCGAAAGCTTTATACGTATATTTATCTTGATGAAAACTAAGTTTGAAAATACAAAAAAAAGTTTGTTTTCGAGAAAATAACACTGGGCAAGAAGTTGGAAATGTGTGCTTTAGGATTATCACTGGGCAAGCCTCCAAATTGCACTGATGCTTGAATTATCTGGATGATAACCGGCTTGATTTCAAAGTTATTGGCTTGTATAGCTGGCCTTCTGATGCTAGAATGTAAGTCTTGAACCTAAGGTGTTATGAAGTCCCTCAATGACTAAGTGTGGTCCTCTTCGTTAGCCATGGTGGTACTCTTTGAAGTTTGATTTCTTTCCCTCAAGAGCTTATGAAAAGTCCTTTTAATCTCCGGGTCAAATGGGAGAAGCTCAAAACTTTATGAACGTCGCATGCATGGAAAATTGGTACCTGAAAATAAAGACATGCAATTCGATATTAATATTAACACAAAAATTCAAAAACAATCCCTGACAACTGCGTCAAAAACTTGTTGCCCGTTTAGCTAGACTATGTAAGCGCACATATCGATAAGTAATAAGAATGAGTATTTAAGAATCGTTCCCATGAGGGTTGTTTTAAAAATTATGCTAATTATTAACCAACTGCTACTTATTCTCTATTTCAAATAATCGAATTAATTTAAGAGTTTAATTGATATAACAAAATAAAATAGCAATTTTAATAAAACACTGGATAAAAATAACAGAGAAGAAACAATGGTTGGGGAATCTAGGGTCTAACTTCACTTATTATTTTATTTGATTTCATACAATCTTTTCATTACTCATGCTCAAAAATCGGTTATGTTAACTAACGTGTTTAAGCATTTACAAACCTCTTTCAATAGCCTTGTAAACCTATAGAACTTAATCAAAACACTATATTTTTTAAGTGAATTGACAAAATCCCATGCATTGAGAACAAACATCAAACACTTGCTATGCATGACCAATAGGTATATTTCTATCATATTGGCGAATCAACTGATCCATACAATTGAATTTAATTGAACATGCATTTTCTAATTCCAAGGTCCAATAACCAAATCCCTATGTCTAGTTCAATGGGTTCACTAAGACAACACAAATAATAGCCAGTCAATTGTGTGTATTAAGCATATAATTAGAAATCATAATCAAAAGTATCATTAGAGTAGGATAGCATTACAATTAATTCAAAAAAAGAAATTAGAACATCATTGTTACAAAAACAACAATCTCAAAAGATAACAACACAGGCATCATGAAAAATAAAGAAAAGATGGAAGGAAAAAAATTAGGCGTCTTGATAGGTGTTCGACGTTGTGTCCAGCTTCGCTAATCCTTTATCCACACCTTGTTGCTCTCTCCCAGTTTCTCTCCAAAACCCATGCGTCTCATATGTTCCGTCCCCAGCTTCTCTACAACTCCCCCTTATTCAAAAGCCAATTTCTCAGTTTAAGGCAACGTTGTGCCATCCGAAAGGGTGTGCCACAACACACATCTTATGGAAGCCACGACACTCATGATTAAAGAAACACGCTGTGTATGAAACAAACAAGAGTTTCGCAGCACAAATCTTCTAAGAGTTGTGGCACAAAATTTTAAAATCATGTTCCTGGTTTTTCACGAGGAGCCGCGACACAAATCTTGGGAGTGTTGCAGCTCCCTCCTCTCTGTGTCAAACTCTCATTGCTACTAGAAAGTTGGAGGTTGCGGCTCCAATAGGGAAGTGTCGCGACCTCCCCTATATTTTCAAGAAACTCCACTTGTTTTCACTCATATTGCTCCTTGTAGCACTCCCTTCTTTCTTTGCATGCTCTTGAAAGTTAGGAATTACTAAATTAGTCAAATATACACTAAAAACAAGATAAAACTCAAGGATCTAGCCTATGAATACATCAGAAAATGCTTGTGTATTAACTCTATTTCACAAAGTTATCACACCCCCAAACTTACAATTTTTCTAGTCTCGAGCAAAACAAAACAAGATTTCCTTAACTTCTCAGTATCAACTTCAAGCATCTATATATTTACATGCAAAACCCAACAATTTTTATTCGAAAATGCTCACAATAATGTGGCACCATGCTAGATCTCATATTCAGAGGTTCAAAATTGATTCAATGTCAAGCATACATGCCATCTAATCTTCAGCTCATGTTGTCATGCTTTAATTTTTATGTACAAGATTTCCCAAAAAATGATTAAAAAACCCTTTTCCTAACTCTAGCATGCACATCCAATAAAACTCGTGACGTTACCTAGGCAACTCCAACTTAGATTCCCTTAAAATATCATTCATCTCTCTCTCCACTAATGTAGAACCAAGCATGATTAATTATCAAGAGGGTCTTTCAAGCTTGTAATGTAAGGCCACAAGAATAGGTAAAGAAATGAAGGGAAGGATAAAACAAATATTAGGATACACAATCTTGCAAAAGACCTAAATGAGCCAAACAACTATTAGCACAAGGTGCATCTTTTAGCATATGAACCCCAAAAGCTTAATTCTTCTTCTTTTTTTTTTTTTACTTCCCCCTTTTCATTATTTTCTTCATTTCAAACTACAAAATTTGTTAGGTTCAAAAATATGCCTATGATAGTGCACCCTTGTTTCCTGTGACTCAAATAAACATTTACAAGATATGTTTCCAACATGAACAATGACAGATAAACTATAATTAAGGGCTAAAAGGTAAGGATGATGTGGGTAAGGAGAAACATAAAGGCCAACACATTCACCAGGCTCAAAATGGGTACTAAGGATATTCATGCATATATAGGTAGGCTTGAAAGGCTCAACCAGTCCAAAGAATGCCCTAATCACTTCATCAAACATGTTCAGCCTAGAATTTCACCTCAAGTGAGAATCAAACACTCTTTCAAAAATTAAGTCTTCATCACAACAGAGCAAGTCACAACCTTCTTTAGATGTACACAACTATTGTTATTCTAGGATTATCAATCATGTAAATGGAAATACATTTACATATCAACAAAACATTAAAGCTCAATTAAAGTTAACATGGCATTCATCTTCTCCCAGAATAAACAATGAATCTAAAAGCAGATATATCATAGATCCAATCAGCCACATTAGAATTTAACATTTATCGCACATTAGAAATACATACATCAGTGACATATCAAATATTTAAAAAAAGCACACAAAATATGCACTGGTATGCAACAACTAATTCACCCCTAAACCTAAACATAACAATGTCCCTAATGTTGGACACAACTGAATTAAAATAAAGAACAGGGATAGGAACACCCCTAAAGATAGACATCAATCATATGCATCCTCAGGATCGTCTTCAACTGGCTCAGGGTAGTACATGGGAAACTGATCCATAGGCGCTCCACTATGCTTGGCCTGAAAGTGCATCATTGACTTTGTATAATCAAATTAGGCTTAAATGGTTGTAGATAACATTGCAAGCTACTGCTCGATGCGGTCAGGCCGATCTGATTTAGACTGAGGTGTAAGTCTTGGGGGCACGACGGAGGAGGTTAGGGTGGTGGCTCATCCGAACTAGCTAATTAAGACAGAACTAACAAGCTTAGGTTCATTTTGGAGTGAATCGAGTCCTCAGTTGAGGACCATGTGACACCAGCCCTCTGACATAAAGCAATGATTAGAAAAGGGAACCATATACCCTGCGAGTGTGATTTGGCAGCTGCAATGATCTGGGTGTTGATCAGTAGACCAACATCAATCTGACAGTTTTCCATAATTGCATACAGAAGACAAGCCCTCACTATAGGAACATTTGACAATTGAGTGGTGGGGAGAAGGCGACAAGTGATAAAATGATACCAAGTTTTTACTCCAGTGCATAAAGTTGCTCGAAGGGCAAAGATATAACGATCACCGGCCTAGCACATAGAGTCGGTTAATCAGAGTTGCCATATCAACATCACCATGGACAAAACGCAGGTAATCACACACTCTAGGGGGGTTCGGGCAAGCTATAGATTTGTCTGGTAACATCTGGCTGAAAATACACCTGTTACCCACGGACATATACCACATTATCCTCATAAAATGCTGCATCTCCCTAACCAATGGAATTACACTAGCTTCAGGGCGAGCACAGAATGTGCCCCATTTGTGATTAGCTACAGTAACATGGAATTCTTGACCACGCTAAGGAAAAGTAAATCCGCACTCTGGAATTACAATCTTTGAGACCACTGACTTTTCATGACGTGCGTGAGCTTCTTCTGATACAAATAGGTGATGATCAAAGGAGGATTGCCCTTGGGATCGACTACGTTTAGGTGCCATCAAACTTGCCAATGAAAATCATCATAATGTTACAGATTAAAACATCAAAAAGTAATTGCAGGGATGGTGAAACGCATTCATCATATTATAACACTTTGCATAAATAAGTCATAAACATGAAAAGAGAAAAATATATCATAATGTAAATGGAAAATGCTTTCTAATACCAACATAAAATAGACTTTCTTTTTTAACAAGAAAGGCACAATTAAAAAAAACACATTTACAACTGATGCGAGATTTAAGGATGCAAACCTAAGTGCAGGTTATCTCAAGTAATAAATTCTTCGGAGTTCGAGGTCGATCCACAGGGAATTGATGAAGAAAAATTAATTGAGGTAAGAGAATGATTTGTCACAATAATAAAAATAGTAAAACTTGTTCACAATTAAATTTAAGAACTTGTTTAGGTTATGAGATCCACTCTTGGTAATAAATTAAAGGTAAGATTATTTCTCTTTATAATTCAATTGAAATCCACACACAACGGAGGTTCCAATAGGAAAATATAACATTCAAGATTCAATTATATATGCAATCATATTATGATTCCTTTAATTATCTACCAATATTTGTAAATGAGTTCAAGCATTCACAGTGTCAATCCTATTGTCTACAATAAATCAAGATCTCCATTATACAAAAAAGGTTTCTAAATTGATTGGAAACAAAATACAACACATATAATGTCCATTTGATAATATATCATTTAAGCAAAAGAAATAGAATAATCTAACCTTATTTCATTACCAAGAGCTTCACTCTTTCACCTAAGCAAGATGAAGATTTAATTACTCATAGACAAGAAGAAAGAAAGTGAGAAAAAGAAAAGGATGAACATAGCTTCAATTTAGAGCAAGAGAAAATTACAACAAAGGAAAATAATAAACAAGCATGAATATAATTTCTCCTAACCAAGCCTAAAACCAAAGTCCCCCAAATGATCAACCAATAGAGCCTTTTATAGAGGATTAAAGATACAAAATAACAAGGGGGCTGATTAATGAGTGGGTGAGGAGTAGATGGATGAGTGGAAAATGCCAAATGGTGAGTTGGTGAGTGAAAAATTATTAAGATTCTTTATCTCTGAAATCATTTAGTGCTAATCTTATGGATGCCATAAGAATAAAGTAACATAGTCTTCATGAAAGTTGTAGAATTTTGTCTCAGCTTTCCAATGCCACCAAAATCATCCAAAAATTCATCCTACAGCCAAAGATATGATCCAATTACTGTAGATTGTTCATGCCCAGTTTCAGCACCTCTGTTTTGACTTCCAGACCCAATATCACCTTCAAAGAGTTTGATCTGAGTTTTATATTCTTCATAAAAGTTGTAGATATAGGTCTTAACTTTCAAATATCTAAATTTCAGCCTAAGAAAGTTCCTACAGCCCGAGTTATGCTCTGATTACTGTATATTGTTTAGGTTTTAATCACAAAACTCGTGTTCTGACTTCCAAGCCCAATTAGCTCCTCTAGATGTCTATATTTTACCTGGAGCTCTTCATGAAAGTTGTAGAGCTCTCTCTTATCTTTCCTACAAGGTAAGATACACAATTATAAGACATTTAGAACTCAAGATATGATAAAAATATAGAAACAGTGTAAAATCCAAATAATGCTGGAAAAATAAATTAAGTCCAATTTAAGTCCAAACTTACAAAACATAACTAAACTCAATCAATTAAGTACATAGAGAGTATAAATGACTAAAATTGAGGGTTTATTAATGTATAAAATATGTGATTATTAAATTCTCCTACACTTAGCTTTTTGTACTCCAGGACAAAACACATAAGACCAAAGCTAGGAAACAAAGAAAAACAACATAGACTCAAAAGCTAAAAACTCTAAGAGACTCGATGAAGCAAGAAGAGCAACCAGAAATTCAAGGGATCAAAGTATTAATGAGGTAACATTTCTTCACATTTCAAACCAATAAGCAAAGAAACTTCAGTTGAAAAGAATGATAGATCCTCATAGAATTCATTCTCAATCTCTCAAGTGTTTAAAAAGTAAGTATTTCACTCTATTCAACCCATGAACAAATGCACTACCATAAGCTTGCTTACTTCTACTTCTCCGCTACTCAAAAATCAAGAGGACTTTATTCAAGGTTGTAATGGGGTCATGGTAAAGGAGAAAGGATAATATGGATATGAGAAGATAAATACCAAAGAGATTAAAAGAGCATTATGGTACAGTTAGAATGGAGAAAATGTTTGAGAACATTTATCACAAAGGACAATCACTAATATTTGACTAATGTTTTGTTGAAGATCAATCCCAAATTGGTGAATTGAATTCATTGTTAGACCTGAACCTTCTCCTTTTCTTCCTGTTGTTTCCAAGCATTCACCTTTATTTTAGACTCTGATAATCCTTTGATTGTAACGGTGATTAGTTTTTTTTTTATCATTTTACACACACACCCCCACACTTATTCAAGAACAAAGCTAATGCTCTCTTATTCCCTAAGGTTGGGAAAAAAACATGTTTTTTTTTCTTATTTTTTCCTTCTTCTTTTTTTGAAGGCACGTAATGAGCTAAAAATAAGGAATGGTCAAATAAGCTCAAAGAGGTTACACAATGGAAAATCACACAAGAAAGAAGAGAATGGTACAGATATTCAATCCATTCATCAATAGGCTCAAAATCTCACAAGGCATATTTCTATCATTCTCAATCCATCATATCAACATTCATATCCAAGCTTGTGATTTTTAAGAAAGAAGACAATTTATGCTAAGATCCAAGAATCCATTTGCTACTTCTGCACAAAATAATTATCTCCTCAACTAAGATGCGTCTCAAGAGTAAAATTACCTCCAAGGCAAAATTTACTCCTTACTCTGCCATCCTAAATTGGTTTTACTACGAATAGGTTTCTGACAGTCAAATCACTAAGCATACTTCCCAATTTAGATGCGTCTCAGGAGTAACATTACTCCTTACTCTGTCATCATTCATTGGTTTAGTAAGTCTATGATAATCATATCATACTTTTCAAAAAAAATGAATTTTATTTTTGTCAACTATCCTTCCCCCCCAACTAGATCACAACATTGTCCTTAATGTTAAAATATAGATGAGTAAAGGATAGAAGATATTACCTGTTGGAGAAATCTGACATAAATTTAAACAAAAACAAAGTATGATAAATAAAATCAAAAGTAAAGGAAAGCTATAAACGAAGTGTCAAATCTGGCTTTCTTTTCATCCTACTTCCCTCACTGCTTCCTACTGACCAATCTATCTGAGCTATTGCTGGGTCAGGTTCATGAACAAAAGCTTCTAATTTATCAATCAACTCATTAATAGTGGAAGCAGAGATAAGAAGTTGTCTTGCCGAAGGTGTGATAAATTTCTGTTTCACAGTATAGTCAAGAAAGATTAACAAAATATTAAAGAAATTATTTACATTCAACAAACCTATGGGTTTATGGTGGATGTTCAGTTAGGCCCAAGAGACAATTTGAAAAACTTATTCCATGGTACCAAAATCACCTTATAAGGCAATGAATGCATCAGAGTTTTCAAGCATTATTTTCATTCGTTCATGCATTGATGATACCTTAAGTTCGTCTCAACTGTCTTTCCAGTGATGTTCTGTTGAGCTAAAGGTCCACGAATGACACCTAGAATCTAACTGCCTCCTATATATGCAGCAAGTGATACAGCCCTCATTAACCCACGACAACTTCTCCCATATACAAGATGAATTTTTTTCGCAGCAAGTGATCGACCAAAAGTGATAACTGCGTTTACAAACTCTAAACCTTTCCCATACTTAGACCTACAAAATACATATACATTTTTAAGTTAACGAATAGAAACACCTTCCATTTCTATACTCACCTTCCCCTTGAATGATTTTAAGTTAGAAGAAAATAGAAAAAATGAAGTGTTTAAATAAGAAAAATAATAGAAATAGTAATAATAGCACCTATAAGGGTAGGTTGACTGTTGTGAGAAAAGTTTGAAATTAAGAAACACAGAATCATTTTTTTTGTTTTTTTATTTTTATTTTTTGACTTCAAAAAAACCATCAGGATAAAGAAGTCTAGAAACCCATAAAGGACCCTGCTCAAAAGATCGCCTGTTCAAAATTAAAATACAACAAAATCATACAAAGATAAAAGAAATATAATAGCAAATGATGACATACATTTATGTACAATTTTCATGGTGTATCTTTATACTACGCGTCATGAGTGCAGTAGTGACATATCTTTATACTGCGTATCACCAGTGCAGTAGACATTCATGTCCGTTTATTCAAAGAAAAGAGAAAGAAGAAACCATCATGGGTTTCTAACCTGGGTCTGGAGCCTGGAGAGCTCACACTTAGGCTCGTAACATTAACAAAGATGCTAAAATATGAAACCCGTAATATTCAAGATCCAGAACATCTCATCCCAAGGCGCTAAGACCCCTTCTAATAAAAGTGAGGATCAAGCTCAGATGCCTCGTACGCTTTGGCAGCTGCGGGTTACTTCTCACTAATAACCAGAGTGGGACACTTCTGCCTGTCCATCAACTCCACAGTGCCTAAATGGTAAACATTAGGTTATGAAGTGCGGCTCTCTACAGAGCATGGTACATGAACTTTTTTAAGGACCAGCGTACAAAGGTCCACCCGAGTCAATGATAGGTCAGCCAAAGGCTGGGGCTTCACAACTAATTAAAGCCATGGTACTCCTTCTGGATCGCCCTTATTCAAATATTTTTTTCTTCTTTTTTTCTCTTTTTTTTTAAGAAAACATGAAGAAGAAGAAGATAATATGTACAAATTGTTGTGGATATGGCTTACATCTGCCTCTGGTTTCACATCCAGTAACGGCTTAAACACCTTCTATGAGTTGAGGATAAGTTTTCAATCCAATTTTCTTATCAATTGGCAAACATGGTATTTTAGAGTCAGATTCCCAAGACTATAACGTTTTTCTTCATCCTTGAAGAAATTCCACAAATTAAGAAGTTCACGATGCACAAATCCACAAGAATGTGTCTCAAGAGTCAATAAGATATCATCTAATGACTCCTTACTCAGTCCATTCTTAATGAAAAAAATTTTATCTTCCCTATTTGTGGAAACCATCCCTAAAGAACGAGATCGCTTGTTACAATTCCATCGTGCACATTTGTGACAGACTTATAACCTTTTTGCTCTTCTCCTTTTAGAATATGAACTTCTTCCAAGACCTGGCATGTATGAGTCAAATGAAATTGAAGACTCACTTACTAGTTGGACCTTTGCTTCAATTATCCAGTGTACATCTTCTGGCATACCCTTATGCATTAACAGTCTTAATCTTTCATATCAAACTTTGTAGATTTTTGTCAGAGCATTTTGAGGGAGGGAAGGAAAATGTTTTCTCAGGTTTGAAAGAATTACATCCATTTTAAAGGAGAAGAATGATTCAGTTATTTTGAGAAACTGAAAAACAAACCGACTTAAGAGTCACAGAGTACCGTTATCTGCCACTTAACCGGTAACACAAAGAACTGCAAAATGAAGGCAACAAAATTACAATAAATTCTATTCATAACAAGGATCAGAAAGAGAGATGAATTCTTCCTCATCAACTTAGTTTTCTAGAAATGGTTTGAGCCTTGGTCCATTGACTTTAAACACATTACTATTCCTAGGATTCTCAATATCTATAGCCTCATGAGGATACACATGTTTGACAACAAAAGGACAACTCCACCTAGATCTCAATTTTTCAGGAAATAGGTGCAGACGAGAATTATAAAGCAGAACTATTTGACCAATTTCAAAAGATTTTCTCAAAATTGTCTTGTCATGAAAAGTTTTTGTTCTAGCTTTATCAATCTTTGAATTTTCATATGCATCATTTCTCAATCCCTCAAGTTCATTTAATTGCAATTTGCGTATCTTGCAAGTATCATCAAGGTTTAGACTGAAAGCTTTAATGGCCCAAAATACTTTATGTTCCAATTCTTGAGGCAAGTGACAAGGTTTTCCATAGACTAACCGATAGGGTGACATGCCCAAAGATGTTTTGAAAGCAGTACGGTAAGCCCAAAGTGCATCGTTTAGTCTTAAACACCAATCTTCACGATTTGGGTTAACCGTTTTTTTTCAAAATTTGTTTAATCTCCCTATTTGCAAATTCAACGTGTCCACTTGTCACAGGGTGATAAGGGGTGACAGTTTTGTGTGTAATACCATATTTTTTCATTAAAGATTCAAATGGTTTATTGCAAAAATGTGTTCCCTCATTACTGATGATAGCTCGAGGGATTCCAAATCGACACAAGATATTTTCTTTTAGAAATTTGAAAACAGTTTTATGATCATTGTATCGATATGGAATCGCCTCAATCCATTTTAAGACATAATCAATTGCAACCAAAATATACACAAATCTAAATGAAGATAGAAATGGGACCATGAAATCAATTCCCCAATAATAAAAAATTTCAATGATAAGAATGGGGTTCAGAGGCATCATGTTTCTTTTTTAAATTGAGCCCATTTTTTTGACAATTTTCATAACTTTTGCAAAAAGTATAGCAGTCTTTAAATAAAGTTGGCCAATAAAATCCACACTGTAAGATTTTTGCAACTATTTTCTTTGAAGAAAAGTGACCTCCACATGCTTCTGAGTGACAAAATTTAATGATACTACCTATCTCACTGTCGGGTACACATCTTCGAAAGATTTAGTCATGACAATATTTGAAAAAGTATAGATCAACCCAATAAAAATTTTTCACCTCTGTCAAAAATTTCCTTTTATCTTGGGGTGTCCACCGAGGCGGCATCTTTCCTTCTTGTTCTCCAGTGAGAGTTGATGAAATTACTTCTGGAAAGCTTTGTTCTTCTCCCAAAAATTTGTACTTCAACTCAGCAGGAAATAGCTTTAATTCCAGTGTGGGTACTTCTTCATAGGTATTATCGTTCATGGGTTTTACGTCTTTGAATCTCAGCTTCCATCCATTGTATTCTATTTCCTCTGTACAATCAAGCAAATCAAATGAATTAATTAAACACACTTCTAATGAGTCAGAAGAACTCCCATTTTGAAGATGATCATCTACAATGGCGTCAATCCTTTCAACTTCCTTCTTTTCATCAAAGACTTCCTGTGGTTGCTTGCACATGTTAAAAACATTAAGTTCCAGTGTCATATTTCTAAATGTTAGTTTCATCACTCCATTTTTATAATTTATCAAAGCATTAGATGTTGTTAAAAAAGGACGGCCTAAAATAACAGGAATTGACTTGCAACTATCAACCTATAGGTTCAGTATCCAAGACAATAAAATTCATAAGATATATGAATTTATCAACTTGTACTAACACATCTTCCACAATTCCTCTTGAAATTATAATTGATCTATCGGCAAGTAGAAGAGTTACAAAAGTTAGTTTTAACTCACCTAAGTTGAGTTGCTGATAAACTGAATATGGAAACAAATTGACACTAGCACCAAAATCAAGTCAAGCTTTTTCATTTTTATGTTCTTCAACAATGCATAAAACTGTAGGACAACCAGGGTCTTTATATTTCAACGCGTTATTATTTTGAAGAATGGAACTTACAGGTTCAGCCAAAAATGCTTTCTTTTTCACATTTAGTTTCCTTTTAACAGTGCACAAGTCTTTCAAATATTTGGCATAAGAAGAAATCTGTTTGATAACATTTAACATAGGAATATTGATCTTCACTTGTTTCTAAATTTCAAAAATTTCAGTGTGGTGGTTCAATTTCTTTGGATTATTCAATGCTTGAGGAAATGGGGATGAAGGCGAGAGTTTGGTCTCCTTTTGGTCAACTTCTTCATTTTCTTGGGGAATTGGTTCATCTTCTTTCTCACAAGGTTCGAAAATATGTTTTTTTAACAACCTTTCCACTCCCAAGAGTTATCACTGACTTGACTTGATTTATTTGTTGATTTTTTTAACTCCTCTCATTTAGACTGTACTGACCCTTGGGATTTGGTTGAGGCTGAGAATGAAATTTTCCTTTCTCGTGAATGGTGAGTGCAGAAGAAAGTTCAGCAAGAGTTTCTTTTATATCAGTCATAGTTTGATTGTTTTGTTTATTAATGGCATCTTGCTTTTCTATGAATGCATGCAGTGTTTCTTCAAGGTTTTTCCTATATGGTGGGATATAAGGTGCATATCCTTGAGAATTTTGAGAGTCATGTTGTGCCTGAGGAGGTAGTGGTTGCACGAATTGTGACTGATTATTATTTCTCCAGCTGAAATTCGGGTGATTTCTCCATCCCAGATTGTATGTATCTGAAAAAGAAGAAGTAAATGGCTTTTTAAAATTATTCATTGCATCTACTTGCTTATGTACAACTTCTTTAAAAACAGGAATCTTAGGACATTCATGTGTTAAGTGTCCTAAGTCATCACAAATGCCACAAATTTCTTTATTTTGCACAAATTTGATTCCTTTTGCTTTTCCTAACTGGCAAACCTTACATTTAGATCTTCCTCTTGACTAAGGTGATATTTTTCTTTATTAGCACTTGCAAGGTTAGATCTAATTGAATTTTCAGAAGAGTTAGTACTATGCTAAGATTGAGAATTTTTAGCCAACTGGTTTAAATAGTCTAAAGTTTCATCAGGTTCTTTATCAAGACACTCACCATTGCACATTGTTTCCACAAATTGTTTAGTTTTAGGTGTTAAACCTTCATAAAAGAAGCTTATAGTGCACCATTTTTTAAAACCATGATGTGGGCAAGAATTTAACAAATCTTTAAATCGTTCCCAACATTAAAAATATGTTTCATTTGAATTTTGGGAAAAATTTTGGATTTATCTTTTCATAGCATTGGTTTTATGTATTGGAAAAATTTCTTCAAGAACTCACCTTGCATTTCTTGCCATATGCCAATTGATTTTGGTTTCAAAGTGTTAAGTCAAGCTTTTACTTTATCTTTTAAAGAAAAAAAAAACAATTTAAGCTTAACAAACTCTTCAGTGCAATTTTGGTCATTGAAAGTAATACATACTTCCTCAAATTCTTTCAGATATAAATATGGGCTTTCAGACTCTAAACCATGAAAATTATGAAGTAAAGAAATCATACTTGACTTGAATCTAAAATTATTGGCATTGAGTAGAAAGATAAAACATAATGACCTAGAATTTCGAGGTGGTTGCAAATATTTACGCATGGTTCGCAATGGTTGATTTTCATGTTCATCATGTACACTTTCATTTTCAGTCATTGTGTCAATTGTGTGTGATTGTGATACAAACAAATCAATATATAAAGTACCAGGATTAATTTTAACTAAATGAACAGAATTTAAATCACGATACCAATTAAGCATAAATAAATGATTTAAAATAGAAAAAATAATGTACAAGTCGACAGTTTACACCAGCCATTAAATATTAACAAGGATGTGGTATAAACCAACCACCCAATAAATATTACTAAGTAAAAAGTTAGATAACTGATAAATTAAAAAGTTAGATAATTAGAGAGTTAATAATTAGTAAGTTAGAAAGTGCAGAAAGTAAAATACAGAAATTAAAGTACAGAAAGTAAATTGTAGAAAACAAATTTAAAATATGAAAATCGAAGAGAGGCATGAGCCCCACCGAGTCGGCGAAAGAGAAGAGAAGAAGAAAGATTATTTCATTACGTTAGAAAATAATAATAAATAACATAAATTTAAAAGTTAAAGAGTAGAAAATAAATGACATAAATTAAATGTTAAAGAGCAAAAAATAAAAGTTAGTAAACATAAATAAATGACATAAATATAAAAGTTAAAAAGTTAGTATGTTAGTAGCTTAGTAAGTTAGTAAGTTAGTAAATTAAAAGAGTAAAGATAGAATTTACCAGACAATGAATATACAAGATGATGAAATTTACTTAAAAAAAAGAACCTCAATAAATTAAAGCTTCAAATCAAGTCTCCAATAACTGCGCCAAAAACTTGATTGCGAGATTAAAGGATATAAACCCAAGTGCAGGTTGTCTCAAGTAATAAATTCTCGGGAGTCTGAAGTAGATTCACATGGAATTGATGAAGAAAAATTAATTGAGATAAGAGAATGATTTGTCACAATAATAAAAATAGTAAAACTTGTTCACAATTAAATTTAAGAACTTGCTTGGGTTAGAAGATCCACTCTTGATAATAAATTAAAGGCAAGATTATTTCTTTTTACAACTCAATTGAAATCCACACACAATGTAGGTTCCAATTGGAAAATATAACATTCAAAGTTTAATTATATATTCAATCGTATTATGATTCCTTTAATCATCTACCAACATTTGTAAATGAATTCAAATATTCACTGTGCCAATCATATTGTCTACAATAAATCAAGATCTCCATTATACAAAGAAGGTTTCTAAATTGATTGAAAACATAATACAACACATATAATGTCCATTTGATAATATATCATTTAAGCACAAGAAATAGAATAATCTAACCTTATTTCATTACCAAGAGCTTCACTCTTTTACCCAAGTAAGATGAAGATTTAGTTACTCATAAACAAGAAGAAAGAAAGAGAGAAGAAGAGAAAGATGAATATAGCTTCAATTTAGAGCAAGAGAAAATTATAACAAAGGAAAACAATAAACAAGCATGAACATAATTTCTCCTAACCAAGCCTAAAACCAAAGTCCCCCAAATGATCAACCAATGGAGCCTTTTATAGAGGATTAGAGATACAAAATGACAAGGGGGCTGATTAATGAATGGGTGAGGAGTAGGTGGATGAGTGGAAAATACCAAATGATGAGTTGGTGAGTGGAAAATTATTAAGATTCTTTGTCTCTGAAATCATTCAGTGCTGATCTTATGGATGCCATCAGAGTAAAGCAACATAGTCTTCATGAAAGTTGTAGCATTTTGTCTCAGCTTTCTAATGCCACCAAAATCATCCAAAAATTTATCCTACAGCCCAAGATATGACCCAATTACTACAGACTGTTCAGTCTCAGTTTCAGCACCTTTGTTTTGACTTCCAGACCCAATATCACCTTCAAGGAGTTCGATCTGGGTTTTGTATTCTTCATGAAAGTTGTAGATATGGGTCTTAAATTTCAAATATCTAAATTTCAGCCCAAAAAAGTTCCTACAGCCCGAGTTATGCTCTGATTACTGTATACTGTTTAGGTTCCAATCACAAAACTTGTGTTCTGACTTCCAAACCTAATTAGCTCCTCTAGATGTCCATATTTTACCCGGAGCTCTCATGAAAGTTGTAGAGCTCTCTTTTATCTTTCCTACAAGGTAAGATACGTAATTATAAGACATCTAAAACTCAAGATATGGCGAAAATACAGAAATAGTGTAAGACCCAAATAATGCTGAAAAAATCAATTAAGTCCAATTTGAGTCCAAACTTACAAAACATAACCAAACTCAATCAGTTAAGTACATAGAGAGTATAAATGACTAAAAATGAGGGTTTATTAATGTATAAAATATGTGATTATCAACAACTACCAAATTGTTCTCACAAAACATGCTGACAACAAAGCAAATACCCAGTCTATAATTGGCACAATCAGTCATAACTAAGACTAAGGCAAAATCAGCACAATCAAACACCCAAGCATACACATGATAGGCTTGCATCAATGTATATGGTACCAAATAAATTAAGTCAAGTAAAAGCTACGCACATATTCAAAGCAATTTTTTTTAAAACAAACATAATTTGAACTAAAAGAAACAACCCCAACAGCCCACGGTGTGTGGGTGAGAAAACCCTAAAGATGACAATTTTTTTAAATGCCTAGAAGAACAATTAAGAGAAGAAGACATACCAGAAATTGTAAGAAAATGATGAACAGTCACAACTAAAACACAATGGCAAACTTACCAATGGAACCCACGCCATAGCCTCTCCTTTGTGGAATGAGAAGGAGCGTGACAGCAAGGAATGAAGGAAATGCAAGAAGGATGAAGGATATTTAGGAAGATGAAACTGAGAAAGAGGATTAGAGAGAAAATGGAGAATCAGTGGAAAAGTAAAAAGGGAAATAGAGAAATGATGTTAGGAACTAGAGAGAAAGAAAATAAAAAAGAGGGGAAGGCTCATTTTTTTTTTTGAAAGAAGGAAATAAAGAAGATGAGGAAGAAGAGAAAAGAAAATAAGAAAGAGAGGGTTGTAGCTTTTTGGAAAGTAATTTTTGGGAGAGAGAGAAAGTTGCACGGTGACCATGCAATATATAGGAGAGAGTATGGCCACAACATTTTAAAATATGAATTGGGAAACGGGAGGTTTGGCCCACGTCATAGAATTAGGGAATGGGTGTTGTGGCATGGCAAATAATTTCTAGCAAGTTGTGGAACTCCTGTTGCGTGAAGCTGCAACCAAATGGATGGGCCGTGATGCTGCGGCACAAAAAATACTAGTGTCGCGGCCTTTCACTCTCTGGTTTCTCAGTTTTTAGTAACCGAGAGTTCGGAGGTGCAACATAAAAGCTATGGGAGTCGCGGCTCCCCTGTTATTTCTCAAAAAATACTTTTGATCAACCTTTTTTTGATAAATTAGGCAACCACATCTATAGTCCATACTCCAACAAAAAAAAAAGATAAACTCATCCCAAGAAAGGAGAAACCAAATAGCGAACAAAATCAAAAGAAGATAGAAAACTATATTATGAATGCAAAAGCAAAATAAAACAAAATAAAGTGAGGGTATAGGACTTGGGTTGCTTCCCAAGAAGCGCCCCATTTATAGTCATGGGCTGGACTTTCTCTAACTTTCAAGTTGGAAGGGCAAGGGTGAGTGAGGTTTTGTATCTCTCCACTTCACCACCTAAGTAGAGCTTAAGCTATTGGTCGTTGACCTTAAAGGTTGACTTTGAAACTGGATCTTCTACAATTACGGCACCATGGGGAAATACTTCCACAATAGAAAACAGACCTAACCATCGGGATTTAAGCTTGCTAGGAAATAATTTCAACCTTGAGTTGAATAAGAGAACCTGCTGGCCTGGTGTAAAGCTCCTTGGGGTAATGTGCTTGTCATGCCACATCTTCACCTTTTCCTTATATATCTTGACATTTTCATAAGCTTGTAAGTAGAATTCATCAAGTGTATTCAGTTGCAACAATCTTTTCTCTCCACTCCCTTTAGAATCCCAATTTAACTTTTTGATGGCCCAATAGGCATGATGTTCGAGTTCAATCGGAAGGTGGCAAGCTTTTCCAAAGACCAATTGGTATGGAGACATGCCAAAAGGAGTTTTGTAAGTAGTGCCGTAAGCTTATAGAGCATCATCCAACTTTTTAGACTAATCTTTTCTATAAGGGCTCACCATTTTTCGAGAATCCTCTTCAACTCTCTATTAGAAACCTCTGCTTGGCCATTTGTTTGAGGATGATAGATGGTGGGTACCCTATGTGTCACCTCATACTTGGAAAGTAAAGCAGCGAAATACCTGTTGCAAAAATGTGATCTCTCATCACTAATAATGACTCTAGGGGTGTCAAATCTTGTGAAAATGTTCTTTTTAAGAAAATTAAGGACCATTTTAGAGTCACTAGTAGGTAAGGCACAAGTTTCCACCCACTTTGATACATAATCCACTACTACAAGAATGTAACGGTTACTAAAGAACGATACAAATGGCCCCATAAAGTCTATGTCCAACACATCAAAGATTTTCACTTCCAAAATGGAGTTCAAGGGCATCTCATTCCTTCTGGAGATGTTTGCGGTCTTTTGACATCTATCACACTTAGTTGCGAACGAGTGGGAATCTCGAAATAAAGAAGGCCAATAAAAACCTGATTGCAACACCTTAGCAGTTGTTCGTTCATCCCCATAGTGACCCTCATAAGGTGAAGCATGACATTGCTCGAGTATAGCATTAGTCTCCTCCATAGGAATGCATCTTCTAAGCATTTGATCAGCACACTATTTAAAGAGATACGGCTCATCCCAAACATAGAATTTGACATCATGAAGGAACTTCTTCTTCTGGTGATTGGATAATTTTGAAGGTATCAATCCACTCACAATGTAGTTGGCATAGTCAGTATACCATGGATTTGAGCTAACCACCACAACAAATAATTGTTCATCTGGGAAGGTCTCACGAATCAACATTGGGTATGTTGATAATTCTCATTTTCCAACCTAGAAAAATGTTCAGCCACTTGATTCTCAGCACCCTTCTGATCTCTAATCTCAAGGCCAAACTCTTGTAGCAATAAAACCCAGTGAATCAACTTCGGCTTAGCATCTCTTTTGCTTACTAAATACTTGATGGCTCAGTGATCCGTGAAGACAATGACCTTAGCACCAACCAAATATGCCCAGAATTTGTTAAATGCAAAGACAACTACAACGAGTTCCTTCTCTGTGGTCGTAAAATTCAATTGTGCATCATTCAGTGTCTGACTTGCATAATAAATAGAGTGAAAGATTTTGTTCCTCCTTTGACCTAGTATCGCTCTAATTGCATAGTCACTAGTGTCACACATCAGCTTAAATGGTAGTGTCCAATCAGGAGTAGTGATAATAGGTGCTGAAACAAGTCTTTTCTTCAACTCCATAAAGGCTTCCATACACGATTCATCAAACTTGAAGGGCACATCTTTTACCAACAAGTTACATAGTGGTTTGGCAGGCATGGAAAAATCTTTGATAAACTTCTGATAAAATCCAGCGTGCCCAAGGAAACTCTGAACTCCTTTCACTGAAATTGGTGGCTGAAGTTTCTCAATTACATCAATCTTAGCTCTATCCACCTACATTCCTTTATGTGACACTCTATGGCCAAGTACTGTGCCTTTTAGGACCATAAAATGACACTTCTCCCAATTAAGTACCAAATTTGTCTCCTCACACCTTTATCGCACAAGGGTCAAATTATTAAGACACTCATCAAAAGAATCACCGAAGACTGAGAATTCATCCATGAATATCTCTAAACATTTCTCCATCATATTAGTGAAGATAACCATCATACATCTCTGAAAGGTCGTTAGGGCATTACACAACCTAAAGGGCATCCTTCTAAAAGCATAGGTACCATATGGCTGGTGAAAATAGTTTGATCATCCAGGGCAATAACAATCTGATTGTACCCTGAATACCCATCAAGGAAACAGTAAAAAGCATGACCTACCAACCTATCCAGCATCTGATCAATAAAAGGTAATGGGAAAGGATCCTTATGGGTTGTAGTGTTAAGCTTCCTATAATCCATACATATGTGTCATCCTGTGATCTTGGTAGGAATCAAGTCATTATTCTCATTGGCTACCACCGTCATCCCACCCTTTTAGGCACACACTGAACCGTGCTCACCCATTTGCTGTCAGAGATAGGGTATATGATGCCAGCATCTAGCCATTTGATAATTTTCTTCTTGACCACCTCCTTCATAATAGGGTTGAGATGCCTTTGATGTTCAACGGTTGGCTTGTGATCAGCTTCTAGCAAAATTTGTGCATGTAAATGGTATAACTAATGCCTCTGATATCTGCAATAGTCCACCCCAAAGGCTTTTTGTACTCCCTGAGCACTCTCAACAACTTGGATTCTTGCTCCTCTAACAAAGATGAAGAAATAATAACTAGCAATGTAGACGACTCTCCTAAGTATGAATACCGCAAATGATCAGGCAATGACTTAAGTTCTAATTTGGGTGGAGTGATTATGGAAGACTGAAGAATGGGCTAGTCAGAAGATATATTCAATGGTTCAAAGTCTGGCTTCCTGAAAAACTTAGCAGAAAAGTCAAGTAGCTTAATACATTCCATAATATCATATCTATAAGCTCATATATGGATGTCAAAGATAAAGTAAGTGAATCATTAGAAAAACTAGTATGAAATGTATTTTTTACTACTTGATCAATCATACCTATGTAAGAACATTCTTCATGATCATTTGGAAACTTCTTAGCTTTATAAATGTCAAAAGTTATCTTTTCTTCATTGACTTACATAGTAAATTCACCTTTTTGCACGCCAATCATAGTTTTACCGGTGGCTAGGAAAGGCCTCCCAAAAATCAAAGGTATATTGCAGTCTTGCTCCATGTCTAGGATGATGAAATTAGCTGAGAAGATAAACTTGTCCACATTGACCAAGACATTATCTATGACTCCCTTTGGATAAGTGAGGGAACAGTTAGCTAATTGCAACGTGACTGAAGTTAGTTTCACCTCTCCCAAACCTAGCCACTGGAAGATGGATAGAGACATCAAGTTTATGCTTGCCCCTAGGTCACATAAGGCTTTTCCAAAGAATTAACTACCAATGGTGCATGAAATGGTGAAACTCCTTGGGTCTTTCAACTTAGGAGTTAGCTTATTCTATAAGATGGCACTGTATTCCTCTGTGAGAGCCATAATCTCAAAATCGCCAAGCCTTCTTTTCTTAGACAAAATGTCCTTCATGAACTTCATATAACTAGGCATTTGTTCGAAAGCCTCAACAAATGGTATGTTAATGTGAAGTTTCTTGAAAATCTCCAAAAACTTCTGGAATTGAGCATCAAGTTTTTGTTTAGCTAGCTAGTTAGGGAAAAGTGAAGGTGGTGTATATGACTTGTCCTCCTTCTTCTTGTCCTCAACCTTTCTCTTTGCAGTTTCTTCATTCTTCTCAACCTCACTACTCATAACCACCTAATTTTTTGCCACCTCAACTTCTTCTTTAAGTAGTTTAGTCTTAGGATTCCCTTTAATTTCCTTCCCACTTCTTAATGACATAGCCTTACAATGCTCATTAGGGGCACTCTTAGGATTATTGATGGTGTCGCTTGGAAAACTCCCTAGGGGCCTATTGTTTAGAGCTTGGGCAAGTTGTCTAACCTGAGTCTCAAGATTCCTTAAGGAAACCGCTTAGCTTTGCATCAAATCATCGTAGGAAGCTAGTCTTGAATCAGTTTTACTCATATAGTCTTGTTGGCTAGTCATGAATTGAGTAAACATCTTCTCCAAGTTTGAAGTTGAAGTTGAAGTTGATGTTGGAGGTTTGGCTTCAGGGGAGCTCTATTGTTGAAAACTAGGAGAAGCACGGGGTGCTTCTTTAGGCTGAAATGAGGAATGAGATCCTTGAGAATTTCCACCCTAAGAGATATTAGGATGGTTCCGCCAACTAGAGTTATAAGTGTTACCAAAATCATTGTATGACTAGGTTGACGAAATTGATTGACATATTACACACTTTCCAGGCTAGCTGTGCAATTTGCAGTTAGATGAAGGTCCCCACAATGGTCATAAGTTTCAACTGAGTTATTACCTCCGCTTGGCACTGAATTGACTGCCATGGTGTCAAGCTTCTTGGAGAGTGCTGCTACTTGAGCTAAAAGCGATGTAAGACCTTCAACTTCATGTATATTGGCTGCCATTCTCCTAGAGTAACCCTCTCTGAAGGCCACTGGTAATTGTTGGTGGTCAATTCCTCTAGAAGATCATAGGCAACATCAATAGATTTACTCATAAGAGTGCCACCTGCTACTGCATCAATAGTTGCTCTGATATTTGCCAACAACCCATTATAGAAGGTTTGGAATTGCAGCCACTTCGAAATACTATGATGAGGGCATCTTCGGATAAGGTTTTTATACCTATGCCAAGCTTCATATAATGACTCAGAGTTGTATTGCACAACAGAAGTGATATCATTGCGCATCTTCGTTGTCTTCGCCAGAGGGAAATACTTGGCAAGGAACTTACAGGCTAAATCATCCATGTTATGATGGATACTGCTGGTAAATAGTTAAGCCAACCCTTAGCCTTGTCCTTTATAGAAAATGGGAACAACCTTAATCTGATAGCATCTTCAGAGACTCCATTATACCGAAAGGTGTCACATATCTCCAAAAAGATAGAAAGATGTGCATTAGGATCATCACTGGGCAAGCCTCCGAATTGCACTGATGCTTGAATCATCTGCATGATAGTCGGCTTGATTTCAAAGTTATTGGCTTGTATAGCTAGCCTCCTGATGCTAAAATATAAGTCTTGGACTTAAAGTGTTGTGAAGTCCCTCAATGACCGAGTGTGGTCCTCTTTGTTAGCCATGATGGTACTCTTTGAAGTTTGATTTCATTCCCTCAAGAGCTTACAAAAAGTCCTTTCAATCTCCGGGTCAAATGGGAGAAGCTCAAAACTTTGTGAACGTCACATGCACTAAAAATTGGTACCTGAAAATAAAGACAAGCAGCTTGATATTAGTATGAACACAAAAATTCAAAAACAGTCCTTGGCAATGGTGCCAAAAACTTGTTGCCTGTTTAGCTAGACTACACAAGCACGGGTATCGACAAGTAATAAGAGTGAGTATTTAAGAATCGTTCTCACGAGGACTGTATTAAAAATTATGCTAATTATTAATTAATTGCTACTTATTCTCTATTTCTGACAATCGAATTGATTTAAAAGTTTAATTGATAGAACAAAATAAAATGGCAATTTTAATAAAACATAGGATAAAAATAACAAAGAATATATAATGGTTGGGGAATCTAAGGTCTAACTTCACTTATTATTTTATTTGATTTCATGCAATCCTTTCATTACTCATGCTCAAAAATCGGTTATGTTAGCCAACGTATTTAAGCATTTACAAATCTCTTTCGATAGCCTTGTAAACCTATAGAATAATCAAAATACTATATTTCTAATGAATCGACAAAATCTCATGCATTGAGAACAAACACCAAACACTTGCTATGCATGACCAATAGGTATATTTCTATTATATTGGCTAATCAACTCATCCATACAATTGAATTTAATTGAACATGTATTTTCTAATTCAAAGGTCAAACAACTAAATCTCTATATCTAGTTTAATGGATTCCCCAAAACAACACAAATAATGGCTAGCTAATTGTGTGCATTAAGCACAGAATTAGAAAATCATAACCAAAAGTATCACTAGAGCAGGATAGGATTACAATTAATTCAAATTACATAATAAGATTCATTAGACCCTAGAAAAAGAAATTAGAACATCATTGTTACAAAAACAACAATCTCAAAAGATAACAACACAAGCATCATGAAAAATAAAGAGAATATGGAAGGAAAAAACTAGGCATCTTAATGGATGTACGGCGTTGTGTCTAGCTTTGTTAATCCTTCATCCACACCTTGTTGCTCTCTCCCAGTTTCTCTCCAAAACCTATGCGTCTCCTCTGTTTTGTCCCTAACTTCTCTATAACTCCCCCTTATTCAAAAGCTAATTTCTCAGTTTAAGGCAACGTTGTGCCATTCGAAAGGGTGTGCGCAGCACACATCTTATGGAAGTCACGACACTCATGATTAAAGAAACACGTTGCATGTGAAAGAACCAGGAGTGTTGTGGCACAAATCTTCTAGGTGTCGTGGCACAAAGCTTAAATTCACGTTCCTGGTTTTTCACGAGGAGCTGCGACACAAATCTTGGAAGTGTCGTGGCTCCCTCATCTCTGTGTCAAACTCTCACAGCTACCAAAGAGTTGGAGGTCGTGGCTCCAGTGGTGAAGTGTCATGGCCTTCCCTATATTTTCAAGAAACTCCACATGTTTTCACTCATATTGCTCCTTGAAGCACCCTCCTTCTTTTTTTGCATGCGCCTGAAAGTTAGGAATTACTAAATTAGTCAAATATTCACTAAAAACAAGATATAACTCAATGATCTAGCCTATGAATGCATCAAAAAATGCTTGTGTATTAACTTTATTTCACAGAGTTATCATTCACATCATTCATCTAATCTACACATAATCCAATATAATCCAACAACTAATTTAAAAAGATTCATTAGATGGTCCCTAATTTAAGGGTCTATCTTAAACGACACCTAAAAAATAAAACTTCATCTAATAGCTGAAGCACTCCATGGACAAAAATCCCTACAAAAATCCACTTATCGACTAGTATTCTAGGTGGAACCCATTCTAGAACTAAGGTTCCTCTTTTGAGGGTCGTCTTAATACGGACCTTCTGATACAGGGACCATCCATGCATGGTTGTTGTAGTTTAGATCGTCGGATATAAGCAAAATTAGATCAATGGCTACCATTGATTACTTGCTACTTATTCATCAAGTAAGTATGGAAAAATTTAAATTTACAAAGTGAAAAGTGTTTTTATCCCAAATTTGTTACATTTTACAAAACTACCTAACTTTTTCTTATACTTGAACTAGAGCTCAGAGGTGAGTTGAGGGCCAGCAACGCAACACCAGCTCCGACGAGTGCATGTGATGATTCCAGCAACCTAGCTCAACAACCAGAAAATGTGTGCCCCAGTTGCCCTGCCATAACTTCGTCTTCGAGGGCAACACCATCTCCGACAACGCAATAGCAACTCTGGCGAGTGCTTCGTAGCACCATCTCTAGCTGCAACTCCAGCTCCAACGACTGCTCAACCAGTATTCCTTGAAGAAATAATTTAGAAATTGATCCATAGAAAATAAAAAAATTGTAAAAAAAAAAAGGTTGTTTTTCTCCTCTGTGTAGGGCTGCACATGGGTCAACCCAACCCGACCAACCTGACCCGACCCAACTTTGTATTTCCGGGTTGATTCGGGTCATCGAGTCAGATCAAGTCAAATCCGATTAACTTGATCAATAGTTGGTTCAGGTGACGGGTTCACAAATGCAACCCGTGAATCTGACCCGACTACCCGATGACCCAAAGTTAAACATTGTCGTTTTGTGCCATTTACATTTTACATAGAAATAGAAACTTCACTCCTTCACTTTCATTTCTGATTTCTCATTCACAATTCTTCTTCCTTCACTTTCATTTCTAATTTACGTTCCTGAACCCTAGCTAGTCCCCCTCCTTACCACTTTAAGGCACAGATCTCACCACCTTCCTCTGCCACCATCGTAACCCATCAGACCTCGATCACCATTGGACCAACCCCTTCTGCCATAAGCCATATCGGCCTTGATGCCTCTGCACACGAACCACCACCTATGGTCGCGACCTGGCCACTACGAGCTTCAACTCAAGTTGTGCTACCACCTAGATCCGCCACTTCTCTCACTTAAATCTACGACCCAACCACCAGATCCACAAGCCAACCATCCTAGATCCGACTACTACGTTGCCGTACCAGAGCACTGTGACCAGATCTACAACCAAACCCCTCAGTTGCTTAAGCCGCTGCACGTCACCATCGTCGTCTTCCCCTGCACAGTCACCGGGTTGTGGCACCGTGCGACCACCCCTCCAGCCGCAACCTCTGCACCACGCCGCCATATCCGCAGAACCCCTCTGTAACTCTGTTTCCTTTTTTCCATTTTATTTTGTTTTATCTTTTTTATTCTTGAATCTCTATAATACAAACAAGTTTTCCTTGTTGTTCACTGGAAACATGAATCATGTTGATTTGTGAATGATGATTTGTATATTGTGGATACATTAGTTTGATTTTTAGTTATGATTCTTGTTATTGAGATGCTTGGGTTTCATTTCATAGGTTTTGGAAATAAAATCATCTGTCTTCTCTCTGTTTGTAAATTTGAACAACTCGACTATCCGACCTGTACCAACCCAATGTTTGGTTCGAGTTACCTGAATTTTTTTTTCCAAACTCGACCCAACCCAACTCGAACTTAACTAATTGGTTTGGATTTTTTTTCTCCCAAACTTAAACCAACCCGACCCGTGTACAACCCTACCTCCGTGAACCTGTCGTCTTCTCCGATGATCTACATCGGGCCTATGGTGGCCGGAGCTAGTGGAAGACAAAGATGGAAATCAAAGGCATCGTTCCCCCATTTTATATTTCTCCTCGCAAATCGAAAAAAAAAAGATCATTTCCCTTAGAAAATACAGTTAAGAAAGCAACTTTCTATGAAAACAAACATAAAGTAACAGGAAAATTGAAGGTGATGTCATTAATAGAGACTTGAAGAATTTAAGAGTAATACTTTTTTTTTCTTCCTACAAAATTAAAAATCTTGTAATAATGAGTAAAGTCAAAGGTCTTGTGATGGACCTTTGAGTGGAGAGTCTCACTACAAGAAATCAGTAAATTAGCGAGGGAAACGTCCATCGATTTTTTTTGGTCGCTAATCCCTCGCTAACCACAAAAATTTTTCTCGCTAATCCCTCGCAAAATTTAAAACCGTTGGCTACTGTATTCCCTCACAAATTTGCGAGGGAAATTTCGTCGCTATTTCATCGCTATATGAAGAATATACGCACTAATTTTAAATCTATTACAATCAAAATCCCTTGCCATTCTGTCGCTAATCCCTCGCTGAGTTCCCTCGCTAATCCCTCGCTGAGTTCCCTTGCTATACTCTCGTTAATCCCTCGCTAATCCCTCGTTGATTTCCCTCACTAATACCTCGCAAGTTACATTATATATTTTCCTCACTATTCCGTCGCTAATCCCTCATTGAGTTCCCTCGCTATTCCTTCGTTAATCCCTCGTTAATTTCCTTCGCTGATCCCTCGCAAGTTACGTTATATATTTTCCTCGCTATTCCGTCTCTAATCCCTCACAAATTGGTTTATTTTTTTTTTTTGGCCAATTTAAATGTAAAAAGACTTAGTTTTTAATATCCAATATACCTGTAAATCTTTTCAATCAAGATTATCCAGCAAATAATAAAAAGCAACAAAATACAAATCCAAAATAAATCTACTAATTATTCAAAGTTATTATATAAGTTATGTAAGTTCAAAATTTCATACAATGTCGTACAAAACAAGAATAAACAAAACATGCAATCAATCTAAGTTTGCTTCATCTTCATAATCATCATCCTCTTGACCCTCCCCAGTTGCTTCACCTTGCAATGGTGTTTGTGGAGCAATATTTGCTAATTGGATCGTAGATAGGAAGGGTGCAAACATAGGGACTAGTTGAGTCTAGACAAAGGAAGTCATTGTTGTTGCCACTGCTGCACTTACGGCTGTATTTACAGCTATATTAACGACTTCAGTTATGTCCTGTGTCAAAGGTGTAGAGCGAGAAGGACCCACAACCTCCGAGGATGAAGCATGCATGGTGTTATTGTTAATACCAATGTGTAAGCTGTTACCTATGCCATGCACTCGTCCCTTCTTGTTGGGACCCGCCGCATCCAACCATACCTGCGGGTCAACCATAGGATGAATGGAAGAGTTTTCTCCATATTTTTCTGACATTGTTGCGTCGTATGACTCCTAAAATAACAAAACAAGAAAAATATTAGCAAAAAAATCAATAACTTAACAAATATAAATGACTTAAATTATAAAGACACCTACAATGAAGTTCCTTGAGCGCTCAGAGACATAACTTCCATCTTTCTTCTTATGAACTTTGGCATAGAGATCTCTGTAAGAAACTTGATGTTTTAACTTTGTCTCCTATAATCACATATAGAAGAATATATGATAAACACATATCAAGAGTAATTAGACAAATCCTCTAAAATACCAATGTCTTTATGTCATACTCAATATAGCAAATAACTCAAGTAATTACAAAAAATAAAGGTAAGAGAGTCTTGTGCATTTGAGTTAAGAAAAAATGAGATTTTCATCAACTAGAGAGTGTTCAGTAATATCAACACAGAATTTCTAAACCACTATTTACTTCAACCGAGAAATATGCAACCATTTCAATTACACAATCCATTCAATAGATATATATATAGGTATACACATAATCAATACATTGGTAAAGAGCTTCCACGATACATGAAATTTCACTAATCGAGGACTGTATTCATTTTACCCACGCTATTCTATTTCATGTCAAGATGATCTCCTTTATTCAGCCATGGCATGATCCTTTCATATGGTGCATGCTTTGTCATGAGACACAATCAAACTAAGGGGTAGCACTATGAATCGGTGTCGGTTTCAAAATTTACCTATCACAAGCATCCTCCAATAGGGGGTTTTATACGTAAAATGTGGTCTCTGACTTAGAAATTGGCTATATCTTCTTTAGGGAGTTTAAGAAGAAATATGAGACATCTAAAACCCACAAATAGCGACGAAACACACATATGCAATCCCTTATTTCTTAGATAATAGATAAATGAAATAATTCTTTTTGATATTCTAATAAGTTTATATTCACAACTCAAAACTTTAAATTATTTTTATATTACCATCTTTTGCTTATGTTGACCAAAGGAAATCGACCCTCCTGTATGCTTCAGGGCATCAGGCATAACTGCCCTGTTCCTTCGGGCAGCTTCTGACTTCCGCATCTATTTTTCAGTCAGCCAAATGTCCACTAGCCCATCCTACACTTCTGTCCTAAGTCCTCTGGGTCCATGGCCCTTAACATCAACCAAGTTATTTGAATTTGCTTTCTCAAAGGCCTTCTCCCGCGCTTTGTTCAAATAGTCTGAATAACGATCCATACATGTCCGTTCCCAGACAGTTCTAGCCATGTCGCGATCAGAATCGGATGCGAACCGATGCTTATCCTACACAAATGTTATGTAAGTATATTTATTTTTTAATGAACATATAATATATAATTCTAGAAACACAATTACTTACCATAAAATCCTTAAATAGTATTTCCTTCATTTCAGGAGGATAATCTCTCCATGTACTAGCCGGAATAGGCATCCTTGTCATGACATTGTACATAATGTCTCGGGTCACTCTTGATGGGAAAAACCTTCTCCTGTAAGTACAAAAAGTTAATGTTAGTAATATAAAAGTAAATAAATGTAATAAAAGATGATAATCACTATTACTTACGGTCTAGGGACAGGTGCCAAATATATAAGTTCCCTACTATCAGATTCTATATGAGATTCTCCACTTGAAGGCACCACATTCGGGGTGCTAGTTTGTGGGTCAACAGGGAGTGGTATAGAAAGGGGTGGGTCGAAGGGGGTGGGACAGAAGCTGATGTGTCTCCAGTGGTCAATGGGATAAACGCTGGTAGGCCTGCACTGGTCAATGGGCTAGTAGCAGAAGTTGTACCTAACATAATTATAGATAAATAAAAATTAATATTATATATATTACATTTATATAAACCAAGAGTTAACAATAATTAAAAAGATTATCCTACGGTATGCTTGGGGAGTGCTGAGAAGGTTGTAGTGTTGGAGAAATATGATAAGATGGAGAAGGCTGGGGTGAAACATTACTGCCTCTCCCACGATCACGTTCATTGCCTCTACATCGAGTTACCATGATGAATATCTGCATAAGGAAACATAATGAAACATGACGAGTTAAGAAACTATATGTCAATAAAAATCTCAAAATATAATAATGATATTTTAGTGTAAATATCATTAATGAAATTTATTAAACAAGATTCAATTGTAACTACTTGAGTCTGAAGCAAAAGATTCCTCATCTTCAACTGAGAATTCATTAATTTCATTATCTTCGTTGTCATCAATGAACTCATCATCAACCAGAACGTCCATTGGATTATGCATGTCATGTATGTTCACTTCTTCCATCTAGGCATGTGCATCAAACAAGGAAATTGTTTCATCATCTATGACAATATTGTGTGTTCCAAAGGATCCATCATGTTGGTAATAATCAATAGCAGCTAGCTCATTCAATTCATCACCTTCATCGTTCAATGTCTCAGCCACGAAGAGTTTTGCTCTGACCTTGCAAGTTGCCCACCATTCACCACTAGCTCTATTCCCGCTTTGTGGGTATCTTGTATAGTACACTTGTTGTGCTTGTTCAGCCAAGACGAATGGCTCATTTGAGTGAAGTCTTGATTTATGCTTGATGTTAACCAACCCATATCTCTCATCAACATTGACTCCATTAATCGGGTCAAACCAATGACATTGTAAAAGAAATACTCTATTCTGATTTCCTACATATAACAATTCCAATATCTCTTCAACAATGCCATAATAGTCGAAGTCATTCTCACCATATATACTACCTCTAACACACACGCCACTATTCATGGTAGCTTTATTTTGTCCATACTCCTTAGTATGAAATCTATACCCATTAACTATTAAGCCACAGTAAGAAGTCATAAACTTGATTGGACCATAACTTATCTCTCGTATCATTTGATCCTCAACTTGACCTATATTAACCTGTATCATTACATAAATGGTAGATAGTTATAACATTTAGCATAATGAACATTGAATTTAACATGATAGATGTGATTATGGATAAAAGGACTCACTAGATGTTTTAGCCACCTACTGAAGTCCTTATCTCGAGCTTCCAATATTTGATCATCAGTGACATTGGGATATGTTTCCCTTAACGAATCCTCGAATTGTTTAATCAACACAATAATTAATATTTAGCATAACATAGTTAAAAATTAACAAATTCATTAGTTAAGGAGTAGACTTACTGGATATAAGGTTCTACTTCTCCACAATTTACAAGCACATATGTCTCAGCAATATGAAGTTCGACATCCGTCAAGAATCTATTCCGACCTCTCCCGATAGGACGATATGGATGTTTAAAAATGGAAAACCGTTCATCAATTGTATTTTCCCCACCGTCTTCATTCCGAGGAACTTAAGTGCGTCTGGTCTGTAGGTGGGGATCAAAATACATGGAAGCAAAATTGGAAATTTCTTCTAAAATATATGCTTCACAGATAGATCCTTCAACTCTTACTTTATTTCGAACCTTCCTTTTTAAGTACAACATACACCTTTCAAAGGGGTACATCCACCTGTAATGAACTGGTCCTCCAACCTTAGCTTCATAGGGGAGATGCACAACTAGATGTTCCATCTCGTCAAAGAATACTGGAGGAAAAATCTTCTCTAACTTGTAAACTGTTTCAATAATTCTAAGCTCTGCATTCTCCATGACGGAAGTACGAATTTCAGTTGCACAAACTTCTTTAAAGAATAAGCTGAGTTCTGTTAATGGTCCCCATATAGGTTTAAGTAAGATATCACGAAATGCTAGAGGAATTAACCTTTGCATAAAAACATGACAATCGTGACTTTTCATTCCATATATCTTCCCGCCGTCTACATTGATGCAATGTGCGATATTCGATGCATACCTATCAAGAAATTTCAATTGTTTTATCCACTCACACACCATCTTCCTTTGATTGGCATCCAAGACATATGTCGCCTTTGGTTTTTTACACTTGCCATTCTCAACTATCAGCTCCAAGGTGGGACGTTCGCAAATTATCTTCAAATCTTCTCTTGCGCTTGCGTTGTCTTTTGTCTTGCCCTTTATGTCCATGACAGTGCTGAAGATATTATCAAACACGTTCTTCTCAACATGCATAACATCTATATTATGTCGTATTATATTAGTGGACTAATAAGGCAATTCCCATAATATGCTCTTCTTCACCCAGTTATGGTATATACCAAAGCCATCTTGTTTTTGTTTACCTGATTTCAAGCCGAAAATGACTTCTTTAAGTTGATTCACTCTATTCAAGACATCTGTCCGACTCAAACGTTGCGGTGGATTAGATTTTTCTATTGTTGACCTCTTAAAAGAGTTTCGATCATGGCGAAATGAATGATCAAAAGGTAGAAATTGGCGATGACAATCAAACCAGCAGCATTTCCTATCGTGCTTCAATACAAATGACTTACTGTGATTCATACAAAGCGGACAAGAAAGTCTTCCATGAGTGCTCCAACCAGACAGCATTCCATAGGCTGAAAAGTCACTTATTGTCCACAACAAAGTCGCTGTCATATTGAAATTTTGCTTCTTCCAAGCATCATAAATGTGCACTCCATCGTCCCATAATTTCTTTAGATCGTCAATTAGGGGTCTAAGATAGACGTCTAAACTTTTACCTGGTGACTTTGGTTCAGGAATCACAAGAGTGAGGAATATGTATTCCCTTCTCATGCACATACTTGGGGGTAGATTGTACGGTGTGACAAAAACAGGCCAACATGAATATGGTGTGGCTGAACCGCTAAATGGATTAAAATTGTCTATACAAAGGCCAAGCCTAACATTTCGAGCCTCTAGCGCAAATGTTGAATGGGTAGTGTCAAATCGTTTCCAAGGCTCAGCATCAGCTGCATGCGTGATCACTGATTCATCTTAACGCACTCCATCCGCATGCCAACTCATATATTGTGTAGTGTTTTTGGATATAAACAGACGTTGGAGTCTAGAAATAATGGGAAAATATCGCAACACTGAGTGCGGTACATCCTTCTCATTCGATGAACGTCCTGCCTTCAGTTTGAACCGTGGGTGTCCACATACTAAGTAAACTGAGTACAAACTCTTGTCACTTTATTCTTTGTAATACAACATGCACTGATTAGGACACGCATCTATCTTCTCATATCCTAATCCCAACTCACGAACCATTCTCTTAGATTTGTAAAAGTTTTCGGGTAACCTTTCAGGCTCTAGAAGCATGCTCTTAATTATGACAACCATTCTATTATAACAACTCTCACTCATGTTAAACTCTGACTTCAAGTTCAAAAGTTGAGTTACAACTGACAATTTCGTGTGCTTATGGCAACCATCCCATAAAGGTTCGTCAGCCTCTCTTAACAAGTCATAAAACTTCGAAGCTGACGGATTTGGATCATCTTCTAAATCTTGAGCTTCTAGATTTAATCTATCTCCCGCGGCATCCATAACCATATCCACGTATGGATTCCTAGGCTCCACTTCATCATCATGGACAATGGATGTTGAGTCGTTATCCCTCCATCTGTCCTCACCATGAATGGTCCAATTTACATAACCATCCACAAATCCGTACTTATACAGATGTTCTTTTACCCAAAAAAACTCCCTCCAAACACGATTCTTACATCTAGCACATGGACAAAGGATGCGATTTAATGCATCAGTAATTATTGGGTTTCCTTGAGCAACCTTAATGAAATCATCAACTCTATCCTTGAATTCTTCACTTACATAGCTAGTAGGATCATTTCTTCGTAACATCTAACTTCGATCGGGTCTCATGATTGCTGAAATTTATCTTAGCACATTAATACAATCCTTTTCAAAATCTTCACTTCTCTTTTAAAATGGTATGACCCTATCCCATTCGAAAACACAATTTTTCAACACTTGGTTCATAGAATTCACAAAAATCACACATCCTATACTTGATGAAATTTCGGCAGCATTTCCCTTTGGTCTCCAAGTGCACGACTTGAACATGGTGACATCTACCACGATCAAGTATGCACCCAGAGAACAAAAAGAAATGTAACAGAACAAAATTTCATCAAGTATAAAATATGAGATTTGAGGAATAACCATTAACCAAGTAAAGAAAAAGTCCCTTCCCAAACTGTCCCACTTGGACAATTCAAGATTCAATACAACGAGCAGTACCTTTAAAAAGTACACATGCTCATTAATATTGAATCTCAAATGGGAAACTAAGGCTCCGCTCAAATTGTAAAAAAAAAAACAAAGCATTAATTTCAACCATGCAACATGTAGATATGTAAGTGACATTTAATCCTAAAGACACAAACTCTTTCGCTAGTGCATCTCTTGATCGCACCATAATGGTATATGTGTGTTTTTATAATTAACTTATGAAGCAGTGCAATGAATGATGATGAAACTAACCTTGGCTCAAGAAGAAGAATATATAATAAACACATGTCAAAAGTAATTAGACAAACCCTCTAAAATACCAATGTCTTTATGTCATACTCAAGATAGGCAAATAATTCAAGTAATTACAAAAAATAAGAGATTATCATCCATGAATATATAGCTAAACACTACACAAAAGATTAATTACTTTTATATTTGCAATTTCCTTAATGAGTTCTATCCTAGTCCTAGTCCTAGTCCTAGTCCTGACAGTTGTATTGTTAGCGTTGAGAGAGTCTTGTCCATTTAAGGAAAAATGAGATATTCACGAACTAGAGTAGAGAGTCTTGTCCATGGCGTTATTGTTCCATTGGTTTTTGCTGCTGTTAACCATCCTTTTGTTGATCTTTTTGCCAATTGCATTGCAATACCTCATTGTGAGTGCCATTCATTCATTTCAGACGTGTTCCTAGCTGCCTACTACTATTTCATACCCTGCTAGCTCTGATTGAGCTGAAACTTAGTCTCCAAGGGTAAAACATCATTTGGAGCAAAGTGATCTAAGGATCAGGTACTCGAATTTTAGCCAATTTTTATCATTTGGTAAGGTTTTTGGGCAGTTTTATAATTTCTGAAAAAAGGGCCTAATCTTAGATTGAGCTGAAACTTGTTCTCTTGAAGGAAAATGGCATTTTAAGCAAGGCTTTAGTGTACTAAAGGGCACTCATTTTTAAGCCAAATTCTATTATTTAGACCACTTTTTTAATTTTTGAAATATTTTCTTTTCATGGTAATTTTCTAAAAAATCATAATTTTCATTCTGTGGTGGTCCCATATTTTTTAAAAATCATTTGATAGGTCAATTAGATTTATTTTGGTGTATTTTTAGTGTTAGTAAGTCAATTTTGTTTGTTTTGTGTTTTTGAGTTTTCAATGTTGCATTCCAACCCTGGTATATTGCATCATTTTGATCCTGAGATAGATAGGACTTTTCATTCCCTGCATAAGTTTAATAGGATTAATTCTACACTTGATGAGCATGTAGGAAGTAGTGTACATTTTGTGAATGCATGTGTCTTGAAGCATGTCAATTGGTTTTTGATGATAACAAAGACAGAGATCAAGATCAAGAGCAAAAGAGAAAACCAAGATCAAAGGAAGAAATCAAGAGGTTTAGATATAGGCATTAGAACATCAATGTTAAATGCTCTCAAGATATCTCAAATGGTTTTTCAAATATGATTTTAATCAATATGTTTTTCAAATATCACTTTCTAAAAAGAGGTTATCTTTAATCTTGGATCATGCCGAACAAAGTTCAATATTGTTCAAATCCATGTTTTCTAAAGTTAGGCATGACATAAATCCTCTTTCAGGCTTAAAAAATGAGTTTAAAGTGTAATGTAATCGATTACAATTGTTTGGTAATCGATTACAAGCTAAACTGAAGTCTTGTAATCAATTACATCATCTATGTAATCGATTACCAGAAAGTCAGAGGCCATGTAATCGATTACACACAAGCTGGTAATCAATTACCATATGCCCAGAAAGTCAAGAACACGTTCAAAGGGCCATGTAATCGATTACATCAATATTGTAATCGATTACTATAAAGTCAGAGGGCGTGTAATCGATTACACAAGTCATGTAATTGATTACCACAAGCCCAGAAAGCCAAGAATACGTTCTATCTTACATGTAATCGATTACCAAAACTCTGTAATCGATTACCAGTGTTCTGACATGCCCAACGACTATTTGGTGTGCCTTTAAACTACCACAAATCCCAAAACAGTAAAGCATCAACAGGTTTGATGAGTGGCTTTGGACTAAATTCCAAGTCTTAAAAGAAAAAGGAATCAAGTTTGTTTCGAAGGAAAAACACCCAACCCTTGGCAAACACTAAATAGGGCATCAACAACCAATTTTCAGTATATCAATGCAAACATTTCTCAGAACCAGATGAACCAATCATGTAAATGAGGCTACAACAAATTCCATGCCTTTTTCCCCTCACTTTCTGGGCGAACATGCTTTTCAACTCGAATAACCATTTACAAAATAACATTTTTTTAAGTAAAACACACACATAAATATTATATTCAGGTGTTGCAGAACTGCAAATGAAGCAAGCCAAGGTCGTAAAGCAGCAGGGCAACTTGCTTTGGGTGATCTTTGGGGTTGAAAAAACAGGGCTAAGGTTACAGATTACAGAGACAAAAGAAGAAAAAGGAGAGCAGAGCATACCTGATTGCACGTGGTGCGTCGCAGATCTGGGTTTTGGTCAAGAAGGAGGCAGCAGCAAAAGTGAGAGCAAGAGCGCAAGTGAGAGGGGGGGTTCTACTGCAGTGAGAGTGAGAGGGAATATGAAAGTGAGGGTGAGGGTGAGTGAGAGTGAGAGGGAGGGAGAGCACGAGAGAGAGTGGGAGGGAATCTGAAAGTGAGGGTGAGTGTGAGTGAGAGGGAATATGAAAGTGAGATACAGATGGAATATGTTAAAATATTTTAATTTATTTATTTATCAGGTTTTTGTGAGGGCTTTGTGATGGAAATATCCCTCGCTAAAATTTTATCAGTTTAGCGAGGGGAAATTTTCCTCACAATTCTCTCGCTATTTTTTAGCGAGGGAAAATATCTCTAAAATTAGCGAGAAAATTATCCCTCGCAATTCTCTCGCTAATTTTTGTGAAGGAAATTATCTCTCGCAATTCCCTCACTAATTTTTGTGAAGGAAATTATCCCTCGCAATCTCCTTGCTAATTTTTGCGAGGAACATTTCCCTCGCTAATTCCCTAGCTATTAGCTCGTTATTTTTTCCTCAAACTTATTTTTGAAATTTAGTGAGGACTCAAACTTCCCTCATTAATTTCTTGTTATTCCCTCGTTAATTAAGGAGAGAATAGTGAGAAAAAATTTTCCTCGTAAAACTCTGTCTCTAAATCGAGAATTTCTTGTAGTGGATCTATGTTAAAACGATACCTCCTGTGAACTTTGTAACACATAAAATGAATTTATATTTTCATCGTGGATTAATAACATGCGAATGCTCAATGATTTTACTTGTGCGATACGAACTTGGCACTTGGCTGGCGGTTTACGTAGACATTATTGCTTCATTGAACTATAGACTTCATTTCTTCAAAATTGATATATGCTTTTAAAATTTAGATAAATAATTAACTGATAAATTTATTTACGTTCTACAGCTGGTGGGGTCTAAGAGAAAATGCTTCCAACTCATTATCTGAGGTAATCTGTTTTCATCCATTCGCTAGCTTCTTGAAGCATTTTTTCTGTTTTCTATTTTCCTCCCTTTTTTCTCTTAGTTTCAAAGGCCCAATAAAGATGGATAAAGAACAAATTACGGCAGACTATATTTTGCCATTATAAGGATGAAGAAGGGCAATGTTGGGTTCCAACCTTATTTGAGATATTAAGGGCTCTTAATTAAAGATGAAATGAATAACATGGCCGACTATTACCAACTCTAAAGAGGACAAATTGAAGAATGCTCCAGAGTGAAACTGCAAAATATAGTGTTTAGATTAGTTTGTTTTATATTTAAAATAGTTTATAATCAAAATTTTAATAAGAGAATGTTTGAAAAAAAAAAGTAATTTTTCATAAAAATTAATCAAAAATAAACATGCACTGCACTAGATCTTTGAGTAGCATAAATTAAATCATTATACGTTATTGGCTCATTAAATCATTATACGTTATATTATATTGTATGCCAAGCTCAGGCCTTGGCCAACCTAGAATAGCTTAAAACTCTCACCCATCTGATACTATTAATTTATTCAAACAAACTTGAAAGACAGTTATCCTTTGTGAGAAATTAGGACCGGTACTTTTAATAAGAATTATGAGGTTTCATTTTTGTTCGAGAAAATAATCATTCTTGACCTCCACTAGATACTTTAGGATTATTTTGATTATTGATATGGTAACAAAACTTATTTGTCTAATTAGTCTTTTTAGTACAAGGTTTGAGCAGGTTTGTACTCTCTAGATTTATCCTTTAAATTTAAGAGTCCTTTACAATGTTTTTTAAAAAAATTTGAACATGGATGCTCCATTTATTTTATCTATTATAACAGGTTTTTACTGTTGACTTAATATTTTTTTAAGCATAAAAAAAAATTAACTTGTTGGAAGAAAGATCAACCAGCGTGAGCCTCCTGTTCTTCCCCAAGCCTCATAGCTCTCTAGTGCTACCACCACTTGACCATCCTCTTGAGCGTCGGCTGCCACACCATGAACATTGTAGGAAACAACGCCATCTTTCGCTATTACCTCCACCACAGAAAGGAAAAATCTAGACTTAGCTTGGTATTGTCTTTTGTATAATAATTTGGCTTGTCATAATCATTGGTGGTTGGTTAGGTTTCCAATCTCCGGCGAGATAGTTCTATCTAGCTCGTTATCGGAAACCACTAGGTACTCGATGTGTTCCCAACGTCCGTACTCTGGCGGGATCTGACCGGAGCAGAAGTTACCTCTAAGATGCAAATGGTGGAGGCTTGATATCTCGGTGACGATGAGAGGAAGCGCTCTGGTCATGTTATTGTTGTATAGGTCGATGACTTGAAAGTTCTTGAGAAGGGAGAGGGAGGAAGAGAAAGAGAAAGTTGCAGGTTAATTTCTATGAATTTGAGTTAATTTTAAAATTTTAATAAAGTTAGCATGTTATGCAGGTTATTAGTATTTAATCAAAGTCATTAATTATTAAAGTGTATAAACCAATTATCATTATTTTAGGAGCATCCATGTTCCTAAAATTTTTAGGAGCATTTAAAATTTTTCGTTAAATTTAGGACTTCTGTGTGAATTAGTCCCAGGCCAAACATATTAACTGTTTTGGTCTTTTGGAATAGTTGGTTCTTAACCAACTTCACTTATTGTTAATTATTATTCCTCTTTAAAAGAAAATACAGGTCAATGTGAAAATTAAGAGAAACTTTGTGAAATTCAAAGTAAAACAATGTATTTATACTTATTTCTTCACTCTACTCTATCCAATATTTTCTTATTAAAAGTGGAGTTGTTGGATTTCGTAATTCGTTGAAGCTTAATTAGTGGAACAGACAAAAAAAAATGCAAATTTAAAATGAGTATTCAACTAATGTCAAAAGAACAATTAACTTTCGCCGCTTCTTAATTTGCACAGCACACAAGGACATAAAGAAGTAGCTGCAACTCTAGGTAGCCTCTGCTTTAGAAATTATGTATTATTAAAACGGAATCGTTTTCAACGCTCTTAAAAGATCTAAGAGCATGGATGTATTATGTATCAAACATCGTTAAACTTGTGTAAATCTTAACTCGTGAGGAATATTATAAATTTCTCCTATCAAAACAGTGGGGTTTCGGACCACATATCATAGATGAGACATTGGATGCTCCTTTAAATTGTTTAGGAAATCTAGAACTCAAATCTTGCATTGAATTTTTTTAAGATCTTTCTTATCATTATATCCCGCATTGCATCATTAGGGTCCTTTGGTAAATAAATACGATATTCGTTTTGAGTATGCTCTGACGCTTATCGAATGATGGATTCAGATGAATAGCTTAATTAGCCACGAGTGGCCGATGAGTAGTAGCAGAAGGTTTCAAATAAAGCTATATTATAGCTGGGCACCATCATTTGTTATGTTATATTTTCTCAACCACCGGTAATGCTTTGCTTTGGTGGTAGGCCCAACATCTCTTCCAAAATCTTCTGTCTATGTTTGTACATGGATATAGATGCAGGCTAACATGGAATCACACTTGGGGCCACATCCACATTGAAATCCATTAATTGTGGTAGATGAAGAAAATTTCCAAGCCAGGAAAAGTTGCGCAAATTTTTCACTCATGATTGTTCTTTGAAAGCTTCCTTCTATCTCCGTCTTTTTTATTTCATAGATTTCCCTTAGAATTATTGTGAACAACACTTTTCACATATTTCTTTTGGTGCTTGAACTTTTCACATATCATGTGACATATATTTCACCGCCAAACTATCATGAGAGATGCACGTCACGATTTATTGGATTGGCTAATTGAAGTGAAGACATCGCAACTAACCTTATACAGTAGGATAATAATTAAAATCTAACTTTAGCTAAAATTCATGAAAGAAAGTAAGTGCTAACCACTGCCAAAACAAAGTGAAAGTCTTTCCTGAGAGTAGGGTGTTAAAGATTAAAATTAACCGAAGCAAGATGAAAACCGATGCAAGGGAGTTTGGAGACAAAATTCTTAAAATTTGAGGTACAAAAGTGAAATGTTAGATATTGACTTCTATAAAATTCGCTTCAAGTTTCAGTTTAATTGATCCATAAACTTTTCTTGTTTGGTAATCAAGCCATAAACTTTGAGATTTAGTTTTAATTTATAGTAAGAGCAAAAGTTAAAGTCTTCTTATATTATCATCTAATCTAATCATGTACAAATTAATATATTAAAGTAATTGATAATATTTTACCCAAAAAAATTTGATAATATAAAATGCGTGTCATTTTACCGACACAAAATCATAGAGATCCCCAGTCTTAGAGGTAATTCTCTGAGTTGGCTTCTGCTTGCCTCACCCAGTGTATCCAAAGAGATAAATGCCAATTTCACGAGACTTGCCTTAGTTCCTGTCAACAATCATTTTTCGGCAGACATAACAGGGACTTACATTCATCAATTATCTTGGCTTCCTCGCGCGGGGTTCAATCTTTCATCATTTGATTAGAAAAATTTCTCACAGCAGCACAAGGAAACAACTCCCATTTGTTTATGTGATTTCATCATACTGACACAAAATCATATGGTTAATTATTATCAAAGTTGTGAATGGTATGAACAAGTTGAATATTATTCATAGAGACTTTCTCTCTCTCTCATTCTATTCAATTCTTGTTTTTTTTTATGAGCAGCAATTATCTTTGCTGTCATTTTGCCGAACCAAGTGCTTGCAGTCTTGCACCATTATTGGCATCTCAGTTCGTGCATTCATATACTTGAGACATTCACAAGTCTAGACTCTAGAGGGTTATTTTTTTGTAATATATATATGAGTCCAAAGGGTTACTTGATGACATTACTAGTTTTACCAGAATAATATACATATTAGAGAATACGAGAACAAAGAGACCTCTTGTTTTTCTACGATGTGGAATGAAGAGAAGTCCAACCTCTAGCTACCCTATTCGTAGTATCGTAGATGGAGCTGAGAGAAGCTCGATGATAGACATAGTCTATGAAGGTCTTAAGTTTGTTTAGCAAGGAGCTAGGTTTAACTTGTTACAGAGTTAGTAATTTCTCTTTGAGAGTTGAAATAAAAAATAATAACAATATGGGCTAAAAAGATATAGAATATAATGACTATGTAAAAAATAAGAATAATTTCATGTAAAGATTTAGAGGTGATAAAATAAATTCAATTTATTAAGTTAATCTATCAACTCGTTATTTTTCAATGGGTTAAATTCAAAATTTTAATCTATTTTTATTTTTCAACCTGCATAACTCTTTGGTTAAGCGAAACAGGGCGGGTTGGCCCGTCAACTTGAATTTTTTTAAAAAAATGTTATAAATGAGTCTTTTTATTTGTGTTTGTGATATTTTTTATAAGTATGATATCTTAATTTTATTTTATTTTTATTTTTTTGATCTCTATAAATTATAATTTTTTTATTTTTTAAAATTTTTATGATTTTTTTGTTTTTATAAATTTTGTTTTTATTTTTTAGGCGGATTGACTGCTAACTCACCTAATTTTTCTTATTTTTTACTTTAGGCGGGTTAATTAAGCTAACCCGCCAACTCATCATAAAAGCGTGGTAGGTTGACTCTTTTAATCCATTTTTTAAAACGGTCAATTCCTCCTAAATCCGTATTTTGGTAGGTTGAAAGCAAGACAGATCGAGCAGGACAGGATAACCCGTTTTGCTTATCTCTAAAAGATCCATATATTCTTTTATAATAATATTGTACAAAGATTTTTTTTTATAATTTTGTTTTTACATTCTTTCCACACTAGATCATAAATAGTTTACACACACACACACACATATATATATATATATATTTTAAAATACATGTTTTTTTTTCGATTTTGGGCATATAAAAATATATGTTGTGGTGAGTAGAGCTAACAAAATTAAGATAATTTTGGAGGAAAGGAAAAGAAAGATTTATTTTTTATTTATAAATTAAGATAATTATAAAATATTTATAAACATGAATAAAGGATGATTAAAATGTTATATGGTTATCTTTCATATTATTCATTCATTTTAAAAAAATTTTAAATATAGAGAATGTTTATTCAAAATAAAAAATAATCATTCCCTTTTCTTTTTCTCCAAAATCCTCCATTCAAACACAGGTCATTTTTAGGTTAAGCCAAACTAGATCAAGTATGTTTCAAATTAATATTTTATTAATTTAACTTAACTCATTGCGAATTATGAGTTGGGTAGGTTGGTTTACCAGTTAGGATAATTTTTTTTTATTTTTTTAAAATAATGAATTTAATTTTTAAAAATATTAAATTAATGAAAAATATAAAATTTTGAATTATTTAATTTGAGTCAATAATAAATAAATTAAATAATTAATCTAATTATTAATTAAGTTTTAATTTTTTAAGAAAATAATAATAAACTTTTTTAGGTATATATTATTAAATTACAAAATAATTTAAATTTAAATTAAATTAAATCAAGTCAGATTACATTAAATCAAATTAAATTTAAAATTAAATTTCTATTTTTTGTCAAATTATTCAAGTCCACCTCAACTCATTTTGAGAACGGTGAGCTATATTTTCTCTTTCTGAATCTGCCACTGCCACAATCCGCAACGGCCAATGCTGCGTGCCAGCCCTCCTGCCTGCCCTTTACATGTTTGTTTCCTGGCTTATTTGTATCGTGGAAGGCTTCAATGGGGCACACACCATGCCGCATTTATATCCCTTGAACAGTTTGAACCACTCCAAAATTGTGCTATCGCCTATCAGACTGTCAGCTAATTAATCCCGTACCGGCTGGTGGGTCACACTACTAAGAAACGCTGCTTATCTCTTACCAAATTTACTTCATACTTGACATCATACTATTTTACAAGTTGTTAATTACATTTTTGTTATGAGTGTCAATAATTGAGCTTTCCTAGATGTACTAAAAAATTGCTATGTTTTACTCATCTTAATAATTTAAATTAAGTTCGATGTACAGTTCAGTTACCGGATTTATGGGATTTTTTATTCCTCGCAAGGTACTAATTAACGAACATGACATGAGGATGAGGTGTGGAGGAGGATAATTGAGAAAGTAAATTGAACAATTGATAATCCAATAGGCCAATATGTGGGGATGGTGTACAACTTTCAACAAAAACTAAACCAGAGGAATAGGCCGAATGGGGAAATTTTTGCGTTGCGTGTGAAGCAACAAGGATGGGAAAAGTAGGGACAACAAAATCTGTGGACTATCTTCCAAGGATGATTCCCCAAATTTACGTACCATGAGAAACAGTACACAGTCCACAATCCGCGCACAGAAACTGAGTTCTCTCTGCTCTATACTTCTATCAGCCAAATTTTATTAGAGAAATGTTGCTTGCATAAATGTCCCAAATTTTATTTATGTTTGGGAACACCCACCCCCCCCCCTTTCTCTACGGGCTATTGCTATCCTTCACTGCGCTCCCCTGTACAGCCATTTAGGTTTCGCAATTTAGATGCAAAGGGGGTAAAATATGTTTCTCACTTTTCCTTTTCTAAACTCTATCAAATGGTGGTTTAGTCCGACCGGTAACTTGCATTAGGATGATCAAGTTAAAAATGCCACACTTCATACATTCAAAAAAGTCTTTTAAATTTGATAAGTTGACTTGTTTAGCTATTATTATTATTATTATAAAGTCTATTAAATTTGTATTGTAGTGTCTTGAAAATATAGAAATGTGTTAGCATAGTTAAAGGTGTTAACTTATTGGTCTATTTAAAAACAAGCATATTAGTTTATTTAAAAATTTTTATGTAAAGTAAACATTTAAATAAATTTTAAAGTTATGACAAGTTATTAAAAAAAGATTATGTTAAATCTTAAAAAAAGTCTTATGTTAAGTAATAAATTAAATTCAGACTTTATATTTAAAAAAAAAGTTAAGTTTGTTTAAAATAAAGTTTAACCTAACTCATTTCTACTTCTATCTTTGTCGTTAGCTAACCAACAAAATTCTTCTGAGCTGATTTTTGTTTGTACATGTTTGTTGTTTGTGCTTCAAAGTCACTTTCCCAATAGATATCACTATGCACACTAAATTTTCACAAACTCAATCTTTTTTGTTGGTAAAATGTTTAGGGTAGGATTGAAGAGGATGTTATCTCATTTGAAGATTTCGACATCTATGAGTGTCTACTAATAGAAATTGAATTCAAAATCTTTTCATTGATTCTATCTTTAAAAAAAATGAATTAAAGATTTTTTCAAGAAGAAAATTTTTCAAAGATACACAAACTTATGTCATTTAAAAAGTTTAATAAGTTAATGGTGGAACGTAATTAACTGATATTTTTCTAAATCTTTATCAAGTGTTGTAGTTATGTATTGAGAGTTCAATTTCTCATATTCTCATTTTTTCTTTTCCTTGATTCCAATAATACCTCTCTAAACAAAGGTTAGGTAGTGTTTAGTTTGTTCTCTTTTTATTTTTAATTAATATGTTTTTATTTATAATTACAAAAATGTTAATTATTTATACTTTGTTTCTTATTTTTTCTAAATATTTTTTATTTAAGTAATCAAAATAATTTAATAAAAGATAATAAAAACTTCTTGACATATATCTTAATAATATTATCCTTGACATTATATAACGTTCGTTTGAAATTATAGTGTACTTCCACTCTAAGACAAACTACTGTTAGGTTAATCGTTATCATAATGCTAAGATTTAAATAATTGGTTAAGTATATCTGTTGTTTAAATAATTAAATGGATGAAGGGCAAATAGTGATTGGGTAAGATGGGGCCCAACCATTGCATTAGGGGCTGTCAGAGTTGTTTATAGTTGGAGAGGCGAGAAGATCTGAAGCCTACTAAAATGGATGCAAACCAAGCTATCAGCTTGCCGCCCGGCTCCCATGGCCCCCCACCGACCAGAACCATGCCACATCAGAAATATCAAGAAAAATATCAGTTAATTGGTATGTATTACCTATTGTGAATAGGGATGGCAACGACACGCGATAGGGATGAGCAGCAGTTTCCGTCTTATGTTCTTATAGATAATATTTATTTTTATTCTTATTTTTATATTTGTATGTATATTTATTTATTATTTTTTTGAGTAAATAAATATTTATAAATATTCTGGATACTTAATAAATTTTAAAAAAAATAAAAAATAATAATATTTTGATAATATTTAAATAATAATAAATTTTTTTAATAATTTTATATAAAATTATTTTAATAATTTTATTTTCAATATTCACGAATACGGAGAACTACTCTCACCCCGTCTCTTTTTATTAAATGGAAGATAATATAAACGAATATTTATATCTATAAAAAAAATTAAACATATATTATTTATCTCCGTCACATGTATCCGCACCCACAAATAAAATTACCATTCTTACTTGTGAAAAGAATAATATTTTAAAAGAATAAATCTTATATTGATTGAAAGTAAGATTTTGAAAAAAATTTATATATCAATTTGTGACTTAAATTTAATAAAAAAATGAATTAAAAGACAGTCTGGTGTGTACAAAAATATGTTGAGAACTTATGACTAGTGCAAATCTTTAATTTATCTTCTTGCACATGATAATACGTGGCTTGAATCTTTTGTCAAGAATTTAACTAATTTTTTGAACTTACTTAAAAATAAATATTTTTAAAAAGTTTAAAACTAACTTATTCTTATTTACATTTTTGAGAGGGAGAATAAGTTTGGTGAACTTGTCACATGTGCTAGTGCTCAAAGTACTTCAAGAGCAGTATAGAGCAAGAGAGGAAGAGAATAAGTTAGGCGAACTTGTGCTAGTGGCTCGTGAACTAAAAATGGACTAAAAGTTTGTAGTTAGTGCAGATTTTCGATTTATTTTTTTACGCATGATAATATGAGTCTTGGATTTTTTATTAAGAATTTAATTAATTATTTGAACTTATTTAAAAATAAATATTTTTAAAAAATTTAAAATTGACTTAATCTTATCTATTTTTTTTAGAAGAAGAATAAGCGGCGAACTTGTCCTTAGTGCTAGTGCTCAAATGTACTTCAAGAGCAGTATAGAGCAAGAGAGGGGGAGAATAAGTTAGGCGAGTGCTCAAATGTACTTCAAGAGCAGTACAGAGCAAGAGAGGGGGAAAATAAGTTAGGCGAACTTGTGCTAGTGCTCAAATGTACTTCAAGAGCTTGCAAGCTCCAAACTCGCAAAAAATTAATGAAAAGTTCCGAAAGTCATTTATCATTTCTCAATAGGCCTATTTATATATATAAAATATAACCTAGTAACTTTTGGAGATTACTGGTCCACTTCCCAAAAGCAAAAATCATAGAAAATCGGGGCTTATAGATAAATTGTTGAAGATTTTAAGTTTAGGTAATCAAGTTCATTATTAGCATAGAATAGAATATGTTAGTACCATATAATTAAGTAAAAGACTTATAGCTACTTAATGTTTTAAATTTTTTTGTCAAAATATGATGTTTGGGTCACTATTATGAAGATTTTTTCAACTTTTGAATTCTCCCTAGCTAATTTCCTAATAATTTATGTCGATGATGTGATACTATGTGCAGAGGTAATTAAGTTCTATACACTAATCATGTTACCTAATCTTCTAGCATATTTTCATATTTTGTGCTATAACGACAGGTGACTCCTGAGCTCAGTTCACTATGATAGGCATTCCCTTTATTTAAATTTATCAAAAGGCGTCCGTTAACTTAGTTCTTATAAGCCACCCACTAATCATAGTTTAACAAATAGACCCATGTAACAAAAAAAAAACACTAAGTATTTGTAATATGAACTCATACGTGCTGTTACTCACTTTTGTGTGGATGCATAAGTCTTTTTATAAATAAAAGAAAAATGTTAAAAAATATATTCTCTATCACATTTTTTTAATACATCACTAAAAATAATGTATGATTATTTTTTTTTCATTCCGAAAAGGGGGAAAACTTATCCAGAACTTTCTACAAATGCTCGCTAATAATGTTGGTTTCGATGCTCTTTAAAAATTACCAGTGATTGCCGGTCAATACCAGTTTTAAGTTAATTTCAGTTAATTTTAGGAATGTACCCTTCAGCCACCATTGAGCCACGCACTTGAGTCGTACTGCTACCAAGACCACCAAGGTCCTCCCCTATGCAACGAAGCCAACCCCTACTTTGTCCCTCTCGGAGTTTGCCCTTTTCGAAACTTATTGATTCATTTAGATCTTAAGATGATTCAATGTGTGCTGATGTTTTAGGTGCCAGAGTACTACAATGTAGTAGTTCATCCAATCAACTCAGAAAATGCCAAAAATAGTGGTACCAATCATCCAGGCTTCTGTTTTCCGGGCTATTTAACATTTCTCTTTATAGAGACTCGATTCCTAACAATTTATTAGATTCCCGCTTCCTTATATTCATTTTAGTCTCTTAAATTTCCCTTTCAGATATTTTTTCACTTTATATCTTACTCGAAAATAACAAATTATTTTTTATATTTTACATAGCATTGAGACATTATGACATATATGGCAATAATGGCATGCATACAACAATACAAAACTAATGAATGAGTAATTATAATTTTTCTGTCTCAAGTCTCAACTCAACCCCACCTTGTTTGGCTAGCCGATTGTAATTCTTTTGTTTCTTCTCGCGTTTTGGAGTAGGATACATCATGTTGCTTGTTTCTTTCATGAGAAAATTTTCATTTTCTTTTTTAGATGATAACATTTCGTCGTACTTGTCATCGTTGTTGTTAAAGATTTTCTGATGCACAGAATCCATGCTTGACTAGCAGAAAAAACAAAAGAACAGATTGATATATCTATTTATGTGGTCTATCGTATTTGGTGTATAGCTAGCTAGTTCCTGTGCTTTACTCCGAGGCAGAAAAAAAAATCATCTTGGAAGATATCATCAGTTAACTTGTGCAGTTAGTAAATATCTGTCCGTCGAGCTCACACTCTCCACCAACCCCATTATATTAATATGCACCAATATGGACAAAACTTAGTTTGTTTGGAAATTAGATTGCAAAGCAATAAAGAAAAAGTTATAGAATCCGTTTTCATCTGACTACATTAATACTAACAATTATATTATATTATCAAAGATGTGTTCATCAGAATAGAAATGATATAAATTTTTTAAATATATAATTTTGAGTTTAATTTTATAATTTATATATATAAAAATAATATTATTAAAAAAATTATTTAAACATCTAATCATATTTTTTAAATATTAATTTTTTATTTATCATATTAGTGATATTTTGAAAAATTAAAAATAAATTATATATATAAAACATATTTAGTGAGATAAATTTTTATTATAAAAATATAAAAAAATAAATATTAATCATATAATTATACATAAATGATTAAAATTAAAAATTATTTAAAAGATATATGATCACTTAAAAATATCATATATATTTATGTTATAATTTTAATCTACGAAGACGTATGAAGATAATGGACACGTAATACCTTTAATAATACTGGTCACACAAAGAAATTCAAAAATTACGGAAGACATTGAGCGTATATATATATATATATATATATATATATATGAGAGGAATCGATGTATTTTTCAACCGTTAGATTCACTTTCATCTAATGATTGAGATTATTTAGTTAAAAGTAACCATAATTCAAAAATTCTACATTGAAAAATGAATGTAAGTTAAAAAACACTTACACTCTATATCATCTCATATATATATATATATATATATATATATATATATATATATATATATATATATATATATATATTCAAAATTAAAAAAAAAGATCATAATTCATTAATATTATTTCTTTAAGCTTAAAAATTTATAATATTTTAATATATGTCATATGTGTCAATATTTTCTACTTAGTAAACCCTCCTAAAAAATATGGAACATAATTTTTATTAACATATTCTAAAAATCTCTTCATAGAACTAATCATATACAAGTACATGTGCATAAAAAAATAACTAGAAGAAATATTTGTGTGAGGCAAGCTTCGGTGACAACGAATTGGACGACTTGGTACGAACAGAAGTAGAAGGAGCAGATGAAAATAGTAGTATGTGAAAAGATAAAACTTAAAATACTAGTATGTAAAAATAGTAGCTTAGAACATCAGTCATGTGATTGAGCTTGAGTCGGTTGCGAGCTTACTAATTGAACGTTAATCATGAAAATTAATTTTTTTAAAAAAATATTAATGGGTCGTGTTCAAATCATATCTGGTCGTATCAAGCGTCTCCGAGAAGTGTCTGAACTTGTCTGAGAAATGTTTGAGTGTGTCTGAGAAGTGTTCAAGTGTGTTCGAGACGTGTCTAAACTAAAAAAATTATTTTTTTTTAATCAGACACATTTAGACACACAAAACACATGTATCATACTAGTGTCTTCATATATTTAATATAGACACGTATATAATACACAAATAGATATCATAATTAACGTGTCTATATTTCATAAATTTAAACTATTAATGTAAATTTTAATAATCAAAATCTATTTCTCTCAATTTTTTACAATAAATTATTCTCTATACATTCTATTTATATATATAACACAAAAGACAGCGAAGTACAAAACTCACAGATCATGATGCTCACAAAATCCAAATCTGTCGCTACATGTAATTACACATAATTTATGTGAATGATTCTATTTGACTCTAATATAAAAAATAGTTTAATAGTGTGTCTTTAAATCTGAGTTTTGGGTATGTAAATTGAGTTTTATCTATGAATAATATATTTGATAAAATTATGGTTGGATTGTGTTACTTTGAATATAATTTTAGATCTCAAATCATGACTTAAGTGAAAGTGAAAAAAAAAATTGTAAACTTTAATCTAAATATGCTATTAGTTGCTTAAACTTGATTGAAGTAACACAGTTTCTTTCCTTCCTCTTTTTATTCTCAAATTAGGGACTTGAATTTTAGTTTAAATGTGGCTGTAAAGTATCCTAATATATTTAATATGAGTTTTTTTTTAAACAAATGTTTTTAATTTTACGCTCTCAAATACATTACGTGTATTAATGAAAATGTAACACATCGATACAAGAATCAATCAAAACATACCACATGGCACTTAGTGAGTCGGTCATGTACTCGTCAATCATAGATTGACATGTGGCCTAAAAGATGAACTCCCATTAATCATATTTATATTGAAACTTGATTTAAATAATTAAATTCATTTCAGCTGGTTACTAATTTCTTCTTAGTAAATATCTATACGTTTTTTTTTTACCAAGATTTTCAATACTATTTTCAAATAATGTTTGAAAACATGCAAATTTTTTGACAAAAAAAATTAAACAAGTAATTGTATATACTGTTAAACTCGTCAACAAGCATACTGATTCGTATAAATAATATAAAAATTAGATATCATTCCTATGAGAATTGAGATTAACACAATTTTTTTCATTAATTTCACTACTTAGTTATAATCAAAGTTTGATAAAGTTTTGTTCAAAACAGGAAACGTAAATTGAATGAAAACTACTTGTCAGAAGTAAATCACAAAAATTATTAAAATTAGAGTTTTCAAATGGATAAAAACAGTTAGGGTTTGATTTCACTTAATCTCCCTATGAGTAATGACAATTGATTGATTCAAATCCTTCATTCATGTAGGTTTACGATTCAATCCTGAAACTAGTTCACATTCAATTCCTTGAAATATGAAACCCTTTTAAACTCACAAATATCAATTAATCCCTTAATTAAAATCTACAAGAATAAGGATTTTACGCTTTATGGATGTTCTAAAATCATATGCTCATGAAATTTTATTCCTAGATATTCCACAAATATGACAATCAGACCAAGAAGCATAACCCATACCCAATCTTCCAATTTTGTATGGATTCTTCAAGTAAAAAAAATATGTGATTAGCTACTTCACATACAAAACAATGATATAAAACAGGGTCAATTGCTAAACAATGAAAGAAAAGCTTGAATTAATATTAAATAGTCATTACATCATAAGTTGAGAAAGATTCATCACCTTAACCAGAGAAACTTAGCAATATATGGTGCAAACAAAGGAAACAACAAGAAGAAAAGAAAACACCCTAGTCATCTTTGATGATCTGGAGAGGTTCCCCTTCTTTCTAGTGGTTGAGTAGCAGCTTTCACGCTTCCCAAGGATGATTCATCCTTTTTTCAAATGCTTCTGACGACTGATCTCTCAATTAAGTCAGAATTAATGTATTTATACTCTAGTCTAGGCGCCTAGGCACTACGTCTGGAGCGCTTGGGCGCTGATAGTCCAGCACGCAGGTTTCTGTTGTAAGTATGAGCACCTAAGCGCTTCGTATATGGCGTCTGGGCACTGATAGTCCAGGAAATACCTTCTGATGCACTCAAGGGTACCTAGGCGTTGCTTCTGGAGGGCCTGGGCGCTGAGTGTCCTGAGTATTTTTCTTCTGATTTGTTTCCCAAGCTCCCAGCTATCCTTCCTTTAGTGTTTTCCTACACAAATACATAAAAAGGGTGATAACTCTTTCTTTTACTCAATTTTTCTTAATCAAAAACTAAAAGAACTTAAATCCTAATCTACGTCCACTATTCCAAGATACTTGGACTAAAATGAAACAAGAGAACAAGTTCAAGGGAAACAAATCAGCTTATCAAGCTGTAAAATCATATCTTTTGCGTGTTTATCACTCCCCCAAACTTAACTTTTACCACGTCCTCAAGCAAAGAGACAAAATTGAAAAAGAAACGAGCAACTAAAACCATTTTTTTTATTTCTGAAAGAAAGAACATGTTGCAAACAAAAACAGTTGTTACAAACCATGAATACAGAGTTCATATCACTAAAAGATGTAACAAGAAAGATCACTTTACTCAATCACCATAACAACAAGAGCAGAATAACTTTGCATGTACACAACTTCACATGCAAACATATTTAACATATTTGCTCTCCACTCAAGTGTTTAAGTTTGTATTTTCACTCCTTCACAACATAATCACATCTTACCATAGGCTTGATTCCCCTCTACTTATCCATTATCAACATGTATGCATGTCATAAGTCATGAGGCCTTTAATTCAGGGTTGTAATTTGGCTGAGGTGAGGGGTGGACAAATAAGGAATGGTTAGGTAAAAACAAAGGAGTAATAGAGCAAAAAGAATTGAATTCTGATGGATCTAGCCCACACTTTTTGCTCCATATTTCAAGCCCCACAACCACCTTTATTCTGAAACCCATGTTTCTTTTCTTTTTCTTCTTTTGATTTTTGATTTTGATTTTGATTTTCTTCTTCCTCTTCTTGTCTCTTTTTTTTTTTATTTCACACCTTTTTCACACTATCCATTTATGAAACCCATCATTTTCAAATGTAAACCTTCAACACCTTTTCCAACCCCAAATCAACACTAGTCTATTAACTCCTTTGGTGGTTAATTCTCATGGTTTTACACTTAAGGGTTGTATTGAACTAAACAAAATGAAATGATATTCAGGCTCACTTGGTTACACTAGGAAAAATGCATCAAGTAGTCCTTTTGGCCAAAAGTTTATCAAACAAACAATGTCCCAATCATTCCTCAAGTAAGCATACATGCCAACAATTTCAAAAAGAGAGAAAAACAAGTTCTGAAAGATATTCTGATGAGTGAAATGCACACAATCAAAAGAATGAGTGGGTGAATGTGTTCCCTCTCATGTATCAAGGCTCAAACTCACTTTGGATTCTCACCAACATGTGAATTGCACAAACAAGGTTACCCTATCCTCAAAGTTGTGGTAAAGAGTAGCTTAGCCCCAAGTTAATCTCTCAGTTGCCTTTATCTTTCTTCATGATTGACAATCATATTAACTTTTTTTTAAAAAAAAATCATGAAAAAAAAATAGGGGAAGGTCAAAATAACACTTGAGAAGGCATGAAAACATATTTTCCCCCAAACTTATTCTCGTGCTTGTCCCCAAGCACTTGAGTAGTGAACCAAAATAGTAACTATGGTAATGCGAAATAGTGAAAACAAAACTAATGAAATTAACTAAAATAATAATAATTCAAAACAAAAGAAATGGAAAAAAGAAACTCCCCCTCGTAGACCATGGTGAAAGGGCACTCAATCATTGTTGTCCTCGTTATCATCTCCATCAGTGTCAGCACCCTATGTACAGCGCCCGAGCGGTTGGTAGACAGCAAGGCATAAGGTGCAGCGCCTAAGTGCTTTGTTTACAGTGCCTAGGCGCTGAAGTGGCAGAAACATGCTTAATTCTGGGTTGCCTTGGGCGCCTAAGCGCTTCATATGCAACATTTGAGCACTGAATAACATTGCTGATACTACTGAAAACATGTCTTCTTTTCTAAGTTAACAATAAAAACACCTCAATCAAGCCCCCATTCAACTGCTTTTCACCTAAATCAATCCAACAAATAACTACTAATAAAAAGGATAAAATTAAGAAAATATAATGAAAACGAACGAAACACCAAACCGAACTTAGGTTGCCTCTCAATAAACGTTTGTTTAACGTCATTAACTCGACGTTGTCTTTTCAACTCATCAAGGTGGCTTAAAACATGAGAGGTAGGATGACACTTTTCTTTTCTTAGACCAATGCTTCCTTCTTTGGTCGCTAGTCTTGGTATCCCTTCCACCAACATTTTGAACTCTAGTTTGAATAGTTATCCCAAGTGTGTCTTGGCATGATAGATTCCATTATTATATGGTGACTCTAATCCATTAGAAGATGAAAGACCAATTCACAAAGGAGTATGAATCAAGGGAGAACCTTCCTCTGTTTTAATAACTTGATTTTTAGGAGGATCAATATCAACCTTGTATGATGGTGGAGGAGTTTTAATAGTTAAGGATTCCTACTTCTTAGCTTGAATGATATCAATAAGGGCATGAAGATTTGACATTGGGGAATATTTAGCATTTCCGAAGACATTGATTGTCAAATAATCTCCATTCACTCTCAAAATCAGCTCTCCTCTTGACGCATCAATTAATGTTCCTGAAGTTGCTAGGAATGGTCTTCTAAGAATTAACGGGATATCAACATTCTCCTCTATATCAAGCACCACAAAATCTGCTGAAAAGATGAATTTATCAACTTTAACAAGAATATCTTCAACCACTCCATATGGATGCTTGATTGATCTATCGGCTAGTTACAACAAGATCATGGTTGGCTTCACTTGTCCAATGCCTAACTTGTTAAAGATAGAAAAAGGCATCAAATTGATACTTGCTCCCAAATCACACAAGGCCTTTCCAATCACTAAGTTCCCTATATGACAAGGAATTATGAAACTATCCGGATCTTTCAATTTCGGAGGAAGCTTCCTTTGAAGTATAACACTGCATTCTTCTGTTAACATAACCTTTTTATCATGCTTCGGCTTTCTTTTGTTAGAGAGAAGCTCTTTTATGAACTTTGCATACGTTGACATTTGCTCTACGGCTTCTGCAAAAGATATGTTAATTTGGAGCCTCTTAAAAATGTCTAAGAATCTCTCAATTGCTTCTCCTTCTCTTGCTTCTTCAGCCTTTGAGGATAGAAAATCTTGAAATATGGATTTGTGGTCAGATCATATTTTTCAACTTAATTCTTCCTTTTTTTCATAGCTCTATTATCCTTTTGATTTACTTCTTCTTCAACTTTCTTGTCTTGCTTGTCTTCTTGCTCCTCTATCACCTCTTCTTCTCTTACATTAGTATTGTTCCCTTCTACCACCTTGTCACTTCTCAAAGTGATGGCATTGCAGTGCTCTTTCGGATTTGTTACCGTGTCACTCGGTAAGCTTTCAGATGGTCTTTCAGAAATTTTCCTTGAGAGTTATCCAATTTGTACTTCCAAATTTCGAATTGAGATTAACACAATTTTCTTCACTAATTTCACTGCTTAGTTACAATCAAAGTTTGATAAAGTTTTGTTCAAAACAGGAAACGTAAATTGAATGAAAACTACTTGTCAGAAGTAAATCACAAAAATTATCAAAATTGGAGTTTTCAAATGGATAAAAGCAGTTACGATTTCATTTCACTTAATCTCCCTATGAGTAATGACAATTAATTAATTCAAATCCTTTATTCATGTAGGTTTATGATTCAATCCTGAAACTAGTTCACATTCAATTCCTTGAAATATGAAACCCTCTTAAACCCACAAAACATCAATTAATCCCTTAATTAAAATCTACAAGAATAAGGACTTTACGCTTTATGGATGTTCTAAAATCACATGCTCATGAAATTTTATTCCTAGAGATTCCACAAATATGACAATTAGTCCAAGAGGCATAACTCATACCCCATCTTCCAATTTCGTATGGATTCTTCATGTAAGAAAAATATGTGATTAGCTACTTCACATACAAAACAATGATATAAAATAAGGCCAATTGCTAAACCATGAAAGAAAAGCTTGAATTAATATCAAATAGTCATTACATCATAAGTTGAGAAAGATTCATCACCCTAACTAGAGAAACTTAGTAATACATGGTGCAAACAAAGGAAACAACAAGAAGAAAATAAAACACTCTAATCATCTTTGATGATCTTGAGAGGTTTCCTTTCTTCCTGGTGGTTGAGCAGCAGCTTTCACACTTCCCAATGACGATTCATCATTTTTTCTGACGTTTCTAACAACTGATATCCCAATTAGGTCAAAATTAATGTATTTATACTCTAGTCTGGATGGGGCGCTGCGTCTGGAGCACTTAGGTGCTGATGGTCTAGCGCGCAGGTTTTTGTTGTAAGTCTGAGCGCTTAGGCATTTCGTATATGGCGTCTGGACACTGATAGTCCAGGAAATACCTTCTAATACATTCAAGGGGGCCTAGGCGTTGTTTCTGAAGGGCCTGTGCACTGAGTGTCCTGAGTATTTTTCTTCTGATTTGTTTCCCAGGCTCCCAGCTATCTTTCCTTGAGTGTTTTCCTACACAAATACATAAAAAGGGTAATGATTCTTTCTTTCACTCAATTTTTTTTAATAAAAAATTAAAAGAACTTAAATCCTAATTTACATCTATTATTCCAAGATACTTTGACCAAAATGAAACAAGAGGACAAGTTCAGGAGAAACAAATCAGTTTATCAGGTCAAAAAATTATATCTTTTGCATGCTTATCATATACATTTAGAAAATATATGGTCACAAAAAACAAGTGAATGTTTAAAAATTGAAGTCCATTCCACTTGACATACTGAAATATATAATACACGTATGACTAATTATTTTATTAGAAGCTACAATAATTGCTCTCTGAATAATTCACCACAAGAACTCAAATCATCACACAATCTAAACCTACAGACAAGAACCAATTGTGTTGAGTGAGCGAAATGTTAAACAAATGTATTAAACGATGTCGAAAGTGTCTCTCCCAATAGATAATTAGATAAGCTATATGAATGCATACTCATGGAGCAGCAAAGGGCCCATTCTGCATAAACCCTTTGCATTAGGGGTCGGGTGGTAGAGGGCAGATTCCTGCTACCTTTCCCTACTTTTAATGACATGCCAGATCCAGGAAAGGATCTTTTTGCGCAGTTTTCTTTCTACCCTTGCAAGCAACTACCTTTTCTGTAGGTTGCTACATAATGTCAGATATTTAAATTATTTTTGTAAGCATTTAACAGAACTTGAAATAAATAGTTGGTCTCTGATATTGTAATAGAATTTATCTTTAAAAGTGTTAATTGTTTGAGTTAGAAACTTAAAATGTTTATGACATCTTACTACTTGAACACCTTAAACACGTATCTCTCTGTTTATTTTTATTTGTTTATTATTGTACACAAATTAATAAAGTCAAATAATTACAAATTATTGATTTATATTTTATTAAAATATTAAAAATAATAATATTACTTTATTAATCTTATTTCTCACTTATATTAAAGATAAAGTTTAAAAAATTAATGACTCATCAATTTTTTAAATAGATAAATAAATTAGACAAAAGAATTTTTTAAATGAACAGATAAAAATAAATAGAAAGAGTAATTAAAAGGTTGGATTAATAGAAAAATAAAAAAGGAAAAAATTATTTTATTAAACACATATATTAAAGTCTATAAAGAGATGAGATAAAAAAAGAAAATGAAAAACCAAAGCTAAATATTGTTGACAAATACTATAATTTAATATAATGTTTGAACTAATATTTTTTGAAACAAGTGAATAAAGAAGTATAAAATCGTTTTCAAATCATACGAAATCGACACAATTGGTTCGATAAAGTGAAAGTGGATCCCTTCTAGTAATAGATTTCTTGGAATAAGTGATCTATTTCTTTTATATAATAAAAAAAATAACTGCTAACATCTTTTTTTTTTTTCACAAAAGTAGTGGCCGAGAGTGTCACCACTCTGGGATCGGGAGTAATGCTAGGTAATAGCCCTCTTCAAGAGTCTTTTCTTTTTTAATTTGTACAGTTTGAATTTGAGACTTTCTATTATTAAATTTTTTTAACATTATTTATCTTACAAATAGACCTAACTTATTACCACTAAATTAAAGAGTAACTCCTAACATCTTTTATTAATAACTAGTGCGTGAGTGTACGGTTTTTAGCTTGACATTTCTTTTACGTGATGATTCTAAATATTTCTTCTTCTTCTTTTAAAGTCTAGGCTCCTCTTGTGTGTTTAGTGGAGGGATCTTTAGTGTGAGGCCTATGAAGGAGAGCAAGAGAGGAAAAAAGAAATTAGAATAGAAAGCATTTGTAGAGCTGAATTTTGTTACTTTTATTGTATATTTTTAATTTTTATCAATTGAGTTATTAACACTAAACATAATATTAAATATTTTAATATTGCATATTTATTTTATCTTAATTTAAAGACCAGAGTGTAAATTTAAGAAAGCTTACTTGGAGAATCTGACATTCAATGGGTGAATTTTTAATAATGAGATACAAAAATAAGCTCGTTGGTACTGAATGTTGTCTCATGTCAAATATCACATTATATTTAAATGATAAGTAATAAAAAAAGAGAAAGAAAATAAAAAAAAAAAATAATTTTTTTTGTTTGAAAATTTTAAAATACATGAGAAAGAAATAGTACATATGATAAATTATTTTTCTTCACTTCTTTTTAAATATTCAATTTTCATTCTTTATAAAATTAAGGTAAAATAAGATAAACACATGTTCTATTTTATTTTGTTAATAAAACTTTAAAATAAAAAAATTATAATTATATTTTATTTATTTTTTATTTATTTTTATTTCACCTACTTATTTCATTTTCATTAATAAAAAAAATCTAAACACAAAACTAGATAACTTTCTTGGAAAATAGAAGATGGATTGCTCAAAGAGAAGTTGCTGTAATTAATGCTACATGAGATTCAAGTTGCCTATAGAGATTCTTTAGTGTGTGTTTGGATTGCAATTAGTAAACTTAAGTTTAGTTGAAAGTGTATTTGTAAATTTAAGTTTAGTTAAAAGTGAGTTTACAGTAACGTAATTTATGTTTGAAAATTTTTGTCGCCTAAAAGTGAGTTCTTTACAAGTTTTTTTCAGCGACTGCTAAATTCTTTTAAAAAAGTCATGAAAATTTGGAATGCATTTGGAATATAAAAAAATTTATGAAATATAAAAAATATGTAATTTGATTTATAAATTAAATTTAATTAAATTTTATATTTAAAATATTTAAAAATGAGAAAAAATTTAATTTTTAAAATTTTATAAATTTTATTTTTTTATTTTAAAAATTATATAAATTTTAATAAAATTTATTAGAATTTATTTAATTTAATTTAAAATAAATAAATTATTTTATATTTAATAATTATCTTTAATAACTTTTTATAAAAGTTAAAATATAAAATAATAAAATTAAATCTAATCAATTATTATTTTAATAAATTTTAAATATAAAATTTAATTTTTAAATTAATTTATTTTTTTAAAAAAATTTTAAATTTTAATTTATTTTTTAAAAAAAATTTTAAATATAAAATTTAATTTTTAAAATTTAAATCAATTCAAATCAAACCAAATCAAATTATTCTTTATTTTTATTTATCTCAAACACAACCTAAAAGAATCTATCCTAATTTGTGTGGTGAAGACTATTGAAGATATATCCTTGATGAGAAGTATCCCTATGGAGACTAGAAGGCCTTGTGGGGATAAAAATACTTCATGGATAAGCACATAATTCTAAAATCCGAACCAGTAATCCAAATGAGGAAATGGTGGCGTATTGATATTGGTGTACGTACAAATGACAAAACCTGAAAGAAAATAGTCAAAGCTAAATTTTTCAATTGGGAGATGGGGAATGGGAACTAGAACTTGGGTTTTTGTCTTATGAGAATACCCTTTGACTTTGTGCGGTGTGTATCCTAGTGAATATCATACGCATGGCATGAGTTTTTTTCCAATTAAGTTAAATTTTTTAAAAAATAGAAATTAAAAGAAAGAATATATTTAAAACTGAAAATTAGGATATGCCACATGTTGCTCTCTCATAAATATTTTTCCTTCCAAAAATTTTGCTTCCCTCATAAGCTCAGCCATAATTATTTAGCTGGTTATATTTATTTCTATCATTTTCCACAATTAATGTTTAATTCGAATTTATGTTTATTTGAATTTACAATTTGAATTTTTAAATGTACTTATAAGCATATTTTAATATTCAATCAAGCTTCAATGTCATGTATATTCTCTCCTGTATTAATCCCACAATTAATGTTTGGTTTGAATTTAGGTTTACAATTTGGATTTAAGCATATTCTAATAACCAACCACATTTAAATGTCATAGATATTCTTTCTCATTTTATCTTCTATATTAATTCCACCATTGATATTCATTAAAGATTGAGAATTGGAAATCTGAGAATTGAGATTTGCTTATTTAATTATCACTCCCAAATAAATTTAACCGCAAATTGAAATTTTAATTGAGAATTGAAATATCACTCCCTTATTTCATTGAAGTATGAATGAGTTGTTGTGGTGGTGTGGGTTTTTTTTAAGAAAAATTCTTAAGCTGGTGATTTTTATAAGCATTAAGCTTCAAAGTATTTTTTTCGTGTCCTAATTTATTCTTTATGTGTATTCTTCAATTTTTACTTTCTTATTGTTCTATATTCATTTCATTGCTACCGTGGCCACCTATTACAATTAGCTTCATGAAGCCAATATCAACCATGATAAGAAGTCAATGTCAATAACAAAATGACTGGAATATACCAAAAATTTAAAATTTTTAAATCATCATGAAAGGTCTAGAGCTCTATGGTTATTCAATAACTTTATATAGAAGTATGTTTTTAATATGTAATTATTTTTTAATTATTGCTTTTGTTTTTTATCATTACAAAGTAATTTCATAATAAATCATTATATTTTTTCATATATTTTATTTTTTTAATCCTCTATGGATACTAATCTAATAAGAAATTAAAGCACTCTCATAAAACTTGAAAACATAGCACTCAATCAAGCAATTCAAACACAGGCAAAATGCAACAGAAATTGGATGAACTTCAAGCGAGAATAAGATGAAGATAAGAGTTCATTTTAGTTTAGCTAAGAAAAACAGCCTAGCCTACGTCTAACCCCATTGATACACAATAAAATTTTAGTATTATTTTACACCACAACTTCGGTAAGATGAAATTGCACTAGTATTCTTTAAAACATGTTTCTTAGAATTGAACTGACCGGTCGAATCGAAAAAATTGAGAACTGATTCTTCAATTGGTCTAATCAACCTTTAAAAATTAAATTTTTAAAAATTAGTTAAAAAATTAGTCTTGAACTGTTTACGATTTACAGGGTTGAACCAGTTTAGTCTTTAAAAAAATTATTTTTTTAAAAAATATTTAAAACTATTTTAAGATATTGATTATTTAATTCCTAATTTATAATTAAAATTCATTATTTAAAACTCTTAATTTTTTTAATATGAGACAAATATAAATTTATAATGTAATAAAATTTAACTTTAATTTATAATAAGAATAGTCATTTCTTACCCTTTTACTTATTCCATCTATGATTAGTACATGTTGAAAAATTATATTAATGTTAATATAATATATTTAATTTAATATTTATTTATGTGATAAATAAATTTAATTAATAATACTTTTTAATATTTTTCTTTGCTATTATTTATACAAGTAATATATGCATATTATACTTTTCATACTTTTCATATATATATATATATATATATATATATATATATATATATATATATATATATATATATATATATATATATATATATATATATATATATATATATTTAGTCTAGTTTATCACAGCTTACTTAGAAAGCTAAACACAACTGATAAGTCATAAAACTACGTGAACTACTTGCATAACTTTTAAGCTCTAGGTCTAAGTTATGCGTATGGTTCAAGAGTAAATTTTTTATTTTCATGAATAGGGTTATTGGGAATGGTATTCTTAAGAATTTATCATACATATATTTGGTTAAATTTGAACATTTATGATAATTTGTGAGCAAAAATGTCATTTTATAATTTTATAATTATTCTCATCACATATGAATCATCTCAATCCACTTCTCCCTTAAAAATGATTTGGTGAAAATAGTGATCAATAAATATTCATAGGAATCCGACATGGATGAGAAATTTTTTTTCATATCTCTTACCAAACATGATAACAAAACATTCTCACCTTGAAATTCTTAAGAATGTAAAAAAGAAACTCTTGAACCAAACACCCCTTAAAAGAAAATCGTGAGGTTAGCACTGTGGACACATATTGTCAACAATTTTAATGATGTATTTTTTTAGAAAAAAAACTATTAATAGGTTATTTATAATATTGTCTAAAATTAATTATTAATAATTTATTATGCATTTTGATTATTTTAAAAATTAATAATTTTACTACACTCTTGTATAACTTTTCAGAACATTTTTTTAATCTATAATCTTCTTCTTCTTCTTTGATAAAGGGAATTTCTTACTTTTATTATCCAATTTTTTTTATTATCATTAATCATTACTCATTAATAATTAAAAGAAAAAAATAAATATAAAATATAAAATTGTAAATATATCTTATTACTCATTTAAAGATTTAAAGATAAACATATAAAGGATAAAATTATAAATACTTCTAACTTTCTAATTATAATTATCTTCAAACTCTTTAATTTCCAAACATAGTTTTTTTATTAATTTTTATCTTAACAAAAAATAAAAAAATACAAGTTAACATATACGCTAATCTATCTTATAGCCAAAACATTTTAATAGAAGAATGTGAACACGTTTGGCATTTTAAGAAAATAAAGTAAAATTCAAGTATGAAACTTTAGAACTGTGTTACATTATCTTTTTTGAGAAAAAAAAATACGATAAATGCCTTTTTATTTTGCTTTAGTTTTGGTCAGATTTGTATGAACACACAATATGCACGAGGGATTCTTAGATAAGCCCGCAGGAGAAACTTTTGTAGGAGATAATGTTATTCTCATAAACATTTTTTTTTATGGCTAACAATAATTGGTAGGAATATAAATTGGTTTGGTTCGATTCAATTAATTAGATTTGTTTAGGTAAAACTTGATTAAAAATGAAAATAATTAGTTTGGTTCTCTGATTTCATATTTGAAACTTAAGATTTGACTCAAATATATATATATATATAGAAAACTTATGAAAAAATACTGAACCCTAACTAAGACTTCATATATATATACACATTTCATTTAATCACATCCTAACCGCATCAACACACCTCGCCGCTCATCGACCCACCACGACTCTGGCTCCACGCTTATCCAACAATGTTATAATGCACGCTCCTCCGATAATGCATAATGCTGCACCCCACCATGAGTTTCACCACACATTTGCGACTTGTAGTCTCTCGCAATCCTGCGACACACCCTCACTCTGGTGCTGCAACTTGTTCTTGCAATAACATTACCATACTAATGCGTTTGAATATGTCATTTCTGTTTTCTCTTCATATGCTTATTTATTAATATATATAGAGAAAGATATGTTTGGATATGTCATTTTCAATCTTTTGAAGTTGGATTCCTTGTTCTTTTGGCTTTGGAAAGTAGATTTTAAATAATGATAGAGTAATATTATATCTTTTTACTCAATCATTTTAATATTAAATAAAAAAATATTAAATAAAAAATAAATATATTTAATATTTTAAGAACATAAAAAATATTTAATATTTTTTTATTTAATAATTAAAAAAATTAATAAAAAGATTAAATAAAAAAATTTGGATACTAAAATAAATCATTTTTCATAATAATAACAAGGACATTTTTTTCTTTAAAAAAAAGTATAATTTGATCATTCAAATTAAACTAATCTGTTAGGATTCAATTTAATTTGATTTGAATTTAACCTTAAAAAATATAAAATTCAAATCAAATTAAATCAATTAATTTTAATTGATTTAATTTGTTTAACCTAAAACTGAATTAAAACCAATCCGTTACACCCTAATAGTTGGTATAACATGTAAGCATACATTGCGTCAGTTAAATTAGCGAAATTCAAACCTTGTGATGGCTAATTATTGGTAAATTATTTAAAGGTACTTTTATGAGTATTTGTTGAGCTTTAGGACCTACATTGACCCTAAATTTTTATTAAAAATAAATTCACACACACTAGCCATTACTACCATTCATTTGAACTTTTTTTTTTGTCTCTTCCCCCTTTTTTTTTTCTTGAAGTTAACGTTGGCCTTTGTATGGTCTAAAAGGTTATGTGAATGAATTCTTTCCTGTTAAATTTTTATATGATATTTTCATATGAAAAAGAAATATAAAAAATTAACACAAGGTCTTATATATTTTTTAAAAAAATTATTACTTAAATTTTTTATATTTATTTTTATCTTCACATAATAAAATTATGTGAAAATTTAATATAAAAAAATTCATTCTCAAAGACCATTGATTTGTGCAATGTTTTAAAAATTAGTTTGGATTAGTTGATTCAATTAATTAGACTATGAATTAGTCATATTTTTTATTTAATAATTTTTTATTATATTGTCCTATTCAATCTCACTTGGACTCACCAATTTAATCGGCTAAAACAATTAAATCATAAATAGGAGTTTTCACCGATTTAACCTTTGATTCAAATTTTCAAGCATTTAAAATGTGTAAAGATGATTATCCCATAACAAATAGTCAAATTTATTAAAAAAATCAAACCATAAGTTTCCTAAAAAAACTTGAGTAAGAATTTTTTTTTTTTAGTTTCCCAATAGACTAATCTCTTTAAAAGGGGAGTAATACAATTAGGTTCTCTTTACAAATTGTATGTAAGAGACTCAAACATTTATCTTTTATCTTTTCCTAAACACAATTTGCTTATCATTGCTTCTACGTCATCAAGTAGTGGGTGAAAAGAAATTTTGAAAATGATTTTTATCAATATTTTAAATATCAAACCAAATTAACTAATTAAATCAGCTACATCTTTAATTTAAACATTATTCATTTAACTGCAATTTAATTACAATTAAATTATAAATTAAACTATAAATTTAATCGGCCTCAATCTCGAATTTAATGTTTAAAATATTACATTTTACGGCACAATTCACATAATTTTTTTTTAAATGACATTCTTACTTCTCCAAAAGATCTACACTAAAACTCTTTCTCTTGTGTAACAAACACAGTCTTGTGCAGAGAGCCAATCAGCTCCAGTCTCCTCTTTACTTCCTTTCCCTTCTTTGCCAACTCACACAGACACACTCACTCTATAAATATCCCCCATGGATACACTTTCTTTTGTTCATCTTTCTTACTCCCACTTTCCCTTTTAACTCAACTCAATTCTAGTTTTGTAGAGAGAAAGGAAGCTCTCCTCTCTTTTATATTTTCGTTTTTGCAATTTCTCTGTCAGGAATCATACATACAATGTCGGCTTACAGAGACGAGGATCCCCGTCTTCATGGCATCAAAACTAAGATTCGTGTTGTCCCCAATTTTCCCAAACCTGGTTTGTTTTTGTCCCCTGTTATTTTCCTGTTATTTTTGTTTGTTCTATCTCATCCACTTTAGTCTCCACTGTCTTTCTTTTTTTGGTATGGTTTCTGCTTTTCTTTACCAGTTCCGGTTGAAAATGTGAGAAAAGTAGTACGAGTGATACCCTTTTTGTTCATATATTAGATTATATATGTAGGTTGGAACTTGGAACATCCAAAGGATAATAGTGTTTTTTTTTTTCTCTTTTTGTAATTCTATAATTTATTATTTTTTTTAAAAAAATAATTCGTTGGACTAAGAAACAACCTCTGTACACATGGGGCGTTGATGAGCTTTTTGTTTTCAAATTTCTAAACTTTTTTGTCTTCGAGGAAAAGGGGGTTATCTGTCTTCTGATTTCTTCGTGTTTTGCTCAGTTTTCTTGCTATGCTAATTGTTTTGGTTGCAATGGCAGGTATTATGTTCCAAGACATCACTACTCTGTTACTGGATCCTAAAGCCTTCAAGGACACAATAGATATGTTCGTTGAGAGATACAAAGGCAAAAACATTTCTGTTGTTGCAGGTATAAATGGGAAAAAATGTTAGTCTTTTATAAAAAAAAAAAAAAGTGGTGAAACCTGGATGAACGACTTCATTTGAAGCTCTTTTCATTTTGTTAAAAAAAAAAAAACCCTTGGAGTTATGAGTTATCACTTGTGGTTAGCTTGAAGGTGGTGGGGTCCACGCTTATGAGAAAGTTGGCCAGATTATGCAGAGATCCTCTATATTGCATTAGTTTCTGGCTGTCTTTTTGAGTGCTTTTAAAGGGACATTGTGGAATGGAAGTGACTGTGGGTTTGGGGAGTGATTTCTCGTTTGACTTTGAGTTCTGGTTAGTGGGTTGTGCCATTGATTGCTTTCTGAAATCTGAATGAAGTTTTCTTTTTTCTTTTTGAAAAAATTTTGGTTGGGGTTTTCTGAAGTTTTCTTTTTCCTTTTTCCTTTTTTCTGGTCATCATTTCTGAAGTTTTTTTTTTTTGGTCATCGATTTCTGAAGTTTTCTTGTGCGGCCCTCCCTTTCTCTCCTCGTGGACATGTGCTTGGATCCAATTTGCATGGATGGCCATTGGTGATGGATTCCAACTTGTAGAAAGTGGACCCGCATGACGCGAGTTTCGATTGGGCGTGTTTTGTTTGGCACCATTATACTTGTGGGTGGGTTCCTCCATTTCACTGTTGAGTGACTTGGAGCTCCAATGCCTCATTTGTTCTTTCCCTTGTCTCTTTCTTTTTCTAAATTCTTAAATCCTTGGTAAAATTTCAACTTTTATATTCTTACATCATCAAACTGTATATATACTTATTTTCATACCTCATTTAATATTATTCATTATACATATTTTTTCTTATCACTTTTTCTTATTCAATCACACCCCTTAAAAAGGGTATGAATAGTGTCTATACCCCTAAAAGGGGTGTAGGAAGGATGATGTTTATTCGTAATATTTGGATGTCACTAGCATCTGCAAATGACAAACTATCAATACTATTGCCTTTGTCTTTTTTTTTTTTCTAAAAAATTGACTCTTTTTAATATTCTTTCTGCTTTTGTTATTATTATTATTATTATTATTGGTCCCACATAGACGATGTGCTCGAAATTTGTGTGTTCTATGTTCCGGAGGATATGCCATGGAAGTCATGAAACTAGAGCTATTATATGTAGATTTGAGATTTCATGTGTAATGTACTACTTTAGAGGTTGATGCAATGCATGCTATGCTATTTTAAAGATAAGCTTCCACCTAAATTGTTGTAGGGTCTTCGTTCCCATTTTATTGTTCTATATTTCTGGTTAGAAAATGAACCAGATCACAATCGGGTGGGATGTATTTTGTCTCAAGGAATGCTAGAAACACACTTTTTTGGACATTCCTTTCAACACTTGTTTTACTATTGGTTTACCTCGTATACTTAAAAAGATTATTAGGGATGGAATACTAGTAACACTTCTTTTGGACCAATAATAAAATAAGTGTTAATGTTCAAAAGAGTATGTTGCTAGCATTTTTCATTGTCTTTAAGTGTGTGCATTTGGGTCGGTCTGTGTGTATTTTTGTGGATGTTTGCTGTTATATTGTTTTTGTGAGACCATCCTAGAAGCTTCTCTTCAATTAGAATCCAGTATCAGGTGAAGGATTTCTCTTTTGTGTAGATTAATTAGTCTATATTACCAATTGGCATTTTAGCTTATTGCCCACCGATTCTGCTGCCCCTGCTTGCTGGACTTGCTTGTTAGTAGAGCATAATTTATTAATTGTAATAGGGGTCTAATGGACTTACCATTTTGAATAATTGTAGGCCCTTTTTCTTTTGGCATCATCACATTTGCTATGCATTGGTGTTATTTTGGGTTTTTGCATTGCACCTGATTATAGATATCATATTCTTGTTACATTTATTATGGTTTAAGCTACTTGACAATAATTTTTTTTGGGGGTTACAACTTGACAATATTTACTGCCAACATGGTTTGGTGTCTTTTCTATTACTAACTTTTATTCCTTGTCCCCCTCCTTCATTCTTCTCACTGATATTTAAAATTCCCTTTTGCCGAATTCTTGTTATATATTGTGCCATTCTGCAATGATATGGGACCAATGGTCAAAAAAACTTTCTATTATGCCTGTATAGAAAAAATGGAATAAATTTTTTTTTTCATTGGATCTTTTCCGTCATGTTGAGTTGGTTGGTAGTTGCACTAATAAACAGTTCGTTGATGGTGTTGAACAAGAGTCTCGCTGCAATAACACATGTAGTATTTGTCCACAATATTGTGTTCTGAAAAATGAATTCCTTCTCTATTTTGCAGGAATTGAAGCTCGGGGTTTTATTTTTGGTCCTCCCATTGCACTGGCAATAGGAGCGAAGTTTGTGCCATTGAGGAAACCAAAGAAATTGCCTGGTATGTTTTGAGTTTTGACCCTTTATTTTTATGTGTTTTCCACTCATAGTCATAAGTATGCTGAATGTACACTGTCATGTATTTTATTTTCATGGCATGAGTTTGCCATTACTTGTTTGTGCATCTTTTCTCGTTTTACCAGTTAGTACTTATGTTGTATTCTATTGCTTTCCTTCAGATTTTATTTACATTCCTAAGTTGATTCATCATCGTTTCACCCCCTGCCTAACCTGTGTAACAGATTGATGAGAGTGGTTATTGTCTTATTGAAGTTGTTCCTTGTCTTTTGTGTTAATTTTGCAAGAGTGAGTATATCATACATGTCGACAGTTATCCAAATTCAGATATTTGAATCTTTGACACCATAATTCGAACCATAACCTGCTGATATAGGGAGAAATCAATGTGATTATTTTAAAGGTAACCATTTATATTTTTGCCCCATTACAGAATGCAGTCTTGAAATTATTGATTAGTGTTGTATGTGCAGTTTATAGATGCAATGCAATTACTTATTGATCTTGTGGTTAGATCATTCAATATCTCTTGGTCTGTTTTATTTATTACCTAACTTTTCAGTTTTCATGCACGGGTAACTTTAATCTCCACTCTTCATTCTATTCTGTATTACTATTATTTATAGCAAAATGAAATGATGAACTGAATGGGAACAAGAATTGCTTGTTCTTGCTTCGGTGTAAGGTTTAAACTTTTGGTTAGATTGTTACTGGCTTCTGCAACATACTTTCTCTCAGCTTGTGTTAACAAAACATTGCTTCGGTGCCAGGCAAAGTTATTTCTCAAGAATATATTTTGGAATATGGAAGGGACTGTCTTGAGATGCATGTTGGAGCCGTTGAACCTGGTGAGCGTGTTTTAGTGGTTGATGATTTGATTGCTACTGGCGGAACACTCTGTGCAGCTATGGACTTGCTAGGTAAGTACTTGTGCAAATTATAATATAAATTGAAAATGGAAATATCAGAATATGCCATTGTTGTACATGACGGTGCTCCATTTATTTGTTCATCTCTGTTATTGAATAAAGTTTATTCACGGGTAGCTTAATTGGTCAGGCCTGATATATTTTTCTCTCTTAATTCAATAGTTTGACGTGAAAAGGACCAAACCAATAGGTATCTATGCATATATATTAGGATTAGTAGGCCAATATTTGAGGATCTTTGACAAGTGCATTTTTATATGGTTATATTTAAGTGCGCATAGGATTCATGCTTTACTCCAGTTATTGGTGAATAAGCAGATAGAAATGTGGTTTCTCATTTCCTTATCTCTGTTCAGGTAATCTTCGAATTCATTTGACTAACCATATATAAATATAATTTTCATAAATAAGTAATCAGTAGTGGTGTTTTTTTATTGAATATGATTTATGAATCTACATGATCAAAGGTTCCTACTGCACCACAATAAGTTTTTCTTTGGACTAAGCTCACAATATCCGCTTTATATGCCACTTCTTTGTTGCACGTCTGCTAACATGCCTCAGGTTTGATATTTTATTTTTTGCCTGTTAATGTCATCTTGGGATTTGATTATATTGATATTTTTTGTTGTCTTTCAGAACGTGTGGGAGCAGAGGTAGTGGAGTGTGCATGTGTAATTGAATTACCAGAATTAAAGGTATGTATATTCAGGCGTTCTCTCAATATATATATTTTTTCATTTGACCACTCCTTCTCTTATCTCCAAGCATACTTTCAACATTGGGATGGAATAGATTTTGTGTAATCTTTGAATATCTGGTTTGTCGTTTCTGAGAGGTATTCTTAATGGATATCCACTGGTATAGGAAGGCTCAATTAATTATTATTATTATTGCTTCTCCTTGTCTGGGCTTTTTGTTGTTCTAGGATTAGAAGGACATCTGTTTTACTTAGTGTTAGTGACAGTAGCCTCACTTTCTGATCTCCATGGTCTTTAATGCGGTCTTTTGATTTGGTTGTCTAAATAACAGAACATTTTTTTGTCAACTTTATTTTAAATTTTTTTAAGGGCAAGATCTAATTTACCCTAATCAACTTGGGGTCATTTGCATTTTGATCATAAAACTTCAAAAACATGCAACACGATCTATAATCTTTCTAATATTTGTGTTTTTATCTTTCCATTTGAGTTTTTGTTAAATTCTAATGAAAATTGTCACGTGAGCATTTTTTGTACTAAATTTCTTGATGAAAAAATTATACTTTATCTCTTTTAACACTTTAATTCTGAATAAAATGTTTATTTTGTTTGGTCATTTTTCTGAATAAAATGTTATCATAAATTAAAAAAATAAAAATGTAAAAATGTTATCCAAGAAATGATTTTTTATTATTAAGTCACGCAGTCGTGTGTTAATGTTTTTTGTGAATAATGTGTGACAGGGTCGTGAACGGTTGAATGGGAAGCCATTATATGTGTTAGTGGAGTATTTTGAGTGCTGTAAGTAGATGAAGATGTAGATTGGGGGATGTGCTGCTCAGTGGGTACTTTTCCATTTGGAATCCCATTTTATTCAGCTCCCTCCTTCTCATTCCTTTCTTTTTCTTCTTTTAACGATTATTGAATTTGAAAGGCTGGTCATCAGACCCGATGCTTTGCCCCCCAAGATCTTGATATGGAAAGAAGGTTTGTTGAGGAAAATGCTTGTAGCTGGAACTTGGAGCAATCAAATCGAACTAATGAATTTGTATGACTCTTTCTTATCCTTACGGTGTCTACTCTCTCTGCTTTCCCACCCTTTTATTTTAAATAAAATCATTACTCTAAGCAGATTATAGTATATTTACATGACCAAAAATTAAAATGGAACCGCGGAATTTGTCAAGTTGGACTAGGAGTCCAGTATTTGGTGAACCTTTACATATTTCCCTGCTCTAAAATTAATAAAATGAAGTCAGAACAAAGAGTATTTAATATTTATGGATGATTTTTTTTATTATTAACAGATGAACTTGGTTTTATTATGACTGCTATTAAATTAATGATATTTTTTCTTTGAATGCTCGTAACTATAAAAGGTAAAAATGAATTTGGAAGCTTAATTCTGTACGCTATATATGCCATAAGCAAATCATCTAGTATCTACCTTAAACATTAAGAATTGAGAAAAACAAAATCTAAAGTGATGTTTAGTTTGTTTTTTTGTCTTGCTTTTTTTTCCTGTTTTTGAAATTTTATTAAGAAAAGATAAAATAAAATGTTTAGTTTGTTTGTTTTTTTTTGTTTGATATATAGTATCTGCCTTAAACATTAAGAATTGAGTAAAACTAAATATAAAGTGATGTGTAGTTTGTTTTCTCTGTTTTGATATATAGTATCTGCCTTAAACATTAAGAATTGATGAAAACAAAATCTAAAGTGATGTTTAGTTTTTTATTTTTTTTTTTAGATATATGTTTTTATTACAACTACAAAAATGTTATCTTGCTTTTTTTTTTATGTTTTTGAAATTTTGTTAAGAAAAGATAAAATAAAAGTGGAATTTTTTCAATTATAATGAAAACATAAAACAAACTAAATACTCTCTAATCTTTTCAATAAATCAAAAGTAGACCAAGCTTCAAGAGCTTTCTTTTATGGGTTTAATTTGAATACAATATCACAGTAAAAAAAATTATATTATCATTTAATTATATATTATCACATTACTCTTATAATAATTATTTTAAAAATTACGTAATAATATATAATTAATTGATATAAAAAATTTTATATTGATAATGTATTAAAATTAAAGTCTTCTTTCAATCATCCCCTCACCAAAAAAAAATAAAAGCTCTCAAAATGTGAATTTTTTAATGATTTTCTTATCATAAAATATAAAAAAATGAGATGAGATGGAAGTTTCACGTGATTGCTTTCCTGAAGCAAGTGGTTTTTGATATCCAAATTTCGAGATCCATTGATACATTTTGTCAAAAGGAGAAATCTATACCGTTTTAGGAATCCAAAAGATGATTTGGGCTTTCATTTTACATATTATTGACAGCTTAGCCTGGTACAAGACAGTCTAGACTACACAGAAGGCCTCACATCCCCTAGGATGAGGGCCCTAAACCAAAGAGGAAATTAATTCTGTTATAGCAGAAAAATGATTAAGAGAAGAGGTGGAAATCAGAAAATAGACAGAACAGAAGGAAGTAAACGTCGCAAACTAGCAAGTGGCAGTGGCAAAGGTGCATTCCCGTCAAAGACAAAGACTCCTTTTGGAGTTAGTTAATTTTAATATATCATTATCATATTTCATTATCAGACAAGCAAAGGTTAAGACTTGGTTTGGAATCCATTGCGTGACTTGCGCTATACTTCCCATATTGCCTTACCCAAATTTCAGCACGAGGCTGAGGGCGGGATCCTTTCTCCTTAGTCCTTACTACTCCTAAGTCCCAGCCATCTATCTGTCTTCTTCTTCTTATCTCTTTTTTGTGTGTGTGTGTGTGTAGAGCCCTTTTATTTTTTCATTTTTTTACGAAAGAGAAATCACAGTAATTTATAAATGCTCTTGTATAGTTTTAAATAGGAATATTTGACTCTTTTTTATCAATCAATAAACAATACTCCTTTCTTAACAGAAAAACTAAATCCTACACAATACTCCTTCTATAATATATATGTGCCTTGTGACACATAATGAGACACTCGCTTTGTAGTGTAGAGTTGAATGTGAATTGTCGTCATTCTGGATTTCTAACTTCATGTTCAAAATAAAGCCAGACGGCCAAGCATTGCCCTCCTGCTGGTCAATATCTCAAATAATAATATAAATACTTACAAATTAAATTAGAATATGCTACACTATATAATAAAGATTTTTTTAGAAAAAAACACAAAAACGCAAAAATAATTTGATTCAATATTATTTACTGTTCTGTATAAAAGACGGAAGCAACCAAACAAACAAATGAAACGTTCATATTTTCAAGAGAGCATTTATCAACCCAATTTTTTCATAATTACACAAAACTTACTAAGTGTTAGCCAAAACAGAAAAAATTGCGTTGATATATGCAAGTAGATATAGGTTCGGTCCTAAGTAAGACCTCAACAACCAACATACATACATCTCCACAACATACATACATCTCCAATGAAATTAAATTCAGAAGTTTAAAAAAAAAAGGAAAAATGATTAAGAGAAAGGTAAATAATTTTTCTTTTCTGTTTTTTTTTTTTACAATTTATAAATGATAATAAAACAGGGCAATACGGCACGCGAATCAAACACCAATAACTCGCCGTTGTCCCCACTCACCGAGTCAAACGCCGCTCGCTTGTCCAACAACGAGTCCAAGAACCCGAGTTGCTTCGATACCCGACCTGCTATGACCCGGCACACCAGCATGGCCCTTCTGCCCCTGCCTCCGCCGGCGCTCTCATGCGCTTCACCGCTGCCGGAGAACGTGCAGATCGGCGACCCCTTGCGATCAGGAAACGACCATGCACAACCGGCGGCGCCATCGTAGGAACCACCGTCCTCGGTGGTGGGACCCAAGCAGTGAAACCGCATCACCTCGTTTCCATCCGCGACGCACCGCGCATTCTCCTCCCAGTTGCTCCCCTCCGTCAGACCCGCAGAGGCGGCTCGACCCTTCACCGCCTCGCGAAACTCCTCGAACCGCGAGACAGTCCGGGTGCCGTTTTGGACCTTTAATATCGTATCGACCCGACCCGGAAAGGGTTTCGGGCCCCAGCTGGTGTGGAAGATAATCTGGACCACGTTGCGGGAAGGGTGCCCCACGGGAAGCTCGGTGATGGGTCGGGTCGAGGTAGCAGTGGTGGTGGTGCTACTTCGTGAGCGGTTCATAGTGGCTGTTGGGTTCGGTTCGATATCGGGTTTGGTAGTTGATGGGTATTTCGAGGTGGGATGTTTTTCCAGCGGTGGCTTAGGTTTGAGTTTTCTGGGCTTGGGCTTGGGCTTGGGTATGGGTATGGGTATGTCGACCATGTCTTTGATGTTTTGGATGGTCTTTCTGCAACTGGCACTGCGTATCAAGATTTTAGGGTTTGGGTGGTAAACATCTTCAAATGCTCTTGACTTGCACCGCAGTGACTTCACCCACCCACTCGCCATTACATGTAATATGTAATGTGTTACGTAATGCAACTCTTTGTTTCTCTCTATAGTGTTTTTGTTGCTGTGGGTTTTGTTTGGTCAGAACAGGTCTCTCTCGTGTTCTTGTCTTGTGCTGCTGTTGTGGGAAAACGAGAAGAGAAAGGAGAGAACGAGAGAGAGAAAGAAAGATAGTGGTTGAAGAGATATGGCGATGGCGCCATAATAAATGGGTTTTTTTTTTCATTCCGTATGCGTTACGAAATCATGGTTCTACCCTTCTGAAGATTTCGGTATTGCCCACGTGGATTCTGTCTCGTTCTTTCATGGCTCTGATGAAAAAACAAATTTTATTAATTAGGAAAACAAAAACTCATGAATCCGGCAGATTCAATTTGATCCACAAGATAAGAACTTATATTTTATAGATAGATTTATACTGTATAATTAATGTTGAGATATTTAAAAGATAAATAATAAATATAAATGAAATATGATAGATGTGTAAAATATAATAGAGATTTATTTTTACATACGAAATTAGAAAAGTTCTTATCTCGATAAGGATAGATTTAAATTTAAAGTGATTGATTGTTATGTAAATTATTTGAATTATAAATATTTATATTAAAGAATTAATAAAATTATAAGAAGTGTATATAGTTTAGAGGTTTGGTAGATATTTATGAAAAATGATGAGATAGAGATAGAAATTAAGAGTATTTATAAATGTTATTCTATAATCTTATTTTGATAGTATATTAGATTCTTCTCATTTATGTATATATAGATGTAAGTATGATGAGTCAAGTATGTTAAATTGTCCGTAATATATTTATAATATTTTTTACTAATTATTAATATTATTGGAACCGCGTGTAAAATTGGATATGGTATTACCCCAAATGATGTGTGTAACACTTTTTTTTTAAAAAAAAAATTAGCTTGGATTTGTTTCGAATTCTTTGTATTAATTTTAAGGATTTAATTATGGAGTAAGTTTTAACACTCATAAAAGGTTTTCATTAATTGGCGGTTTAAAATATTCAATCTAGCTCTGTTACCAACCGCACCCCTGTCTTGGCGTTAGGACATAGGAGGAAACTCCAATATAATTTCAGGTAAGATTAGTCCATCAAAATCAACAAAGTTTCAAAACGAAAAAAGAGCAATTGCTGTTATTATTTGAAAATTTGAATGTTACAAATTTGTTGTTTAGTAATATGAGATATATTTTTTAATTTGGCAATCAAGTAATGTCTTAGCCAATTTATATGTTACTCCACTAATCTACTTTCTTAATCTGATAAAAAATATGTCATCTATCAAAACTAAAAATATTTAAAAAATATTTTTTATGACTTAATTATAAGAAATTAACATAAAGATTCAAACCCATACTCACCCCAACACTTCTTAGTAATAGGAGATTGGTACATGTGAAACCTATGAGATTGGCACATGTGAAACCTCTTACCCACATTGAGAGAGCGTGGACAATTTCTTTTTTCCTTTGGTCATACTTTGAGAACTCAAAAAGCAGACCGGCGTGGGTAATATTTTTTTTTTCTTTAAAATAATATTATATTTTCTTACTCAATTATCTTAATAATTATTTTAATATCAAATAAAAAAATATTAAATAAAAAAATAAATATATTTAATGTCTAAAGAACATATAAAATATTTAATATTTTTTTATTTAATAATTAAGAAGATTAATAAAAAAATTAAGTAAGAGAATAAATTATTTTTTTATCTTTTGTATGTGTGTGCTAATAGTAATAATTACAATTTGTGGTCTACAAATATTTAATTAATTCAAGTGATTTGATATTTATTTCTATTAAATAAGATTTTAAGTTTGAATTTTATAAATAAAAAAATTAATATTAAAAAAATATTTGTATAGTCCGATGTAACTCTGAATAGTGAGGGTTAAAAAAAAAGTATAATTTGCCGTCCTGGTTGAAATTGGCATTTTGATTGAGTAATTTCTACTTCTCAAGGACAATATTATGGCTCTCTCCACTTCCTAAAGAGATGTATGAAATTATAGATATAGATTATAGGCTCTGAGAAGCTAACAAGTGCTTTAATTAGGATGTAGGAGTTGGAATGATATATGATTGCATTTCACAGTAATTTTGGTGGTTTGTGTACCTAGTTGTTTCAAGAGTCAGAGTTCGGATGAGGAGACTATTATGATGAGATAAGGACTTCAAAATCTACGCCTTATAGCTTTTGAGGGTGTCAATGTTTTTAGAACTCAAATAAATATTGGCAGGATATTCATTTGCACTTTTTTTTTAAAAAAAAAAGATGTTTTTTTCCTATATATATTTTTACAAACCAAAACAATTTCAGTTGGTGAGTTGCTAATCAAGTCAAGTCATTTTCTAATAAAAGCTTTTGCCCTGCCATCTAACTATGAATGCTTCGTGGCATTGTCGCTCCTTGAAATCAAAGCAACCATTACTAAGCTCATTGCCTCGTCAGCTTGAATTTTCAATGAAACAGTAAACCCAAGGACCCTCAAACAGTAAACGCTATTTTCTAAAACGGTAACGTGTATTAAAAATATTTTAATTTTTTTAATTTATTTATAAATTTATTTTGTATCATATAAAAATATTATAATTTATATATAATTTAATTTAATATATTTTTCATATAAATCTATAATATAAATATAATATACATATTTTAAATATACAAATAATATTATCTTTTCCAAAACAATAGAAGAGATGCATTCAAGAGAAGCCCATCATTTATTGATTTATTTATCATTTTAATTTAATTTCGTAAGTCACAGTCTGGTGGACTTGAATTGTCAATTTTGCCACTCAAGGTAATTTCGTCCAATCGAACCTTTCTCTTCTTTGTTTTGCATTTTTCCCCTTTTCAGTTTTTACTTCATTTACTAAACTAAAGTTTGGAGTAGTACAACTGTACAAGGGATAGGGTACATAGAAATTTAAAAAAAGAATCTGTCATGGGAGTTTGAAGTGGAACGAACAGATGGGGCGGGGATAGGGATGAAAATGCGTTTGGTTTGATTAAATTTTGTTTAAATAGATCTAGACTTATTTTGAAATATATTAATTTATCTATCATAAGTTTTTTAATAAGACTCGGCCTAATTTGGTTATAAAAATATAAAAGTTTAACTTAATTTAAAATATTGTTTAAAGACCGTTATTACATTAAAATTTTTATATAGGTTAAGAAATTTTAATTTTTTATTTTAAAATAAATATAACTTTTAATAAAATTATTATATTTTATATAAAATAAATATATTACATTTATATATAATTAATAAATTATGTAAATATTATAAATATTAAAGAAATAGATTGATTTGATAGGTTAAATAATTTTTTAAAAAAATTCAAACTTTAACGTATATAATTAAATAAATCTTTTAAAAAAATCTAAGACTAACTTATTTATTAAATAATACATATCTATATAGGTCAAAATTAAGTTAAGTCATAACCTCTTAATAGACTACCAAACTTATACCCACCTTTGGGGAAAAGAAAAATAGAAAGAGGATGGAAACTTGCACGGACTAGGGATAATGCATATTGAAAAGGCACTGAAATTTAAACTAGCAAAATGACAGGTTTTCTTCCACTTTCGATTTTTTTCCCTTATTTAATTTTAGTGTTTGAAACATAATTGTATAATTTAAATTAAAGATTAACTTAGTTAAAAAGTCAGGTTAACGAGTCAGTAATTCAATTATGAATTAAGTGATTGAAAAATTTAGATAAATAATAAATATTATTTAAAAAATATATATATAAAAAATATATTATATTAATAAAGTACTAATAATATAATTAATCTAGTAAAGATAATTATTTAACTTTAACTTTTTAAATTTGAATTTTTTAAATAATAATATAAATTTAAAAATTAAAAATATTACTTAATAAGAACATGTAGTTTAATAATAAAATATATTTCATAAAAAAAATTTAAAAAATCAAAGTTCAAATTCTAAAAGTTATATTTTTGAAACATAACTTTTTTTAACAAAAAGGTAGAAACTTGATCCAATTCAGGTCAATCCGTCTAAACAGATTGACCGGATTTGATTGAATTTGTGAGAAAAATCTATTGTAACTATAAACTGACCAATCTAAAAGTTGGATCATAATTTTTTTTATCGGACCAGCTCAGCTCGCACAACTATAATATTGAATGCCTCCTGCGTATTGTTTATACTTGCATCGGCTACTCTAGGTACACTGCCGCCGTTCATAAAGTTTGGGAGTCTTATTGGGACAATGGCCTCTAGCTACTTCCATTAGAAGCAGACAATCACCTTAAGATAATCAATGCTTATCTATAATTTTGTGGGATTCATGATAGCATATCAATTATCAAACCACCGAGTGGTCCAAAACATGAGGATTTGCGCCCATTAAGGTCAAATTAAGTAGTAGCCAAAGTAGGCAATGATTTCACTTTGAATAACATCAACATTTGTGAATGATATAAGATTCTTTTACCTCCTTAGTAGTACATGCGAAAGGGCAATATGAGAAATTATTAGATAGGTATGATTCACAGATGGATCCACGAATCAACTATCAAGGGGTCAAAATTATATAAGTCAATAATTTAAATAAAATTTTATAATTTAAATATTAAATATATCATATATTTATTAAAGTTAAGCACAATATTATTTCATATCATAAAATTTACCTATAATTGAATTAGTGTCAAGTTTTTTAGCAAAGAAATAGAAGATAATTTTGTATCATAGATTCATAGTTGTTAAATCATCAAAGTACTCTGCCTTGAATTGTTTAATATACTTTATTTATACCCTTCCAAGTTTACATTAACAAATTTCCTTCTCATTGATGTGAATATGTTGAAACTTTCTTGTTGAATTTTTTGTCCTTATCTGTGTGTCTCTTACTTTTTGATAAAAAAAAATTATGTTCTAAATTAATGTTTTACCATGTAAAATACAAACTTATCAACCCAATTAGTATTTTTGACTTTTAGTATAATATGAACTAACAAAAAAAAAGTTATAAATGTAGGGGACTATTTTTCTCTTACATGAAAATTATACTACTTATAATACAAAATGGATCCATGTTTGGGGGAGCAAAGGCTCCGACTTGTACCCCTCCATTCATTCCTTATATGGTCTATTATATTATTTTTTAAACACTTAAAAAAAATTTGACATACGTAAAAACACTTTTTAAAAAATATAATTTTAATATGATCTTTATTACTTTATATATGTCAAATAATAATTTAATTAAAAATTTATAATACGAAAAGTTGGAATTACTAGTAAAATTTTTATTAGCCAATTAATACTTTGAGGCATGATAAATTACTTTATTTAGAGAATTATTTGTCCTCATATAAAGTTTATTAAGGAGTCTAGGCAATAACACTCTAAGATACAACAAAGTCTTTGTGAATTATATAATTAGCAATATTAAAGAATTTCTTCATCTCTTATTCTTATGTTTTTATAATTCAATCGATAATTTGTAATAATAGGATTTACTATTTATAGACAATCAATATACACCATAAAAAAAATATGTCTCAATTAAAGTGCAAGTCTACAACAAGACCTATTCTTACAAGAGTACTATATATTCATGAAAAAACATATCTTTCCGGGAAGTAGTTATCCATAAAAAATTCTATCCTTAAATCTAATAAAAAGTGCAATGAAAATTTATAAACTACCATCATTTACAACACCTGGTAGGCGTGCTTCCAATTCAATATTCAACAACCCCAAAAATACGTATAAGCTTTTCAACTTTGTTTTCTTGAAGCCTTCTTGGTGATTTGGTTCTTGTATTTGGTATGGCATTTTTTTTTTCCTGTCCAAATGATGTACGAGAGTATTCAAAGCTTCGGAGAGCAAACTCAAAGAACTTAATTACTGACAGAGAAAGGACAATGGGTTGGAATGGTATAATTCGAGTGGGAAAATAGATTGATTCTCTTTGTTTTTTAGAAGGTTTGGCAACACACGGTTTTCCTTTTTTTTCTTTTTTCTTTTTTTTTTATAAAAAGTGGTAGAATGGATAGGTTATTTTAATATCATGGGTGACATGCTAGAATATTGGCGGACAAAATGAGATTTACCTAAAAAATTACCTTCATGATATTCACTCAAATAATTTTTCCACACAAAAGTTACTCACCTATACTTACCTTGTGCGTCAAGGATCTTTCCGGAGAAAAATGACCATCGACATCAGGCGATACTATTAACCAAGGTGGGATTCAAATCCGTGTAGTTGAGAAGTGGAGAAACTTATCAAAAACCTTGGACCAGTTGGCTTGTATGAATCACTAAACACATTAAAATGGTGTTTTAACTTTAAAAAATAATAAAAAATTGAGTTTTCAGTATATTCAAATTTGGAGTGACAAATTGCAATTGGGAGTGGAATGAGTTAGAGAAAGGGGGAACCAAATCTAGCATTGCTTTTGTTAAAAGAAATGGAGAATCATGATCTTCCTTGCTAATCATATTGTCTTGTTGAAGAACAGATTTTGCAAAACAATAGCCCTAACTGCAGGAGTTAATTATGCGATCTCTCTCTCTCTCTCTCTTTCTGACAGTTTGACCAAAGTTTGACCAACTTATAACTTAGGAAACGGATAGCTTTGAGGTTGAAGCTTTGTAGGCCTGCTAAAACCCAAAAAGTCATAATCTTGACTGATGACTTATTAAGACATTAATTGGTTTTAGGGTATTGTATTAAAAAAAAGTTACTTTAAACTAAAGTTATTAAGGATATATTTATTTTTTATTTAATTTAGAGTATATCATAATTTTAACTCACTACAATTTAATAATAAATATATTTTTATTTATTTATTTTAAAAATAAGTTCATTTAAAAAAAAATTATCCCAGTATTTAAATATTTCAAACTTTTATCTTAAAATTTGTTTAGATAAAAACTAGCTTTAAAATATTTAAATACTTATCAAACATTTTATATTTAAAAATTAGCCTGCACTTAAGATATCTAGTTTGTAGGATTTGTGCCCCACACTCCCAAGACTTGGACAAAAACTAATACATGTAATTCAAGGTGCTCATGCGTTGGGTTATGTCGAGTTTAACTTGACCCGATCCCAATCTGATAAATCCATCAAGCCAAGTTTTTAAACTCAGAGCCAACTAGATCAAGATTTGACTAATGATTAGATTAACTTAATATTTAGATAAATTATACAAATTTAAATGTTATTCTTAACTAAGCTATACAATTTTAAAAGTAGGAAACCAAATCTAAAGAATGTTTTATAATATATGTTTTGAAGCAAAATATATTAATATTAAATATTATCATGTTATACAAATATAAGCCAAGAAGCCTTCTAATTTATTATTAATTAAAAAAATATAAATTTTAAAATATTATATAACATCGGATTAAGTTGGACCAATCAAAAGTATAGCTCAAACTTGACTTGAAAAAATACATTGAGTCTATTTTCAAAAATCTAAGCTAACCTAACCCGATTAACTTTGGGCTAAGTCGGATTATTGAGTCAGGTCATGAGCATCTCTACCAACAATCATGAGCTTGTCACTAGAAATTTTTTTGCAAACTTATAGAGTATTACTCTATTTCACTAAGAAGGTAACACATGATACTAAATAATCAAATATGTCATTAAATAAAAAATAAAAATATTATTTAATTAAATCTAGACGATTATAAAATATTATTTACTTAAATTTAGACAATTACAAAATGTATAAGAATTTAGTCTTATAGTATCAGTCTAAGAGTATCTAAGTATTTTTTTCACCTATGAACTTTGGCAAAGTGATGTTGGTGCTAGTTAGGACCCACACAATCTACTTCATTAGTCTAGCAAAAGGAACCGGATCATACGCACTTGTAAAAAGAACTGTTGTAAGTGCAGTTACTCATCTAAGGATTAGAATGGTGCATTATTTTTATTTCAATATTTAATTATGAATGATATCATTTTTAAGGGTTGGGAAATATGTAGTTTAAAAACAAATTGCAGAGGATCTGATCCCGAGCAAAAAGATTTCAATGTGATCAAATTTGCACTACAATTTGCATAATGAGATAATTAAGCAGTAGACACATTACGCAATATAATTTACTTATGTTAATTCCTTTTTTTTTTTTTTTTTTTTTTTTTTTTCTTAGTGGCTGAAATTTTACAATCTTTGAATTAGTAATAAGAGATGAAAAGGGATAAAATGGAAAAAAGTGTCATTGTTTGGATATTTAAAAATTAAATAAAATGTAATGCATTCGGGATTCATTTCATTTAATACTGCTCTATTCTCTTATTTTTCTTTTTTCCCAAATTGGGAAGCAAATGATGAAATATGATGAAACAACTTATGAAATTACATTCTAAGGTTTAATGTGTTTAAAATAGGGATAATATGAAAAAAAAAACTTATAATTCTTATATTTCATTCACTTATACTAAAATATCTACATAATAAAATGAAAATTTTCATTCATTCTATCCTTAAATATTCAAACAATAATATAAAAATTTTATTCTATTTCATTCCTTTTCACTTTATTTAATTCAATTATATACCATTCTATTTCATTTTTCGGCCTTAAAAATCCAAACAAAGCTGCATGCATATTCTATAAAGAAACCAAACAAAAAAGCTGCATGCATATTCTATAAAGAAACCAAACAAAACAAAGAGGAACCCGAACTTTAACAATACCCGAGGGGTGATCCAAAACCAAAATAAGCCATTATTGCTACAAATGGATAATATCTACAATATAATTTCATGCATACAAATATTTAAATATTCCATTCTCATTTCTCAACTGTACCCTTTTTTGTGGTCTATAGAACAATTACTCACTTATTAACAAGAGTGAAAATACGTTAGACTGTCCGTCAGAAGCTTATGGCCTGACTTTCCTGAGGCCTGACTTTCCTGAAGCTTGTCCTGACCTAATCTGATTACTAAATAAGTTAGGCCAATGTTTTTTTAAAAAACTTATTTAATTAAAAAATTCAGATCTCAGATCATCTAATAGGCCTTTTAAACTTGGCAGGTTACTCTGACTTATTCAATTATATATAATATAATATATATTATAATAATAATTATAAATTATAATTATACTTATTAATTTATTATAATATATTAATATATTTTTAATTAGATTTTAATAAAAGTCAAGAACTAAAACTTAAGTTAGTAAGTTAGAATAAAAATAACATATTTATTAATATATTTAATGTAATATATTTATTAGAATGAAAATAAGAAGTTAACACGTACTTCCTACTTTTATAGATGCTTACTACTTTCTTTCTTTGATCTTTGGTAGATGTGGAACTTAGAGATATACTAAATTACAAAATTATTGGAGACATATAGTTACAAAACATGAAGATATAACCTATGCTATTTCTGAATTTCTTGTTTATATATTTGTTTATAACATATGTAAGGTTATTATTTTAATTTCTTTATGGTTAAATCATGCAATTATTTTGTCTGTAGTTGCAAGAACTTGACGAAAAGTTACTAAAGTTATTGAACTATATTTCATGTCTAACTCATTTAGTTGTTTGTGGAATTCTTTGAGTAATCTACTAACCTCACCAATTATTGATATTTATGATATTATATTTCTTGTCAATTCATTATAGAACATGCAGTTATTATCATGATACTAATTCATTATAATTTTAATTTTTATTGCATTTATGTTGCAATTAGAGGAGCATAGGTTTAATCTTCATGTTTAGCAACTATATGCCTTTAATAATTTTGTAACTTAGTATATCTCTAAGTCCCACATTGATCAAAGACTATAGTAAGAAAGTAGTGAGTATCTATAAAATTAGAAGGTGAGTATTAAATTATAACAAAGACTTATAGGCCTTGAGTAGACTCATTGGTCTATTTCAATGTAGTTTTATATGTAAATGTATGTTGACATATTTAAAGGTAAGTTTATTCGTGTATGTAAAGGCATATTAATCTATTTAAAGATAAATGTTAAATTATGTAAAGCATACATATAATTTTATTTAAATTTTAAATGTAAGTCTTTTTATTTAATGTTATAACTTTTTAACAAAAACTATTTAAATGTCTTATTACTGCAAAATATAAATTTTAAATACATAAGACTTTCAAAGTCAAATAGACTTTTAAAAAAGTCATGTCAAACCTTAAAAATTAGCCTATTATAGGCTTACAGGCCAAACTTAAGCCTTATAATTATGATACAAACCAAAATTATTTAAGGCAAAGCCTGACCTAACTTAACATATTTCCACCCCTACTTACTAAGCGGAGGGAGGGGGGACGCGTATGAGTCATGATCCCCCCAACTAACAATATTCATTGAAAAAAAGTCATGACCATGGCAATTAGCAATCATAAAAAAAAAAAAACAAATCATCAAGTGAAATTAAGTGTGTGAGTGTTAGAAGAGCACTCACAGTACTGACAAAAGTTATCTATTGGAGACTATAGTAAAAAAGCCAAAGTCATGGTCCCCACATGGTATTTTTTTTTGTCCCTCTAGTAAAAAAATAAATATTATATCTCACTTCTACAAGACTGTAGAATAAGATGAAAGATGATTTTCTCACATATTACATGATTATTTACATTGAAAATGAGATTATTAAAATATTTACCACAAATACAATAATAAATTATTTTTATTCTATGAATCAACATTCAAAAGACTATAATTTAAAAATTAAATGTATATATATTCAATTATATATTTACTATGAATATTTCTAATTTAAAACATATTGATTATGAATTAAATTGAATTTATTTTTATGCTTATATTAAATTTTTTTAACTTAAATATTTAGAAACATATATCTAATATTTAATCTCGTCCTCCTTCAATGAAAATGACTCCGCCCATGCTTACTACAATGTTTCAAAACATTTCTCCCCAAACATTTGCTTACACAAGTTGTGCTACAGGATATCCTAGTAGTCTAGTATTATTAAACTGGTCATACTATCAATGGATTCAACAAAACATAACAGAAAGACAAATCCTTATGACAACAATAATAAAAAAATCAACAATGATATTCCTACGTTTAATAGTATCCACATCAATTTTCACATTCTACCCTTTTACAAATTCATGCTCACTTTTTCATGTTACTAACAATGTCAAATTATGTTTCTGTTTTTTTTAGCATATGTTCATTAACCAACTTCTATACGTAATTAACCACTTTTTTTATTATTCATTAACCAACTTTTTTCACGAGCATAAAAACAAAGTTGGTTAATGAATAATAAAAACATGGTTAATGACCTACAAAAGTTAGTTAATGACATAAGATTTTACCACATAATTTCTATGCTCGTAAAAAAAGTTAGTTAACGAAAAACAAAAAAGTAGTTAACGATGTAAAGAAGTTGGTTAATGGACATATATTAAAAAAAAGAAGACAGAAATATGATTTGATTGTAAACTATTTACTCAAAAGCCCCAACATTTTATTCAAGGTTCTTAAAAATGATGTGATACGGTAAGATGATACTTTTCCTAAAAAAATTTCAACTCTTTAGCTCACTTCATGACTTCAGAATTAATTGGCTCGCTCTTCACCCTTCAGAAAAAGACCAACAACTTGCTTGAAATCAAACAATAGCAAGCATCGAAATAGACAACATTAAACATATCAACCCCGATAATCCTACAACACTTATCTGATCTGCATCCATTTTAACATCGGTCGTTTCGCATTCGATGTAAGTCTTCTATCAAGTTCCCCGCGAATGCAGAAAAATCTTCGTTTTCTTTTTTTTTAGTATATGTTCCATTAATTAACTTCTCTACGCCGTTAACCACTTTTTGTTTTTGTTAACAACTTATTTCACGAACTATCTTGTAAACTTGTAGTAAAATCTTCTACGTCGATTAACTAACTTTATATGTAATTAACTATTTTTTGTTTTCATTAACTAACTTTTTTTAGACCCTATAGATTCAAAGTTGGTTAATGAAAACAAAAAAATAATGATTAATTACTAAACATTATGAATCTTTTCACATGGTTTCACTAAAAATAAGTCCATGACAATATGTTTCAAATAAGTAGCTCTTTTTTGGCCAAAAAACATTATCATAAATATGCTTAGTTAATAAACCAAGCTGAATACCAATTCGATATTAAAATAGGTCAATTTGATCTAACCATACCATTATAAGATATAATTTTCCTAAACATATATCATAGGTTCCTAGGAAAGTTGTGCAGGTTAAAGCAGATCTGGAAGTTCATTGAACATAGAAGTAAATTAATTAAACAAAGATGGACGATAAATCACAACTTCATATTTCACACGGGCACCAATTCAATCGGCTCTAGACCATGACCAGAGAAGGCCCAACTCATCACCCCAAACTAGGCCCAAATCGGATAACTTCCCATGATTATATAGGTTGTAATGACCCATCTCCCAAAGCAATGTCCGACCCGATTCCATTTGTGGGATCTGACCCATTAAATTATATCAAATAAAGAGTATTCAACCCGTCTTGACTCATTGACAAATATTAGACTCTTAATTTGAAGGATGTACCCGATCTTGTCGTCTAAGCTATTCTTCAAAATATACGTAATAGATTGGACACGTGTTAGTATTTAATAGAAATTTTTTTGACATACTACAAATTTACCTATATCTTAAGGTGTGTACTGAATATCTTAACATTACTATAAATAGACATTAATACAATATTTAAAATAAATTTTTTTCTCTCTCTACCCTTTTATATTTTCTAACATCTTCGGAATCCTTGCAAGTAATCACAATTCAATGGATATAATACATAGAAGAAGTTTCTAGAGTCATTTCAATAATTTACACTGACCATCCAAAAGAAGGAAAGAAACATGTTCAGTTTATAAAACAGGTCAAATTTCCTCGACTAACAAAGAGATCTAAACTACATCAAACCAAAAATAAAGAGTTAAGAGTTTTTTTAACAAGTGTTTTAAGTACATTTGTTAAAGAAGTAAAAATAAAAAATTTAAATAAAAATAAAATATTTAATTGTTGGAAAGAAAAAAATTTACATTTTTATTAAAACTTTTATTTTAACTTCTTTAACACTGAAATAAAAGTCATTAAAGCAAGAAATCAAGGTCAAAAGTAGAGGAAATATATTCAAATTCAGTTTAACATTCAAGAAATTATTGCAACCTGGACACTAGCACATATCAAGACAACAAAATCAGAGCTGCTTTTTCTGCTTGCTACTAACTCAGATTGACTATCTATGATTATTAGTTACGGCCTTTGTTAGAAGCTCTTAATAAGCTGCATAATTCAATAAAGTTAAAAGTCGTATGGTTCATTTTGTATTAAGCCTACTAAGATTAACATTAATAGCAAAGTATTTAACTTAATGACAGATTGGTGGATTACTTAACACTGTTACTTTATCTTCACAATTTCTTTTTTTTTTTTTGGTGCAGCAAAAAAAATATGATGCAAGTGTTATCAAATGTAGCTAGCAGCTCAACACAACATTCGGGTCAGTAAGCGAAGCCCTTACTGACCCATTTTGGGGTTAAATGCATAAAATTAATTTAAAGAGACATAACTAAGTGATTAGGAGAAATTGACGAGAACATATTTCTACTCGATGGAAAATGAGTTCTATTTGCTTGGCGCCTATACTATCTAGTTAATGGACGAGTGTCATCCAGGCAAAAGTGCAACATTTATTTTGTCTATATAAATCCTGAATTACGCCAGTCGCACCAGCCCCACATATATACATGAAATATAATCATTGGTGTGTTACTTGATCTAAAAGATTTACCAGAATAATATTGTGAGCAGCGCAAACTCATTTTTATTTTCTGAGAAAGTAAGGATGGACGGCGTCCAACAAGTTGTTCCAAATTACACTATCTGTTTCCAAGATACACTTGAGTATTACATATTGGAAGAATTAAGGGTGTTTGTGGGTTGAGTTAGGTAGGTTTAACAATATTTTTAAATTTGACTTATTCATCAAAGTAATGAGTTGGGTTAGGTCGAATAGATTTTTTCGCTTAGCCTGACCTAATCCGACTCGCTCAAGAGTAGGTTTGGTTGGGTCGAATCCGTAGATCTGACTTTAAAAAAAAAATCTTGAAAAAAAGTTACAATACAAAATTTAATAAATTAATATCGTAAGTCTCAATTTCAAATAAATTAAATACCATAAATCAATAAGTGTATAACAAACTAATAACTAACAATTTTTACTAAGTCTGAAATAAATTAAATAAAATTAATCATAACTCAAATAACAAATTAGTCTCCAACACAGACAATTACATAATATCTCTATCAATAGTTTGTCTAGAAAGAACTTGGAATTGAGGTTGCATAACTTGAGCAAAACTTTTAAAGCTTTTATTTTTAACAAATTTAAATGGAAGTTCATCAATGATAATCATTTTAGCAAGTACAATCCTACACTCCAAGCTTGCTCTTCTTCTTCTCCAGTGATACTACATTCATCGCCTGCTCACTCTACTCGTACCCATAGTTCTGCTGCCTGTTCTGTCCCTTGTAACTTTCTTGCCCGTATAATGCAGCTACACTGTACCCAGTTACACTCCCTCTTATATTACAGATTTACATGAAAAGAGCATATGAAGAAGGCTTACCTACTGAGGCTACATGGTGCAGAAAACTAAAAAAGCCACAAGAGGGAAGAAGGACGCATGGCTGTGTGGTGGCGTGATTAGTTGCGGAGAACGACTAGGAGATCAGGTGGGAGAAGAAGTAATGGTCACGGACTCATAGCGATAGCGCAATCGTTAAGAATGGGAGATCGGGTGGGAGAAGAAGCAATGGTCACTGACTCAAGGCGTAAACACTTGGAGCTTGGGAGAACGATTGCACTACGAAGAACTAGTTGCAAACTCTAGTTACAAAGAAGAGAGAACTACTAGTTGCGCTGGGATCAATGAACAAGGAGTAGATAAATAAGGTTTTGATGTATTTTTCTCTTCCCACTCTAGCATCTATTTGTTAGCACATTTATATGGTTTAACGCTATTAAAAAAAAGTGGGTGGGTTGAGTTGGGTTGAGTTGGAAGTATTTCAACCTGTCATCTAACTCACACACTATAAGTTGAAGCATTTTTCAACCCGATCTAACCCACGAATCTAACCCAACTTATATTTTTTATATTAAATTGCATTAAAACGAAATTTTGGGATTAAGGCCTATGATGAACTAATCCTTCCCACTTTGACGCCAAAAGGGACACCTAGCCAATTTAGAAGAATCAATCATGAATACTATTTGTAGCCCAAAAGAAAATTAGGATCATAGTTTAATTTCCATTTGCTCTCATGGACCTGGGAAACTTTTGGTCACTAGAAACAAGGGGAATATGAACAATTTTTATATATATATATATATATATATATATATATATATATATATATATCATATATATATATATATATATATATATATATATATATATATATATGAGGGGGATCGGTTCACTTGTATTGGACTTTTTTTAAGCTCTACCTAGACAAGCAACCATGAGATCCACTTTCATCTAATTTTGTTAAGATTATTTCTTAAAACCATTTAGATGAAAGTTAAAGAATCTAATTGGCTTATCTCGTCCCTAAAATAGTAAAAATGAGAACAAAAAATATATGAAAAATTGATCCTCCATCTATATATATATATATATATATATATATAAAATTTTGGTCATATCACTAAAAACTCTTTTTTTACTTACACTAATTTTCAACCAAAGATTTTCTATCTAATAGCAACATGATTATTTCATTAAAAGATCAAGTTAGGATCATCGTTCCAATTGGTGTAGCATTTTGTGTCACATAGAATTTGCAATCTAACTTAGATTAAAAATCTTGACTTACATAAATTCATCTCCCTATATATATATATATATATCATACCGATGCACTAAGTGAGTTTTATTCATTATAACTGGTCAATTTTTTTTTTTACTATTTAAATCTAAAATTCTTGTTAGTATGTTTGAGTGTGTGTAAAAATTATTAATTAAAATTTATTAAATTTTTTATATGTATAATTTATTTTTTACAATAAAAAATGTGTAAATATTACAATTTAAAATATATAAAATTTATTATATGTACAATTATTTATGATGCTAACTAAAAAAAAAAGAAGAAAAGTGATTCAAGTTTTTTATTTATAAGTCAGAATGTGTGTATAAATATTATTAATTAAAATCTATAAAAAAAAATTGTATGTATAATTATTTATAATAAAAAATAAATAAATAAAATATGACTAATAATTCAAGTTACACCGAATCAACGGTTTTAATGCTTGGAGGTGGGCGTATGTTAAACGTATCTGTTAAACATGGTTTAGGGTAATTATACAACTCCACAGAATTCAAAACCACTTCCACTTGTCTTGGTCATCCATTACCTGGGCACAAAAGCCAAATAGAGGATACAAGTAACAATTGCACTCATGACATGGCAAAAGGTTTACATCAAATGGGTTATGTTGCCCTCTGATTACAATTTACAAATGCATTCTTCAGTTTGATCCCAGCTCAAAAACATTTGCTGGCTCGGCCCATCTACTAAGATTACCTGAAACCGATTGTTGGAAAATAGAAGCCCAAACGATTTCAAAAATAAATTACAAAATTACTTGATTTATTCAATATACGCATGGCTGAATGTGAACAAGTTCTGCTACGTCCAACAGAATATAATATGTTGACAAAAAAGAAAAAAAAACAGAATATAATATATAAATAGTTAATGGCAACCAAAAAAAGTGCTATACAATTCTTTTTTTATTAATTGAGATATTATTGTGAGACTAATTTTATAAATACAATCACGACTAATTATTAACCATTTCCAATTCTTTTCTTTCGCAAGTAAAATTAGCTTACGATTAATTACTCAATGAATTGAATTCCGAATGCAAGGTTTTTCTTTGCCTGGAATGAGATAAAAATCTCACTATGATACATTCGGGGACAGGAACGAGAATCATACTCCCCGTCTGTGCAGTGGTTCCTGTCTCCGAAAAAATTACAAAATATCATTTATAATATATATATATATATTTTTATTTTTAATTAAATTTTATATTTATTTAAAATTAAAAATATTAAAATAATTCATTTAATTTTTTTCTTATTTTTTTATTTTTTTTTAAATTTTTTTAATATAATGAAAAATCTCAAACGAAAATTCAAGGAGCCTTGAATAAGGAAAAAATTCCCCATCATAAATGAAAAATTGTGGGGACAAGGACACTCATGAATGGATTTAAAGGACAAGGTCATCAAGACTGCCATGCCTACTAATTATTAACTAAGAGACTCTTTTAATAAATATTTACTTTAAGGTTCGAACAATGATCATTTACTTAAGAACATTGCTTGTTTACTATCATATTTAACCATTGTTACTAAAATGCTATATAATTGAATGTAAAAGAGTAACAGTAAAAAATTAAACACTTAAAACATAGTAGAAAAGAAAATGTCCTTGATTATTCTAAATGGTGTTTGAGAATTAAAACATTTTTAGTGACAATTAAGAAGTCAAGTTTTCAAAATAAAACTGATGTTTCAGTACTATTCTTTTAAAAAATAAAAAATTATTATAAAACATGCATATTTTGTATGTGGTGGATGATTACCTTGATTATCCCACATAAATAAGAAAATTAATTAAAAGAGAAAACAATCCCTAACGGATAATAATCCTAAATAACTGCATTGTATAAATCCTAAAATGCTCTTATAAATATCCTATCAAGTCTCAAAGGTATGAATATTAACTGATATACATAATAAGATTTTGAGTTCATATTTTCTTGTCTTGATTTTTCTATATTTCTCTTCTCTAGTTACAACACATTATCAGCACGAAACTTTACCATATGAGTGATGACTTAATCAGCTTAAATATTCTACGAAAAGAGTTTGTCTTCTTATTACATTCTTTGAATTAATCTAATTCATTACTTTGTTCTTTCTTATGACATTCTTTATGTTAGTCTTATTATGAAATATTTTTGTTTTTCATCTATAGAAATTTTATTGTCAATTTTGTTTGACTAACACGATTATCATATTTGTCTTATATTAAATTTGTTACTCTTGATAAATTTTAGAAGAGATTATTATTCAAGCATCCGTGAAGGATTACACAAAACTAATGATTTTTCATGGTCATATTTTATATGAAGATTTATGGTATATTTCATGAAGAACTACACATTTAGATCGTGATTGAATCTAAAAAGATTCATTTAATCTTAGTATAATTTTAAACAAAAAAATGTGAGAGAGAACATCATCAATCTTTTTATGTCTCTCGAATATGCTCCTATAGTAGCAAAATGAGAAAATTGTTTCAAAAAATATTTTGAATCAAGTTTGTGTTTTCTTGTCATTGAACACAAAAATAAGTTATTAATGAAAAACCACAAAGGTCACCCAATGGGTTGAACTCTATTCGTATTATAATTTTGGGTATGACAGAGGTTGTGGTTATGATCATTGATGTTGCAGAAATCAAAAAATGATAATTACCATGATGATTCCAACTTATGAAGTAGGAAGATATTGATGAGAATATTGAATAGAATAAAATTACTTTAATGTTGTAGCATATACGAATTAACATTGGTCATACTTGTCGTTTGTCAAGATTTTACTTGTGATAATCATTCATTTGATCATGGTCCTACAAATAATATGCTTTTGGATGTGTCTATTTTTGTTAAATATTATGAAGAAAAGTTTTATCACTCGATTGATGATTTGATTAGTTGAATTATTTTCTTGGAATTCATATTTGTCATTTCATGTGTATTTATTTTATTTTTTAGGTGATTTAAAATTATCATGTATATATTTTCTCTTATTTTGTTAGTTTGCAATATTTTAAATAAAATATGTATGATATGATTTCTTAAAATTTTTATTGATTGAAAAAAATGTGTGTTCCTAATTTTTTATATATAGATCAATGATAAGTTTTGATATCTAGTAGTACAAAAGTAATTCAAGTCTCCAGAATAGCTATTATATTTTGTTACCTCCATGAACAAGATTTTATACATTATACTTTATTTATTATCAAGTCAAATACATATGATTAGTGCAATTGTAACACATATTATTGTATATCATAAGTTTACTATACTCTTGTAAATCAGAAGTTTATTATATTATTGTAAACCAGAAGTTTACTAGTTCAAATAATTTTGGCATATGACCATTAAGGTTATCCTGAGTCAATATTGATAATTTATATGAATATCATTGAAGGACCAGAAGATTCTTCAATATAATGAGACTTTATGTGTAGGGTATGTTCTCAATGCAAATTAATTATAAGGCTATCAATAGTTAGAGTTGAATTTGCTAAATTTCTAGAACGAATTTAAAATGATATTTATAGATTATATCATCAATCATGTGTATCATTTAGATATTTTATGGTCAAAAGTAAGTTAGTCACATTTGTATTTATTATTAGTTCACATCTTGATATTTGTGAGATTATGCAAGTTATTTGATTAAAAGCACAAATTTCTAGATAAAGACATTTTGTCTTGATAATGCTAGTGAAATTACTTTTCAATCTTTTAATGATTATTATATGACAATTAGTAAAATATTGAACATCATGTTGCTTATGTTCAAATGCCTTTAATTGATAGTAAATAACATATTGTGAGAATAATATGTCAAGATTTTACTTAGGTTATGCTTTTTACATGTTGTAACACTTGTTGGTATAAGACCAACAAATAATTATAAGTACTCCCTTATACAATTGGATTTTGACCTAAAACCAAATATTTCTTATATAAAAAAAATTCTGTGTGCGATATAGTCACTCTTGTATGATTAGTTTTCCTTGTAGAATATTCTGTGGGTATAACAGTCAATGAATCTAAAACACGTCAGAAGTGTGATAGACCTATAGGTGCAAATGATATTGTTCTTCGAAAAAAGAAAAAAATGAAAAAACTTCAAAATGACGTTTTAGAAAAGGTCATTGACACTCTTGAAGAGGTAAAAAATAATATTAATCAACAACCTTATATTTTTAGGAAAGTAACCCCAGAAGTGGTTCTGGTACCAACAAATTATGAGATATCATTAAAATCTAGAAATATAAGGTGAAGAGATGAAATTGTTGTTGATAATATTTTTTGCATATGTAATTGCTTCTGAAATTATTAATGATAATGAACTTGAGCCTCAAAGTGTAGAAAAATGTCAACATCAAAGTGGTTGATCAAAATGGAAAGAAGTAACATAAGCTGAGTTAGATTATTTAGCCAAACTGTAATGTATTTGGACCAGTAGTCTAGACACCAGAAGATGTCAAACCCGTTGGGTATAAATGAGTCTTTGTATGGAAAAGAAATGAGTTAAATGAAATTGTGAGATACAAGACAATTTAAACTAGAAGTTCAAATGATAATACATTTGCAAATAAGAGCAAATTAATGAATTGCCAGAAGCATTTTCTATTGTAAAAGGATAAACAAATCTTATACCAGTTATAAATGCTCCATTTAGAATTGATATCAAATGAGTCAAAAACATACAAAAAACATGATAGAGTAATCAATTCTAAAGACAAAGCCCAGAAAAGAGAATGAACAAATAATATAGCTAAGAAGGCAAATAATCATAAAAAAGATACTCTTGAAAAAAAAATAGAGACATAAGTAGGATTCTTGAAGTAGTCCGAACTCTAGAAGTACTTCAAACTCCATACGAAGTTAAAATACCTGAAAATGGTGAAAATAATGAGATCTTAATAAATTATGTCTCTACGGGTAAAATGATAGAATCGAAAAAAAATAGTAGTCGACAACATATTTTTATAGAGCGCAATATTATGAATAATAATCAGGATTTTGAAATTAGAATCGTTGAAGAATATCAACGAAGAAATGACTGACCAAAATAGAAGAATGCCTTGGAGGCAGAATTTAACTCACCTGTAAAACGTGAGGTTATTGAATTTGTAGTTAAAACTCAAGAAGAGGTTTTAATAGACCTAAAGTCTAAATCCAAGAAGGTGCAAAATCTGTTAATAGAAATGGATGAGGTGCAAAATCTGTTGATACAAATGGTTGCAATTACATTTTGATATTTGAAAAGTTTTTTTGCACACAAGAAGTTGAGAACTTCTACTTGGTGTTTTTACATATTGTTGTTAAATTTTATGGATGTCTTGATACATGTTATCTATATGATAATCCCCGAAGGATTTAAAAATCAACATCCATTGAACTTAATTTATATATACTAACAATTTATATTCTTTTATTCATCATATTGAGACATTCTTATTGAGCATTTGAGCTTGTTGATATGCATTTATATATTTATTTCAAAATTTTTTAATGTACTTTATTTGTTTATTTGTCTATTTAAAGAATTTTGAAGTAAAAGATATTTAAATGATAAAATTTTATCTCGGCCTACAGATCGAGCATTTAGCAAATTAATTTTTGTCTATCAAGTTATAGAGAATAGGTTTTTAAGTGATTTATACATATAAATTATATATATTGAGTGCACTAATGCTTGTAAGATGATTAGATTTAAAAAGGATAATGAAGATCTTAGTCCTGAAGTAACATACCTTAGTGCTATAGAAACACACATGTATATTGTTAAATACTACATGACTTTGATATAAATTTGTGAACTTATAGTAACGTATAGTTCATCACCAACCAGACATTGAAATGAAATTAAGTATATTATATTTGTATTTTCAAGGCACAACTGATAAGAATATTTTATTCACATGAATCTATGTCAAGTTAATTGATTATACAAATGTATATGATATTTGTTTGATCCAAATAAAGTCATATCCCAAACAGACTATTATTTACATGCGGTGGTATTGTTATATTATAGTGATCCACATAACAATCTATAGTTGCTATTTCTTTATATCATGCAGAAATTACAATAATTCATGAAGGAAGTCGTGAATGTTTCTAGTTGAGAGCTATGATTCACCATATTCAAGAATCTTATGGATCATCTTATGCAAAGGAAATTTTAATTGAAGATAATATTGCTTACAAAGTTCAACTGGAAGGAAGACATATCAAATGTGACAGAGCATAGTATATTTCTCCAAAATTCTTAAGGGGGAGTGTTATGAATAATATTGAAGATGAAAGTCTATGAGTCACAAGAGTTACAATGCGCCGACTTAAATACATTTTATAATTAGTTATATTTTAAGGAGAAGTAAGTTACCTATGAATACTGTACTCTTTTTCTTTCTCTAAGTTTTTATCCCACTGAATTTTTCTTAGCAATGTTTTAATGAGGCATATTCATAATGTATAGTCATTCAAAGAGAAATGTTGTAAAACATGCATATTTTACATGTGGTGGATGACTACCTTGATAATCCTATATAAATAGAAAAATTAGTTAAAAGAAAACACAATTCCTAACGGATACTAATCCTAAATAAATACATTGTATAAATTATGAAATATTATTATAAATATTTTATCAAGTCTCAAAAGTATGAATATCATCTAATATATATAATAAGATTTTGAGTTCATATTTTTTTGCCTTAATTTTTTTATATGTCTCTTCTCTAATTACAACAAAAACCACTTGTTTAAGTACTTTTTGATTTTTATGAGATATCTCTACACAAATAATTTTCACTTAAAAGTATTAAAAGCAGTCTTCCTTACAAAGTGTTCTCCAACGAGATTGTGGCCTGACATTGCTATTCCAGTACTACAATAGTATTTTTGTTTAGTCCTCCAAATATGCTTTTTTTTTTTAAATTTGTTCATTTTTAGATTAATTTTTGACATTTCAATTTAAAATTTTTTCAATGTTATCACTCCATCTATTAACCACCAACACCATTAATAAAAAATATTATATATCATTTTCTACTAATATTAATAAGGCACTATTGTGTTCTATTTTGTCCCAACAATAACGTGTCATTTTATATTTTAAAAAAACTAAAAATTATGAAAACAAAAAATTAAAAATAACTCAACATTATTTTGATATAATAACTATTTTTTTGTTATAATTATTCTTTAATTTCATTGTCATGTTAACATAAAATAGAACACATCAACGTTTCAATAATAAAAAATGGTACATATCAGTATTTTTTATTAACGATGTTAGTGATAATTAGATGAAAAGGTAATAATAAAAAAATTTAAATTAACAAGTCTTTAAATGAAAAAATTAATCTGAGGAGAATCAAAATGAAAAAGAAGAGATATGTGAAGTAGCAAAATGGATGTTTACTTTGTTTTTTCCCCTATAGTACTTTCATTTTGCTCATAACACAATGAAAAAAAATAAATATAGGAATCTTGATTTTTGGTGTTCAAAGTCTCATTAGCCTTGTACCAAAAAATAAAAATAAAAGAAAGTCTCATCAGCCACTAAGAACAAAGCGGCGTCGTTTCATATCCCTAAACCGTTTTGGTTCGTTTTGACATGAATCCATGACAACCAACCTACTCTCTCGTCCCTGCAATGGACCGTCAACCACTACCACGACCACTCAAATCCACCACCACCTTAGCACCACCGTTACTCCGCCGCATCCTCAGTCTTGACACCACCGTCTCCTACTACCTACACACACTCACAAAACCCCTCGCTCCTCGACCCCTCCTCCGCCTCCTCGAGCTCTTCGCCGACTTCCGCTTCTTCTTCCCCGTCTCCCTCTCCCTCTTCCTCGCCACCCCTTCCTCCTCTCCCCTCCGCTCCCACCTCCTCCTCCCTCTCATCCTCTGCTCCCTCCTCGACCTCCTCTTCATTGCCCTCCTCAAATTCCTCGTTCGCCGATCTCGCCCTTCCTACGCCAACCACGAAGAGTACAACGCCGTCGTTCCAGTCGACAACTTCTCCTTCCCTAGCGGTCACTCCTCTAGGGTTTGCTTCATCGCCTCGATTTTTTCCTTCTCTCAGGCTTGGATCGTCGATGCCATCGCCGATCTGAACCATCCACGTGTCACCATGCTGATTCATCGGTGGATCGGGGGAGACGAGGTTATGGCCGTTTCTCTCTTGATCGTGGCCGTTTGGTCGTGGGCGCTAACGACGGTAATTTCTAGGGTTGTTCTCGGGAGGCATTACGTTCTCGATGTCTTCGTTGGAGCGTGCTTCGGTTACCTTGAAGCTCTGTTCACCTTACACATTCTCAAATTTCAAGTGTTGATTTGATTTTGAGGTAAAAACCGTGCTTCGGTTTCCTTGAATATTACGATAGCTTTAGTGGAGTTAGGCAATTCAATGTGTTGTGTGAATATAGTGTGGATTAAAGCAGTTTCAGGATGCTGCATTTTTTTAGTCTGGTGATTGATTGCATATATTTATCTCTCTATTAGGTTGATGAGGTTGCAGTGTATCACTATAACATATGGTTTTTCACAATATGCATGGTGGTTACATGTCAATATCCATTTTGTTTAAGCGGTGACTGTACTAGTTGATAGAATTATCTCTTTTGTTTATTTACTGAGATGAACTAGATGGTAATGTTGAGTTTAATGCTACTGTGTGATGTCTGTAACCAAATTATGGAGAGAAGTTAGTTGTTAAAGGTGACACTGAATGAATTTGCAAGATTAGGAGACAGAGAGAGAGCCTTATTAGTATGACCTCTGCTGATTAACCATTTCATAAACTTATTTTTTTTTCTTGTTTTCAATAAAAAAAAGGGAGGGGGGGGGACTTATCTTTCCTTACTATTTTAATCTTAAATTTCCATATTTTATAATCTAGAATGAGAGTCTAGACTGTTCTCATCTTTATGTTGTATTTGTTCAATCCAATCATAATTTGTCCCCCTATTTGGGCTTGGGGATGATTTTCCATCTTTTCAGACTCCATATTATTGAGAATGGCTTAGCCAATGAAAAAAGAAAAATAAAAGGAAAAGAGATGATGGGGAAAAGGACTACGTTGTTATTGATATGTCAAGTGTAGTGTGGCCTTTGGCCCAATTATGAGGCTGAAAGATGAGAGAGAGATAGAGTATCTTAGAAAAGAGTGAGAAACACTAAGTGCGAGAGAGAATCCAAAGGATACTAAATGAAGCATTGTGATGAATGCTAATGGATTATGAAGAAGTGTTCATCTGTCACTGAAGAGTGAAAAAATTAAAAGATACAAAAGTGTTTAGCATATTTATTTCTGAATTGGTGATTGGTATTTTTCATTGTCACAGCTTTTCAATCGTGCATATATAATCTGGAGTGGATGTTAATGGCTGGGAAGGTTCTTGTTTGTTAAGCATGAGAAACTGAGGATGAGGTTATTGGAGAAGCTTTGTGACCAATTCTTGAACTGCATCTTTTCCTTTTCTTTAGCTTTATTTTTTCGGATTAGGTTGTTAGAATAGTTGCATATGAAATAGGCTTAAGATTGACAACGGTGAAGGTGTCCTCTCCCTCTTCTCCCATCCCCCTCACAGTTTTGTCTGTGATTGCAACCATTTGCTCTCTCTCACTCCCTTCTGTGTGTGTGTGTGCTGCCCTCAGAGTTTTGTCTGTACTTGCTACCATTTGCTCTCTCTCTCTCTCTCTCTCTCTCTGTTTTGGGGAGGAGGAGGGGGGAAGTGGGGGCCTTAAAATGTAAGCAATGAAAAAGATTATTAATTATAAGTGAAATAATTTCACTCAATATAACTTGTGTGCCTGAATATCCATTAGATGGAAAATGATGCAGAATCTGATGGCTTTACGGTTTTTTTTCCCCCTTCTAATGCTTTAGGTTCTCATGGAGCGCATTGAACTTTTGCAACCTGAGGGGATGGATTCTTTCTAATTTGTTTTCAACGGATAATGAAGTCTTCAATGTTTTAGTGCATTGGCATCTTAATCTTCACACAGATAATATTGGAGACCTTTATAATTAACATCTTGCAAATACTTGGTCTGAACTCTTCACTTATTCATCTGTTAAAATTGCTTTGGAGCTTCATTGCTGTATTTAATAATTTATTCCTTGGCATTTAACTATCTGCCTCTCCCTACTCTCCTCTACACGCATACAGATAATAAATGTAGACATGTGATATAGCATCCATGGTACAGCAGATCTGTATATAATTTGTTTGCAGCTTTTTGTCTTATATTCCATTCAAACTAGAGGTTGTATGTATGGTATGCATTGAGTTCTTTATGTGTTGTGCAAATTTGATACAGCTGTCAGATGTTTCTAATTTTTGCAGAGGTATGATGCAAAGACAATTTGTTCTATATCGTCTGAAGACTTGAAATAAGTTTTCTTTTCTGACAATTGCTGCCAGGATCTGGAGTCGGTTTATGTCCTGTCTATCTCCCATTACTACATTGCCCGTTCAGTTGTATTGAGCATTAGTGTTTGAATTCCGGTAGTAATCATCAAGAAAACATTATAACAAAATAATTACAAGCAAACACATGCTCAATGGCATCCTCTAATCTATTAAATTTGATCAAAGAAGGGTGTGCTTCTAGGATTTGGTTTGAGGGACCGTGTGTTTGTCTGATATGTCTGGTGCTGACCGTAAACTGAAACTTAGACCATCATCAATTGAAAGATAAAAAGTTGTTAGGTCAGTTGCTTCTTTAGCATGTGCCTTCTTACCGTGTGTGATGCTTTATCTGATAAGATGTTATTGGTTGACTGATTGATTGCTCTTTGCTTTCCTTTCAATTTTGGAAAAGATTCATAAACTTACTAAATCAGCGCAGACGGTGGTTGTTTTGTTGTGCTGGCAGCATCATTGCCATAGGTAGGATATGGATATGTGGAACACACCAAAAGACGAGTGAAACAAGTCGTTTTTGGTTTTATCGACTTGACAGGTGGGGCTGATTTCTATTAACTCCACGAGAATTTTAAGCATATAAATTTGGAAGAGGCATTCATCCTCTTTCGTGTTAGTCCGCGGAACATTGACAATCTCGCTCTCTTCATGTCTGTGTCTTCGTGCTTTTCCAAAAAAATAATTGCATCTACATTTGAGTTCGGAATTTAATACCGTGGATTAAGAAATGTTTTGGACACTGATCAAACAGGTTATTGGTGGAATCCACTACAACTTGAGGGGCCCTATCACGTACATGAAGCACTGCATGCCTGGTATTTTGCCAAGTGAATACTAAATTACTGCTCAAGGTTTGGAGTGGTTGGCACTTCATTTTTTGTGGGACACATGCCTTCCTGCTTTTCGATATTCTCCTCGCATGTTTGTTTTCTTAACAATGAGAAACTGGCTTTCTGCAAAAGTCCAACTTTCTCAACGTCAGTAATTCATACACCGCGAATTGGGATGTTGTTAATGCTATATTCGCCTTGAAATATAAAAATTTTAGGTTAAATCTACATTATCATTTGTTAATTATATACGTTTTGTGCACTTTGATACATGTTGGTAGGATCGCATAGAAAACGAAAATATGAATAGGCTGATGAATTTGCACTTCTCACCCGTTTTTATAACTACACATTTGCTTTGAATTTTGTACAGTTCCTTTTTACTTCATTCACTTTTCAGATTATGTTTCCTGTTTCATTTTACTTTTTAGTGTTTACTGAGTTTCCAAGCCTATGTGTAATCCTCCTGGGTCAACATAACGTATTGATTTTTATGATTGAGCAGAGGGCAGTGCTGGTGTATACATCTTTGTCAGCGTTGGTGTCTTCGAGAATCGAGATTGCACCAAGGCAGTAACCCTGAAACCCCAGTTCTTAGAAAACGGGCATTGTTATACAAGGTAAAGCCCCCGTATGTAACCAAATATAGATAGGGGTGGCACGGCCATAGGCTAGATCATCATATGTCATAGTGTGGTTGCTGTCGTATTCATTCGTACAGGCACCTATTTGGGTCTTCGTGTGAGCTTTGGACCATGCACAGTAAAGCTTCTCAAATGTTGTGTTGGACCAGTCAAGATGTGGCATCCTCCGGATGACCACGACCAAACTTGTTAGGACAAGGATAAGCTGTAAAGCATGAACATGCATGCATGATGAATAATGGATGATGGACAATGATGAACACAGCTCATGGTCAGACAGCTTGTGAATTGCTAACTGTGACTGCTGCCCTAGAAAGTCATGCAACCACGTGAGGCTTTTCGTAGTTGAAAAATGTTTGGTGCACGCACTTATGTGAATTTTTGCTCACATCTCTGTCTAGGTGATAAAATTAAAATATGAGCGTAGAAGTGTAGGTAAGATTATCTATAATTAGATAGTGAAAATTGTGTAATGTGAAGTAATGTGTGTATAATTATACATGAGTAGGTGTACCCTTCCTAGTTTCGTAAGATTTATTTTGGGAGGTTGTGGGCATTTGGCTTTGGAAACATTAAAACGAGTTTTGGACTCTTGTTCACGACCGTATTCTGAGGATCTCGGGTACCTCGTTTGAAAAAGCTAATAGAGGACCACTCATCCAAATTAGATATTTTATGCAGAGACTGCTGGACTTTCCATGTCTTTCTAATTTTGCCATGTATCCAATTTTATCACACTGCTGCAAACTGAGGAACTGGGCAGAGGGATTCAGGGAAGAAAGATTACTGACACCATGTGAAAATCAAAACGGTAGAAGAGTTTCAAGAGATGAAGACAGTAGGCATCATTTGAAACCTGTGTCTCCTTACCCCACTGGTTATCATATCTGATCTTGAGCCGTGAGGCTTCTTTTTCTTTTTACCTTTTCCTTTAATGACTGTTTGAAATCACATCTAGCTTTGAAAATTTGTGGCGCCCATAAGTTTCTCCAAATTATTCAGATGGATTTTTCTTTTCTCTGCAATAATGTACCAAACTGATGTGAGATGATGCCAAAGAAATGTTATTTCTTCGATCGTTGACTTATTTGTTATCTCATGATAAATTAATCATTTATCTTAAATTACGGTAATGAGCAAAAAACTGTTGTCGAGGCCGAAAGGAGGTACAGAAGTAACGCGTGACTCCTGGTCTTTGTCCAAACACTCGAAGGAAGAGGGGGGGAGGGGGGGAGAGAGAGAGGGAAGGCCCTCTTAAAATGACTGGCAGGGTAGTTTTACTGGATGCTGCATGAAATTGATCGTCTACTTTACACTTAAATTTGAAGATGATCAGTTTACCTGTAGTTCATATATTATTTCTCTCTGAGTGTGTTCTTGATGGTTGTACAATGTATATTATTTATTTGCTTGCTGGAAAACTTATTAAATTAATCAACTTTAGAAAAGGGAAAAAGATGGCCCCAACGACCGCTGCAGAAATTTGTCCCTAGGTAGCTACGTTGTGGGCAAGGCTATTTGTCTCTGCACAGAACGGCCATCATAAAAGGCCACATGCAAAAATGTACCACCGACCCCTCCTTGTGTGATACAACTTGCTAATACACGGACAGAACTGCAATCATAAATTCCCCCATGCACTCATGCAATGCAACCATGTTAGAGTGCTTACTGTTGCATGCACCCCACAACAGTAACAATTAAATTTGTGTTGCAATATTGGTCAACGTAATCACCATATGATATATTAATTTCTTCCATTCACACTTGAATTCAAATCAATTGTTTAACCAAATTGTGACTTTGACATGGTAGGCCCCATACGTCAATTACAAAGTAATGAAGGCAAATGAAATTACCACCAAGCATATATTATGGGTAAATATTGGATCCGGTGGTAGTGTATAATATATACGTGCAAATTAAGAGAGGTAGTGAGTGGATTCATCCACTTCAAATTGAATGAAAATGAGATCTCGTTTTTCCTCGAAAGAATATTGGCAGTATGGGCAGGCACATGCCGTGCTGGTTAGGCAAAATTTAAGTTTGATGAAATGATAGTGGGGAAGTGAAGAAATGTTGCTCCATTCATAGAAGACATGAGGAGCTGTGGGAGGGGCCAGTCGGTTGTTACTACTTGTTAGTGCTTCAATGAGTTGTTTCCCAACTGCAAAAGTTTGGTGACCGAGATCTGAATCTCTCCCATGGAGGGGAAGTTGTTTATTGTGTTATAGTACGTACTATTATAAACACGGATTTGACGGTTGGTTGTTGGTTTCTTTGGTAACCTTGCATTGCATACTTTCTCTGTCTTAATATAATTCATTATTCTTCAAATTATATGCATGTACATATCTATATTCTATAGGCTAGCTGATGGGTTTGGGGGCCATCCTGCACGCACTGAACTTGACTATAATGCCCCACCTCACCCCTTGAAAATCTATTCAAACGGGTTCTAATCTTTGAAATTCTCCATGCAGTTAATTAAGAGCCTCCCATTGCAATGCATACATATATACATCACACCCAATATTCTTATTGCAAACAGGATATACATTTTTTTTCACACTTCATTTAATATTATTTATCATATTTATTTTTTTCTCTCACTTAATTACATACCTTTAAAAAAGACATATACAATACCTACACATCTAAAAAAGATATAAGAGTATCTTTTTCTTATATACATACATAAGAAGATACTGATTTTTTATTTGCAACCAATTTCTCTTTAATTTACTGCATGCATATCTGTTTCACCACGCCAAAATCGTTATGTTTAATTTGGTCATTATCAGCATTAGGTAGCTAGGGAAGGAGAGAGAGGGGAAAGGACATTGATTTTAAATTACAAGCAAGAATATTAACGTTTCAGTCTTTCAGAGGGGCACAAGGACTACGCAGGTGCATCAGTGGATCACGGCGACCAAGTTAGCTAGCTGTCATCACTGCAACAAGCAGTTTGGTACACTTTCAATTTTATAATATAACCATCAACTTCCAAGAGACCCTTGTTTTCCTTTCTCATATTTCCATGAACAGCTACTATATATATATATGTGATGATGATGAATTATTGTTTTTATCTGTCATTTGTAACATTTCTATGAGACTTGAAGGTGAAATTTTGAGTACAAATTAAAAGCCAAACATCAACCAAAATAAAATAAAATCAACTGGACCGAGTACATTTAAGGTCAATGAAAATGTGGCCCTTCTAACTTTTTCTATTTGTTTTTGTTTTCGTCTTTATACATGCTGGATCGAGGCATCGCCTACTACTAGCGTTATTAGTTCACCCAACATATCAAGCATAAAGCTATCCGTCATTATGTACAAAATAATAATAAAATCTGATTATTACACCATCCCATATAACTTGGAAATGATGCTCCCACACACTGCTGCTTCCTAATACACCTACAAAAGCTTATTCGTATATTCATGGGATTTGGTAAACAGCTATTAAATAAGAGTATAAAACACCCGTCCCTAAACTTCATAAACAAAAGGACGTCATATGCAATCCAATTCAAGGACAATATAATTATATATAAAAACATGTAAGATTCTCATATTTAGTATAATATTTTAAATATCTAAACATGTGTGTTTTTGTTTAGTGGCATGTATCAATCTTCGACATATTACTTTAAATTTTTAAATGTACTCTTTCTTAATTTTGTATGCATAATTAATAAATAATTACATTTATATTAAGTTATTATAACACAATTTTATAATTTTTTGATAATATAAATAATAAACATTATATATCATGAACAATAACGTATTAATAATTAAAAAAATTATGAATAACACGATTTTTAAATAATTTGAAATTAATGAGAGAAGAAAATTGAGTTTGAAAGGATATATATCACACAGTCTGATACTCATATTCAACAGACATCTTAACCAAATACTGAACATATAAGATGTCTAGCTATAATCATCACACTCCAATGCATCAAACATATACATATCTTATAAAATTTAAAAATATCAGGGAATGTATGCCCGTGCGCTACACATCATTCAAAAATTATATACAAATTATATAGCAATTAAATAATGCTCTTAGCTAGTAAAATATGTGTTGATTTAATCAATTTTAACGATATCTTGATTAATTTTCTCTATTTGTTTTCTGGGTATCGAGTCATTTTACATCACAATCATACATAGTTAATGATTTGCTGTGATAAGGCCAACCTATGGCTGGAACGACAGTTTGTAATGCATAACAGCCAAGTGCCGAAGACTTTTGCACAGAGGCCTCTTGGGATGATGGGATCTATTTTGCTTCTCCGTGAAATCAATTCAAGCTTGACACTTGTCATACATGTTGAGATAAAAAAAAGAAGGTGAAAATGAAAGAAGAATATACGATAAACATATCCTACACAGTAATGTTCACTTCCTAATGCCTATCTACGAACACAGTCTATCCCTTTACTATAAAGCCAAGAAGTAGTCGCTATTTGGATCTACTTTCACATCCCACCACCACAACTTTCTTTTTGATAAGAATAAGATAAGATAGATCTGCACCTTTTTCTTTAAATGTCTTCTATAGCTTGATATGATATGATTTGTTTATAATGTCACATTTGATGCAATTCAACGTTGGTCAAATAAAATTTGTCAAAAAAAAAAATGTTGGTCAAATAATTAAAGTAATAAAGTAAATGAGATTTACGACTCACAATTTTATTTTAGTTTAAAAAACGATACATTAGTAGTTAATTAACTTGAGGAGATATTTTCATTTTATGGTGACATCATATCAGTTAATTAACCCTTATGTCAAGGCGTTCTCTACTCCTTTTAACACATGAACATGTGGGATCCCCGATCCTCAATCCCAAACCTCTAAAAAACACTTTTCCAATCTTGATAACAACAAGGGATTAGTGCCAAATCAGTATGATATAGATTGTATAAAATAAAAACAAACAAAACTGTTCCCCATGTCAATCAGTGCAATCAGCCATCAAAAAGAATGAAGAAAATGACTAATTTTTAAAGTTGATATGATACATACATTATTGTATACTTATAAGCATATAAACACACAAAAAATTGGGATATTGAAATATAAGGTTGCAAAGTGAGATTAAAGTCTTCCTTATGTGACACTCGCAGCTAACTGGATCTGCCTTTTCGTTTTATAGAGCGTCATTATATAGATATATAAGTAGTGCAAAGACTAGACTTGTGATTGGGACTAACTATCTTGCTTGCTTTAGTTGGGTGTGGGGCCGAACACATGGAATGGCCTGGGGCAATAAGATACCCTTAATACAGACACATGGCTTAGAGATAAGTAGATAGTTTTGGTCTCACAAAGAGATGACACTATTATTTTTGGGGTAAGTGTTTTTGATTTGATTTGTTTTCTCCCAATTTGACATTTATAATGCGATTCCGGACCGGGATTGGTTTTGTCCCTCCCTAGTCCCCAACCTTATACATGTCATAGATTTAGATTTTAGAATACATGAAGATGAGTTTATATAAAAGAGAAAGGACCAATTAAAAACTGCTTTTTCTTCCCTTCAAAATCCATTCGATTCTTATCTCCTCCTAATTGTCAACTTCCTTATTCGACCAACTTTTTTTCTTCTGAGCTGCCATTAGTACTTAAAAAGAACATCAGTTCTAATTAACTTTCAAAATCATATCCTCCTTCCTGTTCCCACTTCCATATGCATATGCATAATAGCAAGATATATCAAGCCAAATTTGGCCACTTTTATCAACGCTTTATATTGTGTTGTCCTTTTCTAGCAATTTTATAAATCCCTCTCGATCGCTTGCAACAAAACACACAGTCACAATTGTTCTATAACAATAACATATAAAAAAGAAAATTAATAAAGCTGCAAATGGAAACAGAGACTAGACTCAAAGTATAACTAACTAAATGTACCTGCTCTGCACGTCCAAAATCAATATCAATAACTCAATATTAGAGATAATTAGTTAACGTTTTAAATGTGTTCATTAAAGCTCGGAGAATATTATTAATGATAAAGCAAAGAAAAGAGAGCATATTGCTAATAAGAAGCCGTGGAGAATTTAATTAATTTAACAAACTAATTCGGTGCCGCGTCTTGGAAAACATTCAGGCCTAAAAGAAGAATTTTTGGCTACTCTATGTGAAGGGGACTTAGGGCTGTATATAATTAACTTAACTATAAGGTCTAGCTATAAATAGGGATTATAAATTTGCGGTAATAAGTTGCTAATAGTTGGGGTACTTCTTTGAGAATATAGCGTACAGATGAGATTTGAATTGATAATATACTAGTAGAATATAAATAACGGAATCTAATGCAAACTAATCCGAATAAGTAATAAGTACACAGATGCACGTTATAAATATTAGCACTTTTGACAATCTGATTCTGATGTAGCTTAGCTTAAGCTATATCATTTTCGTTTTAAGGCATGGGAATCATGAGGACTAGTGATGGACCATTGCATTTGCAATAGCATGCATGCAAATACTAATAACGGAGCAAATTAAATTAAGCCTAACATTGTGCTTGTATTGCATTATTACAGCCTCCATTGTACCGTATTGTAGCTGTAAGACGTGATAATCTTATTATTTCCATTTTCTAATATCCGCGCGCACGGCTTTATGTAATTGTACCCCTTACTTGAACAATACGTACGGCACACCTTTTTATTTTTCATTTTTTTTAGTGCAATTTTATTTTTCTTTAATTTGGATAAAAAGTAGCACTTGAGATTTAGGAAATAATTTTGTACTTTGTTAACATATTGGAGGAAAAAGAAACATTGGATATTTGAAAAAGCATTCAAGTCAAGCTAGCTATGGTCTGTGTTTAATGGTTGGAGTAAATTATGATGAATTTTTGTATATTATAGAGTAATGCATATCAAATAAAATATTTATATAAACTATAAATTCTGTTGTATTTTACGTTTACTACTCATTTATCCATTTTACTATTAAAACTTACACAAAATTCATTTGTCTTTATAAAAGTGGTACAATTAACTATAACAGGTATGTTAATTAAATCTTTAACTCATTAATATTTTGTAATTAACTATCATTTTATTATTGTCTACTTTTATGTTAAAAATGATAAATACTACATTTACTTTTTTAAAATAAAGGTTCAAATGTCTAATAGTAGTTAGTCGCAATGACAATGAATTACAACTTTAAATGAATTTTATTTATAATATCAAAAGTTTTAATCTTAATTTTAGAATCGTTATTTTAAAAAAGATTTTATTTAACTACCACATTGATTTAAAATTATTTGAACAATTAGTCAAAAATAAAAAGAAATATAAAAAATAATAAGTTCAAATAATTGTGTATCAAAATAAGCTTTTTCAATTGAACTAACTAAATAATGCATTTTTTTCTTAACCAATAAGATTGATTAATGTTATGAATGACATTTCCTTATAAACAAAATTTACAAATAAAATATATTATAGCTAAACACTAACTACTGTAGCCAGAGGTCTTCTAAAATAGTACTTTTTTTTTTTTGAAAGTTTGATATCACATTTTCTAAATATTAAAATTACTTTTAAAAGAACTACGAAAATATTGTGAATCAATCTCTGCTAAATTTTTTTTTCATTGTACATGGAAAGTTATAAAAAAAAATTCCACTAAAAAGAAACGAAATTAAAACCTCCCATGTGCCAAGTTAACTCATGCAAGCGTACAATTTGGGTTTTCCTTTCCACAATGCAATGCACACAGCCACGCCCTATGCAAAATCTGAAGGGCCAAAAGGTAGACCTCGAAGACAGGGAAGAAAGAGAAAAGAAAACCAAAGATGAAGGGTGAAGCGTGGGAAGTGGAAGAACGAGCCACATGTGAATGTGGGCACAAAAGAAAGAAACTAAGGAAAAGAATGCACAGCACAGACAAAGATGGAGTAGAAAGCAGTCAAATCTTAATCTTAATCTTATGCCAATTCTATATATATGCTTATATATAGTAACTATGTTTTATTTTTATACCTATTGGTTAATTTTATGAAATGTTATGAGTTGCCGTCATTGTCAGAGGCCTGGGCTCACCTCACGGGTCACACTACCACTGACCCAATGTACCCATACACCTCTCTGGCCTACGTCTTCTACTTCACCAATTAATTTGTGTGCATTACCACGTGCCTAACTCTTTAACAATTAAAAAATCGTTTTAAATATTTAAATCTAGCATCTTCTTTTTATAGTCAGATATTTTTAATTTAATTAGTAAGTATTCTGCGTAATGTATGAGATTTTTAAATACAGATATAATTTAAAAAAATAAAAAAATAAGAAATATGTTTAAAATTAAAAAAATGATATATATATATATATATTATGTTTAGATTAAAAGGGAATTTTTTTAAAAAAAAGACAAAAAATAATTTAAATGTAAAATTTAAAAAATAAAAAATAGCACATGTAATTTTTTAAAAAAGAGTGCAATAACAAAAAGATGTATTCTAACTTAATATATACAAGTAAAAATGTAAGTTTTCGCGTCAATTAAAGTTTAAGTCGTGGATCAAAGTCAATTAGAATAATCTTAAAAACACACTTTTATGAGAATTTATTTATTTAAGTGATTGTTTAAGACTCAAACTCATAATTAAAGTAAAAAAATCACCTTCTTAACCGTTAAACCACCATTTAAGTTAAAATAACTTTCCTTTTGTTTAAGGTACTCTTTATATGAATTAAGAAATTTATTAAATAATTTCAATTTTAAAAAAAATATAATAACATTTGACTAAATAACTTTTTCACTCCATTAATACTCTTTATCATTCTATTTAGTGAAGATATCAATAGATAATGATAAAATTGAAAAGAAATAATTAATACTTTCTTAGTTTTCTAAAATAACAAATAAAAGGAAACAAACTTTCTCTCTAAAATGATATATATTTAAAAGTGGAGGGAGTGATAAATATTATATCATTGTATTCAAGTCTCTATTTTAACAAATTTATAATCTAAACGACGTTTTCTCTCTGTGGTGATTAGGGGTGTCAAAATAGGTCGAGTCTCATTTGGGATCAGGTCATTTTTAGACTGGTCCATTCGGATCATATAAATTTCAGATTAGTATTTTACTAGTCCAGTCCAACACATTTAATTTCATGTAGTGTTAAAAGAAAATGGCCGATTTATTTATTTGGATCATGTAAGTTTTAATTTATTATTTTGTTAGGCTCAACTACCTATTTTATCGATTATTCAGGTTGACTCATCAAGCTTGCCTCATTTTAACACTCTTAATGGTGATTTCTTTTTTTTCTTTATAATTCTTTGATTTCCACTATTGGATGTTCATCTAATGGGAGTTGCTGCCTCTTCCTTCACTAATAACTCCACTAAAATATCAGGCTGCACAAATTTTGGTTTGATCCGACCCGGTTATAAATTGGCTAGATGCGAGTATTTTAGGTTGAGCTGGTCTACAAGTCCAAAATATCATTTGTTATGTAAAAAGTATTTATTTATTTTTAGTTTACCCATACGTCATTTTAGAAAAATAATAGTCATTTATTTCAAGTAATAATTCATTTAATTTTTTAATACAAATCAGTTTAAGTCTTTTAATATAAGGTAGTCAATAATCAATAAATTATTTAGAATTAACATTTTTGGACTTCAATATTATAATATGTAAAAGAAATAAATACAAGTGTGTTGACTTGAATAACCCACAATTCACATAAGTCAGGCTAAGTTAGAAATTTGTTAGTCCAAAATAAACTTGGCTTAATCTAGTCAAGTTTGCATTCGACCTGATTAGAAGTGGATATATCCAAATGGGTTGAGCTTGCCTGAATTAACAACCCTAGTCTCATATTATGGTAAATTAGAACATTTTAACTTTAGTTTTTTCATATCAATTTCATATTTTGATATTATGAAATAACAAAATTTTTAGATTTATTGAGATAAGAGACGTAATATACTCTTTATATGATAATATTTTATGTGTAGGTTTTCATAGTAAAAATGCATTATTATGAATTATTATTTGAGTAAATTTCAATTTATAGTAAAAAAAGTATCCATTTTTAACATAATTAATAACAACATTTTAAGATACTCACTAGTCACCAGATGTATTAAAGTTGGAGTTTAGTTTCACACGAGATTCTTATATATACAAGTACATACTATACAGTTATTTTTTAAAATGTATTGGGAAATCCACTGTTTTTTAAAAAATAATAATAATTGGATTCTCGGTTTGTTTGTTTGTTATTTTCCTTTTTTTCCCGAGATTCTTTTATATATTATGAGATATGAGATAATTAGAAAATGCTAGATTTCAGTATATATATATATATATATATATTATATCATCTTTCATTACACTATTTTTATACTATTTCATTTTTGAATAATAAAACAAGAAAAAAAAAACGTACATTCTAACAGACACTGACGCACTCTCCATTTTTTTTGGTTGTTAAATAAAAAAGGTGTAAAGATAATATATATATGATCCAAGTTGGATGCGTATTGTTTTTACTGATCATTGATTTAGTGTTTCATTATTAACAATATTTAGTGACGTATAGTGACGTGAATAGTGATATGAATAGTAAAAATAATAGAAAAGATGGAAAAAAAAAAAGGAATGGGAGGAAGAAAGACGCACACTCTTAGAGTGATAAGTCAAAAGATTCGCCACAAAGGTAAGCCTTTGATAAGAACCAAGATGGCTCAACCAAGAACCAAAGAGAATGAAATTCTCACAAATGGATTCAATCCAAATTCACATCCAAGAGCCCTTCATTCATGTTTTAGGCACCTATTTATAAGAAAATGGGGTGCATAGAATATGCATACAAAATGATCATAATGTGACAAATTCCCCAAAAAAGCAATAACTAATCCATTAAGTGGCTAATTAAAGCATTAACTAGCAAATAGAGTTACACTGCAAACCAAAGGTTGCTCCATCCTTTTTTTTACACTTTATTTAATAGAAATAAACTAAAAAATGCTATTTTAAATAATCCAAATCATGGGTCTTCAAGTTGGATGAGATAAGTAAAGATATAAACTTGAATTTGGGCTGGCTTCAATTAAAGTTGTCACATTTGATTTAGAACTTCTTGGGCTTTCTTGATCCTAGCTCTTGTCATAGGTCCACCAAGTCCTTGTAGTGCTCCTTGATCCATGCTCCTTAGTGGGCTCACATCAAATTGTGATGTGCATAACAAGATTATAAAAAAAAATGCTAGATTCTCAAATATCAGATGTTCTTGCATTAAAATTATGATGGTAGCAAAACACAGAGTGAAATTGTCTAAATTTTTGCGATAAACTAATTAAAGGATTAAATCTTTATTGTTACTAACTAAGGACTTTAACTTTATTAAAATATATTTTTATTAATAAAAATATTCAAAAAACAAAAATATCCAACTTAATAAAAAATTTATAATATGATTAAAATGCATTGCATATATGTCTTAATTTTTTTTCTAATACATAAATATTATTAAAATATTTTTTATTAAAGTTGAGATCCTTAATTAGTAAGTTTTAAAGTTGAGATTTTTAATTAAATGATCATCACACTAAAATTGAAGTCTTTCTACAATATTTTTCTCGCAAAACATATATGTAATGCCAACCTTGAACATACATGTAGCAATTTTACTCACTAATATGTTAAAACATTGATATTCATTAAAAATAAATAAAAAAATAAAAAATGTGCATTTTTATCACACCAAAACATAATAAATGGACATTCTTAAATTTAACATGGTAAAATTGTATTAACAATAAAGATGAAACACTCATAAAGGAGGTTGAAGTTGTAAGCAATCTCGATCTTTTAGGACGAGAACGCAAGTTCAAATCCCATAAAAATAATTATTGTGAAGAGATCACATAACCTTAATGTTTTACAGTCGAATAAGGATTAGTCTCGTAGATGGTAATAAAACAAGATTAGCATTTACTAATAAGGGTTGAGTGGTGGTAAGCGAGTCGCGCTTTTAAGGGAGAAGCAGTGACAAGTAAAAGATAAATAACAATTAATAGTAAGGCATATATAAGGGAGATATTTTGTTTTTGAGGAGCACTAAAGTCTCTTAGGTTTTTTAATACATGTTAATTTTAAAAATAAAAAATAGGGGGAACCTGTGCTGTCCCTCACAACTGTAAGATTTCAACCTAAAACTAATTGACATCAAATAAAGTGACCAAACATGTATATAAATGTGAGATTCTAACACCCCTCTACAGATGCTTAGCAGGAATAGGCAAGCCTAACAGAATGGGCGATAGAGACAACAGAACAAGTGAGTCTAGAAGAATAAGCGAAAAAAATGAAATATTGATTTTGATACCATGTGAGATTTTAACTTAAAACTAATTGACATCAAGTAGACTAACCCAACATGTATATAAACTGCACCCAGAAGATTGAGATAGACGATGTGAGACTCTAACATGGTATCAAAGCAGTACCATGCTCTGTAACTTGTCCCATCACTATTCCGTTGCATAGTTCTTGAAAATCTGAAACTTTGATTAGTCACATTCTCATGTCGTGTTCTCTTTCCGATTTCCTCTCTCTATGTCCCCGTCGTCACTTTCTCTCTCTTATTTGTAGTTAGCTTCGTCTCTGCTGCGCTCCTTTGTTGCGCATCTCCATTGCGCTCCTCCATTGCAAGTCTTCGACCCGCTCCTCCATTGTGCTCCTAATTAGTTATGTTTGATCCAGCTTGAAAGATTGACTCCGTCTCTATTGCTCTAATCTCTAATCAGTCGTCTGATCCAACCTGAGAGATTAGCTCCGTCTCCACTATTTTCAGCCAAATGCATATCGGTTCCATCCCAAATGTAATTTGACTTCGTTCCCATTGTAGATTTTTTCAAATGCAGATGGTTCTATCTCAAATACAGTTTAGGCCTCTTGGTTTCTTCAAGATCTCGACGTTGTATTTTTAAAATATTTTTAGTTTATTTTATTTTTGTGTGTCTAATTGTAACAAGTTAAAGCTTAGTAGCTTTAACTCGAGGGAGAATATTAGAATATCTATAACATATCTCAATATTAAATTAAGCTTGATTTTGTGTTATCTTAAATATTTGATTTGTACATAATTAAAGATATTATTTTGATTATATTTAATTATATTTTCTTCTTTATATATACTTTTTTTTATAAATATAGAATCATCCTGTACACATTAATTAATGTAGAGATAATTTAAAAATATACTAAAACATTTTTCAAACTTCTTTCGTATTCATGTTTCTCGGTTTCTAACAAGAACAATGCGGCTCCACCATTGAGAATAAAATTAAAAATCAAATCCAAAAAAATATAATTATTAGAAGTACTTCTTAGACATGAAAGTACATTAATCAAAGGTCAAGAAACAAGATTAGCATCTAAACCCTTATACCCAAAAGAGCAAAGAAAATTGGAGTCAAAATAATATATTAAAGTGAAAGAAAAATGTTTGGTATACAACTAAATACTTATAATTTGTGTTTACTATATTTTTGTATAAGAAGAATATTAAATCAATTATATACGACTATAGCATTTTTATAAAATATAATATAAATTTATAAAAAATTTAAAAAAGTTGAAATATTTGAATTAGACGAAAAACGAAATTAAAATGAAAACATGTATATAGTGGTACTTCCTTAATAAGATATTTGTAAAGGCTATTTTTATTGAGGCTTGTGTGCTATGCGGGGCTTATGTGAATAAGTTCAAAAAGTCTGGGGCTTGTTAGAATGAAACAATTTCTCATCACAACTTTACCCTTTCGTAACATGCACAATATTCAAAATTTACAATGGAAACCGAGTATGCGACGTCTAATGTACATTCTATTATAGAAGGTGTAGTGTATATTTTAAAGTTAAATTATTGATTTAATATTATATTAATTTAAAAATAGAAATTAATTATATAAAATTTATAAATTAATTAATATTAAATAAATTATTTATGAATTTTTTTTGCTTAATCTCTCTCTCTTATTTTCTCTCACAAGTTGTAGATTAATGAGATAAAATATCGATCTCATTCTAAGTCTTCACAAAATTTAACTCTTATTTTTTTTGATGGCGTAGTCAGAATCGGAACCAGAACTCTTATTCTTTTCATAAAACTGAATAGAATATTTGATTTTCCTTTCTACGTTGAGTTGCAAAACCAGATTCAATTTTTTTTTTAACCTTTTTTTTTAAAGTCACAATTTCAATTGGAATTTAGAATTGGAAAATACTATTCATGCGACACATCATTTTGTGATGTCACAACACTTTTTTTTTCTTAATTTTTTTTTTAAAAACTTTCTTTTTTAAAATTTTTTTTTATTTTTTAACTCAATTTGAATTTTGAATTTGGGCAACACTGCTTTTTCTGTAAACACTTCATTTTGTGATGTGCTGTATATTTTTTTTTTTTTTTTAAAAAACTTTTTTTTTTAACTTAATTTTTTTAAAAATTTAAATTTAAAATCTTGTTCACGCGACACTTTTATTTTGTGATCTGCATGACATCTTTTTTTAATTTTTATTTTAAAAAATCTTTTTTCAAAATTATTTTTTATTTTTTAATTCAATTTAAAAATTTAAATTTGAAAACATTGTTTACATGACATTTTAATTTGTGATGTCCACATATTTTTTTTAAATTTTTTGTTATTTTTTTTTTTTAACTTAATTTAAAAAAAATTGAATTTAGAAACACTTTTTTAATTAATTTTTTGACCAAATAAAGGTTTGTTTTACAGTAACTTTTATTAATAAATATTAATTTATTATGATTTTTTTATATCATAAATAATTTTTTAACTGTCACTTATTATAAAATTTTTTACTTTTATTAAAAAATAAAATTAATAAAATATAATACACTATAATATAGACTGCTATATAATAGCATCGGACTCAAGTTTAGTCTCTCTCTGTCCTTTTTCCTTCAAACATTACGCAACAATTACTTAGTAGATATATACAAGAAAAATGAAGTGATCATAATAATTCATATATAAATTTTAAAAGATTCAGTTGTAATAATTCAAAGTATATAACTAGAAAAGTGAACTAAAATTTAGCATTAATCTTTAATGAAACGTCCATTATTATTATTTGTTCATTTCACTTAGTTTTTTAGCACAAAATTTCAATCCGATGGGCATATGCCTAAATCATTTTTTGCAAGTAAAAATAGCAGTAAAATGAAAATTCTCCGAAAAAAGAAGAAGATAAAAGTAAAAAACGTATATGAGAGGATGAAAAATTCATGATTAGTTGATTACGCATTACATAGCATTTATAACGCGCCTCAGCTTCCGAGTCATCGTCGTCAACTGCCACCCTGTCTCCCTTCCCTTCAAACTCGCCGTGCTCTCTTTCGAAGACTCCCGCGATATTTTACCGATATTTTCACACCCCCTCACATTGACTCACGAAAACTCCTCTCTCTCAAAAAAATGCAAAAAGGTTAAAAATCCAAAAACTAAAAGAAAAAGAAGACCAATCAGCTCAAAGAAAAATAAAAAGAAGCAGAAGTAGAAGTAGACCCTCAAAATTAAACTGAAACTGAGCTCTTAACTTCTCTTCTTAAATCTAATTTTCCAAGTTTCCACATTGAAAACCATTTAATCTAATTACTATTCTACCCACCCCCTTTATTTTCACTACACCAACCTTCATTACCCTTTGCTCTATACATCTCTCTCTATATATGTCTATCTTACTATCTACATATCTCTTATATTCTCCCAAACTAAAATTTTATTCACTTACAAACACAACCTCTTTTTTCTACCTTAAAACTTTATTTTTGGGTTAATTAGAGCATGTTTGGATAATACTAAGTTATTTTTGGGTTAATTATTTTTTACCCAAAAGTCATATACTAAAATTTTGTATAAACAAAAGTAACTTTTTCACTTTCAACTAAACTTAAGTTCTGCAAACACACTTTCAACTAAACTTTTTTAATCCAAACACACACTTAATATACTAATTTTTATATAACTTTTTATTTTTTTAATTCATTCTCTTCTCCTCTTTCTATTAATTAATCCTCCTCCTTCGATCTACTTATCTCGAATCTCTCTCAGTTTCAGAGCTTCACTAAGCTCTTCCACACTCCAAGTTACGTTCCTTTTTGAGAACCCTAAACTGTTCACCTCATGCCATTTTCAATGCAGCTGCTGTTCCAATGAACAACTGAAACAAAAAACCAAAAAAGCAAAAGAGAAAAAAAAAGAAGAGATTTTTTATTTTTGGTGTGAAAATGCGAGTGAAGGAAATGCACCCCTTGTGCTGCATCTCTCTGGAGAGTCCCGGGATCGGGAGCCACTCGCCGGAGCCGGACGCGGCGGCGCTGTCACGGACGAGGAGCCTTCCGGTGAGTTTGACGGCGGCTGGATCTGACGGAGGCAATGGGCATCGGGGATCGGAGGCGACGGTGGCCGGCGTGCTTTATAAGTGGACCAATTACGGCAAAGGATGGAGATCCCGATGGTTCCTCTTGCGCAATGGCGTTCTCTCTTACGCCAAGATCCGGTGGCCGGAGAACCTCAACCTCCTCCCTCCCATCGACGACGTTCGCCTCATCGGAGAACTCTCCGCCAACCGCCTCGCCAGGGATGCCGCCTCCATCATGCGCCGCAAGAACCACAAACCACCTTCTTCTTCCGGCGTTGTCCATCTCAAGGTAAAAAAAAATAAAAAATAAAAAATAAAACTAACTCTCTTTCTTCTTTTTTTTTTGGGTTAAATTATTGGTTTTTGAATTCTAAAACAAGATATGATTATGGAAACATTAAAAGGGTTCATCTCTTGGTTATACTGTGGGTCAGTCAGGTCTTTTGATCTTGCTTTGGCAGTGTCGTGTTTAACCATTTTGGCGCTACCTCACTGCAACTTTCCTGTAGAGGCAACATTTTTTTATTTTAAAATAACACACCACCAAATGTTGTTGCTTACGTTTGTTTGTTTGTTTTTTCTTTTCTAAGTATGGTATAATTACAAAGATTTCATTCATTGATTAAATTTCAGTCTTTCTTTCTAGCCATGAAAATTATCAACGCGGTTCAGGTTCAGATTGTTCTTCTGCCAGTGAAAAAGGAGAAAAAAGGGGTGGACATTAAAAAAAAAAAAAGGGTCTTTGATGTCCGAGCAATAATGTGGAAACCCGGGGGTTTCAACCATGGTACTGGGTTCCATTCGTTCTCTCTCATCTGGGTTTGGTGATTTGCATTTCAAAATCCCAACTTTTTTAATTCGTTGTTTTACAGTTTTAACTGGTTGTTAATGTATAGTGGGTCACATCAACAGGTGGCTGAGGAGGGTAGGGATAGCCTACACATTACCCTATTGCATTAACTTGCGGTCACATCATCCATCCTTTCCTCTCTGCCTTTCCCTTCATCCGCATTGGTTGGAATGGATTTTCTTAAGCTCAACCTCAGCATTAAAATTTTTTGCTTCTTCTTCCTCGCAATATTTCAACCCCTCTTCCTCCTACTTTTTCCTCAGCACACCATTTTTTTCTGCAAATCCAACCTTATCTCTTGCCATTTCAGCCTAAAAAAGTGAAAGCCAACAATAAATTCACGAAACTGCAGTCGTTTGGAACAAGGCTTGCAGTAACTTGCATTGGTTTTGCCCATGTCTTTTTTCTTTTTTGGCTTTTTGTCTTCCCTTTTTCATAACGGCAATAGAAGACTTGTACAAGAACTTGAAGGCGTTACATTCTAGAGCAGAAAAAACAAATATTAACAGTGCGGTGATCGATAGATAGGTATAATTAGGGATATTGGACTTTGTGTGTATGTGATGTCAGTTTCTATGTAAATTGTAATGCCTCGACGTTACTGTAAGCAACCTTATAAAAGGGAAAAGAAAAAAACATTTTCAGTTATTGGTTTTATTATTTATACAATTTAGAAATTTAGAATTAGAAATAGAAAAGTGAAAACATATGTGAAGGACCCTCTTTTGTCTTTGTCAACAGAAATATATATACGTGGGACTTGCTACATCGTGGTGGGGTATCAATGTATCATCCAGTTCAATATTTTTTTTTTCTTTTAAAATATGTGCTCCTACTGTTTAAAGTCAAGATTCAAGAACAAGTAAAAAACAAAAGAAAGTTGGAGACAGTAAGTTTTGTTTTTTTACATCATTACCTTCTATCTTGAATCATTCTTGGTCTAATACTAGTAGCGTCATTCCATGATAGCCCCTGTGAGGTTATTTCATTTTCAAGCTTTCTGTGTATAACTTTTGTTTTCTCAAGGTGGGCTCTCTTCCCCACTTGTGCTCCCCATGGGAACATGTTCAATAATCTTCTCACTCTTCTGGTAGTTGATAGTTGCTGTAGTGTTTCATTTTTACTCAAAAATTTGTATTATGAACAAAAAATCTCAATTTGTTACGTCATTAGGATTAGTGTTATTATTATACTGTTTCCTGTAATGTAAATCATGTCTATTATTTTGTTTTTTTCCTTTTTCTTTTACATAGAAAAGAAAATTTGGTTACAGTGGTGGTACTTCTTTGACTGAAATTGAAGTTATCTTTTCTGAATGTTTAGCAGATCTCATCATTTAGAGAGAGCAAGTCAGATGATAGGAAGTTCTATATATTTACAGCAACGAAGACTCTCCATCTGAGAACTGATTCAAGGAAAGACCGTGTGGCTTGGATACAAGCTTTGGTGTCAACTCGTGGCTTGTATCCACTTCGACCACTCAGTGATTTTCTCTCCCTTGCACCAAATCATTTATCTGTATCAACCGAGAGGCTTAAGAAACGCTTGCTTGAAGAGGGTAGCAGTGAGAACCTTGTAAAGGAGTGCGAGCAAATCATGCTCGCTGAGTTCTCCGAATTACAAGGGCAGCTGAAAATCTTATGTCAAGAACGAACGGATTTGCTTGATACAATAAGGCAGTTGGAGGTAATTTCATAACTTGTATGCTTTACCTTTGGAATGCTTGTGACAATTTCTTTGTTTGCTTCATTTGAAAATTATAAACACTGTTGCATATTAGTTTGCTCCTCACACAACAACTCCTCCATTTCAAATTTGGTAGAGTAGAACATCTAGATTCTCCAAATTATGAATTATACATCAATATAATGAATCCAAGTGACTTGTTTTCTGCAGTACTTTGGGTGGATCAATACTGAGTCAGGTTGACAAAACATTCACTGAAATCACTTGCATAATATTTTAAAAGTTTCTTGTCAGACTCAGACATATGCTTTGCGTCATTCCTTCTTTAAAAGTTGGAGATAATTTCATAACTTGGATGCTTTACCTATGTATAATATTCACTGAATTTACTTGCATAATATTCTAAAAGTTTATTTCAGATCTGCTTTGTGTCAATCCTTTTTCTTTATAGTGATGAGACATTTTTGCTACTTCAGCTTTCACTGTTTTATACTTGAGATTTGTTATATTTCCAACTTTCATTTTGGCTCGCTAAAATTAATACTAATTTGCCAAATTCTTTTTTCCCAGTTATCTTATATGTAATGAGATTTCTTGTCATGGTTCTAGCAAATGCTAAAAGTTGTATAAAATACATTTTACTTTTTTTGGTCTTGCTCAATGCCTATGATTCTACCTTGGAGTTTGGACATAAGAGTTTCAAATTTTTAATATAATAATTTATAAAAGTATTTCACGCAGATAAATGTTGATGTATTTTCTCCCAAATTACTGGTGTGAGGTTATTGTTTTGAATTTACTGTATTACTGTATATCAGTACATTGTTACATAATTATTGTACTTCTGAGTTTGTAAAAACACGTGGATATATACTTGCTTAAGATATATTTGGTTCTAGCATCATCTGATGAGATAAGGTACTAACTTGTATTGGTGCAATTCAAACTAAAGAGTTATTGTTGTTTTGATAGAAACAAGAACTAGGTCAAATTGCATATGTTAGATTACATGATATGTTTGGTTCATTTGGTCATGCATTTTGGCTGATCTATTGGTTTTTCTAAACTGTCTTTTGAATAGTCATGTCACTGGTGACTTTATTTGATGGTATCCCTCACGCAAAAGAAAGATCATAGTTCATTGTACTCATAATTGATTACCATTTGCCATGTTTTCCCCCTCATATTTATTCTTCTTCCTTGCTTTATATTCGAATTCAACTATCTTTTCAGTATGCTGCTTTCTGCATGTCAGCATGTGTTTAGTTTCTAGATGTGGAAGCTTTTGTTCCTTTGAATGCGACTTACTGGACTAATCTTTTGTTATTGATATAAACAGGCAGCTAATATTGAACCTGAGGCCTCTGCCATACATGACGGTGAATACCAATTAACCAAGAATGGATTTTCAAGCCTAGGACGTGGAAAATATAGTGGTACCACTATATATCACTTGTTCTTCTCATTATAATTTATACTTTTGCTGTGACTTTTTTTTTTCTTATTTGATGTACTAAGCATATGGTTGTATTCAGAATCTTGTGTGTTGATAGTTATCATAGGGGCCTATTGTTCTGTCTTATATGAACATAAAGAATATTGCTGACATCATATTGTTTGCACAAACGCTTCTTGAATTGTGGAAAGTATTTTGCTAAATGTCATTATTATAACATGAATTTATATTTCTATTTTATCTTAGCTGATTAGTTTGAAGTCCATCTCTTAAGAGTATTTTACAAGCATCTTCATGCGGTGGTTGTCTCTAAACTCTACAGAATTGATCTTTCATTATTTTAATTCATAATTTAGCTTCAAATTAACATAAAATTATTAATTCCAAAAGTCCACCTGATGGGCTATGTGTGCTTATGCATTGTATGTTTTGGTAAAATTAATATTGTTGGTAGATCCTGGTTCATATCACTATACTTGTCGGTTTCTTCTGAAAAATTCGATTTTATTTGTAAGGCAATTAATGTATGAGTTTGAGGTACAGGTGTTACTCATCTCTTGATTCATTTAAACAGAAAATATATATATATATATATATATATATATATATATATATATACACACACACTTCAAAAACATGTGTCTCATCTTTGGATACTGTAATGATCATATGTACTGTTGCTGTCTATTTGTATGAAATGCCATTTTGTCTTCTGATAACTGTGGACGTATCTTTGGGTAAGTTTGTTTACAGTGAATATATCTGCAACCTTCGATATATATGATCTCATCCTTTCAATATGTTGTATTAATTGTCACATATACTTTTGGTTTTCAGAATGCAGTACAACTGAATCATCTGATGATATTGAGAAACAGGAGATGGAGGAAGTGTCAGATGAAGATGAAATCTCATATTATGATACTAGAGAGGATTTTACAGAACCTGGTTTTAGGTGTGGGTCAACAGGAGCTCTGGATCAGGTGAACAAGTCTGGGGTAGCTAACACACAATGCATTGATCTGGAGAATAATCATGTTGCGAAGGCGATCCATGATTATGGGTATCCTCAGATAGCAAGACGAAGAAAGCTTCCGGATCCTCTTGAGAAAGAAAAGGGTGTTAGTCTTTGGTCAATGATCAAAGACAATGTGGGCAAAGATCTCACCCGAGTTTGTCTTCCTGTATACTTTAATGAGCCGATTTCATCCCTTCAGAAATGTTTTGAGGACTTGGAGTACTCTCATCTTCTGGATCGAGCTTACGAGTATGGAAAATCTGTAAGATACACATCTTGCTCTTCATTATGCCATTCTCTTTTCTTGTAGTGTAAACAATACAAAATTCAAACTCGTGTTGGTATATGATTTTTACTGCCATCTCTGGTAAATGAATTTTCCCTTTGCATATCTGTTGTCTCGAATCTCGATACTTAAAAGTGTAGAATGGAATGTATCTATTGTTCTTCAACTTGCAATGTTATTTAGCCATTTATTTGGTTAATATTGATAGATTTATATATAATTTTCTTGAAGAGTTTGCTTTATGCTCTTACATTTGTGAGTTTAGGGGTGTAAACGAGTCGAGGCAAGCCGAGCGCTTGAAGCTTAGACTTGGCTTGTGAAAAAAATATGTTATTCAAGCTTGACTCATTTATTTAAATGAAAGTTTGAACTTGGTTTGTTTAGCTCGTTTATAGCTTGATCATTTTCATTTCCTTTATCAAATTTTTACTTGAAATATCTTTTAAATTTATTAATTTAGTAATTGATAGACATTTTTATACTAGATGAAGTAAACATAAAATAGAGAGTACAAGAGTCTTTGAAAATTGGAGTTAGTTAAGTAGTAGATGACAATATATAAAATTACAATTCTCTAAATAGAATTAAAATTTACTAAGTAATAGTAATATTATTGTTTATACCTTTTCTTATGTAAAATTACAATTCTTTTGTGACTCTATATATATACACACTCACATGAGCTATTCATGAACTTTCAATATCAAGCTTATAAAGCTTGAGCTTGACTCATTTAAATAATCAAACCTAAATTTAAGGTGAGCTTGTTTATTTAGTTAAACAAATGAGCTTGATTGAGGATTTAATGAGTCGAGTTCTTATAGTTCACGAATAACTCAATTCATTTACACTCCTAATTTATGACTATGACAAGTGCAACTATTTTAAACATTATTGTTTTAGTGGGAGAATAATAATTGGGGCCTAACATGCCCTATTGGTTTTATGTTTGTGTTGATTACAAGAGTTAGACTCATTAGTGAATGTCACTTTACCTCACTTAAGGGGGAAAAGGGAAAAAGAATAATAATTTCTACAAGATGCATAGGTTTTTGAAATAAACCATATCTTGGTAATTTCAGAGGAATTTGTTTGGTTTCAGATGAATTGTTTTGATCAAATGCCTCATAGTCAACCATAAATCAGCTCTCTATATAATATGAATCAAGGGATTTTGAGAGTGGAGTTCTGTACTGATCATTTGGCTACATTTAATATTTTTTTTAGCTTTCCCATAGTCTACATGTTTTGTTGAAACTTAATAAAAGTCAAAGGTGACATTATTTAATGCTATTGAACGCGACACCTTAACCCATTGAATTTCATTTTCAGGGAAACAGTCTCCTTCGGGCACTGAATGTTGCTGCATTTGCAGTTTCTGGATATGCATCATCTGAAGGTCGTCATTGTAAACCCTTTAATCCTTTGTTAGGGGAAACTTATGAAGCTGATTTTCCTGATAAAGGGATTCGCTTCTTTTCTGAGAAGGTTAGTACCTTATGATTTAATGATGCAGAGATTTGGCTGAGATATATAAGCAGTTATGCAGCACTGGTATCTAACTTGGGCTAAGAAGTGCTGCCATAAATGGCTTGTGGTCGTGTTTTGGTTTGGATATCTATAACTCATCCGTCACCTTATAAATGATGATGGAATGCCCAACAAATTTAATTTCACAAGACACTTCTCAGTTGCAAATTTAGAAAAAGAGAATATAAAGCAACTTGTTAACGGGAATTTCTATTGTATCACGATGGGTTTGATACCCATGTGAATTGTCAAGCATTTATTGAATGTTGAATTCATAATAAATGTTTAAAAATAATCAATTTCTATGTTATCATGTTGGTTTTGATATTTGTTGTGAGTTGTCAAGTATTCATTAAATGTTGAATTCATAATAAATATTTAAAAATAATCAATAGTTAATAAAATGCGTGATAGATGAAAGTAAAGAGGATACCGTTCTAACTTCTAACCGGGTTATAGGCCCAATGATAGTGGTCTTATCATACGCTCAACTGCCTATACATACACATGGAATTCTCCATATGTATTTGTCTAATTTGTTTTCATATAATATGCAACAATTAACGTGCCAATATATGATGTTTTTTCGCAATAATTATGTGTGAAACAGGTCAGTCACCACCCAACTATCGTTGCCTGCCACTGTGAAGGTAGAGGATGGAAATTTTGGGCTGACAGCAACATCCGTTCAAAGTTTTGGGGAAGGTCGATTCAGCTTGACCCAGTGGGAGTTCTGACCCTTGAGTTTGATGATGGTGAAATATTTCAGTGGAGCAAGGTGTAAATCGTGAATTGATTCTGTTTGTATTAGTGACTTGGCTTCTAAATTCATCTTATATACTATATACTATATATCTAAATTGAATTATTGTTGTTTCTCCTATTAGGTCACGACGACAATTTATAATCTTATCCTTGGCAAAATATATTGTGATCATCATGGTAACATGGAAATACGTGGTAATCGCCAATATTCATGCCGACTCAAGTTCAAAGAGCAGTCGATTCTTGACCGAAATCCTCATCAGGTAAGGGTGTTCTATTTGTAATTAGTAACAATTTCTGCTTTATCCTTTTTGGAGCCTGATCTATTATTTCTAGACTTATATTACTATATATTAAAAGAAACCCCTTCCTAGACCACGATACTTTATGGGAAAGTTTTTTCCCGCAAAACCTCTTTTTTTTTTTCTATGTACATTTTTTATATATATTCCCATATAGAAACTATTTACATACTCCCATATAGAAACCTTAATGAGGTGAAGGTGAGTGCGGGTAGTTCTTCATCCATTCTCTTCATAGGTATCTATTTATGATTCTTAGGAGAGAGGTGGGTACCCATAAGTAGCCGTGGATATTTTATAATTAAATATGAGATTTTAAAAATCACTAAAAGAAAACATAAATAAAGTAAATTATAGCATTCATTGGATATGCTGAAAAGTTTATGAATAAAAAATCTTTGGTTACATTATTAATCTTTTTCTTATTTTTATTTTCTTATTTACATTATTTACATGTTTCTAGATAGAAAAATCAACAAGTCAGGATTGGGGTGGGTAATGCTTTCCTTGTCCCCATCGTAAGTATTCATTTATGATTCTTGTAGGAGTCGCGTACTCAGTTATTTGTGGGTATTTTATAATAAAATATAAAATTTTTAAATTCACCCAAAAATTAGATGACAATAAAATAAATTTTTACATTCACTAAATTTGTTGATACCAAATTTTATCCATCAAAGATAGCTTGTTTTGCTTAAAACTCAATGAACAAAAAATTTTATTGATTACATTGCTAATCTTATTCTTCTTATTTTTTTATCTACATTATTTACATGTTCCGAGATAGAAAAGTCAATGGGGCGGGGCAAGCTCTCCCTGTTCCCATCACATGAACCTATTTATGATTCCTGCGGGGTAGGGAGGAATCTATGGGTATCAACAAATATTTAATAATTCAATATAAGATTTTAAAATTCATCAAAAGAAAACATAATAAAATAAATTTTAACTTCCATTAAATTTTAACTTCCGATGAAGATAGTTTCTTTTGCTAAAAATTCAATGAATAAGAATTCTTATTAGGTAGATCGTTAATCTTATTCTTTTTATTTTCCTATCTACATTATTTACGTGTTTATAGATGCGAATGTCAACGGGGTGAGGGTGGGTGGTGCTTTCCTTGTCTGAGTTACCCATTTATGATTTCCGTAAAGAGGCGGGTACCTATGGATATTCGCAAATATTTAATAATTCAATTTAAAATTCTAAAATGTACCAAAAGTAAATTAAAATATTGAAATATTTGTTGTATAATTAATATGTTTTATTATTTGAGTTTAATTTTGATGCGTTAGAATTTTTTACTCCATCAACTAGTTATACATTATGACTTTTGAAGTAATTATTGTGAGAAAATATTTTTAATAATGTGACAATATATAATTGATTAATGCTATAAATTTTTTTATTCTAACAATGTATATAAATTAAATCTTTATTTTTATGCTATTGTCTTTTTGCAATTATTAGTATACTATTTTTTAATTACTTTATCATTCTAATTACTAATTTATTAAATGAATCATTATGTTAGATTATTATTTATTTTTAGATGAATGAATTGATTAAAATAATTTAAAGAAATAGTAGACCGTGCGATTGCACGGGAACTATGCTAGTCTAGTTTATTTTCTAACCCAGCCAGTCCTTTAGTTTAAGGTTGATTACCTGCATTATTAATTTTTTTGGGCCTTCGGCCCACATGTGCCCCACTACAAATTTACGAAGGGACCTTATATTTCATGTCCTTTTTGCCCAACATCTTGTTTGGTAACATGTATCCTATGTCTAATTAGGTGCATGGATTTGTTGAAGATGTAGTGGGGAAAAAAGTAGCCACATTATTTGGCAAGTGGGATGATAGCTTATATTATGTTAGTGGTGATGTGAATGTCAAGCCAAAAGATTTCACTTCGTCAGATGCATTCTTGTTGTGGAAAAGGACTAAGCCACCTACTAATCTGACTCGGTACAATTTGACATCATTTGCCATCACATTAAATGAGCTTACACCAGGACTGAAGGTATGATGATGTATTAAATCATCATTTAATATGCGTTTTCCTTTTTCTTCTTATGCATCTCTAATTGTTTGTTATAGCCTTTTCTGATCCCGGGTATTTGATCACGGATTAAAGGAGAAGCTCCCGCCCACGGATTCCAGGCTGAGACCAGATCAGCGACACCTAGAGAATGGGGAATACGAGAAGGCTAATATGGAGAAACAAAGGTTGGAAAAGAGGCAAAGAATGGTATGTTTGAACGTTCTTTCATTTTTCGTACAAGAAGCATGCATTCTCTCTTTTCTTTTTCTTGTTTTCTGAACTGTTGCGTGGAATAAACCTAATATTTATTGTTATAGCTGTCTCATGTTTGAAGGCAGTTGTCTGATGATTAATTTATGTACCATTAATGATACGTAGCTTGTTGTGTGTGTGTACTTCCTTTTTTCAAGTCCTTCCAAAAGTCCCTGTTAGTACTTTTTCTAGTACAATTTTTGTTTGAGATTTGAAGTTAGCATTCATAATATCACCTATACAGTTTGATTCATGGTTTCATTCAGAGCTACAATTATGCATCCTTGTTTTTGAGTCTACTGTAAGCAAACTGTGAACTGATTTGTGTACTACTTTTTTGACCTACTCTAAGTATCAAACTTTGTTTCTTGTACTTCTATTCTGATTCATCTGTACTTGTATTGATAGCCTTAAGACAGGTATATTTAACAACTGTTGCATATTTTATAAATATTGTATTTTTTTTTAAAAAAAGTTAAAATATACTTTGTCTTCAAATAAAGATATTCTTATATTCTTTTTGGTGATACACTTTTTTTACATCTTTTTTTGAAGAATTGTAATTAAATGAGAAAAAATAATAGAAAAAAATAATATGATTGATGATATAAGGAGAAGTGTAAAAACTTATGTAAAAGAAAAAAGTGATAAGAAAATTATAATTAGTAATATGTGACATTCATTTTAATTTGGTCTCTATACAAAAAAAGTTTTTAATTTAGTTTTTTATGTATAATCATTTTCAATTTGGTCTCCGTTATTTATAATATAGTTAAGCTTAGAAATTAAATTAAAAATGAGTGTTACATATAAAGACAAAAAATATAAGTTAAAATATATTTTTGATCTTTATATATGATATTTATTTTTAATTTAGTCCATATATTTTAAGTAATTTGGTTCTTATACTTATGGCATATGATGGTGGAGACCAAATTAAAATTGATTGTACTTATAATTAAAGGACTAAATCGAAAGCTTTCTTCATTCAAAGACTAAATTGAAAATAAATATCTTGAATAGAGACAAAATATATTTTAACCTTTTTTTTAAAAAAAATCCTGTTATACCGTTGGTCATCATTCTTTTACATATATTTTGATGATCATCTTGCTAATCACAGTCAAGGACAATGCAAGAAAATGGTTGGAAGCCTAGGTGGTTCCACAAAGAAGGTGAAAATGGAACGTTTCAATATATGGGCGGGTATTGGGAAGCGAGAGCTCTACGAAGATGGGATAGATGCCCAAATATATTTGGTGAATTTAATGAAGGCACTGTCAATCCTTTAGATGCATCTTGATTTTAGTTCAGGTATGATAGCATGTTTGATACTGTTCTCTAAACAATTTATGATCCACGTGCGAGAGACACCTTTTTGGTCTTAAAGCAATGACACGCTAATACTGTTGCAGATAATGATAATTCAAATTAGCCTGTGGCCGGTTTATCTTGAACCTTCTTGCATGGCGACTTGTTTTACTGAATGGATGGGAGAGTAGCCTTTTGGAACCTCTGAAAATGAGGCTGTTTGCAGTTATTGTTGGGCAGGTTTGCCCTTGTGTTGCGACATTAACAACAAAAACAAGGGAGAAAGAGTAGCAAAAATAACTTCAAGCGATTGTACCTGGAAGTTGCTTTGTGAATTTATATAAAATGACTTCAATCACCAATGGCGGGTGAAGTTGTAATTTTCTTGACCTTATGGACCAACACGTACACAGCTTGTCTGACAGCTGTGGTCCACTGAGAATCTCAAACCGAGGCTGTTTCTTCATCTAGATGAGCATATATATGAGTAAAGAATTCAGCTTAGCAACATTTGTTAAGATTAGGGGTCGTCTCTATGTTAGATTGTCATAAAATTTTTTTGTAAGTATGCAATTATTTGGGGCATTAGCTTATGTAAGATTCTCTCCCTCTCCTGATATAGCTCCTGACTTGGCCGAAATGCTATTGATTTATTTCATATTTGTTTGCAATTTCTTCGAAATAAATGACGAGAGATGTGTTAATGTACCAATACTTTATTTCATATATAAAGCTTCGATATCCGACGGACGGATCTAGGGGGTCCCGGAGGAGCCTTGGACCCCCATGATGCTATGATATATATATATATATAGTTTTATTAAAATAGTTATATACACTAATTTTTTTTTTTTACCATATATATAATTAACTTATTAAAATTTGATTTTACTCTTATGTATATTAAATTGGTTATATGTATGATTGATTAATTATAAGAATTAAGTCTAATTATTATACTTGATTGTTAAATATTTAAATAGAATCAGTAAATATGTTTAATATATTTAATTTTTTAATAATTTTTAGAAGTCGCTATTTATCTGATACCATTATCACATTTATATTTTTATTTCTCATGCATTATTTTGTATGTGACGTTATAATGGAAGAGGATTTGAAAGAATTTAATATTTAAAATTTAAAACTCTTGAATCATTTTGTTTGATCATTTATATTAAAAAATATTTTTAATAAAGACACTATATATTTCAATTTTTAATAAATTTTATAATATGAAAAAGTGTCATGCTTAACTTTAATAACAGAACGATACATTATTAGTTTTATTAGCAATTTAAATAAGTTGAATTTATCAAAATAATTATCTCAGTAAAAAAAATACAATACATTTAGTTTTTTAAAATTTATTTAAATATCTTAGCCTTTATAATGTATATCGGCCCATCAATTGTTAGTTAATCCGTAGTTGATATCATATTCTCCGTAATTGATATCATATTCTTCCCCTCGAAACGGACGCTTGTGTAACAGCAGTCTAGTGGTGGCAAAATCGATCAATTTGCCCCGCATCGCTTCGCCAAAATATGAGGTGAGTTAGGTTGGTCTATTTTGATAAATTAATTAGAAAACTCAACCCACATCATTTTAAGGCGAGTTAACATGTTGACTCGCATAAATGATAAAATAAGAAAATATAGACGGGTTAGCAGGTTAACCCGTTTAATCTGCCTAAAAAATAAAAAAAAATGTATAAAAAATAATATAAAAAGAAACACAAAAATAGTGAGTCATGATCCTCACTTATGAAAAGAGTATATGTAAATCTAAAATGGAAAGAAAAGATTAAAAAAAATAAAGAGAAAAGAGTTAAAAAAAATAAAATGAAAATGTTAAAAAAAAAAACTAACCTAACGAGTTGACCCGCACTCGCCCTGCTTAACCCACAAGTTAAGCGGGGCAGGTTGTGCAAGTTAGAAAATAAAAATGAGTTCAAACATTGAATCCAACCCACTTAAAAATATCGGGTTGGCGAGTCAACTCAACAGGTTGAACCCGTTTTTCTAACTCTAAACAGCACCCTTTTTGTGTGTGAGAAAGGAGCTTTACACCTTTTACCATGATCCACTTTGGTAAGTGGTTCATGGTTGGTTCGTTGACCACATTGGTTATAAACTGTTATTTTAAATTCCCATTATATTATTAAATTGAATGCCAGTTAATAGTAGTTATTTGAAACTCACATTATCGTTACATATTAAAGAGTAGTGTAAAGCCTTTTTAGTAGGTGTTTCAGATACTAACTAGGACTTAAGTCAGTATATATAGATGATCTGAGCACCGACTCCTCGGATACTTGTTGTTCAGACCATTTAGGACTCCAAGTATTAGGATTCGTTATATGCCTAGTCATTAAGGTGTGAAACCGTTCATAACCGTTGGTCATGATGGTGTCGGTCGGTCAGTGACCATTGGAGGATCATATTAAGCACGTGTTTAGCGAGTCGTTTCTCGTTCGGTCATTTGACCGGTCGGATCCTACAAGCAAGACCTCATTCAGGTTGACTCGGATCCTCCTGGGTTGTTGTTCTGAAATGGGCCTACCTAACAGATGAGCTTGTATGGTCAGTCTGTATAAGTCTATGATAGACCTATTATGTCTTAGGTCCGAGACGGTCCACAGTCCCTCAGCTTGGTTATCTATAAAGATAAGCCGAACTTAAGAGTGCCGAATGAGAAATGAGTCAAGACAATCCACAGCCCCTCAGCTTGGTCATTTGTGAAGATGAGCCGAGCTTATATAGGAGGACCGAGCGTTAATGATGAAGTGTAATTCAATTTTTTTTGAACTTTGTAACACATTTATAATCTTGATAAATTTGTAGTCTTTTAAACTCAAATTTGTATTTGATGAGTAAATGTACCTTTGGTTCATTTTTCGTCTTTGCTCTTCGATTTGAAGTTATATACTTTGTATTCGATTTAATTTATCGATTTGAAATATCTACTCACTTTGAATGACTTCATATGTCTTTAGTTTTTTCGAGCAGGTCTTCATAACCTCAGTTTGACTTACTAGACTGGGACGTCTTCATGACGTCGGTCGGATTTTATCAAGCTGGGTCGTCTTCATGACCTCAGTCTAATATACCAGATAGAACTGTCTCCATGACCTCGGCTGATTTTATCGGGCTAGTTCGTCTTCATGACCTTGATCAGATTTATCGGACTGGGTAATCTTCATAACCTCGGCCGAATTTACCGGCTAGGCCGTCTTCATGACCTTTATCAATTTTATCGGGCTGGGTCATCTTCATGACTTTAGATGGATTTATCAGGCTGATTCGTCTTCATGACCTCAACCAATTTTATCGGGGTGGGCCATCTTCATGACCTCGACAGGATTTAACAGCCTGAGCCGTCTTCATGATCTTGACGGATTTTATCGGGTTAGGTTGTCTTCATGACCTTGGCCAGATTTACCGGATTGGGCCATCTTTATGACCTCGACCGAATTTACCGGGCTGAGCTGTCCTAAGTTGTGTTCATGACCTTGGTCGAATTTACCAAGTCGGTCGTCTTCATGACCTCGGTCGATTTTATCGGGCTGGGTTGTCTTTATGACCTCGTCCGGATTTACCGGACTATGCCGTCTTTATGACCTTGGCTAATTTTATCGGGTTGGACCATCTTCATGACCTCGGTCGAATTTACCGGGCTGAGCCATCTTCATGACCTCAGCCAGATTTACTGGGCTGGGCCGTCTTCATGACCTTGGCTGATTTTATCGAGCTGAGTTGTCTTTATGACCTCGACCAGATTTATTGGACTGGGCCATCTTCATGGTCCATCGGTTGATTTTATCGGGCTGAGTTGTCTTCATAACCTCGGTCAAATTTACTGTGCTGGGTCGTCTTCATAACCTCGGCTGGATTTATCGGACTGGGTCGTCTTCATGACATCAACCGAGTTTATCGGACTGAACCGTCTTCATGACCTTGACCAAATAAACCGAATTGGGCCTTAAAAAAATTATTCTAATTGAAACAACAATGAAAAATAACTTTATTAATAATATGATGGAATTAAGATGTGTCTCGTTAAAACCTTCCAAGTAAAATCCAGTGGGAAAAATATGACAATACAGCTAGGAAATGATGCTTTCAAGATGAATTTGAGCTTTCACCTCCCACGAACCCACTGACTATTCAATCTATGACTCCCCTGATCATCTGGTCTTTGGAATTAGAAGTCATTGCGACTGCTTTGCCCTTTTCTCCTGGGCTCGGACTCCTCTATTTGGGCTATTTTCCTTCCTTCGCTTCTCTGCTTTGGTTTCTAAGTCGGTAGGCGTATTTTCCAAGATGACCCTCTTGGATGAGTTGTTCAATTTTATCCTTCAAGGTAATGCATTCTTTGGTCGTATGCACATACCTTTTGTGGTAATAACACCTTTTTCTTTTATCAGCATTGACCTGCTCCCTCGACTGTTCTACACTCTTTGGATGCCAGATAATACTAGTGTTATAGACTTCCCAGAATATTTGCTCCCGCTGGGTGGTCAACAACATATACACATCATATCGAGGTTGTGGATGGCTTAAAGCTATCGGAGGAGCACAATCAAATCGGTCGATTTTTTCCTCCACTTTCACCGGTCTGTCCCTCTGATTTGCTCCTCATCCTCCATATGGTCGGTCTTAAAAACTCGGTTGGATAGAAATTTGAGAATTACTTGTATTTCCTCCGACTTTTGAGTTGATCCCAAGTGCTGCTACTCCATTTGTCTTATTACGTTTGCAATATCCTCTATGTTTATATACCCCATAGACCTGGTTCTCAAATCATGCAAATCCAAAAGTAGTTTTCTGGACAAAGAATATGCAAAAGGGTCCTGGTCGTAGTATGGCCATGATAGCATGTAGAGACACAACAGGGTTGAGATCCCTGATCTGAACTACTTTCTCACTAAATCTCCTCATGAACTCCTTGATGATTCATCTCGACCTTGCTTCAGGTTGATAGGGCTAGTTGAAGTCTTCCGGTGAGTCCTGCTAGTAGAAAAATGGTTAAGAAATTTAGCTGACAATTCTGCGAAATCATAAATTGAACTTGCTTCAAGGCTCGAGAACCAAAGTAACGTTGATTTCTTTAAGGTCATCGGGAAAGCTCAACATCTGATCGGATCGGTTCCCCTGTTCAAGAGCATCATCGAATTAAACATTTTAAGATGCTCCTGACAGTCGGTTGTCCCATTATAAAGCTCCATGGTTGGGAGTCGGAAACCTTCCGGCAGGGGAATCAATATTATGAAATCGGAGAAAGGATAATCAACAATTGGAGGATGATAACTTGTCTATTGGCGAGTTTCTCTATTTGGAGTGTTTTCTTCAGGCCTCCTTTCAGTCTCCCTTTCATGCTTCGAACACGGCTAGTCCCTGTGTTAGTTATCTGATCGATTCGGTTGTGAATATCTTTGATGGCCTGCATCAACATTTCAATAGGGTTGGGCTGAGGACTCTCTTGGTGGATTCCGTTGCTTTTGTTAGTGGTAGGAGTGTCAAAATGGGCCAAGCCCGATGGGCCGGCCCGAATATCCCAACAAAATGGATGGGCCGAGTTAGCAAAATGCTAGTCCGAAACTTACATGACCCGAATGGGCCGGGTTAGCTCGCTCTTTTAACATTACATAAAGCTAAATGAGTTGGGTTGAGATGGCAAAATACCAGTTTGAAATTTATATGGCCCGAATAGGTCGGCCCGAAAATGGCCCGAGCCCATTTGGGCTCGGGCCGGCCCGTTTTGACACCCCTAGTTAGTGACCAGGATTCGTTGGAAAGATGACTTCGGTGAAGGTGAAGTTGGAAAGATAACTGTGGTGAGGTGAAGTTGGTTGGTTGTAGGGTAGAAAAGTTTTACCTGAGCCCCACGATGGATGCCAAATGTTTTGGATACTGACTAGGACCTAGGTAGGTATAGTTCGGTAGGTAAAAAGATGATTCACTGGGGACCTACGAGCGAGGCAACAACAAGATCAATGACACTTAGGCAAGTCAACAGAATGACCACAAAGTATGGTCGGTATTAGTGTTTGGGTAAAGATAGAACATGACTGATCTAGGCTGCCATGCTGGTTTATATATATTATCTGGGCACTGACTCCTCAAATATCTGTCATTTAGGTCATTTAGGGTTCCGAGCGTTAAGATTCATTGTATGTCTGATCATTGAGGCGTGAAGCCATTCACAACTATTGGTTATGATGGTGTCGGCTGGCCAATGACCGTTGGGAAATCATATTAAGTATGTGTTTAGTGAGTCGTTTCTCGTTCATGCATAGACAGGTTCGATCCTTCAAGTAGGACCTGTAATATCCTTTTTTTACACAAGTTAGGATTATATAAGGTTACATAGGTAACTTAACACTTATTTAATATGTTTGCTAAATTTTGTAACGTTTTGAACTAATTTAGGCATTTTATCGCAACATAGAATGTACAAAATAACTAATTTAACTCAGGAAAAATAGTATAAATGCTATATTAAAGGAAATGGATATGGAAAAGTTATTTCTAGGTCATAAATGTATAAAAGAAGATGTGGTTAAATTTTGGGGGCAAACAGAGTCAATTTGGTATTTTTAAGGATACCGAGTGAGTATTTAAGTATTGGATTGAGTCCCAACATATATGAAAAATTATGGAAATGGTGAAACAAATTTTTTTATGGATCTTACGATTTATTTTAAGGTTTTTAGAAAATAAGAAACTTGATTTAGTGAAATCAAAATATTTTTAACAGATACAAATTTTAGCAAAAGGACAATTTTGCCCTTAAGACTCATCTTTTAAAAGATGAGATTTCTCTCATCTTTCTCACCCTCTCATGCACATTCTGCAGAAGGGAAAGAAAACAGGGGAGCAAAAATGAGAAGTAATCTTCAAGCTTGAGGTAAGGGAAAACACTTCCATAGCTCTTATCCTTCTTTCCTTCCATGTTTTCCATGTTTTGATGGCAAAAACAAAAATGAGTTTTGATTGTTGTATAATGATTTCTATGCTTGATTCATACTCTTTTAAGTTGATAATGATTTGTTTTGGTTAATGGATCATAAATGTGATTCAGAAGTTGTTTGTTTTTAATAGAATGATGAGTGTTAACAATGAGTATGATTTGAGTTTTCATTCCCTTGATTGTTCTTGAATTTTTATGGATGGAAATAGATTGTGTATAGCTTGTATGAAGTTTGATTGATGCTAAAAATGGTCTATGGGAATTAGTTTTGGGTTTGGAACCAATTTTGCAGAAAATCATGTTTCTACATAATTTTTTTGGTGCGGGCCACACCTAGGCGCCACAGGACTACGCCTAAATGTGGAAAAGGCAAAGAGAATCACGCTTAGGCATCATTTCTAGAAATTTTCAGCATTGTGTTTTTGTGAAAATGAAGCTTTAAATTTACAAGGATCCTTTATATTAGTTATCGAATGGGTAATGAGGCACCAATATGATTTTTGTAAGAAAGGAATGAGCACGTATTTATGATATCTTGTGATGTATCTATGTTGGATTGATGATAAGAACCCTTAAATGCTTAATATTATAGGTTGATTAAAGTTGAGGTCTTTGAGCCATGTTATGACGTAATAGAACATATTGTGGTTTGATTAATAATATGATGCGGGTGTAATATGAACTTTAATTTATTTGATTCGGAAATTGATTTCCAATGCAATGTTATGTCAAATTGATATATTTAAATATGTGCAACAATATTTATACTTTGTAAGAAGTTAATGACTACTATAATGATTAAAATGTTAAATGATGTTGATGAACATGATATTGGGAAGTAATATAAAAGGAATGATACATGTAGATAAGGTTGAATGAGTCCCTCTGTATAAGCATGTATGATAATGTATAAAAAGAAAGTTTAATGATTATGGTATTGCTTCTCTATTAAGTAAGGAAAATCATGATTAAGTAAAAGTTAAAGAAGGAAATGTTTTTAATATTATGCATGTTTTGTTTTCAAACTTATTATTTGATGTTTTCATGTATTGTAAACTTATGCTTGGATAAAAGGACTCAAGTAGCTTGGACAAAAGGGTTCCAAGTGAGTTAAAAATGTTTGGTAGTGTAAGGAACAAAATGGTGTCTTGCTTACTGATAATCACATATTTTATTCATTAAGAAACCCTCATTATTAGTCATTTACACTCTTCATGTACTTAATTGACTGAATTTGATTATGTTTTGTAAGTTTGAACTCGAATCGGACTTAATTGATTTTTCAGCATTATTCGAGTCTTACACTGTTTCTGTATTTTGGCCATATCTTGAGTTCTAAATGTCTGATAATTATGAATTTTACCTTGTAGGAAAGATAAAAGAGAGCTCTACAACTTTGATGAAGAGCTCGAAGTCAAATTCAGACATCTAGTGGAGCTAATTGGGCATGGAAATCAGAATACGGGATTTGTGAATAGGAACCCGAACAGTGTGTAGTAACCAGAACATAATTCGAGTTTGGGTTTATAGAATGGGCTGAAAATTGGTGATCTGAAAGTTAAGACCCATATGTACAACTTTCATGACAAACACAAAACTTGATTCGGGCTCCTTGATGGAGATATTGGGTCTGAAAGTCAAAACAGAGGTGCTGAAACTGGTCCTGAGCAGTCTGTAGTAATTGGGTCATATCTTGGGCTGTAGGACGAATTTTTGGGTGCTTCCAGAGCCATTGGAAAGCTTAGACAATTTCCTAGAACTTTCATGAAGACCATTTGGCTCAAAAATGACGAAATCAATGAGTTCAGCAATGAATACTTTCGGAGACAAGGAAGCTCACCTACCAAGTTCACCTACCAAGCTCACCTACCAAGTTCACCTACCAAGCTCACCTACTAATTCCACCTACTAACCTCATCTACCCATCTACTACTACTCTGAATCCTCTATAAAAGGAAGCATGAGGAGAGCTCTAAACACAATATACACTTGGTGTTAGAAATAGCTTTTCATAGTTCTTGTATATTTTTCCTTCATTGTAATGGAGAGCTAAGTCACTTCTAGTCAATTCGGGACTCTTGAAGAGATTGTGGCTTGGATTCTTGAGACCTTGGTTATGTAATGTATTTGATTTATATTTGAATTCCTCTTCTCTTCTTCTTCATTCTCTTAATCTTGAATGCATGAATGGTGATTCATTTTATGTTTGATCCGATTTGATCTTGGTTTAAGATTAAGTATTGTGATGAAATTTAGAACTGATTGATCTAAACTAATCACGTAATTGAAGAGGTTAGGTTACTGATTTGTGCCTAGGTTAATTGAATTCGATGCTTAAATTGACATATATTTACATGAATGGTGCGATTACAGATTTGTGTTTATCACTTGTCAATTGAATTACTGACGATTGTCTAGTATGAATTCTGGATCGATGTAGAGATCTCGGTTAGATCCAAGTTAACCATTCAAATGTATTTCAGTGTGTTTGTTGAAAGGTCTATGATTGAATCCACCCAATCTCGGATAGATTTCTGAATTATCGTTTTTTAATTGTTATTTCTCTTTAAATCCTGTCATTGCGATCCTTGAACCATCAAAACCCCCCTTTTTCTAACTTTCACTTGATTTGATAAAATTGCATCTACGATCCTTGAGGAGACGATCCGGTGTTGTTCACTATACTACAAGTTTAGGTAATAACTTCGGTTATAATTTTGACTGAGTTCGGCGCTCGTCACTTACCCAGAATACAATACAAAGAACAAAATGACTTCCTAGAACAAAAGAGCTTCTTAGAAATATTCAAATAACATGTGTTTTCTAAAATAAAATCTTTTCAAAGAATAATTACATGGACATACTTTAGGATTCTCATTAAGCATAATCATACATTACCACGCATAGCATAAAAATTGACAATTATATGGATAATTGTATTATTTTTATTAAATGTGAAGATTAAGGATACAAGCTAGCTAGAAATGATTGAGAATAATAGTTTAAGTGAATTAAGTGTTGTTTTTAGTATGGTGATTAATGTTTCAAGTATATGTTATTTGAATTGATTGTTATGATATAAATGAATTATTTTGTAATTGAATGAACTGTCTGCTTTGGGAAGGGAAATGATTAAGTTTTGGCTTATGCCACCTTTCCAAATGATTAAGTACAATTTGTATTTTATCTCAAAGTAGCTAGATTTACATGAAGTCACGATTTAAAATTTTATTACTGTGAATTATTAATTCTCACCCTAGTTTTTGTTTTATGTTTTCCATGATAAATCCAGTAAATAATCAAAACAAGTGCAAGGCAAGGTGATGAAGATTTAGTTAAGTTGTTAATGTAATAGTTTTAGTTTTGTAATTATATTTATGGTTCTGTAATTAAATTACTATGATTAGATCTTCGTATAAGTTGTAATCTCAAACATATCATATAGATTTCTAGTAAAGAGCAAGTTTCCTAAAGTGTAAAATGTCTTGCTCTCTTACTTCTGTAAATGTTTTATATATTTATTTGTTAAATAGATATTCAACATGTCAGAAAGTACGCTTACGTTAAAAAGTGACATATTAATTCTATTTTCTTAGTATACGTAGGATATACTACAGTGAATGGAATTAGGGTGTTACAGGACCTCGGTCGGGAAGACTCGAATTCTCCTAGGCTTGTTCCGAAATGAGCTTACCTAATAGATAGAGTTGTATGGTCGGTCTGTATAGGCCTACGATAGGCCTATTATGTCTTAGGCCCGTGACAGTCGAATAGGTAAACTCCAGAAGAACTCATTATTAGATAAGATAAACTCCGGATGAACTCGATCTCCATAGTTTTTGTACACCGAAAGGTGTGAGTTGTTGTTTTCGGAGTGGAGTTGAGAGTGTGTCGCTGGTTGCTGATACTGCAAGGGTTTGCCCAAAGGGATTTTGCGGTTCTACAAACACTTGGTGTTTGAAGGTTTGGGCTAGTCACGAGCGAGACCAACATTGATGAACTCTAGTCCTCGCATAAAGGTGATTGTTGTGTTTAATTTTTAGTTTGGTTTGAATTTCTTTGTGGATGAGATGGATTGTAGTGTTGTATTGGTATTTTCTCTAGGAATGTAAATTAGTTTGAACAACTGGATAAATAAAAAACAAAACAAAATTGAACCAATTAATTTGATTTGGTTCAGTTTGGATGGTCGGGTTTGATAGGGTAAAACCCGATTTGAACCAATAAGAATTAGTTCGGTTCTTGGTTTCTATGATTTGGAATTTGAATCAAACCGAACCAACCCAATTAGAGTTTTTGTTTTTTTATTTTTTCCTTATGAACTTGAACTAACTCGACCTTGTTTTCATGTTTTTTTTTATTTCAATTTTTGCTATATGTCTATGAAAATGTTCTAACTCGTGGATCTGACCCGAACTAATATGTTTCTCATCGATTTGATTCGGTTTAGGTTTCTAAAAAAAAAATGCAAAATCCAAACTAAATCGAACCGATTACTTTTGATTGGTTTGGACTTTTTAAATCTTAAACCCAAACCAACCTGACTTGATTACACCCTTAATTTTTTGTGTCATTTGTTGGAGCAAATGTTCAGGAATTTGATCCGGGTGGCCTTTAATTTTTCTGTGAACGGTGACTTTAATTATTGAAATTTTTGGAATACTTTATAGTCATTGTTGATGAAGTGTATAGTTTGTCTTACTGATATGCATTTAGATGTCGTTTGGGTTAATTTGGCGATGTATTATATTATTTAACAGACATTGTCAGAAAGTGTTGTTGTGATCTGGGAAAAAGTTGAAGTAAATGGAATAGTAATTAGTGGGAAAAAAAGTGATCCATCCTCATAGTATGAAATGATAATATGTTTAAGACTGATTTTGCCATATTGTATATAGTATCTCTTTTGATGTTCCAGGAAGGATTAGCTATCATTTGTTGGGAGCGAGCCAAGTGAAAAGTTTGATAGAATAATCCATTGCAAGACGGTGACATAGGTGAAATATCGCAGAAGTCTTCTTCAAACTACCTTGAAAACGATGTTTCTGAGGTAATTTATGCATGAATTTACATGATGTAGGAAAGTTAATTTATGCATGAATTTACATGATGTAGGAAAGTTAATTTATGCAGTTAAATTTGAAGGCCCATATGGATTTGTAATGAAAATTGTATTTTTTTTAGGGGATTGAAGAATTGTCATTTGGCTCTAAAGATGGAGGACATTTGAATGAAGATTGGTTTTGATGGTGAAAAATACTTTGACATTGATAGTATAAAGGATATTGGAGAGGTGAAGCTGGATACATCGACAGCGAATGATGTTAAGAAATATCACTTCGTTGACAATGAAGTTGCATATCAATTTTACAATACTTATGGTATATGATAAATGGCACTGAAAATCGGCCCTCAAAGTAGCACCTCACAAAGATTGTTGAAGGAGATGATATTTCTGAACTAGGGATTTGAATGGCACGTGAAAACTTATGCTTGGAAGATTTCATTTCCTAATCCTTTTCGTAATAATTACCATAATTTTCATGCTTTACATTGAAAAATCATAAATCACTAACTTACTTGCTATGGAGGTTACTGGTGTTCAATCTCAACCATCAAATCACCTTTGGCTAATATCAAATGGTTTAAAATTGGTAGAGCACCGGTGCACATAAAACCCGCCAAACCCACCTTACGCTCGAAATACGTAGGAATTACACGGGGTAATTAAGCTAACACCTTAAAGATTCTTACATGTGCAGCTTCCCACACCCATTGGTTGGAGTGTTTAAATGAGTCGCCCAAGTTGAAAACCATGCATGACACATGGCAGCAAGTAATTCAGCAGACTCTATTGGTTTCGGAAATTGAATGGAAAAGAAAACACCAAGAGAGTTGAGAATATGTCAGATGGGTACATGGCCAAAAAAGAAAAAGTTAGATCTTAGATGAGTGAGAACTTGAGAAGTAAGAACATGGATGCATCTCGTAATGGAGAGATTCGGTATTTTGATTCGGGCTGTGGCCCATGTAGAGTCCATCCTGTGGTTAAACTAGCCGAATTAATGTCGTCCATCACTTGTCGATAAAACAAAAAAACAAAAAATATGCTTGAAGATATTCAATGTTTGTGTACGATCATTTGGAAATGGACTTGTTCCTTGCTTTCAGATCTACCAAATTGGATAATCTCTTATTTTAGGGCTTTCAGGTTGTATGGTCATAGGCCGCAAAATAATTAAAAAGCAGGGTAAGGTAATTTTCCCTGTGGCCTCTTGTGGGTCTCAATTATTTTATGTGAAGACTTAAACACTTTACATGTCTCTACTTTTTCTTTTTTTTAATCTAAAATAACTTAAACAGTTTTTTATTTTATTTAGATTTTGAGGTTTTATAAGTAAATTATAAAATATATTAAATTAATAATGTATGATTAAAATAAATTTCTTAAATAAGTACAAAGTCATAATCACATAATTCAATGATTTTATTAGTAACATAAATTATTTGAAAGATACACCAAACAAAATATTTTTTTGCCGAATAATAAAAAATCTTTAGAAACAACATACACTAAGAATTAAAAAAGATATTTTCCTTCAAATACACATACCCATGTCATGTTTGGTTTGACTGAATGATTTTTGATGGAATGAGAATGAGAATAAAAATGAGAGTGTATATGGGATGAAATGTTTATTGTTATGTTTTATTTGGTAAGAATAGGAATGGAGTGATGACTCATTCCATTTTTGTATTTGGTATAATATAATTAATAAAAAACGCAATAAAAATTAACTTATAGTTTTTTTAGGCTAAATAGGCTTTGGTCAACCCGATTTAGGACAATAAAACTTTTGGGCTGGGTTGGGCTCGAGTTAGCCAAGGCTAATGTTTTCGGCCTAAAAAAAACTGATTGGCCCCAAAAAGGTTTTAGGATTGTACAGGTAGAGCAAATGGGTGTGGGCATTTTTTACACCTATATTTTGGTAAAATAGAATGAGGATTTCGATACTTTTGTGATGAAATGTCTAGATCATTCTCTCGGGAATGCTCATTCCCATTTCAATGACTTGACCAAATATAGATCAATCCCATTTTTATTCCCATTCCATTCTTCGTCAAAATGGGTCAAATATGTGCCTATTAGTTTACCTGCTAAAATTAAGTAAGTTGAGTTTCAAAAATAGTGTCTCATTTAAATTAATCTATTCTTGGACCGCTCCATTTAAGCCGTTAGCCCACGGGTTGGCGCGTGACTCATTTTTTTTTTGAACATTTTTTTAATGTTGTTGAATAGTTTAACTAGGCTAACTCAACTCAATTAATTACTCAACCCATTTGATATGGCTTATTGACTTTTATTATGTTAAATTTGTTGAAACTTGATAATTCTTTGAAGTTTAGAAATTTAAATTTGTTATGTTGAATTTGATTTGGATCAATGAATTTGTGTGTGTGTAGGTTTTGGAACTTTTGATTTGATAAAATGACTTTGTTTTTAGTGTTAAGAATCTTAAAAGTGATAATATGAATTTATTTTAGAACTTGAAAGGTTAGATTTGTTTTGTATAATTTTACTTTAGAAATTAAAATTATAAATTTAGATTTGAATTTAAATGTTGCATTAAACTTATTTTATATTATTTTTAAAATAAAAATTTAGAAAAAAATCTGTTTAAACCCATTGGCTGCCTTTAAATGAATCGGACTGATAAAATACTAATTCGTTTAAATTCACATCTTTTCAACTTATCTCGTTTAACTCGCGAGCTTAAACGGACTAGAATGACTATTTAACACCCCTAATTATATTCCATTGAATCAAATGGGAATTAATGTTATTGTAATCCTCAAATTAAGTGACAAAGTCGAACAAAAAAAAAAGATACACTTATTTTTGAGCTAAATCACAAGAGGAAAACTAAATTTAATCATTTTAAAATTTCTTGGTATTTCGATTCTTCAAAATTGCAATAAAATGAAAGCAGTAAATTAGAGGCATTTGGGTAGAGCTGATCAGATCTTTGTTGAAGAGCATCGATCAGTTCAAGTTACCAGTCTATCAACCCATATCAGAGAATCTAATTATAAAAGGAGGCAACAATCATAAGGCAGTTGCTTTGCAAACATTGTAAACATACGATTTTATTCGATTTGACTAGAGCACAAGGGCTACATCATATCAACCCTCAATTTACTTTTTGAAAAGGTTTTCTATTGTGGTGAAGATATTATAGCGACCAAAGATGAAAAGATTTTTCCCCTCATTGATAATAAATAACAAATAAAAATAAACAACTATTTCTAAACCTTAATATGTTGTAAATTATTCTTCATTGAATGCAATGGGTGAATTAACTTGAGATCTTGCTTATATAGCATTTTCTATTATGTTTCCAAACAACTTGTTTGAACCAGCATCAATTTGTAATTGCAGCCCAGAGAATGCTTATTGACTGTATTCTGCAATATTTATTAAAAATCTCTTACCAGTTCTTCATGCCAAGTGATATTGAGATTGTGATGATCAACCAGTTGTGAGACCAGAAAAACTTGTCTACCTTCAAGTGGCTTAAAAAAGAAGGTTTACAATGAGGCTATCTAGGAATCCAAGGGTCATCATAGATATTTTGGGTTTCAGATCCAACCTTCAAGTAAACATTTCCTTCTATGCGTTATAGGAGACTACGCCAAGCCCATGAACAGTTGTTAGGGGTACTTGCCTAGTTGCTTATGATAAAAAAAAAATCATCCTACATCATTTTTTAATTAACACCATTTCCCATACTATTTTGAATGGTTGTGATTGAGAGAAAAAAAATAATAAGAAAAAGTAAATATGATGAATGATATTAAATGAAGTGTGAAAAGAAATATATACACTGTTTATGGTAAGAATATCAAAATTATATAATAAAACAGTAATAGAGAAAAATACAATTCTTTGAAGAGATGGCGAAATAGAGAATGATTAGGCTGTAATAATCTCTAACAAGCATGGCTAGATTAAAAACATACAAGTCTTTAAATCCCATTCCACCTTCTCCTTAGACAAGTATATTTTTTTCAGGAGTAAAATTTTCTCTTATTCTCCTTAAAGCCGACTAAAAGCAATGCGTATTATGATGAATATCTTCACAAAAAGGTTTTTGGTAAATTGAAACAAGCAATTTTTTGTTTTTTATTTTTTACTTTTTGGTAAAACTTGAAACAAGCAACTAATGGAGTATAAAAGAATCATTGTGTCAACAACTCACTTAAGCAAAACTTCTTTCTTTACTAGTTGTTGGAAAACATGACAGAGAGAAGAGAAATATAAGAATTCACAAACTAAATTTTACTGAATGTGTGAAGTGTGTACAACAAGTCAATAATGTAACTCATGGAGACGTTTAACATGCACCTGAAACTTTTTGGAACATGGATCCTCATTGAAAAATACCTCATACATCATGTAAAGGTAAGTTGGGTTGACTTAATAATTTCCTTTTCTTTTTAAATGTTTAATAGTTTGTCAACTTATAAAGCCCTGAACTATGTTATTTTTCTAAGTAGTCTCTATTATAATTTCAAACCAACATGAGTTCTTTTTTGCCTTTTTTGCCGTTTTTGCGTCAATTCTGTTGCTCAGAGTTCAGAAATGTGAACGATCAGTGAGGAGTAGCTCGCCGAAAAAAGGTAATCAACGGCCAGTACGAGTAACTGGTTGAGCAAAGGGGAAAGGACAGAGCTGAGGCAACGGCCGATGAGGGTAGTGGCATAGAGGAGGGTTTTGTGAGGATGGAAATGGTGGAGAGCTTGTGGTGTGCCTCTTGTTGGTGGTGGAGGATGATGACTTAGGTTGTGGTTCGGATGGGGTACATGGGAAGGACGTGGCAGAGACACACCAGATTGGACCGCCGACAGTTGTAGAGGTTCCGACAGTGGTTTTGGCAAGATGGAGGTTAGGAGGTGATGGGTGGCGTCGTCTTTCCCTCCTCACAAATTCCATTCGTTGTCGACCACTGGCTGCTAACGTCGCTCACACTCACAAATCGAAGATCTCAAATCGAGACAAACCGTGATGAGCAAGAAGCCACGACAAACTTAAGTTACCGTCGTCCGTTGTTAGCCCGCCATCCGTCCACCATGACTACTGTCACTAACCACCATGTCTCATCCTAAAATTTAAAATTTTAGGGGAAAAAAAAGGAAGAAACGGTGAAGCAGAGACCAAGACGGAAAAGGAGAAGGAGAAAGAAAGGATAGAGAAAGATAAGAGAAAAAAAAAAGAGGAGAATGAAAAGAAAATAATATAAGATGAAGGTAGGATTTTCCATACAAATTCTATTTTTTAAGGACAAATCAATAAATTAATAATTTTGACACTGCAACTTATTGAATATGTTGCATGTGGTGATTCTCAATTATACATGTAAAATTCTTGCAAGTCAATGAAAAAGAAGCATAAAACATCTATGCTCCAAACTTTTTTAAGAACATTTTAAACGTTTCTTGTGACTTATATATAATATGGGAGAGTAATTAATTTACTGTCTCAACAAACTAATTTAACAAATTTATAAATAACACAAATCACATTCTAACTATACTCTAATTAACTATGGTAAAACTAGTGTCTAGTGACAAGAGTTTTTCTTTTCATTAAGCAATTCTTTCATCCACATTTTGTTTATGGTAAAAGTTGATCTTTTAGATCTCTTAATTATCAAAGATGATAGAACCGGGTATTATATTGTGTGTACCAATATTTCTAATATTAAGCCGTGAAGTGTTAAAGAAAATCTCTCTAATGGAGGAGTACAATGGTTTCATTTCATTTGTTATAAAGTCATAATATTTGCATTTCATGTCAAGTGCAATCAATAACTTTTGTGCATTATCATTCAAATCAACAGGTAACTAATTAGAGTTTAGAGATGGGACTTTATTCTTAAAAGTTGTCCAAAATATTCGCTTTCATTCCATTCACATGTAAAGTACATCATATATACCTCCCATGAATTATTTATTCTGCATAATTGATTAGTGTGCAACCAAAGAAAGCCCTCCTAAAAAACAAAAAAGGTCCTCCTATTAAGTAAGTTTATGAATTACTGAATTTTGACATTGAGAGAAGGAAAAAAAGATCCCTCCTTATTAAGAAGTTTTATTGAATTATTGAATTTTGACATTTAAAGATTCTTGGACATGACATCGTAAGACATATCATTTGGTTTGCGGTTATTTGGTCTCTTTGGTTATTGAGGAACGATGTTATTTTTCAAGGAATAATAGTTGATTGTACTTACGTGATTGTTCAAATTAAGTTATTATCTTGGAGGTGGTTCATTTGTAAGGAGGACAGAAATTCAGATATTTCTTATTCAGATTGGTATATTAATTCTTTGGGTTGCCTTCAAGCTATTTAATTTTGTATTATGATATAATGGGTTAGAGTACCCCTTGTACTCCTTATCAATATACTTTTACTTAAATAAAAAAAAAAACATCATAAATGGATAGGTTCGGGGACCTTTCGCTACGCGCAGAGGTTGCTTCCGTGGTTGGGACAAGATTCTATTATCCCAAACTTAGAATGATTTTACCTTACTAAACGTAAAGGATTTTCACGTGCAGGTGGATTCTATGATGCACCAAAAAATTTGTAGTGCATTAGAAAATTTGTGGTGCACCCATGCACCACAAATATAACCCACAGTAACCCGTTTATTGAGTTATTATATTCGAACTCATAAATTTTGTTATATTACAATTGAGCTCATGTTCACCCACTAGCATCAGTAACATCCTTGGAAATCTTCATTTTTTTTTGTAATCCCTTTGTACAAATCCTCCAACTGCATTGCATTGTTCTCTCTATGAGAGCACTTTTCTTTGGCACACTGAGAAGTCAATCTTCAGCTCAACTCCTAAACGACGAGAAAAGGTCATCACCAAAAATGCCTAGAAAGAAAAGAGATTGAATCAATGCTTTCCAGTTCTTGACCTTTGTTGGGAACAATTGGTTCCTTTGATGGCATAGGCTTAAACTGTTATGCCATCTCCTTCATCATTCCGGAGAGACTCGTGCTCTTTTCTTCTTCCTTTGGTGCATGCTCCTTACAATAGCCTAAAATTTTCTTCCTTATGTTGTTTTGTACCCTTGCGCATGTGCATATTGCATTGAGATGGACATATAAAGGTTTTGGATCTGATCTGTGATAGGAGGCAAGGAAATTCGAAGCAAAAAGTTTTGAAGAATCTTGACTCAGTGATGGAAATCTAAGCAGCTCTTGTTGAAAATTCAAGTGTGAGTGTTGAAGTCTCACATTGTTAAAGAATGGACAAGTTAAAGGCTACATAAGTGGAAAAAACCCATAGACCTATTGCCTTAAGTTTTTTAGTCAAGATGTGATGTCAGGTCCATTTACAGCCCAACAAGTGGTATCAGAGACGATGGTTCGACTTGGACAAGTATTGGTGTGGACGACACTGGTTTAGGTTTGGGTGAGAGTATCTTTATCACGGTTGTTGGTGTTCTCATGGTAGCCCATCCCATTAGAGAAATAAAGCCAACTTTAGGATAAGACCATTGACCGTTACTCCACTTGAGGGTGGGTGTCATTTGTGTGTGATGTCCCTGTGTGTGGACTCGCACTTGAGGGGGAGAATGTTAGAAATTCAAGTGTGAGTGTTGAAGTCCCACATTGTTAAAAAATAGACAAGTTAAAGACTATATAAGTGAAAAAGACCCATAAACCTAATGCCTTAAGGTTTTGGGTCAAGATGTGGTGTCAAGTCCATGTATGTGGTTCTTCACTTAACTCATTGATGGAGATCTCTTCTACTCTTGGGCTCTTCATACGACCCAACAAGTGGTATCAGAGTTGATGGTTCAGCTTGGACAAGTATTGGTGTGGACGACACTAGTTTAGGTTTGGGTGAGAGTATCTTTATCACGGTTGTTGGTGTTTTCATGGTAGCTCATCTCATTAGAGAAATAAAGCTAACTTTGGGACAAGACCGTTGACCGTTACTCCACTCGAGGATGAGTGTCCTTTGTGTGTGATGTCCCTATGTGTGGACTCGCACTTGAGGGAGAGAATGTTGAAAATTCAAGTGTGAATGTTCACTGCTAGAAATTTAGGTTTTAGAGACCAATTTATTTCGGTCTCTAGAGACCGGAATAGAGACTGATTAAGAAAAAAAATTAATTTGCTACTGAAATAAAATTGGTCTCTAAATTTAGGTTTTAGAGACCGATTTATTTCGATCTCTATAGAGACCGAAATGGAAACCAATTAAGAAAAAAATTTAATTTGCTACCGAAATAAAATCGGTCTCTAATTCGGTCTCTAAATTTGGGTTTTAGAGATCAATTTAGAGACCAATTTATTTCGGTCTCTATAGAGACTGAATTAGAGACCGAGATTATGTTATAAAAAAATAAAAAAAGTGTCTTATTATTAGAGACTGATATTTCTGTCTCTAAATTAAAAAAATTACAAAAAAAAATCGGTCTCTAATTCGGTCTCTAAATTTGGGTTTTAGAGACTGATTTAGAGACTGATTTATTTCGGTCTCTATAGAGACCGAATTAGAGACTAAAATTATGCTATAAAAAAATAAAAAGAATAAAAATGTGTTTTATTATTAGAGACCGATATTTCGGTCTCTAAAAAATAAAATAAAAAATAAAATAAAAAATAAAAAAATTAGAGACTAAAATTTCAGTTTCTAAATAAAAAATTAAAAAAAATAATAGCGACCGAAAATACGGTCGCTAAAAAATGATCTGATAATAACAAATCTCACTTTGCAATTCCCTCTCACTCTTTCAGGCTCTTTCTCTCGCGCTCTCCCTCTCAGTCTCACTCTCGCGCTCTCCCTCTCAGCCTTTCTCCCTCTCCTTCTCCTTTGCACTGTCTGACCAGATCGTCGAACCAGATCTGCGACCCGCTTGACCTGATCGATACCCAGCCCGCACTGTTACGCCGCCCATAGCTAGTCAGATCTGCCGTCCCATCCCGCACCTTCGCGCCGCTCATAGCGAGTCAGATCTGTCGTCCCAGCCGCACTGCGCAACCCGCTCTCACTGTTCGATCAGCAACGGATCTGGTCTTGCGTCATTCAAGTCCCTGATGAAGATGATAATCTCTCTTTCTTCTCTTTTTCTTTTTTTAATTTTTTTGGTTGATTGAGTGAATGGGATGATTAGTAGTGTTCGATTTTGCATTCGTTGGAATGTGTTTGGTTTCTCAGAAAATGGAGGATTTTGGGCATCATATCATATGGATATGGAATCAGAGAGGCGTTATGCGTCTTCGTCTTCGTCTTCGTGTGCGTCGGTGGATAGGCTCGTGAAGACGGAATGTAATGCTCATGACTTTCTGTGCATTTTTCGTTCCTGACTATTATAGCCTCCCCTCTCTCTTCATTGTAAATCTCTTCCCCTGGGTTCAGTTGGAGAAACCTTCTTCTACGAATCAGCAACAAGACCCCAAATATGGAACCAACTCTGACTTCGAAGACCATATTGTACGCAACTTCTTCTTGATGCATTTTGCTTCCAATTTGATTCTTACACGGGATGCACTTAATACCTCTTCTTTTTTGCTTTTAATTTTTTTAGGAAACCTGTTTTGACGTCCTTCGCCGAGACCTAGACCACTCCTAAACTGAGATTTTGGAGGTAAATTTCGATTCTGTTTTTTTTTTGGCACTTGGGTCAAATTTCTAAATTTTGATTATCTGTTTGTTCGATGGAATTGGAGTTTGTGATATTTGTCAGTTACCTTGCAAATTCACTTCCAACATTGGGTTTTGAAGTATTATATTCCTTTACTTGTTTCTTTTAGCATGTGAAACTCATGATTGGATTTTTATGAACATGTTTATGGTTATCTTGAATCTTAGTTGCTCAGGGCTTGGTGTAAAGAATCCACTCGTCACCCTCTTTGGCCAATACAACCCATGCTCATTTTATTGTTCACAGCTTGAGTTGCATCTGGTGGGGCACATTTATACAGTTACCCAACACTGAATGTAGATTACTATTTTCAGTAAGTTCTCTTAGCTTCTTCAGTTCTGGTAGGACAACCTTACACCTCATTACACGAATTCTCTCAATAGGCGGTTAGGCACACCACATGCCTTCTAGTGCTTCTCTTGAGTTGTTTTTCCTTGATTTCAGCTCCCCATTGACATCTGTACTACAGTTATAATGTCTCTATCCATGTCAGCAGTGCTTAAGTGTTCACTTTTATTGCTTTTGTCCATCTCAACCTATGACTTGTCTCCCTTTTCATCCCCTTCAACAATGCTCTTCATAACATTTTTCAGCTTCAATTCTTCACATGTTTCAACACCTGAAATGCGAGACAAAACCTGTTATCTTTGCAGTTTTAGAACGTAGAAATATACATATCAAGATGGTAGAAATTATAACTACTTTAGCAAGTAATAGCTGAAGCTGGGTGGCATAAGCGATTAAGCATGTAGAAGTCTCAATTTTATTTTATTATTAATTTTAGAAGGGAAAACTTCATGTACATGTTAAATAATTCAGAAAAAAACCAAAGGACAAAAAAAATATTATATGGAACTGCTGTTATAAATCGGTAGACACAACAGTGTGAAAGTGACACCTCTATATTTTTTGTTCTCGAGTTATATACGGAGAATTGAGTCACTTTCTATTTATCCCACCAGCAAGAAAGGCCTTTCTGATTATATTTAGCTCTCTAGTGATATCTATTATATTCATTCTTTCTTTTGGTGATTCCGCATAACAAGCATGTCCTATCTTAAAAATTGAAACTAAGCACTTCTCAACATTTGGATTAAGGGTTAAATTCTCCTTGTTTAGGTTTAAAGACATTTTAAATAGAAGGTTAGCTCAACTCAATGAGAGTCAGACTAAAGTATTTATTATATAGACAAATAGACTACATAAGATAATGATAGGATAAGATAAAAATAAAAAGAGATAAAAATAATTAAAGATAATAAGAGATAAGTTCAAACTAAATTAAACTAAATCCTAAGATAAGATAATGATAGAATAATTCCGTCGGTGCATCTTCTCGAGAAAAATATCAGCTTCACTTAACTTGGTCAAACCATTACTTTTTCTTGGTATAAAACTGGATAAGTCAATTAACTAAAGTACACATTTGATAATTATAAGAGTATCACTAAGTTATACCATTTTATGCAGGAATTTAGAAATAGTTTAATTTATGACAGAGCCAAGCTGATGCAGGCCAGCAGTTAGATGAAAAAAAATCCACTACTAAATCTGTAGAAACAAAAAGAATTCAGCAGGATGATTGCTTAAGACTCATGAAGGTGGAGCAGGATGCTGATTTACCCAAGACTACAATTTACTCTTTGGTTTGCTGTAGCAAGTCAAGGCGTAATTTAATTAATAGATTATCATTATTTGGAGTTTGTTTTAATAGCAAAGGGATGATAATTGATATGACATAGATAACATTGTTTAAATTGAGTTATTCTGATTATGAATTTGATATTGTTTTTATTACTTTTTGTTCTTGATGATATAGATAGGGTTATGGGTATGAAGTCATTGTGATTTGTGTTTGATTTTGATATTTATTCCTGAACTTTTTAGAACACTTGGGTCACCCCTAAGCTATCAGCACTTCCTAATTTTGAATGCCTGTTTAGATAATTAGCCTCTAAAAGGATCAAACGGGACATGCAATCACTTTTTTTAGATCAAATGGCTGACATTCAATCACTGATTGCAAGATATAATAACAGGTGATTGCAGAAACAAACCATGCAGATATCTTCAAACTTTATCTACTGACTTTTTTTAAGCTGCTCAATTGCTCTTCTAGGCTATGTTTGGTTTGGGGTAATAAGGGAAGAAATCTCATTTAAGGCTAAACATTTGAGGCTTAAACCTGTTATGACACTTGGATTCTAAAATATATATTTTTGGATGTAATTTCTTACTATGGTTAGAACAAACAAACAAAAAATATGGTTTATTATTCAATCTTTCAGTATTTGTGTTCTCTATTTTCTATGTGTGGTGTATAAAGTCTTATGCTCTTTCACATGGTCGTGATCTTCTATACAATTGCATTGTCAATTTTAATTGGCATTAAATTGGTGCATCTTGTTCTCTCTAACTCTTTGTATTGCTTATTTTGTAGAGACCTATTTGAATGGATTGAGCTTGAAGTCTTGAACCACTGCAGCTCTGGCACTCATTGCTATTCTGTTATTTACTTCAAACTAGCATGTGATCATGTGTTGCCTAGTTATTTTAGAATTTAATCAACGATTTAATCTTTTGTTAATAGACATATCATGATAAAAATGTGATTTTTGAGATTTTTCTGTGTAATTGATTGTATAGATTAAGATCTAAAATCGTGTTTGATATAAAAAAAGTAATTTGTTTTGACTTCTATAACTCCATAATAATTCTCTTCTAGCAATTTTTTATTTTTTTTTATAAATAGAGACCGATTTTATAAAATATATAATATATTTAGCCTTTTAGAGACCGATTTAGAGACTGATAAACCAGTCTCTAGTTTAGAGACGAAATTAGCACCGATTTTATAAAATATATAATATATTCATGTTTTTAGAAACCAATTTAGAGATCGATTTAGAGAGTTATTTAGAGACCGATAAATCGGTCTCTAAAAAATTGGTCTATAAAAAATCGGTCTCTAATGTGCTTTTTTTGAAGTATGATTGACCAATATTTGACCGAAAATTAGAGACCGATTTAGAGACTGAAAAAATCGGTCGCTAAATCGGTCTCTAACTATTTTAGAGACCGATTTTCTTGATTTAGAGACTGAAAAATCGGTCTCTAAAACCCAAATTTCTAGTAGTGGTTGAAGTCCCACATTGTTAAGAATGGACAAATTAAATGATATATAAGTGGAAAAGATCCATAGACCTAATGCCTTAAGGTTTTGGGTCAAGATATGATATCAAATCCATTTATGTGGTTCTTCACTTAACTCATTGATGGAAATCTCCTCTGTTCTTGGGCTCCCCATACGGCTCAACAAGTGGTATTAGAGACGATTGTTTGACTTGGACACGTATTGGCGTGGACGACACTGGTTTAGGGGTGAGTGTCCTTTGTGTGTGATGCCTCTGTGTGTGGACTCGCACTTGAGGGGGAGAATGTTAGAAATTCAAGTGTGAGTGTTGAAATCTCACATCATTAAAGAATGGACAAGTTAAAGATTATATAAGTGGAAAAGACCTATAAACCTAATGTCTTAAGGTTTTGAGTCAAGATGTGATGTCAAGTCTATTTATGTGGTTTTTCACTTAATTCATTGATAGAGATCTCCTCTGTTCTTGGACTCCCCCTACGGCCCAACAGTTCTGGCTTCGACCATTTACTGGTACAAGATTTAGGGGTTTTCCCTCACGATATCACCATTTTCAAACTCATTTTTCACCGTAGCATTTTGTCTCCTAATCGATGGCTGAAAATCCGGTGGCTTCGGTGGCAGAATCATCGCAAGAATCTCTATAATTGACAACTTCTTTGGTATCTTGGTTCTGGGCCTCGAACTCGTGGCTGTGATAGTTGTCGCCATTAGCTTTGCCCCACGCATCTTGAAACTACGACCTCCTCTGTGTTTGGATTTCGCACCTTCATTCACATAACCCCTGAACTTCCCAAATCAGAGTAGCGACTCCAATTGGTAGAAATGCATTGAATTTGGCTTCAGCATCTTTCTTGCTTGAATTTGCCAGCCCCTTCATAGCAAGCTTGCGAAGGAACTCATCCACTTGGACAAAAACACATATGAGCTCAACAAATTCCTTTATTCTAATAGGATTAACTTTTGCAATTTTGAAAAGTTTTACGTTACCACTTCTTATAACTTTCGGTTAATCATCCTAACCCTTTGCTTTTAAAATTCTTTTATCTATGGCTACTGATGTGTGGTGCACGGACTCACCACATTTTTTTCTGGTGCATGTTAGAAGCCACCTCACGGGCATAGCTCACTTCAGTCTACATACATATTAATTAATTCTTTTCCGGTTGGACATGTTAATTAATTCTGCTAGTGCTATGCATGTTCTCACTCACTATCGGTGCGTTGTAATGTGCTGTACATTGAAAATGCTAAATAAACATGAATATCGTCAATCGGTTTTGTAAATTAGTAATGTTACATCCTCTAAATCAATTATTATAAGATCTTCTATGTTATTAAAAATAAAATATTAATATTTAAAAAATATAAAAAAATTAATACTTTTTTAAATAATTTGAAAGATTATAAACTTGATTTATTAAGCGGATATAAAATTATGCTTTGTAAACTAATTTCTCAATTTTTATTTTCATACACATAAATTTTAAAATCGAATTCAATATTACATGTTTAAAAACTCAAGTTCATTTTACTCAAATCAACATACATTAGTAGTTATTGATTAAATTTGAATAATTTTAAACATTTATTGTGACAATTAATAATTAATAAATATTTAATTAACTACTATCTAAGATATTGATATCTTTAGAAAAAAACAATATATCTCAACAACTTCTTTCCTTTTAGTTACATTTATAATTAAACTGTCAGTAGCCTGATTTCAGTGCTTATTTTGCAGTTTTAGCAAACAATGTTTTGTTTTGGATGTTTATCCTTATATTTCATAGTCTTGATTCTGATTGTGTATCTTTTTAATCCCCCTTCGAAAAGTATAAATCATTGTGGTCAGTTTATATCCAATCAAAACAACAATGGTCTTGCTTTTGAAACAAACATATATGCAGAGAAGCAATGGATCCGGAAAGGATCAGAATATATAAGACCTCATAAGTCATGATTAGAAAGCAACCCTTCATTCCTTTCTGCTTAATTTCTTCTTTTCCATAATATATACGCACATGGAAAATGGTTACAACCTTAATTATTCTGTAAGTTGATAGCCAATGCATGACATTTTCTTCTAGATGAAAACGCCTAATTAATAAATTCAAATAGAGTAATGCTATACCATCAGAATTTTTGTCAGAAGTGGTTAAATAAGTTAAAGTAATAAAGACTATTTATTTATTCAAAGGTTAAAAAATAATGACAAATCATTTTGTCAAAAAAAATTCTGGCTATTTAATATTTTTCATTCAAATAAGCAGCTTGGTAAAAAAAATAAAAAAAAAAACCTGCAATTGAGAGAGAGCCGTGGATGAGTAAGGAAAAGGAAAACCTATGCATGGCAATCGGTGTCTGGTTCCTCTAGTTCTACGCCCTCCTCAGCAAGCCTTTTGTCCTTATACACATACCCCTTAGCACAAAACAAGTATATGACCACATTTAAAACACTTAACAAAGCCAAAAGCCAGTAGAAGTCATAGAGTCTCCCTTGGTTAAGATTGTCTGCAAGCCATGGTTTGCGTTGGCCTGTCACTTTGTGCACTATAATCACCAATAAGGAGCTAACGAAAAACCCCAAGGACAGTGTGCTTAAGAATAACCCCGTGCTCATGGTTTTCATCCCTTTGGGACATTCTCTAAGGAAGAAGTCTAACTGCCCTATATACGTAAAGGCCTCCCCAGACCCCACAAAGAAGAATTGTGGGACCAGCCAGAACACACTCAAGGGGATCGTTGCAGCAGGATCATGTGCCAAACCATGTGACTGAGCCACTCTCAAGCGCTTTATTTCGGTGAGTGCTGCTGCCACCATGGCAAAGATTGAGAAGACCAGCCCTACACCAATGCGTTGCAAAGGGGTTAGCCCTTGTGGGTTCTTGAGCACTTTCCTTGTTATGGGAACGATGACACGGTCGTAAATGGCGACGGTTATGAGGATGCTACAGACGAAGAAGACGGTGAGAGATGCCGCCGGGATTTGGAATGATTTTCCGATGTGGCGGTCCATGGTGGTGGCTTGTGATATTGAGAATGTGGTCATTTGTGCATAGACTGTCCAAAACACGATGGTGGTGGCCCATATGGGCAATATTCTTATCACCAACTTCACTTCTTCAACATTTGTTAAGGTTGATAGGTACCACTTCCTCTCCACCGTGATTTCACCACCTGTGTTTGGGTCCTTTATTGCGGCCTTATCCAAAAAGCTGCTCATCAACATTCAACAAAATCCAATTATAAATCCTTCAACAAATAAAATTAAAAAATAATAATAAGAATTTATCTAATTAACAAGTGTTTTAAAAACAACTATTAAAAAATACAAAAATATTAAATACAAAGTAAAGCTGCATTTGTTAAAGAAAGCTGTTAGCAAAACTCTAATAATAATAATTTTCATCTCTTGTATTGTACTAATAACAAACAAGAGGATATAAAATTTCTTGGGATAGTAATTTAGTAGTTAGTAGCTAGTAATAGCTTTAAGGATATAGGAGATATATAATAGACTAGAATAAACTCTCGTAAGAAAAGTACTCGACCTTGCTACACGATATGAATTGTGCGCATTAGTAAGGTTTTGGTAGCTAGCCAAAAGAGTCTGTAGATTTTGTTTGTTTTAGCAGAAAGGTAGTATGTATCGGCCTATCGGGCATAACAGCCAAAGAAGCTTTTCTTAAATTAAGGGTGAGTTTTCTATTGGTAGACTCTGGTATATCCACCGTAAGATATCATTATAAATCATCGCTATAGTCTAAAACATAGAGAAAGCCTTCCCTCGTCTAAACTTTGTTTTTTTAATACAAAAAGTGCCTGATGCAGGACAAACGAGGCGTGAACGTCTATTGAGAGACAGCCTTGCCATTGCTGTGCCCCTCGTGATTCTACCGAATCTTATATTTTTATATTAAATAATATATATATATATATATATATATATATATATATATTATTTATTATTTATATATTTTTTTATATATATTTTTTATTTAATTATATTTATTAAAAATAATGTGAATAATATTTATACTTCTAAAAAAATATAAAATGATTATTTTTCTTATTCTACTTGAGTTATTTTCTTATTCATATTTAGGGATGTGAATCTTATCCACAAGGTGGGTACTTGCAAATAATATCTATTATGGAAACGGATAATAATCATCTAATTTTTTCTGCAAATATAAATATTCGTTTATATTATTACCGTTTAATAAATGGGACGAAGGTGGGGTGATTCTTTCCGTACTTGCAGTATCCACAAATAAAATTATCAAAATATTCTTATATAAAATTATTAAAAAAACCTTATCATTACTAAAATATTACTCAAATATTACTAAAATATTATTTTTTTTTTGAATTTTTTGAATTTTATTATGTTTTTTCAAATTTATTGAGTATCTGCAAATATCTACAAGTATCTATTTATCCGCAGAAAAATAATAAATAAACACCTATGCGGATATGAAGGCGGGGGTGGAGGGTTGCTACCCGTCCCCGCCCCGCCCTCGCCTCGCCTCGTTGTCATCCCTATTCCTATTTTTAGAACCGACTATATAATATTTTTTATTAATAAAAAATAAAAAGAATAGTAGGGGACTTGGAGGGGAGTGGATAATAAGATTCCATTATATTCGGTCCTGAGAAGAAAAGGTACTTATTTTTCTCCCTTTTCACCCCTAGCCAAAAATAGTTACTGTTTTTTGTCCTTATTGTGTAGGTAAAGAAAATGTTGTGTGTCTAATTTTTATATACATATTATATCTATATTATATGTTAATATAAGATAGATGTTAAAATATTTTGTATATAATTATAATATTTTTACAAGATACAAAAAATGTGTGAGTAAATTAAAAAAATTAAATATATAAAAGTTAGACGAATTAGGTAATTTAAATAATAGAAACTGTTCTGTGGTCACAAGTGAAGGAAATAATAAAAAAAAGAGGGGAAGATATTGATCAACTAGAAAATGACACACATCTAAATATGGCTATCAATTAACCATATATATATACCATCCAAATTCCAAAGCATACATGACATTATGCTAAGCGATTTGGATTTTTTCATATTTTTTTTAAATGGTTAAATAGAAGATAAATATAGATATAAAAAATTTATTAATGAAATTCAATTAAAATATATAATTTTTTTTTATAACTTTTGTGTCTATCTCTTTCTTTCACTTAACTATTTGAAAGAAAAATAATATGAGAGAATTCAAATCCAAGCCAAACATATGTTTTTACTTTGAAGATAATTTTTTAGGTAGGTGCTATCTAATACATTATTTTTTAAGTATTTTAGTTAGTAATTAATATTTATAAATATATTTTAAAATATTAGTACATTTTTTACATAAATTCCATAAGTTTATACATATTTAATATAAAATAAAATATTTATAATAAACAATGTCTAATAAAAAATTAGTCCTACTTTCAGCTCATGGATGAACATGGCTGGACCATCCAGCAAAAGAATTTATTTTACATCTTATTTTCAAAATTTTGTAAAAAAAATTAGAATAACATTATTGTAGTGTAACATTTTTATAAATCTTAAAAAAAAGAAAAAAAGTTCAAAAAAAAAAAGTTAACTTCTTTTAAGTACCTGATATTGAGTTTAATTTTAAAATTTATGTATATAAAAATAATATTATTGTGAAAAATTTTTACTTAAGTGTCTAATCGTATTTCAAAATATTAATTTCTCATTTATAAAATAAGGAGATACTATGAGAAAAAAAAAAGAATATGGAAACCCACCCACAAAGATAAGTTTACTGCTAGATAGGGTCGCCATTCCTCTACTAATTAAGTGTTTACCTCAACTAGTTCTCACTCAACCTATGGGAGACGCAACTCTTGGTTCATTGCTTCAATTATTCATTCATGCTTCTACCAAATCAAATGACCTTTCTAAAAGTTTTTCTTTCAAAGATTTTAAGATTCATTATTATTTTATATGTGTAAAAATATATTTAAAAATTGATGTATTTTTATGATAATTTTTATTAATTTATATATATTAAATAATAATTTAAGTGTTTATATTAGAATATACTTAATTAAAAATTATTTTTCAAGTGCATCATTACTCTGCAAGAGAAGTGTTAGTTGAGGTTGTAACCGAAGAAAAAAGTGTTAGTTGAGGTAACACCTTCACCAGCAATGACTAATAAAAATTAAAGGAATCATTTAGCAATCAACTGTCCCTAGAAAACAATAACAACTAATGAACGAATGAATGAATGAAAAATAAGGTGAGAAGCTTTACCGGAACTGCTTGCTATGCGGCAACATCTGTTTCTTCTTCCTCAGTGTTTCATCGGCCATGTCATCGACGTTGAACAACAAGGACGAATCAGAGGGCAATTCCAAGTGCCTCTTCCTCCAAGCCGCCACAAACACCACAGCAATCTGAGTCAGCGGGCTACCCACCAGTTTCTTGAACCGGTACTTCCTCGTGCCCGATAAGAACACAACAAGGGCCAGCAAGATCGCACAGGCACATATCCCATAACCCCAATCTCTGCCTAGGTGATCTTGAATGTAAACAAGAATGGTCACTGCGGCCAGAGACCCTATGCTTATGAAGAAGAAGAACCAGTTGAAGAACTTCATCATCTGCTTTTTCTCTCCTTTGTCTGATTCATCAAACTGATCCGAGCCAAAGCCTGAGACACTTGATTTCAAACCACCGGTGCCAAGGGCAGTGGTATATAGAGCTAAATAGAGCACCATTAGTTGCATGTTGCTTGCAGGTACGCAAGGTTTGGCATTATCTTCTGTGCATTTTGGAGGATGTAGGCTCGGGATTATGGTTGATATCATCAACATTGTAACACCCTGGTATATCATATATGTATATTCCACAATATCAAAGAAATAAAATTTATTAAGATCCAATATAAAAATTAAAAATAAATGAACATGAAAAATGGAGGTGTTACATTGCTCTTGGTAAAAAAAAAAAGCAGAGCAGGCTCTGTATCGAATTGGATGCAAATTAACATGACGCAATCTGTGTCATGATACAACTCTCCTAAAAGTTTAAGCTGTTGGATAAAGACAAATAAATGGCTTTATTAAGTTTTAATACTATGTTATGAATTAACTCTACTAAAAGTTCAAACTCTTAGTGTTTAAGTAAAGGTGTATGAATGGCTTTATTATGTCTACGTCTCTACAAGCTAATCGAAACCAAACTGAGCTGTTAAAGATTGCAATGTCTTACAGTTGCTTGAACGGTTGCGAAGATGGCTATGGTGAGGTATCTGTCAAAGAAAGGCATTGAAAAATCTAGTAAGTAGTCACAAGTCACAAGACATACATCAGTAGCAAATGTTAATACAAGAAAATAATTGAATCTCGCTTTAATTTTCCTTTATAAGTGATGTTCTAATTAGTGAAGACAAACCTCCCGATGAAAGTGTCTGCTACAAAACCACCGATCAAGCAGAGCATAAAAGCGGTTCCCAAGAAGTTGGTGACTATGTTGGCAGAGGAAGCATTACTCAAATGCATAGTATCCGTCAAGTATGTCACCAAATTTACGGCTATGCCTAGTGTTGTTAACCTCTCGCATGCTTCTCCTCCTGATATATATTACAGAGAACATAAGGAAACAACCCAATCTGAATAAGACTATATATGTGTATTTTCTTTCCAAGCGTGTAATTGAATATCAAACAAACAGTAGTAGAGCAGAAGCAAGGTAATTAATGGTATTGGAGACCTAAAATCATGGCGGCTGCAGTCCAACCACCAGTTTTGGACCTCTCTGCTGGGCGACCCTCGTAGTCCCAGGCTTCTGGGATGGTTTCCCCCTGTGTTTGAGGGAGAGTGCTCATTGGGAGGGTGAGATATGGGTGGTGAAAATGCTATCAAGAAGGGAAGTGGGAGGGGAGGTATAGCAGAAGGGAGCTTAAGGTTTTGTAGCCTTTATACGCAGCGAGTTGGAGGCCATATAGGACTTGATTTAAAAATGTTCATCGTGGATGAGAGGGAGGATATGCCTATGCAGCCTAGCCAACCCCATTGTTTACGACGGATATTTTAAAATGATCGTAAACATATGGACAGAACTTGACTGGAACTTAATTTTTTTTTAATTTATTGTTATATATTTATTTTATTATTTATTTAAATCATTTAATTGAATTAATGAACACATAATAATAAATAAAAAAAATTAAAAAGAATAATTTCTCTCAAAATTAGAGTCAAATTATGTCTTTATATATGTATTATATTATATCCATTCTCATATATATATATATATTCAAACTTCTTAGCTTACTTCATTATAATTATATGAAAAATGGAATGTGATAACAATCATAAGTTAGGAAAAAATAAATTAATAATAATATAAATTGTCATCTGTTTTTAGAATCAGCAAAATTTTGATTTACACTCATTAGACATATAATAAATAATTTAATTTAAATGTATTGTAAGCATAAAAAAAATTATATTATTATCTAATTATGTATTATCATATTATAAAAAATATTTAACTTTTATATTAATTACTTTAAAAGTTATATATTGTAAAATATAATTGATTATAGTATAAAAATTTTTATAATAATAATATATCAAAATTAAATTTTAAAATAAATATATAATAATATTAAATTAACAATATTATTTTTTATCTTACATTTAATTTACTGGATGAAAAATTTGGACTAACACTAGATATAGGATTTCTTGAAAACCATGGGCCAGATGGTGGATTAGGATAAGCTTTTTTTCTCTTGTCCTTTAATACCTCTGGTTACAGTACTTTTGAGCAAATATGCGATTTTAGGTTGTATTTGGATTAATTGTTAAAAAAAATTATTGTTATAATTTATTATAATAAAAAAATAGTTTTATATTTAAATATATTAGTTAAAAAGTAATTTTAAGATAATTTATTTTATTTAAATTGTATAAAAAAATTGTTTTTGTATAATAAATTATTAAAAAATATAAAATGATGTATTTATATTATATAATATTTTATGATTTAAAGTTATTTTGATAAAAACATAACATAATCAACTTTTAAAGAAAAAACTTTTATCAACAATGTTCAAAACTAGAGATTATGAAGAAAAGCTTTTTAACTCATGAAAAAAAAATTATCGCTTTAAACAATTTTATCCAAACATCATTTTAATGCATAAAAAACTTTTTAACTCAAAAAAAAATTTTTTTTGACAAAAAAAAATATTTACCAAACAAGCTCTTAAGGCACACCTTATATTGCCTAGGCATGTTTAAAAGAAAGTTAGTTTAACTCGAAGTTTGAATTTGAATAATCAAAGCATATAGTATACCTCCTTAATTGCTAGATTAACTCCTTTAGATTGTCGATTAAAATAAGTTGATTTAGAAAATTTATTATGAACACTTAACTGGTTTGGTTTTGATATCCACCACTCCACGGTCACAAATTTCATAGTACAAATTAAATATTAAAAGTAACCAAAAAAAAATCTTAAAATGTTTAATTATATCTTATAGGTTAAGTGGATGTGTGCTTAATCTTTTATGATTAAGGGTTCGAACTTTAGAGGCTAGAATTTAATTAATTTATTTAAATGTACTAATATATATATATATATGGTGTGTCCATAAGATCATCTTAAAAGAGACTTAATCAATTAAAATAAAAGTTAACCTTAAAAGTTAAAATACTCTTATTATATATATATACACTCTTACGATTGAACCAAGTCGATGAAAATCATATTAGTCAAATTTTGATTGACAAATGAATTGATGATTCAGACTAATTGTAATGAAATATTACTAAAAAACACATGAACCAAGTCAAAAATAAAAAAACACATGTTATATAAAATATTACTTTATATTTTTGTACTTTATATTTTTAATAGAACACAACTTAACGGTAATATTTATTAATAGATACATAATTTTAATTACAACTCAATATTGCATAATAGCACAAATGCCAAAAAGAGCTCCTTTTCAGGTAGTATAATTTTACCTAGCCTAGGAACAATTATTCAACCAATGAAGTGAGGAGAGGAAGAAGAAGAAATCATCGTAAGCTTAGAGAAGAATCCACAGCACAAAGTGAGAAGAAACCTTCTCAGAAAGGGTAAATTCATCTTAGAAAAAATTATATGATGTCATTTTAGCAAGCAAGATAATTTCTTTAAAACAAAAAGCGAGTCGAACAAGTTATATAAATTTGACCAGGTCAATGTAAAAAATGATCCAAAACTAATTGGATCAGCTTAGACTGTCAGATCGCGAGTTATTATGAATCATACAACTATATATTTAACTAGATCAAGATTTTTTTAATTTTTTTTTAATTGATCAATTATAAAAAAAATAACAAAAAAATTATTAGTAAAATTTAATTATATTTATAAAAAAATTTTGTAATTTATATATTTTTTTTTCTCTTACAATTAACTATTTGAGATTAAATAAAATTTGAAAAGATACTTATCTAAATTTAACTATATTACTTTATATTTGAAGGTATTAGTCTTCACCAAAAAATGTGTGGGGATATCTTATGAAACATTTAAAAAAAAAAAAAACTAGTATCCTGGAAACATGCAATTAAAGCACAAAATTTAATTGGCTTTGCGATATATAGGTTTCACAATTTAAGAAGCACAACTCGTGTTTGACCTTTCATGTCCAAAAATTTAAAGGCACAACACTCTTCTGCCCTGCCGAACCACACCTCCCCCTTCAAACCAAAAACTAAACACAACAAAAATAGTAGTTCTATTCCACGTGACGCACGGTGTTATTATTATTATTGTTCTTTTATTTTGGTATTGAAGATGGATGAAGTTAAAATCTATTTGCACTACAGGCACTACTATTTTCAATTTGATTTATACTAAACTAAAATCTTAATTTGAGCAATGTTAAACAAATGTACAGATTAGTATAAAACTGAAAGTTTAATAATATCCTATTCTTACACTACAAGCTAACAAGAATTATGATAGTTATTACATAGTTATCAACGATAGTAATAAAATGTAACAATTCAGATAGTAAGGTACAATGCTATTTAGATCCTCAACTTGTAGGAGGAAGTCCTCATCTGGCCATCTAAGGTGGGGGCCTTTTGGCATGTCTGTTAAGAATAAAAATGAAGATCAACTATGTATTAAAAAAATAAAAGCCCCATTGAGTCATGTCTAATGTACGTCTTTGTATAATCCAGATCTGTTGGAATCCGTTTTTCAACATCTTCTATTAAGCTTACGTTGGGTGTAAAAAATAAAATTTTATAAATAAGAATATGAATAAAGATGAGAATTAATAAATTGAAATTAGAATTTTATTTTAATTTCATATTTTGATATGATGTGATATAATATGAAATGAAAAATAATTTTATAATTTGATGTGTGAAATATAATATAGAATAAAATCTAAATTGATGTAACATAATTATCCTTAATGAGAATAATAAAAAATAATAATTTTTTCTTTCACATACATATATAATTTTTGTTTTTTTGAAATAATATTTAAGATTAATTTTTTTAACAAAAATTATGATAATATTTTTTTAATCAATTTTAATAATATTATTTTGCTCTCTTAGATAAGAGTATAAGTTTCTATTGTCTTTTTTATTAGATACATGGTGCATAAAGTTTAAAAAGCTAAATTTAGGTTTGATGAAATTAAATAAGTTATGGTTAAGTAGATTATTAAAAGATAATATTTTTGTCAATTTATAAATTGAACAAAGATATATTAAATAAAAAATATGACGAAAATATAAAATCTTATTCCTTCATTTTTTTGGATGAAAGAAATTTTACAAATTTGTGAAATAGAATTTAAAATAAGAATATTATTTTATATTTATTTTCATTAACAAATACAAGAATATTTTAATTCTAAGATTGAATATAGAATCACATTTCATTCATTCACAAATCATAACATGAAGTGTTTAAATCTAATAAAATCGAAAAATTGAATTAAAAGTTAAAAAATAATTAAAATCAAGATTTTTTTATATATATATTTTTAAACAGATTTGTTGAGTTGAGTTTTAAAATTTATTTTTCTAAAAATCAAATCAAACCATTACAAACAGATATTTTTATTATTATTATTATTAATGAAATTACCCTTGTACCCTCTCCTTATTTCTGAAACTCTTCCTCCTCCTCTCTCGTCCTTTTCTCTCACGCTCTGTTTCTCTTCCTTCTCACAATGACCAACTTCGAGAGTCACCCACACCATAGCAATGGCGACGACACGACAGCCCATCACCACCACCACCACAATGCTATGACTCACCGCCACTATTTTAGTTCTCCCTTAATCCCAGTCGTGAAACCCTCAATTCTTCCGTGACCATTGCCGCCGCTTCAGGCCGTCGTCTATCTCAATGTTTGAGGCAATGTCTTTTTCCCTTTCCTTTTTTGTGTCTGGTTTTGGGGATTCTTAGTAGGGATGGGTTTTTGGGTTGATTGAGGATACATTTTTTTGCAATTGAAGGAGTGGTAAATTTTGGTGTTGTTTGAGTAGTGATTGCGTATTAGTTTAAGTCTAGAAGATAAAAGGTGATTTCCTGTATAGAATCAGCACAACAAAGGATGATTTTGGCTTTCATCTTTCTCATCAAGCTCGACTAGGTTCTGTCCCTTGTTCTAAGTCTTCATTTTTCGCCCTTCACTGTACTGTGGGAGCTTCTGCTTTTGGGAATTTTGGTGCTCAAGTTTCAGAGGTTTGAGGTTTTGGGTGTTGAAAACAGGGGTTCAATTTCTAGGCTGCATCTGGTAAAAGATTGAATAACCAAATTGGACGAAACTGATCGAATTGGTTTGGTTTGTTTCAGTTACTAAATAAGAAAAATTATTGTATAAATTTAAAGTATTCAAGTTGTTTTTATCAAATTAATTAATATTTAATATTTTTATAAATTTTTTTATTTTTAATTATATAATATAAAAATTTATAAAATTATTAAATATTAATTAACTTAATATATTTAATTAAATATTTAATCTCTTTTAAATAAAAACCAAACCAACCAGTAAGTGAGAAGAGTAAAATGATTGTTTTGTTTGATCAAAAAATGATTGGTTTGTTTTAGCTGAGATTTCTTCCTAAAATGGAACAAGCCAAACCTTGGACGCCCCTACTTTATAATAGAATAAATAAGTAATTTAGTCTTTAGATTTATTTTTAGTTATAGTTTAGTCCTTAAATTTATTTATAAGTACCAATTAGTTCATGAATTTATAAAACTTGCATCACAATAATCTTTTTGTATCTCAATTTCGTTTTAAAAAATGACTAACTTGAGACTTGTTTTTAAATTTAATGACTAACTTGTACATATAAGTAAATTAATAGACGGAAGTGTAAGTAAAGAATATTTAAAGACTAGGTTGTCTATTTACTCTTTTATAATAATTAAGATGATTGCTAATTTTGAACATATCAAAGTTGAAATAAATTTCTATGTTTTTTTGCCATAAACCAAAATCAAATAAAGAACGAAGCCACGATTAAGAATGTTGATAGGTCAGTTTGGTTCAAGTTAAAAAGAAAAAGTCCAAACTAATCAATTTTGGTCAAATTAGGTTGGTTTGAATATATAATTTTATTTCAATCAACTTATCTCAAACCAACACGATGAAGAATAAGTTAGTTTGGTTCAAGTCATCAAATTTATAAAGATCAAACTAATGAAAGAAAAAAAAAAGCAGCAACAAAAATTCAAAGCACAAACCATATTAAAAAATGAAATCCTAAGGGAAAGAATTGAATCCTCAATATAGATCAAACCAATAAAAAAAACTAAAAATCAAAGATCAAACTAAAAATGAAACCTCAAGCTCTAGCATAATGAAATCTCGAAAAACAAAAATAAAATTAAGATTAAGCCTTTGCAACCTCTACGAAATGTGAATTAGACCGAACCAAAATCACCATAAGCCAAACCTTTGAAAGAAGAAAGTTCATCACCTCCAAGATTCAATGCTATGGTGTTTAGATTTGTAATCCCAACTTCTAGATATGAGAAAAAAAAGGCCGCATACGGTGAAGGGGCTATCGGTGGCACAACAGTAGGCACGAGTTCACATGGCAACATACATGGAGGCCATTGGCATTACAATAATGGTGGTCGTTGGTGTCACACAGGTCGCAATGGTGATGGTAGTCAATGTCGTGTCACATAGCATAGTTGGCTTGGTTTTCTAAGATCTTCGAATAAAAGTAAGCTTAGGCTTATTTCTCTAACATACAACATATAATGTCATTTTTAAAAAAATAAATAAATAAAATAGTTGATTCGAGTCTACGGGCCGAGTATTTAGAATTTTTAAATTTGAGAACTGAATCAATAGAGGTTGAGTTTAGTCAGATTTGAGCCGTTCTGACCTGTTAACTTGAACTAAGCCAAACCAATTAGTTTGATTCAGATTTTCGAGTTCATCAGGTCATTTCCACCCAATTAACACCCTTAACAAATATATTAATTTTTTTACAATATTTCTTTAAGGATGGGTAACAATAGAAATAAGAATAATTCCATATCCACCTAATTAACCAACCTAATAATACTTTGGAATATTTAAATAAAAAAGTATTAAATGTTTTTGGTTTTCCAAAAATATTTACTGTTTTTACTTTTATATTTAATATATTCTTCTTTAAACAATTAAAATGATGTTTTCCAACATTTTTTAACACATAAATAATACAAATGTTTCCTAAAGTGGTAAAAATAAATATAAATGCTTACAAATTGATATCAGATATTTTTTAAAAAAAAGCAAAGAAGAAACAATTTAACCCTTGTTTGGGGGTAGCATGCTTATAGGAAATCTAATATGGCTTCAAGGCAGTTTATTTCACATTAGATGTTCTCTCCCAGAGCCAAGGAGAAAATGATATAATATTTTTTTTAATATGGTTTGATATGTTATTTTTTGAATAAGATATAATATTTATTTTAGAGAATTATTATAGTACTTAGAATAAATTATCAAGCATTTATCAAATGTTATTTTTAATGAATATTTAAAATTCTATTAAAAATAATTAACCATTAACGAAATGTTGAATGAGTCATACTTAACATTGTATTTGAATATTTTTTTATTAATGAAACATAACAGAATATGTGGCGATAGACCTGAAAAGGAAGGAAATGAATAGAATATAGTTACATTTTTATTTGTTTAGAATATTAATAAAAGATCAGAACAGAAATAGTTTTACTTCAATTTTAGAAGAAATAAAAGTTAGACCTTTGAAGGAATGAAATGAGAAATGATTATGCATGCATTTTTTTACTTTTTATATATTTTAAAACTTTCAAATAAAGTAAGTTATTTTCATTTCTTTTATTTTTTTTTATTATCTATTATCTAAACATAAAAAAAGAAACAAAAAGTTATTGAAATCATGCCTCTTGTTTTTTGTCTTTTGACCCATATTGATTTTTTTCCCTTTTTTTTTTAAGATCCATATGATTGTTTCATCGTGTTGTTGTTAGGCTCCCTCTTTTAAACTTTGTCCACCTTAATAGAATCCTATATTTGTTGGAATAAATACCAGTAGGACTCAGATCCAAATCACTCATGGACTTTTCTTTTTTGTTTCACTTGTGCCCAAAAACAAACAACTCAGGAACATTTTGTTTTTCTTTTGTCTTAAACCACTCAGGAATCTGGATCATTACCTTTTTCATGTTTTTGAATTGGGTAGCGCACATGTGAAAAGACCTTCTTAGATTCGTGGGCTCGAACCCTGTGTGGGCCTCTTACCAACCCCAAAGCTCAAAGGGCTTGGAGTTGGAGGGAAGAAACAGGTCTTCCTTGGGATTTATCAATTGAAATGAAACCATGATTGACTTGTAGGTTTTTGTTGATAATATAGCATACTAATAATACAAGAGGGCATTCAAGACTAGTTATATTATACATACAAGTTCCAAGCCTTCTAGAGATGAGATGAGATGAGATAAGAGATTTTAGATGCGAAACAAATACTATAAGAGGTCGTTGATATTCAAACTATAATCTTATGTTAATGACAAGTCAAGGGTTCTTTGAAATACAGGACATGAATTCCTTTCCTCACGTCCAGTCTTTTAACAACATAAGCATTACGAGTGTTTCAGAGTCCCCATTGGCTGAAACCTACCAAGTTATAATTTCATCATTGATTTATGCTTGAGGATACCCACATTCGATCCCTTTCCAGTTTCCACTAACACCAACAACATTGAGCCTACAGCTACAAATTACAAATCATATTGCTTAGCTCAGCCATAGTCCAAAGATTAGACGTAGACTTGAACTGCCTCTGGAAAAATAAGCATTCGTGCTATACACTGGGCATATGCCATCCGCAGACTGTTCGTCTTAGCAGGGACAAGCTCTCATGTATCCAACGTCAAAGGAAAATTTCGATTCTTAGCAACTTAATTTAAGGAACCATGCCCATTCTCCAAGTGGGCGTGGGTTAGCGGTGAATGGATTTTAGAAATCATATTATATCATTGGCTTAAACTTCAGTGTCGCATTTGTAAGTTCATCAATTTAACTATAAAATTATATCACCTTAAATTTTAAGATTTAAATAAATAATAAATAAAAACCGTTTTTATGAAGAATATATCATACACTAATTTCATCAGAGGATTATATATTCTCTTAATGAATTAACTTAATAATCATCTTAATTACACAAAGAAGAAAATTAAATACTTTTTAGGATTTCAATATAATAACCCTTCTACATTTTCACTTAATATTTTATATTTTAAGTAATTAGGAAGATGTTGAGAGGGTTTATTAAAAACATATAGTATTACTCAATTTGATCACATGTTAATACGCTCTACCGAACCTAATATACATTATTAATTAACTGTTGAATTAATTTAACCATTTATTTACATGTCATTAGCCCAATCCCAATTAACCATTTTATGCAACTATATTAATCATATTTTATATGGTATCATTTGGGCATCAAAACCCCTTAAGGGTAGCATAAAATTCCAAAATAATATGCCTAGACTAGTGCATGTTTAGTTTTGCTGATTGAACAGTTTTTTTAATCATAAAAGCTGTTTTTACTTCTTAGCAACATGTTTGGGTTGTGAGATTAAATGCTGTTGATTAATTTTTTATATTAAAAATAGGTTCTTTCAAGCTTTTTTATCTTGGGCACAAAAATACTTTTTTATCATCTATCAAATAATATTTTAAAACATTTCATACTTATTTTTATAATTTACTACATAAACATAATTTTTTATACAATCTAAATAAAATGTATTATTTTCAAATTGATTTTTGATTAATATATTTAAATAAAATATTAATTTATCGTAATTGATTTTAAGGAAAATCAATTATACATCTAATTAATTATTAAATATTCCTTTCACAAATAATCCGTACACATCAGTCTCAAAGTACTGTAGGTTCATATGTTGAGCATTATGGCTTTGATTATTTTATCTCTCTCTCTCTCTTTTTTTTAAAATTTATTTTATCTCTCTTTTCAATAGAATAGTAATCGTGACTCGGGAGTTCCCTTGAACCATCGACTTAAATTTTTTCCATCTAAATTATTCTCTGTTGGTGGATTTGTCACCTCTGTTTCTTGTTTTCTTGTTTCAATCTTAATTAATGGTTTTGTTTGGCAACTTGTATATAATATGCATTCGAAAGAGAGAAATTCTTAATACAATCGGAGGAAGAAAAAAACTTCTTCTGTATTATTCATTGTGTACCATTTTAATGTGAGCTATTATTATTTTTCATTTTACCAACAATTTTAATATTAATAGCTATAGAGTTACATAATAAATAATATAGGATAAAAACTTTTTCTTACATTAAAAGCACCTCTTCCAAACAATCTTCTCCGTAGACAACAAAAACTCCAAAAGCATATATTTGTGCAGAGAAAGTGAATTAAAAACCATTTTTTTTTTTAATTACAAGTGTCAAAAAGTCCGTAGTATTTGTGCGAAACCCTTGAAATAACATCCTTTGTGTGTATCAATACTTTCATAACCGTATTACTCGTTGAATCGGAGAAGAGAGAGGATTAAAATTTTGAGATTCAACCGAAGTTAGATCATAACCGAATCAGAGTTTTTTATATATACATATATTATATAAATATATAACATTATGTAAGAAAAAAAATTATATATATATATATAAATAATACTAAAGAAACATATTAAAATGTATTTTTAACATAATTAAATTTATTTATTACATAAATAAATATTAAAATAAAAATATTATAGTAATACTAGTATTAGTATAATTTTTTAACATATAATAGTTCTACATCGAATAAGTAAAATCAGATGTTAAACTTCTCATTATAAATTAAAGTCAAACTCTTATTATATTACAAGCTTTTATTTGTTCCACATTAGACAAATTAAGAGGAGAAATGATAAGTTTTGATTATAAATTGGGAACCATGCAAATAATCAATGCCTTGAAAAAGTTTTAACTATTTTTTTTAAAAATTAGTTTTTTTTTAAAAAAACTTTGGACCAGTTCAACCCTGTGAATATTCATGACTAGTTCAAATGGATTGATCGGTTCAAGATTGATTTTTGATTTTTTTACTAGTTTTTGGAAATTCAATTTTTGAAGGGTGATTGGATCAGTAGAAGGACCATTTCCCAATTTTTTCGATCCGGTTCTAAAAACTAAGGGGTGTGTGTGTGTATAATCTCTAACCTCTCTTCTATTTGCATAATTTTTTATATACTTCTATCTATTTTCAAAAGCTACACAAAACTCCCTTGACACTTAGGGGTGTTCAAAACCTAAAAAATCGAACAAAAAACTAAAAATCAAAAATAAAAAAAATGAAAATTGAAAAACTTAATTGAATTGAATCGAATTTTGGTTCTAAATTTGAAAACTTATTTAATCTAAACCAAACCGAAATTTATGTGTATATTTTAAAATAATATTTTACTTAGAAATTCTTATGTTACTTATACTTAATTTAGGAACTTTTTTATTATACCTTAACATAAACTTAATTTATTCTCTTAGATTTGGATCTGTATAGGAGGATTATTAATTAATTTGAATTATATTTTAGATTTGGATTTACATTTTGATGAATTAGTTTGAACTAATATTTGTTGTCATTTTATTAGTTAATTTATACTTGTATTTGATATAGTTTGATGAATATGGATTATGCATTTTGATAAATTTGTGTACTAAAAAATTATAATAAAGAATTGAAAACTAATCAAATCCAAACAAATTTAGATTGGATTGGATTGAATCTTATTTATATTTTAAACAAAACCAATTGGATACTAACATAAGAAAATTGATGAGATTGGATCGATTGAGTTTTTTTTTTCCTCAAAACTGATCCAATCTAATCTGCAAACAACCCTATTAATACTTATATAGACATCCCTTGTATTTTGAAAAAAAGTTTACACATAAATCCAATTAAGCATATTAAGTCTAAAATTGAGTAACAAAGTCATTAAGTAACCATTAATAATCTTGAAATGACATTTCTATTTTTAATTTTATTAGTGTTGCTTATAATACATATGAAATTAAAGGTATAAATGTCATTAAGGATTTAGTTTATTTAGGGTAAAGAAGTTATTTTAAGCAAAAAACATTCAATATTACAAGGAATACTAGTGAAATTAAGGGTAGAAATACCATTTCAAAGTCATTAATGATTGTCTAATGATTATATTTGTCAAATTTATGCTTATTGTACTTAATTGAATTTATGCACAATATTTTTTTTTCAAAATACAAGGAGTGTCTGTATAAATGTTAAGAGAATTTTTGTGTAACTTTTAAAAATAAAGAGGTGTATTAAAAAATCAAGTAAATACAAGGGAGGTTGGAGTATTTTACACATACTAGCACTTGTATTTTACACATAAGTGTTAAGGGAGGTTGTTCAATACTTTATTGATACGCATCAAAATCAATGTAATATATATTTTTGAAATATACTAAATAAGAATTATTTGATTACATTTTTATTAATGTTCATTTTTTTAAAAAAATTTGACACAAATAATCTAAATGATGAATAATGATAATTCAATGGTTGGTCACATTATATAAAAAGTTATTAAGCAGTGTAAGTATGTCAAGTCTTACATCGGTGTTAATTAATCCCTCTCCATTATATATATATGAACTAAAATCATCTGTTTCATTTTTTGAGAAATTCTAAAATACTATCAAAGTAATACTTTGGGAGATATTGTAACCGTTCAAATCTAATTTAAAATTATTTAAATTTCATTACAACTACTGCATGATTTTAAGATCTTACGTGTCACAATTTGACTAAAATAGTACAATACTCTAAGAGTATAGAAGAATCACACCTCATTCTCCTATCCCATTTTCTCTCCCTCCGATCAAAATTTACCAACTAATAAAAAAAATAACACCTCATTTCTCTTGTGTCTCCAACAAAATTTAACGCCGTCAAATTCACCCATATTCTTCTTCGCACCCTATCTACCTATTTTGGTCTACAAGTCAACTACATCTTTGTGCTTTTTATGTTAGATTCACTCATCATCTTCTTGTTTTTTAGAAAGCATGTATATAGATACGAGACATAAATATGACATAGTATAAAAATATATTGACACAGTAAAAATTTAAAAAATAATTAAAAAAATACATAAAAAAGTATCAAAATATCTGATATGATACATATCGAATAGTAGCACGGCGACCATTTTGAAATATTGTTGCTTTATAGGTTGTTCCCTTCCCTATTCGCAGTGCCTGATATTATATTCTGTCATACACTACTAGAATTTTTTGATTTAGAGATGAAATTTAGAGACAGAAAAAATTATGTCTCTATTAGAGATGAAAACAGAGACAAAATTGATGAATTAGAGAAGAAAAATAAGATTTAAAATTTAGAGACTGAAATGATCTGTCTCAGAATTTTCTGTCTCTAATTCCATCTCTATTTGGTCAATGTGATATTTTAAAATGTCAATTATGTTTAGAGATGGAATTTAGAGATGAAATTTATCCGTCTCTAAATTTTTCATCTCTAATTTCATTTCTATTTAATCAAATGATTGTTTTAAAAAATCAAAATATATTAGAGACGAATTGATGTTTCTGTCTCTAATATTTCTATCTAAATCCCTAATTCTATCACAGATCTCTCTGCTTTATCTCTTATTTCTAGCCAAATCCTAATTTCCCTGAAGCAGAAGCTTCTGGAACAATCCTCCAACCATCAAGTTGACTCGGCCACTATCTCTGAGTCCCTCCAGATCTCCCTCGACCACGCCTGGCTCGTCCTCGACACCCTGGCCTCTGTCCTTCCCTCGGACTCCGAACTTCTTGTAATCGCCAAGCCCGGTGAAAATGACACCATCGATGTTGACGTCCACGATCTGGTTTTGTTCCTCTACATTCAATCCTGCAAGAAGCTCCTTCCAAGGACGCACAAGGACTCCGCCGCCGTCACTGACGTCTGGCCTTCCACTTCCACCTTCGACAGTTACTTGTCTGCTTTCTCGCCACTTCAGGTCAATTCTCCTCATTTTTCGTTTGATCCTTGTAATTTCTATGACGCAATTTTCTATGTTCTTTGATGCAATTTCATTAGTTTTGTGCATGAAAGTGTTGTTCTGGACTAATGCATGTCTTAATTTCTATAATTTTGGATTAATTTCTTTTGGTTGATGTCAAACCTTTGGAATCATTAAAAATTGGAAATGAATTGAATTGATTGATTTGTTTTGATTTGGAAATCAAATCTCATGTTTGGAACTCATTATAAAAATTTGGATTTGAATTGTTAGTTCTGTTGATACTCAAAAGTGTTAGTTCTATTTTTTTTAAAAAATGTTTTGCAGCTTGTGCGAAGCAACAATCGACTATTTATGCTGTCGCAAGTTGATGAAGAGGCGCATCAGTTGTCGTATCTGCAAAAAACACTTGGCTAACATTTTATCTCTTCTAGTAGAGCCTGTGGAGGGGGAAGGCGAAGAATCTCTGGTTTGTTAATTTACTACATGCTACCCATGGTTGCTGATTTTCACTATAATATATTATTTCTTATACACTCAATAAAAAAATTAGTATATAGCTACATTATATATTTTTCATCTTTGGGATCCATTCTTGTAATTGATATGTAGTTTTAGTGACATCCCATACAAACCACGAAGAGTTTTGTATCATTCACATGTTGTTAGGCAATGTAGTTTTGAAAATTTGATGTTTGATGATATTTACCTTGTCACAATAGATAATATTCTCACTTGTACATTTGATTTTATAGTAAGAGTAGATCATTGAAATCCCATCTAATTTAGTTTATAAAAATTAAAAGAACAACAGTCCTATTAATGCAGCCTCTGGATTTAACATCTGCTCCTCATATATTATTGACCACAAAGTGCATTAATTCTATTATTTTGTATATCTGTATCTAAAAGAATAGTTTTGTAATGGAAGCAAAAGCAAATTAAAATAGATTCAATTTGAATACAAAGTGTAGGTCCATTTGTCTTTTAGGCAAGATTCACTTTGTGAAGAAATCAAAATCACAAAAGAAACTTAAGCCTCTTTATTTTAAATCACATTCTCACTGTTTGTTACTTGTTTGGTTACATCTAATGCATCACTCTTACACCCAACAAAGCTTTCATACAACAAACATGTACAACACTCAGCTTTCGCAGACAGTGCCTCAGCTAATCAGCATTTAAGCTGTTGCAGCTAGGACAACTCAATCTGCCCCCTCTTCTTCGCCAAACAGAAAGGGCAAGAAAATGTGTGTGGTTTAAACAACAAATTTAAGCCAAAATGTATTCAGAGGCAGAGACACATAGTATTATATTAAACATAATATCACTGTGTCACATGAGTATGATAGTATGATAAAGAATTGTCATCACATTGATCCAAATTTTTCTTCTTGTCTTTTTCTTTTTATTCTTTATGGAAGGGTGTGTCATCCTAAAATCATACCAAGTACTACAAGATACAATGTGTAAACCCTTTTAACTTTAGCTCCTTCATATAGGATGATCGATCAATGAAATACGTATTCTACATGTGACACATCATTCTAAAAAGGGCATTTTTATATGTTAGGATCAATCTTCACTAAGATCCTAATAGCTGTGGAAAAAAAGAACATCATACAAGAAAATACCTTATCAGCCTTCGAAATAAGTATTGACCATATCTTTAGCATTGCTATGTTTGCTATCTGCACCATCTCATGAACAGTGTACAATCCATGCTGGGTTGAGACAATGCTCTCCATTGTAGATTGATCGGAAGCCGTATTGGGTCTATTGATTACTATCTCATTGCATTGCTCATTAATCCTTTTTTGTCTTGCCTTAAGCATCTTTACTATTACCCAAATCAAGAAAACTGTAATTGCCTTGCCAACCCACTCCCTGCATTGTCTAGGTGATGTTATATGTTTTCATGTCTAGCAAAACTTACTCATGATCATGGAAAATATTTAAGCATGTTGATGCAGATTAAAGGATGTAAACCCAAGTGCATGTTGTCTCAAGTAATAAATTTTTCGAGAGTCCGAGGTCAATCTATAGGGAATTGATGAAGAAAAATTCTTTGAGGTAAGGAAATAATTTGTCACAATAATAAAAATAATAAATCTTGTTCACAATTAAATTAAAGAACTTGCTTGGGATAGGAGATCCACTTTTTGGTAATAAATTAAGGACAATATTAATTCTTTTTTTATAACTCAATTGAAATCCACGCACAACGGAGATTCTAATCAGAGAATAAAACATTCGAAGTCCATTTAGAATTATATACGTAGTTATATTATGGTTCCTTTAATTATTTACCAACACCTACACTTGTAAATGAGTTCAAGCATTCATTGTGCCAATCCACTTGTCTACAATGAATCAAAAACTCCACTTTACAAGAAGGGTTTTTAAATTGATTAGAAACAAAATACAACACGTATAATGATCACTTGATAATATATCATTTAAGCACAAGAAAGAAATTAATCTAACTTTATTTTATTACCAAAAGCTTAACTCCTTCACCCCATCAAGATGAAGATTTAGTTACCCATAAACAAGAAGAAAAAAAGAGAGTAGAAGAAAAAGATGAACATAATTTCAACTTAGAACAAAAAAAATTACAACAAATAACACAATAACATAATCTAAGCTAAGCCAAAATTACCCAAATGATCTGCCTTTGGCCCCTTTTATAGAGGATTAGGGATACAAAATGACAAGGGAATTGTTTAATGAGTGAGTGGATGAGTGGGTGGATGAGCGGAAAATGCCAAAGAACTTTTGTGAGTGAAAAATTATTGAAATTTCTTGTCTCCAAAATCATTCAGTGATGAACTCATGGATAACGTCAGAATGAAGCAAAGTGATCTTCATGAAAGTTTTAAGAAATTGTCTCAGCTTTCTAATGAATCATCCAAAAATTCGTCCTATAGCCCAAGATATGACCCAATTACTGCAGACTGCTCAGGTCCAGTTTCAGCACCTCTGTTTTGACTTCCAGACCCAATATGACCTCCAAGTTGTCCGAATGAGCTCTTGTGTTCTTCATGAAAGTTGTAGATATGGGTCTTAACTTTCAGATGTCAAATTTTCAGCCCATTTCAGTTCCTTAAACTCGAATTATGCAATGATTACTGCACACTATTCGGGTTCCAGTCACAAAACTCGTGTTCTGACTTCCAAGCCCAATTAGCTCCACTAGATGTCCGATTTTTCCCTGGAGCTCTTCATGAAAGTTGTAGAGCTCTCTCTTATCTTTCCTACAAGGTAAGATACATAATTATAAGACATCTAGAACTCAAGATATGACCGAAATACAGAAACAATGTAAGACTAAAATAATGCTGAAAAAATCAATTAAGTCCAATTTAAGTTCAAACTTACAAAACATAGCCAGGCTTAATCAGTTAAGTACATGGAGAGTGTAAATGACTAAAAATGAGAGTTTATTAATGAATAAAATATGTGATTATCATATCTAACACAATTGAACAAGTGTATAAGCAAAAAGAGTACAGAACAAAGAACTTATATATAAGTGATTATCAAAGATGCAGCAAGAACATCAAGAATAATTATTGGCCTTTCCCATGTGAAGATTTCTTGAAACCAAGGGACCACACTTTTAAGTGGCTTTAGTAGTTCATGTACAATAAAATCAAGCAATGGTTAAGTCTCAACTACAAACATGCCACGCTTCCTTTCCACTTTAGGTATAATCCTATAATCTGATTCTCAAAAGCAGATTGAATAAAAAAAACATCTTAAGAGTTAAAACACTTTCTTAGGCAAATCATAACCTACAACATTCATTATTCCATTAGTTGACCTTGAACTTAAGAAATTGATAGAAATGTTTAATAATATACTTTCTGCTACAAGGAAACAACTCCATTTTGTACAATCATGTGCTATGTATCACTACCCACAAGAGATCAAAAATTGACAATACTTATGAGGCTCATTTAGGTTAAATCCTTACTGTCAGAACCATAACACTGTTAGTTATTCCTTCCTCTTTTAATTCTTCCGTGGTAGCTTTAACAATAAGAATTTCTTTTTCTTCCTCCCTAGATTGTTTGATAGCAGTATCCAACAAGGGACTATCTTCTAAAACACGAACACTTTCATCTGTTTGATTTGCCTCTTCTGCTATTACATCAGAAACTATAGGCCTAGAAATGTTCATACTCTTAAGGATTGGACTTGTACTACATGAGTGTCCACTATTGACCTTCTTGAGGCTATCAACAAGCTCTTCTAACACATAATCTCCCTTTAGTATCTCATTATATAAGGAAAATATTAGGAATTTTTTTGGGACAGGAGGTGAAATTCTTAGCATTTCTCTTGCTGCATGCAACCTTATGATTCTCAATATTGTCCTTGCATGCATCTCCCATGTTTGTTTTGGGCTCTTTATCTTGTACTTTGATAAAAACTAGTGGAAAAACATTATTTCCCTTATTAGTGCATGCCAATGGTCATGTCTGGTGGAACTTGTAAGCTCTGGAAACTCCAATATAATTCCCTCTGATCTAGAAAATTTAGAAGAAAATTTTATTCATATTAGTGACAAAAGTCAAGATTAGTTATACTGCATATTTTCTATGCCATTAAGATGGTATGGAGAACACTAAATCAGAATTGAAACATGATTTTGTTGTAGCCATAAGAAATAACAAATAACACTCAAGAGGTTAGAGAGAAAGACATTAACTGCCCCAGTTGATAAGCTTTTGGTTTGAGCATTTTTCAAATCATTTTGATACACGTAAGATATATAATTTTTGTTCATTCAAAAGATTATGATGGTAGAAATTTGATGCTTGAGCTTCAATTAGAAACTTTAGGGGCTACCTTGCAGAATTATTAGAAGCCAAGTGTTTTCTATAAACAATATATAAGCATGCACACACACACACATAGCTCCAAAATAGGTATGGATGATGATAGAAAAACTGCTATGCTAGTGGCTAGTGTCCTCTACAAGGATTGGTGGATGCCAAAACTGTTGAAGATGTAGGTTCTTTGTCCTGCCACATTCTTAGGTTTTTTGTTTACAATACTTTCAATCTTTCATGAAGAGAATTTGTGATTTATTTGTCTTTGTTGGATGTATTTATGTTGCTGCTAGTGCCATCAGTATTGGAGGATGTGGAATATAATATGTTTCTTTTTCAGACTTAATTTTGATGACCAAGTTGGATAAGTACTTTTTTCTTTTGTTTGCTAAATGAGTTGCTGGTTTCGTGTTAGGAAGAAATTCTTGTGATATATATATATATATATATATATATATATATATATATATATATATATATATATATATGATGATCACATATTTTATACATTAATAAACCCTCATTTTTAGTCATTTACACTCTCCATGTACTTAATTGATTAAGCCTAGTTATATTTTGTAAGTTTGGACTCAAATTGGACTTAATTGATTTTTTTTAGCACTATTTTGGTCTTACGCTGTTTCTGTATTTCGGCCATATCTTGAGTTCTAAATGTCTGATAATTATGAATTTTACCCTGTAGGAAAGATAAGAGAGAGTTCTACAACTTTGATGAAGAGCTCAAAGTCTCAATCAGACATCTAGTAGAGCTAATAGGGCTTGGAAGATAGAACACGAGTTGTGTCTGAAACCTAAACAGTGTACAGTAATCAGAGCATAATTCAAGTTTGGGCTTATAAAATAGGCTGAAAATTTGGAATTTGAAAGTTAAGACCCATATCGACAACTTTCATGTTGAACACAAAACTTGATTCGGGCTCCTTGATGGTGATATTAGGTCTGAAAGTCAAAATAGAGGTGCTGAAACTGGGCCTGAATAGTCTATAGTAATTGAGTCATATCTTGGGCTGTAAGACGAATTTTTAGGTGATTCTAGAGCCATTGGAAAGCTTAGACAATTTCCTAGAACTTTCATGAAGACCACTTGGCTCAAAAACGACGGAATCAATGAGTTAAGCAATGAATGATTTCGGAGACAAAGAATCTCAATAATCCAACCACTAATTCAATAATCCAACCACCTAACCAATCATCCAACCACTCCACCCACTAATCCACCTACTCTTAATCATTCTCCTTGTCATTTTGTATCCCTACTCTTCTATAAAAGGCACTCAAGTGTTAAGCACTTGGGGTTAGGCTTAGTTTGTACAAGTTAAGGTTATGCTTGTTTATTGTTTTCCTTTGTTGTAATTTTCTCTTGTTCTAAATTGAAGTCATGTTCATCTTTCTCTTCTTCTCTCTTTCTTTCTTCTTATCCATGAGTAACTAAATCTTCATCTTGCTTGGGTGAAAGAGTGAAGCTCTTAGTAATGAAATAAGGTTAGATTATTTTATTTCTTGTGCTTAAAGGATATATTATTAAATGAACATTATATGTGTTGTATTTTGTTTCCAATCAATTTAGAAACCTCCTTTATTAATGGAGATCTTGATTTATTGTAGACAATAGGATTGACACAGTGAATGCTTGAACTTATTTACAAATGTTGGTAGATAATTAAAGGAATCATAATATGATTACATATATAATTAAATTTTGAATGTTATATTTTCCGATTGGAACCTCCGTTGTATGTGGATTTCAATTGAGTTAAAAAGAAAAATAATCTTACCTTTAATTTATTACCAAGAGTGGATCTCCTAACCCAAGCAAGCCCTTAAATTCATTTGTGAACTTGTTTTATTACTTTTGGTGTTGTGACAAATCCTCTTCTTACCTCAATTAATTTTTTTTTATCAATTCTCTGTGGATCGACCTCGGACTCCCGAGAAATTTACTACTTGAGACAACCTGCACTTGGGTTTGCATCCTTTAATCCTGCAGTCAACATGAATGGGTGACCCGGGTTCGTTCCCCGACAAAGTTTAAGAAGAGGATTTCAATTAGTTTTCTCCACTAAACGACCAGCTACGGATGTTGAACTGATTTAAATCCCGCAGTCAAGTTTTTGGCGCCGTTGCCGGGGAACTGATTTAAAGTTTTGATTTATTGAGGTTCGTTTTCTTTAATAAAATCTATTCTCTCTTCTCCCTCACCGGAGCAAAAGATCGGCTTGTCGATCCTTCGGTTTCTTTACTAACTCTCTAACTTACTAACTTGTTAACATACTAACTTTCTAACTTTTATATTTATGTTATTTATTTTTGCTTTTTAATTTATTTTATTTTATTTTTGTCATTTTTTTTCGTCAGTGGGGGTAACTCTCCCTTTTATTTTACGCACTAATTTAGTGGGGAAACTCTCCCTTTTACTTTTCTCGTTATTTATTTTCCGCAATCTAACTTAATGAAATAATATTTCTTCTTCTCTTTTTTTTTCTCCTACTCTGGGGCTCTGTCACTCTCCTCGGTTTTCATATTTAAATTTACTTTCTGCACTCTATTTTCTCGTATTTTAATTTTTGCATTTTATTTTTCGTATTTTATTTTTTGCACTTTATTTTTTATTTTATTTTTATTTTTATTTTTTGGGTGGTTGGTTTATTACCCCATCCTTGTTAATATTTAATAGTGGGTTACACTGAGCTTGTACATTATTTTTATTTATTTATTTTAAGTTATTTATGTATTTATGCTTAATTGGTATCGTGATTTAAATTCTGGTCGTTTAGTCAAAATTAATCCTGGTACTTTATATATTGATTTGTTTGAATCACAATCACACACAATTGACACAATGACTAACAATGAAAGTGTACATGATGAACATGAAAATCAACCGTTGCGAACCATGCGTGAATATTTGCAACCACCTCGAAATTTTAGTCCATCATGTTTTATCTTTTCACTCAATGCCAATAATTTTAGATTCAAACCAGGTATGATTTCTTTACTTCCTAATTTTCATGGTTTAGAATCTGAAAGTCCATATTTACATCTGAAAGAATTTGAGGAAGTATGTATTGCCTTCAATGATCAAAATTGCACTAAAGAGATTATTAAGCTTAAATTGTTTCTTTTTTCTTTAAAAGATAAAGCAAAATCTTGGCTTAACACTTTGAATCCATGATCAATTGGCACATTGCAAGAAATGCAAAGTGAGTTCTTAAAGAAATTTTTTCCAACACATAAAACCAATGCTATGAAAAGACAAATCCAAAATTTTTCTCAAAATTCAAATGAAGCATATTTTCAATGTTGGGAACGATTTAAAGATTTGTTAAATTCTTGTCCACATCATGGTTTTGAAAAATGGCGCACTATAAGCCTCTTTTATGAAGGTTTAACTCCTGAAACTAAACAATTTGTGGAAACGATGTGCAATGGCGAGTTTCTTGATAAAGAACCTGATGAAGCTTTAGACTATTTGAACCAGTTGGCTGAAAATTCTCAATCTTGGCATAGTACTAATATTTCTGAAAATTCAATTAGATCTAATCTTGTAAGTACGAATAAAGGAAAATATCACCTTAATCAAGAGAAAGATCTAAATGTTAGATTTGTCAGTTTGGCTAGAAAGGTTGAAGCCATGGAATTAAAAAAAGAAATCAAATCTGTGCAAAATGAGGAAATTTGTGGCATTTGTGATGATTTAGGACACTCAACACATGAATGTCCTATAATTCCCGTTTTTAAAGAAGTTGTACATGAGCAGGTAAATGCAATGAATAATTTTAACAAGCCATTTACTTCTTCTTTTTCAGATACATACAATCCGGGATGGAGAAATCACCCGAATTTCAGCTGGAGGAATAATAATCAGTCACAATTCGTGCAACCACCACCTTCTCAGGCACAACAAGACTCTCAAAATTCTCAAGGATATGCACCTTATGTCCCACCATATAGGAAAAACCTTGAAGAAACACTGCATGCATTCATAGAAAAGCAAGAGACCATTAATAAACAAAACAATCAAACCATAATTGACATAAAAGAAACTCTTGCCAATCTTACTTTTGCTCTCATCATTCATGAGAAAGGAAAATTTCCTTCTCAACCTCAACCAAATCCCAAGGGTCAGTACAGTCTAAATGAGGGGAGTTCAGAAAACCAACAAATGGACTAAGTCCAGTCAGTGATAACTCTTAGGAGTGAAAAGGTTGTTGAAAAACAAATCCTCGAATCTTGTGAGAAAGAAAATGAGCCAATTCCCCAAGAAAATGAAGAAGTTGACTAAAAAGAGACCAAACTCTTGCCTTCACCCCCATTTCCTCAAGCATTGAAAAATCCAAAGAAATTGGACCATAACAGTGGAATTTTTGAAATTTTGAAACAAGTGAAAATTAATATTCCTCTGTTAGATGCTATCAAACAGATTCCTTCTTATGCCAAATATTTGAAGGACTTGTGCACTGTTAAAAGGAAATTAAATGTGAAAAAGAAAGCATTTTTGGCTGAACAGGTAAGCTCCATTCTTCAGAATAATAATGCGTTGAAATATAAAGACCCTGGTTGTCCTACAGTTTCATGCATTATTGGGGAACATAAAATTGAAAAAGCTTTACTTGATCTTGGTGCTAGTGTCAATTTGCTTCCATATTTAGTTTATCAGCAACTCAACTTGGGTGAGTTAAAACCAACTTCTGTAACTCTTCTACTTGCCGATAAATCAATTAAAATTCCAAGAAGAATAGTGGAAGATGTGTTGGTTCAAGCTGATAAATTCATATATCCTATGAGTTTTATTGTCTTGGATATTGAACCTATGATTGATAGTTGCAAGTCAATTCCTGTTATCTTAGGCCGTCCATTTTTAGCAACATCAAATGCTTTGATAAATTGCAGAAATGGAGTGGTGAAGCTAACATTCAGAAACATGACACTGGATCTCAATGTTTTTAACATGTGCAAGCAACCACAGGAAGTCCTTGATGAAAATGAGGAAGTTGAAGGAATTGAAACCATTATAGATGATCATCCTGAAAAAGGGAGTTCTTCTGACCCATTAGAAGTTTGTTTAATTAATTCATTTGATTTGCTTGATTGTACAGAGGAAATAGAATACAAAGGAAGAAAGCCAAAATTCGAAGAGCTAAAACCCATGTATGATAATGCCCATGAAGAAGTACCCACACCGGAACTAAAGCCATTACCTACTGGGTTGAAGTACACATTTTTGGGAGAAAAGCAAAGCTTTCCTGTGGTAATTTCCTCGTCTCTTACTGAAGAACAAGAAGGAAAGATATTGCCTCAATAGACGCACTAAGATAGGAAGAAATTTTTAACAGAGGTGAAAAACTTTTATTGGGATGACCCATACTTGTTCAAACATTGTCTTGACCAAATTTTTCAGAGATGCATGCCCGACAGTAAGGTAGGTAGTGTCATTAAATTTTGTCACTCAGAAGCATATGGAGGTCATTTTTCTTCGAAGAAAATAGCTGCAAAATTCTTGCAGTGTGGATTTTATTGGCCCACTTTATTTAAGGACTGCTATACTTTTTGCAAAAGTTGTGAAAAATTGTCAAAAGATGGGCTCAATTTCAAAAAGAAACATGATGCCTCTGAATCTTGCAATCATGATGAAGAAAAACCCTACAGTCTTAGGAATTTGACTCTACAAGACCATGTTTGCCAATTTATAAGAAAATTGGATGAGAAGCTTATCCTCGACTCATAGAAGCCGTTTAAGTCGTTACTGGACGTGAAACCAGAGGCAGATGTGAGCCATATCCACAACAATCTGTACATATCATCTTCTTCTTCTTCATGTAATCTTTAAAAAAAATAGCAAAAAATTCAAAAAAAAAAGAAAAAAAATGTTTGAACAAGGGCGATCCGAAAGGAGTACCATGGCTTTAATTAGTTATGGAGCCCCAGCCTTTGGCTGACCCGTCATTGACTCGGGTGGACCTTTGCACGCTAGTCTTTAAAAAAAAGTTCGTGAGTGTTTACTGCACTAGTGACACGCAGTATAAAGATATGCCACTACTGCACTCATCACGCGCAGTATAAAGATACGCCATGAAAGCTGTACATATAGGTATGTCATCATATGCTATTATATCTCTTTTATCTTTGTATGATTTTGCTGTATTTTGGTTTTGGACAGACGATCCTTTGAGCAGGGTCCTTCAGGGGTTTCTAGACTTCTTTACCCTGATGGTTTTCTTGAAGTCACAAAAAAAAATTCATTTACCTTTGATCTTTGATCCTGACCCAGCAATAACTCAGATAGATTGGTCAGCATGAGGCAGTGAGGGAAACAGGATGAAAAAGGAGCCAGATTTGACGTTTCGTTTAAAGCTTTCCTTTACTTTGGATTTATCATACTTTGTTTTTGTTTAAATTTGTGTCCGTTTTCTCCAACAGGTAATATCTTCTATCCTTTACTCATCTATATTTTAACATTGAGGACAATGTTGTGATCTAGTTGGGAGAAAGGATAGTTAACCCAATTTTTTTTTGTTTTGTTTTGTTTGGGAAGTATGATATGATTGTCATAGACTTACTAAACCAATTAGTGATGGCAGAGTAAGGAGTAATTTTACTTCTGAGACGCATCTTAATTGGTGGCATTGTAAGGAGTTTTTTTTTAGGTAGTAATTAATTAGTATTGATTTGTGGAAGTAACAAAGTTTTTGTCTTTTGATTTCCTTTGAAAGATTCAAGCGAATGCACTCTCACATCCTTGAAAGCAATTGAAATTCAGGAATCATAGCATGATTGAATAAATTATCTTCTTTCTTAAATTTCACATGCTTGGTTATGGATGTTGAATTGGTGGATAGAGAATGATAGAAATATGCCTTGTGAGATTTTGAGTCTATTGATGAATGGATTGAATATTTGTACCATTCTCTTCTTTCTTGTGTGATTTTCACTCATGAAATTGTTACTCTATAACTTGCTTTGATTCTTTTTTAGGCTACATTTTCACATGCATACATTAATATGATTGAGGTATTTTGAAATAGCTACTCTGACCAAATAGCCATCCTTGTATATTTTCCATTGTGTAACCCCTTTAAACTTGTTTGACCATTCCTTGTTTTAAGCTCATTTCATCCTTCAAAAAAAAAGAGAAAAAAAACATGTTTTTACCTAACCTTAGGGAATAAGAGAGCATTGACCTTGTTCTTGAATAAGTGTGGGGGTGTGTGTGCAAAATGAAAAAAAAATTATTGACCACCGTTGCAATCAAAGGATTATCAGAATAAAGGTGGATGCTTGGAAACAACAAGAAGAAAAGGAGAATATTCAAGTCTAACAATGAAGTCAATTTACCAATTTGGGATTGATCTTCAACAAAACATTAGTCAAATATTGGTGATTGTCCTTTATGATGAATGTTCTCAAACATTTTCTCCACTCTAACTGTACCATAATGCTCTTTTATTCTCTTTGGTATTTATCTTTTCATATCCATATTATTTCCTCTCCTTTACCATGACCCCATTACAACCTTGAATAAAGTCCTCTTGATTTTTGTATGCATGTGTTTTGAGTAGCGGAGAAGTAGAAGATAAGCAAACTTATGGTAATGCAATTGTTCATGGGTTGAATAGAGTGAAATACTTACCTTTTAAACACTTGAGAGATTAAGAGTGAATTCTGTGAGGATCTATCATTCTTGATTCATTCTTTTCAACGGAAGCTTCCTTGCTTGTTGGTTTGAGATGTGAAAAAATGTTACCTCATTTATGCTTTGATCCCTTGAATTTCTTGTTACTCTTCTTGCTTCATCGAGTCTTTTAGAGTTTTTAGCTTTTGAGTCTGTGTCATTTTTCTTTGTCTCCTAACTTTGGTCTTATGTGTTTTGCCCAGGAGTGCAAAAAGCTAAGTGTGGGGGAATTTGATGATCACATATTTTATACATTAATAAACCCTCATTTTTAGTCATTTACACTCTACTATGTACTTAATTGATTAAGCTGGTTATGTTTTGTAAGTTTGACTCAAATTGACTTAATTGATTTTTTTTAAGCACTATTTTGGTCTTACTTTGTTTCTGTATTTCTACCATATCTTGAGTTCTAAATGTTTGATAATTATGAATTTTACCCTGTAGGAAAGATAAGAGAGAGCTCTACAACTTTGATGAGAGCTCAAAGTCTCAATCAGACATCTAGTAGAACTAATAGGGCTTGGAAGACAGAACACGAGTTTTGTGTCTGAAACCTGAACAGTGTACAGTAATTAGAGCATAATTCGAGTTTGGGCTTATAAAATAGGCTGAAAATTTGGAATTTGAAAGTTAAGACCCATATCGACAACTTTCATGTTGAACACAAAACTTGATTCGGGCTCCTTGATGGTGATATTAGGTCTGAAAGTCAAAATAGAGGTGCTGAAACTGGGTCTGAATAGTCTGTAGTAATTGGGTCATATCTTGGGCTGTAGGACGAATTTTTGGGTGATTCCATAGCCATTGGAAAGCTTAGACAATTTCCTAGAACTTTCATGAAGACCACTTGGCTCAAAAACGACGGAATCAATGAGTTAAGCAATGAATGATTTCGGAGACAAAGAATCTCAATAATCCAACCACTAATTCAATAATCCAATCACCTAACCAATCATCCAACCACTCCACCCACTAATCCACTTACTCTTAATCATTCTCCTTGTCATTTTGTATCCCTACTCTTCTATAAAAGGCACTCAAGTGTTAAGCACTTGGGGTTAGGCTTAGTTTGTACAAGTTAAGGTTATGCTTGTTTATTGTTTTCCTTTGTTGTAATTTTCTCTTGTTCTAAATTGAAGTCATGTTCATCTTTCTCTTCTTCTCTCTTTCTTTTTTCTTATCCATGAGTAACTAAATCTTCATCTTGCTTGGGTGAAAGAGTGAAGCTCTTAGTAATGAAATAAGGTTAGATTATTTTATTTCTTGTGCTTAAAGGATATATTATTAAATGAACATTATATGTGTTGTATTTTGTTTCCAATCAATTTAGAAACCTCCTTTATTAATGGAGATCTTGATTTATTGTAGATTAGGATTGGCACAGACAGTTATGCTTGAACTTATTTATAAATGTTAGTAGATAATTAAAGGAATCATAATATGATTACATATATAATTAAATTTTGAATGTTATATTTTCCGATTGGAACCTCCGTTGTATGTGGATTTCAATTGAGTTAAAAAGAAAAATAATCTTACCTTTAATTTATTACCAAGAGTGGATCTCCTAACCCAAGCAAGCCCTTAAATTCATTTGTGAACTTGTTTTATTACTTTTGGTGTTGTGACAAATCCTCTTCTTACCTCAATTAATTTTTCTTCATCAATTCCTATGGATCGACTCCTCGACTCCCGAGAAATTTACTACTTGAGACAACCCGCACTTGGGTTTGCATCCTTTAATCCCGCAGTCAACATGAATGGGTGACCCGGGTTCGTTCCCATAAAGTTTAAGAAGAGGATTTCAATTAGTTTTCTCCACTAAACGACCAACTATGGATGTTGAACTAATTTAAATCCCGCAGTCAATATATATATACATTTATATTTATTTATTTATTTATATTTATGTTACTGCTGGTGCCATCAATATTGGAGGATATGGAATATAGTATGTTTCTTTTTCATACTTAATTTTGATGACTAAGTTGGATAAGTACTTTTTTTTGTTTGCCAAATGAGTTGCTGGTTTCGTGTGAGGATGAAATTCTTGTGAACATATATATATATATATATATATATATATATATATATATATATATATATATATATATATATATATATATATATATATATATATATATATATTGTGGTAAATCCAAACTAGATGCCTATAATTTTAGAGATGGATTTAAAGACGAAAAATTCTGTCTCTAAATTTAGAGATGGAAATAGAGACGGAACAGGATCGTCTCTAATTTTAGAGATGGAATTAGAGATGGAACAATGTCGTTTCTAACTTAATCATTATTATATTTTAAAGACAATATACGTCTCTAATTAAAGACAATTTTTTTTTAGTTAGTGATAATCACATATTTTATACATTAATAAACCCTTATTTTTAGTCATTTACACTCCCTATGTATTTAATTGATTAAGCTTGATTATGTTTTGTAAGTTTGGACTCAAATTAGACTTAATTAATTTTTTCTAGAATTATTTTGGTCTTATACTGTTTCTGTATTTCAGCCATATCTTGAGTTGTAGATGTCTTATAATTATGTATCTTACCTTGTAGGAAAGATAAGAGAGATCTCTACAACTTTCATAAGAGCTCTAGGGAAAAATCGGACATCTAGTGGAGCTAATTGGGCTTGGAAGTCAGAACATGAGTTTTATGATTGGAACCAGAATAGTGTGCAGTAATCATTTCATAATTTGAGTTGAAGGAACTAAAATGAGCTGAAAATTTGGCATCTGAAAGTTAAGACTCATATTTACAACTTTCATGAAGAGCACAATAGCTCATTCGGACGGCTTGGAGGTCATATTGGGTCTGGAAGCCAAAACACAGGTGCTAAAACTGGGCCTGAGCAGTTTACAGTAATTGGGTTATATCTTGGGCTGTAGGACGAATTTTTGGATGATTCTGATGGCATTGGAAAGCTAAGATAATTTCCTAGAACTTTCATCAAGACCACTTTGCTTGGTTCTGATGTTATACATGAGTTCATTACTGAATGATTTCAGAGACAAGAAATTTCAATAATTTTCCACTCACAAAAGTTCTTTGGCATTTTCCACTCATCCACCCATTCATGCACTCACTCATTAATCAATTCCTTTGTCATTTTCTATCCTTAATTCTCCATAAAAAAGACCATAGGCAGATCATTTGGGTAATCTTGGTTTTAGATCACATGTTATTATGTTATTTACTTGTTGTAATTTTCTTTTATTGTAAATAGTAGTTATGATCATCATCTTCTTCTTTTCTCTTTCTTTCTTCTTGCTCACGGGCAACTAATTTTTATCTTGCTTGGGTGAAAGGGTGAAACTTTTAGTAATAAAATAAGGTTAAATTAATTTCTTTCTTGTGCTTAAATGATATATTATCAAGTGATCATTATATGTGTTATATTTTGTTTCCAATCAAATTAGAAGCCCTCTTTGTAAAGTAGAGTTCTTGATTTATTGTAGACAATTAGTTTGACACAATGAATGCTTGAACCCATTTACAAGTGTTGGTATTAGTAAATAATTAAAAGAACCATAATATAACTACATATATAATTCTAAATGGACTTTGAATGTTTTATTTTCCGATTGGAACCTCCGTTGTGCGTGGATTTCAATTGAGTTATAAAAAGAATTAATCTTGTCCTTAATTTATTACCAAAAGTGGATCTCCTAACCCAAGCAAGTTTTTTAATTTAATTGTGAACAAGTCTTATCGTCTTTATTTTTGTGACAAAGCCTTTTCTTACCTCAAAAAATTTTTCTTCATCAATTTCCTGTAAATCAACCTCGGACTCCTGAGAAATTTATTACTTGAGATAACCTGTACTTGGGTTTGTATCCTTTAATCTGTATCAAGTTTTTGGCGCTGTTGCCGGAGACTTGATTTGAAGTTTTAATTTATTGAGGTTATTTTTCTTTAATAAAAGCTGTTCTTTCTTCTCCCTCACTGGAGCAAAAGATCGGTTTGTCGATCTTTCAATTTTTTTACTAATTCTCTAACTTTCTAACTTTCTAACTTTTTAATATTTGTTATTTATTTATGTTTTCTAACATAATGAAATAATCTTTTTTTTTCTCTTCTCTTTCGTCGGAGCAAAAAATCGGTTTGCTGATTCTCTGGTTTTCATGTTTTAAATTTACTTTCTATATTTTATTTTCTCGTATTTTATTTTTTTTTATTTTATTTTCTGTATTTTACTTCTAACTTTTCAACTTACTAACTGATTAACCTAATTATTAACTCTCTAACTATCTAACTTTTTAATTTATTAGTTATCTAACTTTTTTACTTGTTAATATTTATTTGGTAGCTGGTTTATACCACATCCTTGTTAATATTTAATGGTTAGTTTATATCGTCAGTTTGTACATTATTTTTTTATTTTTAAGTCATTTATTTATGTTTCATTGATATCGTGATTTAAATTCTGATCGTTTAGTTAAAATTAATCCTGATACTTTATATATTGATTTGTTTGAATCACAATCACACACAATTGACACAATGACTGAAAATGAAAGTATACATCATGAACATGAAAATCAACCATTGCAAACCATGCATGAATATTTGCAACCACCTCAAAATTCTAGTCCATCATGCTTTATCTTTCCACTCAATGTCAACAATTTTAGATTTAAGACAGATATGATTTCTTTACTTCTTAATTTTTACGGTTTAGAATTTGAAAGCCCATATTTACATCTAAAAGAATTTGAGGAAGTATGTATTGCTTTCAATGGCCAAAATTGCACTGAAGAGATTGTTAAGCTTAAATTGTTTCTTTTTTCTTTAAAAGATAAAACAAAAACTTGGTTTAACACTTTGAAACCAAGATCAATTGGCACATGGGAAGAAATGCAAGGTGAGTTCTTAAAGAAATTTTTTCCAACACATAAAACCAATGCTATGAAAAGACAAATCCAGTTTTTTTTCCCAAAATTCAAATGAAACATATTTTAAATGTTGTGAACGGTTTAAAGATTTGTTAAATTCTTGCCCACATCATGGTTTTGAAATATGGCGCACTATAAGCTTCTTTTATGAAGGTTTAACACTTGAAACTAAACAAGTTGTGGAAACAATGTGCAATGGTGAGTTTCTTGATAAAGAACCTGATGAAGCTTTAGACTATTTAAACTAGTTAGTTGAAAATTCTCAATCTTGGCATGATACTAATATTTCTGAAAATTCAATTAAATCTAACCTTGCAAGTGCTAATAAAGGAAAATATCACCTTAGTCAAGAGAAAGATCTAAATGCTAAGTTTGCCAATTTGGCTAGAAAAATTGAAGCAATGGAATTAGGAAAAACAAAAGAAATCAAATCTGTGCAAAATGAAGAAATTTGTGACATTTGTGATGACTTAGGACACTTAACACATGAATGTCCTAAGATTTTTGTTTTTAAAGAAGTTGTGCATGAGCAAGTAAATGCAATGAATAATTTTAAAAATCCATTTACTTCTTCTTTTTCAGATACATACAATCCGGGATGGAGAAATCACCCAAACTTCAGCTGGAGGAATAATAATCAAGCACAATTTATGCAACCACTATCTCCTCAGGCACAACATGACTCTCAAAATTCTCAAGGATATGCACCTTATGCCCCACCACATAGGAAAAACCTTAAAGAAACACCGCATACATTCATAGAAAAGCAAGAGACCATTAATAAACAAAACAATCAAACCATGATTGACATAAAAGAAACTCTTGCTAAACTTTCTTCTGCACTCACCATTCACGAGAAAGAAAAATTTCCTTCTCAACCTCAACCAAATCCCAAGGGTCAGTACAGTCTAAATGAGGGTAGTTCAGAAAACTAACAAATGGATCAAGTTAAGTCAGTGATAACTCTTATGAGTGGAAAGGTTGTTGAAAAATAAATTCCTGAACCTTGTGAGAAAGATGATGAACCAATTCCCCAAGAAAATGAAGAAGTTGACCAAAAGGAGACCAAACTCTCACTTGCACCCCCATTTCCTCAAGCATTAAACAATTCAAGGAAATTGAACCCTAACACTGAAATTTTTTAAATTTTGAAACAAGTGAAGGTCAATATTCCTCTGTTAGATGCTATCAAATAAATTGCTTCTTATGCCAAATATTTGAAGGACTTGTGCACTATTAAAAGAAAACTAAATATGAAAAAGAAAGCATTTTTGGCTGAACAGGTAAGCTCAATTCTTCAGAATAATAATGCGTTGAAATATAAATACCCTGGTTGTCCTATAGTTTCATGCATTATTGGAGAACATAAAATTCAAAAAGCTTTACTTGATCTTGGTGCTAGTGTCAATTTGCTTCCATATTCAGTTTATCAGCAACTTAACTTGGTTGAGTTAAAACTAACTTCTGTAACTCTTCTACTTGCTTATAGATCAATTGAAATTCCAAGAGGAATAATGGAAGATATGTTAGTACAAGTTGATAAATTCATATATCCTATGAATTTTATTGTCTTGGATACTGAACATATGGTTGATAGTTGTAAGTCAATTCCTATTATTTTAAGCCGTCTATTTTTAACAACATCTAATGCTTTGATAAATTGCAAAAATGGAGTAGTGAAGCTAACATTTAGAAATATGACACTGGAGCTCAATGTTTTTAACATGTGCAAGCAACCACAAAATGCCCTTGATGAAAAGGAGGAAGTTGAAGGAATTGAAGCCATCGTAGATGATCATCTTCAAACAAGGAGCTTTTTTGACCCTTTAAAAATTTGTTTAGTTAATTCATTTGATTCAGGCATGCAATTAAATGATGATATCTCTGAAATATACTCTTTGCTTGATTGTACAAAGGTAATGAAGTATAAGGGATAGAAGCCAAGATTAGGGGTAGAAATAGGTCAGGCTGCCCGTCAGGGACCTGTGGCCTGGCCTGCCTGAGGCCTGGCCTAACCTGACCTGTTTACTGAACAAGTTAGGCCAAAGCTTTTTTAAAAGTCTGTTTAACTAAAAAGGTCAGGCCTCGGGCCATCTAATAGGCTTGTTAAGCTTGATAGCTAGCTGACTGCTTAACTATATATAATATAATATATATTTATTATAACAATTATAAATTATAATTATAAATATAAATTTATTATAATATATTAATATATTTTTAAATTAGAATTTATTAAAAATTAGTAACTAAAACCTAAGTTAGTAAATAAAAATAAAAATAACATATTTATCAATATATTTAATGTAATATACTTATTAGAATGAAAATGATAAATTAATACTCACCTCTTACTTTTATAGATGCTCACTACTTTCTTACTCTGGTCTTTGGTCGATGCGGGACTTGGACATATACCAAATTGTTTGTAACTTAGTATATCTCTAAGTCTCACATTGACCAAAGACTAAAATAAGAAAGTAGTGAGCATATATAAATTAGAAGGTGAGTGTTAAGTCATAACAAAGGCTTATTGGCCTTGAATAGACCCATTGACTTATTTTAAGGCTTAAGTTTGTTAGCCTATGTAAATGCATGTTGACCTATTTAAATGTAAGTTTGTTAACCTATGTAAATGCATGTTGGTCTATTTAAAAGTAGGTCTCTTAGTCTATGTAAAAGCTTATTGGCCTACTTAAAGGTAGGTCTGTTAACCTATTTAAAGGTCTTATTGCAAAGTAGGCCTTTAAATAAGCTTTAAGGCCAGGCCAGGCTTTTAAAAAGGCCAGACTAGGCCTTAAAAATTGGCCTATTACAGGCTCACAGGCCAGACTCAGGCCTTATAATTGGGATACAAGTCAGGCCTGTTTAAGCCAAAGCCTGGCCTGGCCTAGCCTGTTTCCACCCCTAGCCAAGATTTGAAGAGCTAAAACTCATGAATGATAATGCCCATGAAGAAGTACCCACACTGGAACTAAAACCATTACATGTTGGGTTGAAGTACACATTTTTGGGAAAAGAGCAAAACTTTCCAATGGTAATTTCCTCGTCTCTTACTAAAGAACAAGAAGGTATGTTACCGGAAGTACTTAAAAGGCATAAAAGTACAATTAGATGAACATTAAAGGACATAAAAGACATTAATCCATTAATTTGTACATATAGAATACATTTAGAGGATAATATTAAACTTCTCAACAACCTCAAAGAAGATTAAATCCACACATGAAAGAGGTAATTAGAGTTGAAGTCCTTAAATTGCTTGATGTTGAAATTATCTATCCTATCTCTGATAGCTAATGGATAAGCCCTACACAAGTTGTGCCTAAGAAATTTAGAATAATAGTGGTTGAAAATGATAAAGGTGAATTAATACTTACACGAGTCTCATTTAGTTAGCGTATGTGTATTGATTTTAGAAAATTAAATGCTATCACTAGGAAAGATCATTTCCTCTTGTCATTTCTTGACCAAATTCTGGAAAGGGTAGCAGGATATCCATACTACTATTTTCTTGATGGTTATTCAGGTTATAATCAAATACCAATTGCATTGGAGGATCAAGAAAAAATCACTTTTACATGCCCCTTTGGTACTTTTGCATATAGAAGAATGTCTTTTAGCCTTTGTAATGCTCCAACAACATTCCAAAGATGCATGCTAAGTATTTTTAATGACATGATTGAGCATTATTTAGAGGTTTTCATAGATGACATGACAGTTTTTGGAAATTCTTTTGAAAATTGTCTTAATAATTTGGAAAAAGTTCTTAAAAGATGCGAAGAAAAAGGATTTGTGCTAAACTGGGAAAAATGTCATTATATGGTTACCTCAGGAATAGTATTAGGTCATGTGATATCTTCTAAAGTAATTGAAGTTGATAAGGCCAAAGTTAAATTAATTGCCTTTTTGCCTTCCCTAAAAACAGTCAAAGAAGTTCGTTCCTTTTTAGGACATGTAGAAGATTCATTAAGGACTTTAGTGCATATCTAAACCATTATGTAATCTTCAGTTGAAAGATGCACCATTTGATTGGACTCAAGAATGTCAAAAATCTTTTGAAAAATTAATTGGTCTTCTAACATATGCTCATATCATGCAATCTCTGGATTGATCTTTGCCTTTTGAGTTGATGTGTGATGTTAGTAATTTTGTTGTGGGCGTTGTTTTAGGCCAAAGAAAGGAAGGTAAGCCTTATGGGATTTGTTACACAAGTAGAACTTTAAATAGTGCACAAATGTATTAAACCACTACTAAAAAAAAATTACTTGTTGTAATATTTGTACTAGATAAATTTCAATTTTATTTAATTGGTTCTTCTATTATGATTTTCACAGATCATGTTGCTATTAGATATTTGATGTCTAAGCAAGATGTCAAACTAAGATTGATACGGTGGATCTTGTTAATTCAAAAATTCAACATCATAATAAAAGATAAGAAAGGAGCATAAAATATTATTGCTAATCATTTGTCCAGACTTACAACAGACTCACCTTTTGATAAGACACCCATCAATGATTCTTTTCCTGATGAGTTTTTATTTTCTGTCAATTCCATGCCTTGCTTTGCTAACATAGTCAACTTTATTGTAACAGGAAAGATGCTGCCTCAATGGATGCACCAAGATAAAAGGAAATTTTTGACAGAGGTGAAAAAATGTTATTGGGATGACCCATACTTATTCAAATATTGTCCTGACTAAATTTTTTGGAGATGTGTGCTTGACAGTGAGGTAGGTAGTGTCATTAAATTTTATCACTCAGAAGCATGTGGAGGTCACTTTTCTTCAAAGAAAACAGCTGCGAAAATCTTGCAGTGCGGATTTTATTGGCCCACTTTATTTAAGCACTGCTATACTTTTTGCAAAAGTTGTGAAAACTGTCAGAAATTGGGCTCAATTTCAAAAAGAAACATGATACCTCTAAACCCTATCCTTGTCATTGAAATTTTTGATTATTGAGGAATTGATTTCATGGGCCCATTTCCATCCTTATTTGGATTTGTATATATTTTGGTTGCAGTTGATTATGTCTCAAAATGGATTGATGCGATTTCATGCTGACACAATGATCATAAAACTGTTCTCAAATTTTTAAAAGAAAATGTCTTGTGTCAATTTGGAATCCCTCGAGCTTTCATCAGTGATGGGGGAACACATTTTTGTAATTAACCATTTGAATCTTTAATGAAGAAATATGATATTACACACAAAATTACCACTTATTATCACCCTAAGACAAATGGACAAGTTGAATTGGCAAATAGGGAGATTAAACAAACTTTAAAAAAAATGGTTAACCCAAATCGTAAAGATTAGTCTTTAAGACTAAACGATACACTTTGGGCTTACCGTATTGCGTTCAAAACATCTTTGGGTATGTCACCCTATCGGTTAGTCTATGGAAAACCTTGTCACTTACCTATAGAATTGGAACATAAAGCATTTTTGGCCATTAAAGCTTTCAACCTAAATCTTGATGATGCTTGCAAGATACATAAATTGCAATTAAATGAACTTGAGAAATTGAGAAATGATACATATGAAAACTCAAAGATTTATGAAGCTAGAACAAAAGCTTTTCATGACAAGACAATTTTGAGAAAATCTTTTGAAATTGGTCAAAAAGTTCTGCTTTATAATTCTCATATGCACCTATTCCCTAGAAAATTGAGATCTAGGTGGAGTGGTCCTTTTGTTGTCAAACATGTGTATCCTCATGGGGCCATAGATATTGAGAATCCTATGAATGGTAATGTGTTTAAAGTCAATGGACAAAGACTCAAACCATTTCTGGAAAATCAAGTTGATGAGGTAGAATTCATCTCTATTTCTGATCTTTGTTATGAATAGAATTTATTCTAATTTTGTTGCCTTCTTTTTGCAGATCTTTGTGTTCCGGGATAAGTGACGGATAACGGTATTCCGTGGCTCTCGTGTCGATTTGTTTTTAGTTTCCCATATAACTGAATCCTTCTCTTTTAAAATGGATGTCATTCTCTCAAATTTAAGAAAATATTTTCCTCCCCTCCCTCAAAATGCTCTGACAAAAATCTACAAAGGTAGATGTGAAAGATTGAGACTGTTAATGCACATGGGTATGCCGAAAGATGTACGTTGGATAATTGAAACAAAGGTCTGCCTAGCAAGTGAGTTTTCAATTTCATTTGACTCTTACATGCCAGGTCTTGGTAGAAGTTCGTATTCTAAAAGGAGAAGAGCAAAAAGGTTACAAGTCTGTCACAAATGTGCACGATGAAATTGTAACAAGCAATGTAGTTCTTTGGGGATGGTTTCCACAAACAGAGAAGATAGAATTTTCTTCATTAAGAATGAACTGAGTAAGGAGTCATTAGATGATATCTTATTGACTCTTGAGATGCATTCTTGTGGATTTGTGCATCGTGAACTTCTTAATTTGTGAAATCTCTTTAAGGATGAACATAAGTGTTACAGTCTTGGGAATCTGACTCTAAAAGACCCTGTTTTCTAATTTATAAGAAAATTGGATGGGAAGCTTATCCTTAACTCATAGAAGGCATTTAAGCCATTACTGGACTTGAAACCAGAGGCAGATGTGAGTCATATCCATAATAACCTGTACATATTATATTCTTATTCTTCAAAAAAAAGAGAAAAAAAAAAAGAAAAAAAGAGAAGAAAGAAAGAGACAAAAATGAGAAAATGAGGGTAAAACTTCGGTTTAACTTAGTCTTTAATTAGATTAGGAGTCTCGGATGGATGTCCGTCTTTTCATATACTCAAGAGGAGACCTTCACACACCGGTATATAAATAAGGTTTGTGTGCCATGCTCTGTAGAGAGTCATTCTCAGTGTCCTAAAGTTTACCTTTTAGGCAAGCTGAGATGATGGGCAAAAAGAAACGCCCTGTGTTGGCATACTCGCGCGACTATGCAATTGAGCTGGATTATGTGATTTAATGCCATGGGCTCTCCAGCGACCTCTCCATGGCTGTGGTCCTTAGGTGGTAGCTATCAGATTTACGCACTTTAATTAGTTGCGTCGTAACTCAATCCAATATATTCCTCAAGCGGGAGGGAGAATAATTCTAAGATTGGATGAGCCATCTTGGTATTATTGCACTCATGACGTGTAATATAAAGATACGCCTTGAAAACTATACATAAAGGTATGTCATCATTTGTTATTATATTTTTTTTATCTTTGTATGATTTTGCTGTATTTCGGTTTTGGACAGATGATCCTTTGAGTAGGGTCCTTCAGGGATTTCTAGACTTCTTTACCCTGATGGTTTTCTTGAAGTAAAAAAAAACAAAAACAAAAACAAAACAAAAAAAATTATAAAAAAAAGATGTTATGTTTCTTAATTTCAAACTTTTCTAATAACAGCCAACCTACCTTTATAAGTGCTATTATTACCTTTTGCATTCTTTTTCCTATTTAAACACTTCATTTTCTCCACTTTCCTCTAACTCAAAATCATTCAAAGGGAATGTGAGTATAGAAATGGAAGGTGTTTCTGTTCGTCAACTTAAAAATATATGTGTATTTTGTGGGTCTAAGTATGGGAAGGGTTTAGAGTTTTTAAATGCAGTTACTACTCTTGGTCGAACACTTGCTGCGAAGAATATTCATCTTGTATATCGGGGAGGTTGCCGTGGGTTAATGGGGGCTGTATCACTTACTGCATATATAGGAGACAGACAGGTTTTAGGTGTCATTCATAGACCTTTAACTTTTAAAGTAAATTACTCTTGAGGCACATTTAGATTGGGGAAGTAATTATTCTATAATGATTTGTGGAAGTAACAAAGTTTTATCATTTGATTTCCTTTAAATGATTCAAGTGAATGAATTCTCACATCCTTTAAAGCAATTGAAATTCAGGGATCATAGCATGGTTGAATAAATTGTCTTCTGTCTTAAATTTCATATGCTTGGTTATGGATCTTGATTGATAGATTGAGAATGATAGAAATATGCCTTGTGAGGTTTTGAGGATGAGTGGTTTGAACATTTGTACTATTCTCTTCTTTCTTATGTGATTTTCACTCATGGAATTGTTACTCTAGAACTTGCTTTGATTCTTTTTGATGCTACATTTTCACATGCATACATAAATATGATTAAGGCATTTTGAAATAGCTACTTTGACCAAATAGCCATTCTTGTATATTGTTCCTTATGTAACCCCTTTGAGTTTATTTGATCATTCCTTGTTTTTAGCTCATTACGTGTCTTTAAAAAAAAGAATATGTTTTTACCCAACCTTAGGGAATAAGATAACATTGGCCTTGTTCTTGAACAAGTGTGGGGGCGTGTGTGCAAAATGATAAAAAAAAGAACTGACCACCTCTGCAATCAAAGGATTATCAGAGTCTCATGATACACCATGTGACATATCCATACTTAGAATAAAAATGGATGCTTGGAAACAACAGGAAGAGAAGGAGAAGGTTCAAGCCTAACAATGAATTCAACTCACCAATTTGGGATTGATCTTCAACAAAACATTAGTCAAATATTGGTCATTGTCCTTTGTGATGAATGTTCTCAAACATCTTCTTCACTCTAACTGTACCATAATGCTCTTTTATTCTCTTTGGTATTTATCTTCTCATATCCATATTATCCCTTCTTCTTTACCACGACCCCATTACAACCTTGAATAAAGTCCTCTTAATTTTTGTGTGCATGTGTTTTAAGTAGCAGAGAAGTAGAAGATAAGTAAACTTATGGTAGTCCAATTGTTCATGGGTTGAATAGAGTGAAATACTTACCTTTTAAACACTTGAGAGATTGAGAGTGAATTCTGTGAGGATCTTTCATTCTTGATTCATTCTTTTCAACTAAAGTTTCCTTGCTTATTGGTTTGAGATGTGAAGAAATGTTACTTCATTAATGCTTTGATCTTTTGAATTTCTGGTTGCTTTTCTTGATTCATCGAGTCTTTTAGAGTTTTTAGCTTTCGAGTCTGTGTCGTTTTTCTTTGTTTCCTAGCTTTGGCCTTTTGTGTTTTGTCCAGGAGTGCAAAAAGCTAAGTGTGGGATAATTTGATAATCACATATTTTATACATTAATAAACCCTCATTTTTAGTCATTTACACTCTCTATGTACTTAATTGATTAAGCTTGGTTATGTTTTGTAAGTTTGGACTCAAATTGGACTTATTGATTTTTTTAGCATTATTTTAGTCTTACACTATTTCTGTATTTTGGTCATATCTTGAGTTCTAGATATCTTATAATTATGTACCTTATCTTGTAGGAAAGATAAGAGAGAGCTCTACAACTTTCATGAAGAGCTCTAGGGAAAAATCGAACATCTAGTGGAGCTAATTGGGCTTGGAATTCAGAACATGAATTTTGTGTCTAGAACCCGAATAATGTACAGTAATCATTGCATAATTCAAGTTTAAGGAACTAAAATAGGCTAAAAATTTGGCATCTGAAAGTTAAGACACATATTTACAACTTTCATAAAGAACACAAAGCTCATTTGGACAGCTTGGAGGTCATATTGAGTCTAGAAGTCAAAACAGATGTGCTGAAATTGGGCCTGAGCAGTCTGCAATAATTGGGTCATATCTTGGGCTGTAAGACGAATTCTTGGATGATTCTGGTGGCATTGGAAAGGTGAGACAATTTCCTAGAACTTTCATGAAGACCACTTTACTTGGTTCTGATGTTATACATGAGTTCATTACTGAATGATTTTGGAGACAAGAAATTTCAATAATTTTCCACTCACAAAAGTTCTTTGGCATTTTTCACTCATCCACTCACTCATTAATCAATTCTCTTGTCATTTTGTATCCCTAATCCTCTATAAAAGGGACCATAGGTAGATCATTTAGGTAATCTTGGTTTTAGATCAAGATCATGTTATTATGTTATTTACTTGTTATAATTTTCTTTTGTTGTAAATAGAAGTTATGATCATCTTCTTCTTCTTCTCTCTTTCTTTCTTCTTACTCATGGGTAATTAATTTTCATCTTACTTTGGTGAAGGGGTGAAACTTTTGGTAATAAAATAAGGTTAGATTAATTTCTTTCTTGTGCTTAAATGATATATTATCAAGTGGTCATTATATGTATTGTATTTTATTTCCAATCAAATTAGAAGCCTTCCTTGTAAAGTGGAGTTCTTGATTCATTGTAGACAAGTGGTTTAGCACAATGAATGCTTGAACTCATTTACAAGTGTTGGTGTTAGTAAATAATTAAAGGAACCATAATATAACTACGTATATAATTCTAAATGGACTTTGAATATTTTATTTTTCGATTGGAACCTCCGTTGTTCGTGGATTTCAATTGAGTTATAAAAAGAATTAATTTTGTCCTTAATTTATTACCAAAATTAGTTCTCCTAACCCAAGCAAGTTCTTTAACTTAATTGTGAACAAGTCTTATCATTTTTATTTTTGTGACAAAGCATTTCCTTACCTCAAAGAATTTTTCTTCATCAATTCCTTGTGGATCGATCTCGGACTCTCGAGAAATTTATTACTTAAAACAACCTGTACTTGAGTTTGCATTCTTTAATCCGCATCAGTTAGAGACGGACTTTTTTCATCTCTAAATTAGAGACAGAACTCATTTTCCGTCTCTAAATATTTAGAGACGCCAATTTTAGAGATGAAATAATTTTCATCTCTAATTATGTCTCTAAATATTTAGAGATAAAATTTACATATTTAGAGACGAAATTTGTTCCGTCTCTAAATTTGAAAATTCTAGTAGTGATATCTTCTTGACGCCTACATTATCCAAGTTGTAGTTGGGTTTTGCATTGGAGAACGACTAATGATTTGATTGGATCCATGGATGAATAAAGGGAGAAACTGATATGAGATTTGGTGAAGGGAAATTTGAAGCGGGTTCCATTCAACAAATAAGAATACTTAAATGGATTGAAGTTGAGGTCTAGGACTCCACGCTTTCAGGCAAAGCGGTAGGTTCTATGTTATTGTTGGCATCAATGAGATTCCCTTTTATGTGGTGAATGCAATTTCCACCTTCGGTACTCTATCTGAGGACTGTTTTGAGATAAAGAGAATTGAAAAGATTTATTTTAACAGAAAGCACAAAGACGCATTAGATGCGTATATGCAGATAGTGAGAGAGGGTGAAGATGGGTCAATTTGACGGCGTTAAGTTTTGTTGGAGACGTAAGATGAATGAGGTCTTTATTTTTTATTAGTGGGCATATTTTGATTGAAAGGATAAAGAATGAGATAGAAATAAGAGACATAAGATTTCAATCCTATATATCTACACACACTGACACATACGTAATGCACGCTGATATGTGATCAGTGCTTCACCAAACTCATTCACGTCCGGTTAAAGAAATGGTTTTCGATGTTGTTATTAGGAAGAAAAATGCATGGAATTCTTTCAAACGTTAAAAGGTTTTAATAAAAAATATTATTCAATTTTTCCCAACAATTTAATTTTTTTGAAATAATTATTTCCTTTTTACAACCACTTTAAGGGTTTGGGAGATGCTAGGAAACAATCAATGATATAAATGCTTGACGTTTCCGCACTTTATAAGTTTTTTTATTTTATTTGTTTATATAGAAGTTCACACATCTCAAAATGATAAATACATATGAGGATTGTAACAACCCCCCCCCCCCCCCAAAAAAAAAAAAAAAAAACATATGAGGATAAAAGTCTCGAGAACATCCCGTTTTGGAGCAATTCCTTAGGATTTTTTCAAGTAGATTCCCACAATTCTAAGTAACAATTAACTGTAAAAATTATTTCAAAGCTAACTTGTGCTTAACTAAAACAGCTATAAATCTTGGATCTCAAATTCTAAGCAAAAGTTTTTTTTTGCTAACTAATTAATTATTAGGTGAATTGATTCAAGCATGATGTTAATGGAAAAGTACGAATTGATTGGAAAAGGTTTATTGTTGCAATTGAAACTTGATGATTTTATTTCCTAAAGCCCCCTCCGAGCACGTACATATATATAGTGAGGGAATTTTATGTATTTCTTCTTTATCAATAATCCATTCCTATTTATGGAATTTGAGTTCATTTATTGAAGAGCAACTTAAATATTTTTTTAAAATTTTATTCTCCCTCAAAAAATTACATGCACTAATGTGTTTAACCTCTCCTTTTAAGTTTTTAATATCTTCAAGTTGTGTTTTATCCAAAAACACAAAAAGAAAGGGTAAATAGGAGCAGCACCTTACATTTTAAACTAGAATATAATTCCAACATCTCGAAAGAAATCTTCGTTAACACATCCAACAACATTCCATCAAAATTTGAAAACTAGAAAGTCATTCAAGACTGCAACTAGAAATTACAGTTACAAATACAACTGCATTCTCAGTAAATGAGTTAGCAACTACTAAGCACTTAATTAGCACCAAGCAAACAACACACGTCAACGGCAAAAAATAAACAAACGCATCTAAGCAGTGAACTAAGAATGACGCTTAATCAGGCACACTGGAAGTAAGAGGGTGGAGTCTTCTCGCAGGCATTAAGGAGCAAGCTCAGTGAAATGGGGATGTTAAGGTTAATGCCAAGAATGTTAGCTTTGATGGCAGTGCAGAGGCAAACTGCAACTTCAAGATCAATAAGTCCTTCTAGCACTGAGCAACATGGGTGGTCTGGTGGTGACCCCACCACTGCACCAATTGGTCCATTAAGCAGCTTGGCACAAACTCCTAGCTTCAATGCATCTCTGGGACAGCTCCTAGTGGCGGCACTCGGGTTTGGGAAAGGGAATGAGTTAGGCTTAGGGTTTGGCTTTGGCAGTGGACAAGTGTAACAGCCACTTGCCAGGACAAAGAAAAGCAAATTGATGAAAAGAAAGAGAGCAAGAGTTGATGATCTAGAAGAATCCATCATTTCCAAAACGAAAACTGACCACAGAAAATTAGCAATAAAATATAAATCTAATTACTGCTTAATTAGAACCGTAATAATTTTGTGTGAAGGAGAAGTCATTAGCAATGCTGTTATTTATAATGTTTAAGGTAAGTGCTCTTTTTGCCCGAGATTAAAGAATGTTTGTCACAAGTTTTGAACTTTTGATGTTTGAGGCACCAGCCAGAACCGACGAAGCTATCTTTTAAGTTTAGCTGGCAGTGCAAGTGAATGAACATAAAAAATGGTAGGGTTTCCACTTTCCAATAGGAAATATTTCATTATTATTCAAAAGCCATGTTTGTTTTCCTTTTCTGCTGTATAGATAGATTATGATTTATGATTATGATATTGAACAATTGGCATGTGAGTGAGGCACTCCCGTGAACTTCTTCCATGATGCGCGGGAAACGGCCAGTGATTTGATTCCCAGTGGTAGGGCTTGCCTTGGAATTAATATAAGAACTATGTAATATGGACAACTAATGCAATGTCCATCAACGATACGTGCAAGACCCGTAGATCAATTTGGGCTTACCTTTCCCAAATGATGAACTATTTTAATTATAATATGTTTCCCAATTGGGGTACTTGACCAGCAAACCTAAGGCAAAATTGGGTTTTTTTTTACCAAACTGTTACTAATGGCAAATTTTTTTTTTTATCAAAATGCCATTTTTTTAAAAATAATTTATCAAAATATCATCCTTTCAAAACTATTTTTCAAACTGTCACACTTTAGTCATACTTGACATTTTTTATTTTTTTCTGAGCCACGTAGGATGCGCCATGCGTGTTGGCGCAACCTACGTGACCCAAGACATTGAATACGCCATAGCGTTTGGCGTAACCTGTATAGATACGCCAAACTTGTTGGCTTAACCAAGCTATATACATTTCTCTACCCCCTCCATCCGTAACATTCACCCCATTTTCTCAAAATCCACTCTCTCTCTACAAATTCTCTCTCTCTAAACTCTCTCAACTCTCACTTGTTGCTAGAAGTGGTGTCTTCTAATCATTCAGATACTATTTCTTGTATGTAAGTATTGATTTTAATATTTCAATATTTGTTTGTTATAATTTGTTAGCTATATAATAATATTAATTATATGTTTATGTTATTTTATACGTATTTAATGGTTTTATAATTATTTTTTTGCTTGACTGATTAATAATATAATTAATATGATAAGTAGTGTGAATTGTATGAATTAATTATACGTAGAATAAAAGTATGATTTTTTTTCTTGAGTACTTAACATGTTTTAATTAACTAAATGTAGTTTAATTCAAATTAGTAGGACTTAGGAAATTATTTGTACGTAAAATAATTGACACGCATGTGTGTTGAACTGTTATTCTTCAGAAATGAGATTGAAATGACAAAGTCTCTTAATGTGCTCATTTACTTCAATGGGACAATGTATGATGGTGAAGAGGGTCTTATGTATCAAGGTCCTCCTCCCAGGCCTATTGTGATCACAACTGATATGACTTTGGATGAATTAAAAAATAAGATTCATTCAAAGTTGAGGCTCCAAGCAAGTGTATATGTATCAAAGGTTGTCTATCAATGTCCACAATGCTACAATCCATGGAGATGGATAGGTTTAGAGTTAGAAGACGATGATGACATAAAATACATGATAGATTGTTTCTCTCAAACTCCGAACATGGCCTCGATGGAGTTGTATGTTGAGGCAGAAACAAGGGGGCATGAAGAGCTTGTTGAAGCTCCTGGTCAAACAAGATCTCAAGTTGGTCCTTCTAATCCAGTTGAGTCATGCAGTATGATTGTTATTGGTGGTGCAACGATTGAAGCTGATAACCCACTTGTAAGAGATGCAGTGTGGGAAACAAGTGAAGATGAAGAACAGATAGCTGAGGCTGATGATTCAGATACTGACATAGAGGCAGAAAACTTTGATGTTAAAGAAAATTTAGAAGAAGACGACCCTCCATTGTCAGTTGCCCCTGAATCCATGGTTGTGCCTTCAGGCCTTGAATCTGTGTTTGTGCCACCATGCCCTTAATTCTCTCAGATCAATTGGGATGTATTGGAGAATCCTGATAACTTGCCTGAATTAGATCGTCGTGGGACTTGGAGCATAAATGATGAATTATATCATCGTTTGCAGTTTCCATCAAAAGATGCCGTGAAGTCAGCCCTCAAACATTATGCGATCCGCAGGCATCAGGAGTACAAGATTGAAGATTCTGATTCATGAAGACTAACTACTAAGTGTCATAGATTTGATGAAGGTTGTAATTGGAGAGTTAGAGCCATACAAAACAAAAGGTTGAACGTGTGGCAGACTACAAAATATAATGAACCCCACACTTGTGTCATTAGATCACCGCAAGTTGGACTCTCGTATGATCTGCTCTTGCATTTTGGAGATGGTTAGATCAAGGCTTGATGCACCTGTATGCTTAATTGTCGAGAGGATTTGAAGCCAGTTCGGTTAACAAGTTTCATATCGGAAAGCTTGGAAGGCAAAACAATTGGCCATTGTGAAGGTTTTCAGGGATTGGGACAAATCTTATGAAGTGTTGCCTAGATGGCTAGCGGCCATGAGAAGAGACATGGAAGGCACAGTGGTGGAGTTGCAAGATGAGGAATGTTTTGTGCATAACCGACTTGATCGGTCGAAAAGAGTGTTTTCTCGGTTATTCTGGACATTTAGACCATGTGTTGCTGGCTTTCGTTATTGCAAGCCCATTGTTCAGATCGATGCTACTCATTTGTATGGAAAATACCGTCATAAGTTGCTAATTGCAACAACCCAAGATGGAGATAGAAAACCTCTGCCAATTGCATTTGCCATTGTGGAAGGGGAGACAAAGGATGCCTGGAGTTGGTTCCTAGCCCACATTCGGGAACATGTCACACAACAAGAGGGCATGTGCTTGATATCTGATCGACATAAAGGCATCATACATTCAGTGGATAATCCACATCTTGGATGGCAGCTACCGAATGCGTATCATGTCTTTTGCATACGACACATTGGTTCAAATTTTAACTCTAGGCTCCAGAATAAGGAGCTGAAAAGATATTTAATCAACACAGGTACTCAAAATTTTCACTTGTATTCTAATTTATTATACTAATATTTAGTTCCTAATACCAACTTAATCCATGTCTTATATCAGGGTATGAACCTATTGCAATGAAATTTGATGCTAGGCTGGAGAAGTTGACAACCACTACTGAGATGGCAAATTGGATTAATGCGATTCCAAAGGAAAAATGGAGTTTGGCGTATGATGGTGGCTGCAGATTCGGTCATATGACTACCAATTTGTCAGAGTGCATCAATGGAGTGTTGAAGGGTAGTAGAAATCTACCTATAACTGCATTGGTTCAGTTAACATATACTAAATTAGTAGAATACTTTGTCAACCGGAAAGATGAGGTGAATGAGAAACTCGTTACTGGGCAGGAATGGAGTGATGATTTGTTGAAGCACTGAAGAATGAACATGGCAAAGACGAGCTCACACCAAGTTTGTCGGTACGACATGCAAAACACCAAGTTCATGGTTGAAGAGGCTTTTAATCCTGTGACACAACAAGGTGGACTTTCTTATACTTTAAACCTACGAGAAGGCCGATGTGACTGTAGGTTGTTTCCAGCATTATATTTTCCATGCTCTCATGCAATTGCTGCGTGTGCTTCTGTGTCACTTGACTCATTCAAGTATGTGCATAGGGTTTACAGACAGGAAAGCATTTACAGAGCTTACGAGTTTGAATTTGAACCAGTTCGGGCTGAACCATGGTGGCCTGCAGGACCTGACATCACTTTGGTGCCTGATCGTGCATTGCTTAGATCTAAAGGTCGACCAAAATCAACCCGACTCAGGAATGAGATGGATTGGCGCGAAGCAAGGCCGACACAAACGTGTAGAAGATGCCATCAACCTGGACATAATTCTCGCACCTGTCGTGCCGGTGAATTGAGCTCCTTTAGGGATGATGGAGAAGGGTCATGTAGTTGATCTAGGACATATTTTGGTAGTTAGAGATTCTTGTATTAGCCAACCATGAACGTGTATTTTGGTTAAATATAATTTGTGTATTACTCTGTTATGATGGTGCATTCGAGTACTATTAATATATGTTAGTTGATTATGTGTATTACTTTTAATTGTGCCTTATTATTTTCTGTAGTCGGTAACAAATATTATATATTACTTTTCATATTGTCACACTAATCCTTGTTATTTTTTTGCTTACAACGTGATAGATGGCTTTCCGTGTAAACCCAGGCCCAGAGGATAGATCGGTTTTGGAGTTGCATGAGTACCATGTGTCTCAGCACGTTTGGCAGGGACATGAGGACCGACATTTGCGTGTCAAACGTGCTCAGAAAACAAAACATATGGACCCACCTGCACGCATTCTTCCATATCTGGAGTGAGCTGGCTTCTCGAGGGTTGCTCATATGGGCTACTGCAGCATCGATCACTTATTGATCAGTGCGTTGGTTGAGAGATGACGCCCGGAGATACATACATTCCACATGCCTACCGGAGAGTGCACCATTACGTTGGAGGACATCGGTATCATATCAGGTCTTCTTATCGACGGCGCTACTGTTACTGGCCTTATCCACCTTAGTGATTGGCTCGTTTTGTGTAAAACCCTATTGGGTCTTGATGACATAGAAAATCTCATATGCGGCGGACGCATTGATATGACATATTTGTGGCAGCCAGCTGTTACAGAGTTAGCCACCGATGTTTCTGACAAGGTCGTGCAGCAGCGTGCACGACATTACATACTTAGAGTGATTGAGGGGTTTTTTATGCCCGAATCATACCGATAGGTCTATGCACTTGATATTCCTTCCACTGTTGGAGGACTTTGCTGTTGCCGGGACATATAGTTGGGGGTCTGCAGTCTTGGCGTACTTGTATAGAGAGCTTTACAAAGCTACGGACTACCAAGCGCGCGAGATCGGAGGAGCTTGCATCTTATTGCAGTATTGGGCCTAGTACAGATTCCCCCGACTTGCCCCTTCACTGGTGGACCATCGTGAGCCCGATGTGTTTTATACGATTGCTAGTCGTAGTCAATTCCGTCCATTAGGCTGGTAGTAAGTTCTTTTCATATCATTTCTTTACATTTCTTTGTTCTATTGCTTACTTTGCTTTATTTTTCACTTACGTTCATAATACTTTGACTTATAAATAGGTGGAGCAAGCATAAAATTTTGAGTGATACTGTGACCGGTGTACTTGATTATTATTGCCGGTTCTTTGACCAGCTTAAGAATGATGATGTATATATTATTTTACATTCATTTGAATTAATTACTTATATATATGGTTTCTTAAGTCAATGTCTATATCATTTTGTAGATTATATGGCAACCCTACACAGATAACATGGTGACATCACTTCCACTAGCTTGTGTGGCTGGTAGGGACGTAGCACTGGCAGTTGTCCCTCTCATATGTTTTCACATTATTGAGTGGCACAACCAGACCGGGTGATGCACTAGTTTGGTCTTGACCAGCCCATCCCACGGACACCGCACCAGCCTGACAGTGTGCACTCAGTTACATTGGCAGGTAGGCATAATGAAAATTGGTCAGCGACACATATTGTTTTCATAGCAGCATAGGATAGTCAAAGGGAGAAGTTTGTTAGGAGAACCCCATTGGAAGCACCGCTCACCTCGCGTTCTAAGTACATGCGTTGGTATAAAAGAATTACCAGACGCTAGGTGTCTACCGCCGGTGCGTTTATTGGGAATACGGTAAGCTCTTTACTAATTCACCAGTTACTATATGCATTTTGTAGTGATTATAATGACATATTTTTTACTCTATTTCTTAGGTGGACATTGCAGAGCATTGGTTCAGTTCGACCAGTGACGATGCCGCTCGAGAACATGCTGCACAGATCCTACATTCATTGCAGGAGCATGATCGCATTATCATGGAAAATCTTCGTCCAGCTCCAACAGCAGATGACATTGCAGGGACACCTGAGGAGTCCAGTGCACAGGGGACGCGACGTAGAATGATGAGAGGGTTAGCGAGCACTCGGACGCGACTTCAGCATCCCAAGGATTCCATTTCTACGAGCTAGCCCACGACTCGACCTTCTACCACTGTGACCACTGCTAACACTCCAGATGTAACTGCTACATATCCAACCACTCAGCTACCACCTACATATCACCCACCATATCCACCATACCCACCACACCCATACCTACCGTATCCTTACCCGTCGTCGGGTTACCTACCATATTCTTACCCACCACACCCGTACCCGCCACACCCTTACCCCCCATATCCTTACCCACCACCGAGTTACCCATCATACCCATCACAGCCAACTCCTTCAACTGATCCCTCTCACAGACCACCGTATTCCGATGCTGGCCCATCTCATTGATGTGTATATTAGAATGTTATATTTAGTTGCTTTGACTAAATTATTATTTATGATTTTCAATTATGATTTTGGTACCCTTATTGGACTGAACATGTTTGCTGTTTCATTTATATTGCTGATATTGGTACTATGGTGGAATTAAACAGGTTTGTGTGATTTTAGGGAGGTTAATATTTAGGAGAAATTCTCTCAAAATTTCCATAGAATCTGAATGCCTGAACGCATAAACATTTAGATTTTAACGATCACAATTTTCTTTACAATTTCTTAGCTTTTAAATACTAAGCACGCATCCCATTATAATTTAAATAATCCAAATGTTATGTTATAACACTCGAGTTTATATTAGCAAAATTTAATAATGTACAGTACGACGCTCATAAGGAATTTAAAAACAAATGCATGACAAAGTATGGATGCCAAAAAGTCGAAGGGAGAAGAAAATAATAATTTTAGAATATTTGGTCTGTATGTGGTGGTTATCTAATACTAAAATAGACACTTAGTTAGCTGTGTTACCTTAATCTCATGTCATTAATTGTTAAGTACGTTAATCTCATGTCCAAGTAACCAATGAGATTGTGAGATGCCATTGGTGGCATTCACTTTGTATATGACCAGAGAATACTACCTATCATATGAGTTGATGACTGTTATAACTCTTTTTTATTAAATACTAAACAACAAAAACAATTTACGCCATTTTTATATTACTTTTTTTTATAATAAAAAAACACATGTTCCAAGACAATTTCTCTACTTTTTTTTTCATCACTTATTACTATAGCACTATAGTACTCATTTTTTTTAAAGATATGATACCTATAGTAAATTGTTAAATATTTTATTAATTATTAATTATTTTTTAAATTTTTATTATAAAATTAATATTTGAGTTAGGTTAAGCCAACAAACTTGGCGTATTTGTACATGTTATGCCAAATACTATTCAATGTCTTGAAATTTCGTAAGATACGCCAAAAGAGTTTCACGCATCCACATAGATTACCCCAAGCTTGTTGGCACAATCTACGTGGATGCGCCAGATTCTTTGGCGCTTCCTACGTGGTTTAGAAAAAAATAAAAAATGTCACGTAGAATCAAAGTGTGATAGTTTAAAAAATAATTTTGAAAAAATAATATTTTGATAAATTGTTTTAAAAAATAATATTTTAATAAATTGTTTTATCATTAGTGATAATTTGATAAAAAAAGCCGCAAAATTGGCGATAAGAGGTCTTGCCGATTGCCTATTAATTAGTACTTAGTACAAACTTGAGTCGTGAATCTACCGAGAATAACTAATGCATTCATGTAGAATTTCATGGATGTAAGTTGTATTTTGCATGGGTGAGATGAATTGATATTGGTATAACAGTTGAGATATTTACATACACTTGTTCAAATTTAAAAAAATGAAACAAAAATAAGCGTGAGATCAGCTGTTGATATTTTCTTTTGTTTAGAAAATATTATATATACTAACTTTACACACGTGAGTTACACGAGCTATTATAAAAGATTGTGTAATAAAATATATATAAATAATAAATAATAAATAATAGATTTACAAATTATACCATTATTTAAAGAGAAGTCATTTAAATTTCATATGATATTTTAATCAAAGATATATATAATTTTTATTAAATTAAAATGATAGAAAGAATTTTTTTTTTTTTATGTTAGCACAATTAAGTTTAATATTATCATTATTTTAATTATTCACAACTCATTCAAATAGAAGAAAAAGAGTTAGAACATATATATTAGAGTTTAAAATTTGATGCGTTGTTATTGTAAAACAATATTACATTATATCCCGTGCTGACACATCATTTAATAAGTTTGACTATGTTAATAATAAAACAAGTTTTATATTTACAATTAAATAACCATGAAATTCTTCCGACCCATTGCTGTAAAAAGGTATTAATATCATATAAATGTCAAATAAAAGTCATATTACAGGATAATTTTCAAATAACTTATTATAGATTCACAGAAGTTTTATTCAAGCATGTTCTAACATAGTGCTCATTATAAACAAATTAAGGATCATAAAATATCAAATGAATACCATATATACAGTAAGTATACATATTAAAATCAACACATGAAACAACAACTTAAAGAAACAAATTAATATTTAGTAAATGGACATAATTAGCATTTCCACTTTTTAGCCTAATAATTAGCATTTCTTGCAATCATTTTAGTGCATGTCCAATATTACTAAATTGATGAATTTCTACTTTTTAATTGTTATGCTTGGGTTGTTATTACTGCTATATATTTAAGTATAATAAAGAAAAATAATTTGAAAAATACCAACATTAATTATGAAAGAATTTGACCAAATTTAATAAAATATTGAATTAATAAAATTGATATAACGAATATTGAAGTAATGAATATTGATAAATTTCTCATCATAAATATGAAAATAATAAAGATTTAATATTTAATTGTTTATTTAAGTAATGAAGCAAGACACATGTCACTCAATTAAATATCATAAAACAAAGCCATCATTTGGTAGAATTCTACAAATCAGAACTCTCTTTTTATATATTATATATTATATTAATTGATTAACACACTAGTTGAAATTAGTTATTTAAATGTTTACAAGAAAAAAAAATGTAATTTCTGTTAGTTATACATGCCGAAAGCAACGCCTGCCTTGGCTTTAAAATTTTAAATTAGTTCACCTTTCTTTTTTTTATATACAAAAAAGTTTAGCAAGAGAAGATGTTGTCCAATTTCAAAGCCATGGCATTGTTTCAAGTATTAATAGTGTTTACAATAGTTCTCATAGATAACATGTCAACTAAAGATCATTAGCATGCATGAATCAAACCTAAGATCTTTGTATCGAAGTAAATTCGATCCTATATATCAACTAACCCTAATTGGTAACCACCTTTCTAAATGATAATAAAGCTCGTATTATTAACTTGTTGACATTCTTTTAATAATTAAACTTAGTGATTGTTGAGAAATTGGTCTATGAATCTTGATAAAGATAAGGACAAGTTTTTTTTTTTTTTGAGGCTACAAGGTATTATCATAAGTTTGGTCTATTTAAATCATCCATGAGACTAATTCTCATTCGACAGCAGGAGTACGAAATTTTATTTATGTTTATCCTTAGCAATTTTATTCTTGGTAATTTATGATATATAAATTAAAGATATGATATAATTTAAAGGATTTTTTGAAAATCAATAAGATTTGAAAAATCTGTTAGGATTTAAGGAACTTAAACACTGAGTCTTAGGGACCAAGGAGATTTTATTATAAATAGAATCAATGGTTTAGATGTGTGGTGAGACAGAGAGAGGACAAGTGACAAATGAATTCTTCAAGTTATGAAAAATGGTATACAAGAGGCTTTGTGTATGTGTTAGGTTTTTTAACTCCATTATTATTCTTATACTATATTTTTTTTCTCTCCATGATTATTTGGTTTGATTTTAACCTATAATTCATTATTGTTTTAGTGTTTGAAAATCTGAATGAATAATTACAAGTTTCTAACTATTACGTACATTAATGTCCAATAGTTTAAAGTAAAATAGGATTTCATTTTCAACAGGTTCTATATATAGATAAACAAAAGGGATAGTGTTAGAACAACGTAAGTATCATATTTTATATGCATGTTGTTGGGCGCGTGGGGAGTTGGTTCTTCTTGAACCCTCGAACCGGAATCAAATCATACAAAGAAAAAGAAAAATACAAATCAACCCCGGCATTGTGTTAATTTGATTTTGTTTAGTCGATTCAATTGATTTATTTCAATTTCGTCAACACTCCAATTTTAGACTAATTGTTTAGAGCATGGAAAGTGTGAACTTTAAGAGAGTTCAAACTTACATTATTTTCAGATTTTGTGTATTTATTATATATCTTTAGAATGATCAGCAAATAAGAGATAAAACTCTGCAGAGCTCAAACTCTTCATTGATTTGCTTGGATATATGTCATGAACTAAACTCTCTTAAAAATTTAAGTTCACTACTAGAATTTTCAGATTTAGAGACGGAACAGATTCCGTCTCTAAATGTATAAATTTCCGTCTCTAAATATTTGGAGATGGAATTAGAGATGGAAATTGTTCCGTCTCTAAAATTGGCGTCTCTAAATATTTAGAGACGAAAAATAAGTTCCGTCTCTAATTTAGAGATGAAAAATGTCCGTCTCTAATTAAAAAAATTCCGTCTCTAATTAAAAACGAATATTGTCTTTAAAATATAATAATGATTAAATTAGAGACAACATTGTTCCGTCTCTAAAATTAGAGACAGAGATTTTCTCTAAATCTAAATCTCTCTAATTTTTTAAAAATAAGCATATAGTTGTGATTTGCCACAACTAGATGCCTTCATTTTATTTAAAAAAATTATATTTTCCTATGCATATAATTATCCAAAATCAAAATTTATCAAAAATTACAATGAATCATCAATCATTATAATTATCCAAGTAACTATAAAATATATTAAAATAGTTGAAAGTATATGAAGTAGATACAATATTTTATGCATACCATTAATTGTTATTACATTTTGCAAGTAAACTTCTCTCTAACTTATACAATTACAAGTAATACAACTCAAAGTTAAACAAAAATAGAGGAACAAAAAGAAATAATAGTTTACGAATTGCTTATGACAAGTTGCCTCTATATGATATCAAGCACTCTTATGACTTCTTGAAAATTCTCTGATTCCTGCCCACGTAAAGCATTGGAAATGACCTGTATTAGAACTACACTAGAAAGTAATAAACAATTGTTGATATGTTTTGACATATGGTTTTAGAACCATTTATTCAATAACAAATGGAAAAATAAGTCATAAAACAGTCTCACATAGTGTTGGTTGTCAACCATCATTATACCCTAGTGGCATAGTTATATCAAATATATATATGTTCACAAGAAATCATTATCTTCATTTTCCTCTTGAAGCTCTAGATCAGATGTAAGGATACCCACAAACTCAAAAATGTCATTTAGCTTCAATTCAGACTCTTGAGAATCATATATCTGGCATGATACAAAGGAAAATGAGGAAAGAGATTTGTAGCTAATAAGTACCTTAATTGATTAAGTAGACAAAGAAGAAATAGAAGAAAAAAATTAGACAAAACAGTTGAACTCAAACATTAATTTATCAATTTTTTTAGAAAAATTACAATTAGGTAACATTAATTTTATAATGAGGATGAAATGAAGTAATCATTGTTATTGTTAAGTGAAATTACAGTTTTGAAGCAGAGCTAGGATTGAGATTCTCCCACTTAAAAAACACACTTATGATTATAGCTCTTAAAAGCAAAGGTGAAAGAGTTGGTGGTTGCAATCGTTCAGCACCTCTCACTTAGCCAGATTTTACAGGATTTTTCAACAATAAAACCAGCTCTGAAAATGCAAAGATTTATTGTACCTGATGATAATCTTCAATAAGAGCTAGGAATAATAGATACATGACCAATAACTGCATATAAAACAGGAGTGATAATCTTAGTACAGGTCTAATAATTACTTACATCTGTACATTTGCAATGATATACATATTTTTATTATAATACATACACAATTAAGCCAGATAGAAACACATCAAATAATTAATGGTGTATTTGATTAAGCAATTTCATCTTGGTTCTAGCTAAAACTAACAAATTACTTAGCAGAGACACATCAGATATTACAACACGTTAAAAACGACACAATACTACAAATCGAGGCATTCCAACAAGCCAAGAATTGTAATGGATTAACAAGAATTAGCTTGAAAAGATGAAATGAACATAAGCTACATAATGGTTTTATGCTATGGAATTAAGCATTTTGCAGGTAAAAAATGATGCATAACGAAGGCAATAAATGGATAGAGTTGTGCCTATTACCTCGATTACTAAACATTGATCTTGACAATACAATGGAAATACAAGTTCGTTTGCTTAAACTAACTATGAAATCCTCAAGCCTATGAAGCTATTTTGAAATTCAACCATATATGTTGAGTAGCAGAATATTCAAGATCTCAAACAACATAATACTAGCTTAATGGCTTCCGTTCTAATTTATCAATAAGCAATTTAAATATGCCATTATAAAATAAATAAATATTCAACTCTGTAACCAAAATCAAATTCTTCCAGATATGCTAATACACAGCTACTTAATCCATTTAGTAAGATATTGAAACTGAAGTTTCAAACCAAATATATGCTAATAAGCACCTTAATTGATCATAAATTTAAAAAATACTAGTGGACTTATCTGTTAGTATAACTTATAAGCTAGCTCAAGACGATATAACTTGTCATCTAAAGATGATACTGAAGACTTGAAGGTCTACATGGTACTTCTGCCTCTGGCATAGCTCAAGTTTGGATCACAAATATCTTCATTTGAATTTAATTGAAATTGAGAAATAAACTTAAAAGCAAACCATACTAGCACAACAAAAATCATCAAAAGTTTTTAATTAACCACTTTAAACAAAAAAATAGGTAAAGCTAAATAGCTAATTCTTGGATGATTCTTTTTTGTCAATCAAATTCATAACACAAGAAACTGGAGTTTGGATGAAAGCTTAGTATACCATTTTTTAGTATTAGGAGAACCTTGAACCTCATCACCAGAGATCTGTGAATAAATATAGGTTAGTAAGAAAAATGAAAAACACACATTACCCAGTATCTAGTGTTTTCAAACTTTTAATGAAAACCAATAAACTGACTTTGTAGGTTCCAATCTATCACATTTGTCTTGACTCGTACAGAAACAATCAAGAGGATATCCCAAATTTATTACAACTTAGACCTAAACAGAAACGAGGAACTTTTGTGTTTGCCTAGCAAAATATTCCAGTGGCTTGGCATTTTCTTGGTATTCACGAAACAACAAACATTTTCTTGGTATTCACGAAACAACAAACCTTTATGTCTAGATTCATCAAAAACCAAGATGGGAAACGTGGACCATGGCTCTTTCCTTGCCTTAGACAAGATACCGGTCCTTGCAACATCTTTGTTGGGAAGCCTTGACAGAATATCATGAAGTATGGTTGTTGGTACTTGGTAGATTAGATATCTGATCCATTGCGTCAACTTGCAACTCTATGTTTTTTTCCTGAAAGTAACGTAATTAACAAAAAGAAATAATTGTAACAAAGTAAACATAAACAATTCTAATTGAAGCTTTTCAAAATTTCATATCAAAGTTGAGTCCATCAAAAATCTTCCATTCCATTAACGTAGTTCATAGAAGAATAACATGCTTCTGGCCTGTTCTTTTTAGTAAAAAGTATCATAGTGCCTTGTGAATTTTAATTAAGATATTCTTATATATTTTAATTATTGGCTTAAGACAATCTTAATAGGAATTATTTTTATATATGGAATTGTCAATAATACTTTTTCAAATTAAATTACCAAAAAGGCATGCATTCGTAAAATTATTTGAATGTATTAGTATAATGAATACTTTTCAAAGTAGTATGACTGTGAAGTACCATAAAATTGAAAGGAATATATCCAACAATTAAATTTTAGTTAATTTTAGAACTACAAGAGAATGGTATATATTTTTCAAGATTTATTGAAATTCCAATAAAATTGAAAGTCCTTTCTTTCTTTGCTAATCATTACCCTCCCCTCAAAAAATGAGAAAGTCCCTAAATGTGCTCTTTTTAAATAGAGGACAATCAAAGCTTCATGTTTCTTGTTCAAATCAAGACCAGCCAGCATCACTTATTTGTCTAATTCATCAAGAAGACCAATGATAGGCACTCATCCAGCAAACTTTGCATTAATCTCATCCCTAGTTCCCAAATTGATTTATCACTATCACAACAACTTATATACCCAAGGCCCAAACAAAAACTACAATCAACACATCACAAACGTAGTTTGGGAGTCATTGATATTTACTCATCATAAGTGCAAATACTTCCTAAACATATCAAGAAATGTAACTCATATTCTCAGGTAAGTGTAATATAATGCATACAAAGAGATATATGAACACATCAAACTGTACCAGCATGCAAAAAATGAGCAAAGAGAAAAAAAGAAACTATAAAATGACTTTTGTATATGAACATGACTCTCCATCTCCGCATATATTATGACTTTCCAATGCCATGTTCATAGACATAGTTATATGGATAATATAAAAAGAGAATTACCCTTGTCAAACACTATAGCAAGGATACAAATCCTAGAGTCATATCATATGAGCATGTTAAATTGTTATTAATTGGAATATGTTAAAGAAATGAAGATAACCAGATGCAATCAGATGAGAGTGAAGGTAAGCATACCCAATAAGAAGAACTTGAGCAGGAATAGCTTTTACTTGAAATGAAATATAGTCTGAGTTGATTCAATTTCGGTGTCCTGCAGACAACACATTCTTTCGTGATTGATTATATTTTAAAATTAAATATTAAATATTAATTAATGTGAAAGAACAAGTTACTTGCCAAGTTGCTTGAATGACTGAACCAACACCATAGCAACTGATTCCAGATATCTTGAGTCGCAATGCCTATAGCATTAGCTAATGATGCTGCTTCTTCGCATATGGAGCAACCAAGATAGCTGCAAGGGGCAATACATAGATGAATCATCACTCACATCGTAAATAGAACTTTTCATCATATCCTAATCCTAATCCTAATCCTAATCCTAATCCTAATAAACTTGCTTTCAAATTGAATCCTTCAGTTCCTAACTCGTCGAATTTCAAAAACCAAAATACTAAAGACAAAGACCAAAGAAATATTACCTCTCTGAAACCTCAATTTCTTTCCATATCACAAGAAGAAATGTCCCAGATCATTATTTTCATCGTGGTGAGCTGGACCACGGACCAACAACGGTGGCGCGCGAATGGAAGACCGATTCTGAATAGAACACCGTGACTCGCAACAAATGTCACCGAAAAAATGGAAGACCGGCGAGGGCAAGTCGTTGATGATTAGACGAACAGAGCCATGGGCATCAACACAAGTTTCTGCTAACCCTAGAAACTCTCTGCTTTGACGCCATTGCACGTTGTTGTTGTTGAGAGATGGAGATGAGAGATGGAGATGGAGATGGAGATGGAGGGGTCTGTGGGCAAGAGATTGAGACCCGATTTAGGTAGAAATGAGAGATAAAGAGATCCGAGTTAGAATTATGGATTTAGATAAAAATATTAGAGACGAAACATCATTCCGTCTCTAATATATTTTAATTTTTAAAATAATTATTTGATTAAATAGAGACGGAATTGAGAGAGATGAGAAAATTTAGAGATGGATAAATTCTCTCTACACATATTTGACTTTTTAAAATATTACATTAACCGAATGAGACAAATTAGAGACGGAAAAATGCACGGATAAATTCCGTCTCTAAATTTTGTCTCTAAGTATATTTGACTTTAAATTGACCAAATAGAGACGGAATTAGAGACGGAAAATTCTGAGACGGATCATTTCCGTTTCTAAGTTCCGTCTCTAAATTTTAAATTTTATTTTTCCTCTCTAATTTGTCAATTCTATCTCTGTTTCCATCTCTAATAGAGACGGAATTTTTTTCGTCTCTAAATCGAAAATTTCTAGTAGTGGTTGTTGAATAAAAGTACATGAATGTCTTAATTATATATTTAATGATATATAAAAAGTTTATCTCTCTAACTCTTTCATATCCCCGTTTACTCGCGACCTTCACAAAGAAAATTGTGCTCTAGGGTGAGGGAAATGAAAGAATTCATGAGACATAAAACTGGGGAAAAAAACAAAGGAATGTTTACTTCTTTCTCTTTGTGGTGTCAAGCGATGCTTCATCTTCAAGTTAGTGGGGTTCCGCAATCATTTTTCTAGCAACTTTTTTTATGCTTCAGCAACCTTTTAGTGATGTGATTTCGAGAAGGGGAAAACAAGAAATGGTCCACACATTACATATATCATGTTATGGATAACCATTTGTAGTTTTAACTTTTAATTTATGTCTATTAATCTTGAAATGCAAGAAAGTCCGATTGGACTCTTTAAGCTTCTAGAGATATCTTTTTTTTTTTTTTTTGTCTTTGGTACAATATATCAAAGATGCCGACTTACACAAGCTGGTAGTCAACCTACCTTTCACGATTTGGTGGAAATCTACTAATGGTGATGAGTGCCTTAATTGAAATGACTATCACGCAATTTGATGAGAAAGATACAAAATCCATTTAGAATCTTGTAATTGATGTTTGTGATCTAAATCCCCGTTAGCCCCAGACACACACATATATGTATATGTCAGTTGAACAGAAGTATGAAACAGGTCAAGATGTTTATTAAGTGGATAGAGTAATTACAACAGATAAATGATAAAATAACAGTAACACTAAAAATAAACATAACTAAGGATATTATGAGATAAGATAAAATTAAAATCCTATTAAATGCTAGGCTAAGATATGTTGTTATAATTTACTCTATTAGCGAATGTTTATGACCCGATTCAAGTGATCTTCAATAAAAGAATTTATGACTCATACTTAGTGATTCAACCTCTTATCAAGTGATATGCACATCCAAAGGGAAGGGAGGCCATTGATATTTCTTTATTGATGAAGTCACCAAGAATTTTAGTGTTGAATATGACATTAGCCACTGAAAGGTTTTGTACTACAAAGATATTTTGAATAAAAGCCAATTGAATTTAAGTATGAGTCAGGACAAAATGTTTATTAAATAAATAAAGTGATTACATGAGATAAATGATAAAATAAAAAATAAACATAAGTAAGAATAACACGAGATAAAATAAAACAAAATCCTACTAAATGTTAAGATATGTTGTTATCATTTACTATATATATATATTTAAATTGAATAGTGAATGTTGGATAATGGCTCCACACGGTATGGATGCAAGGGATTAAAAAAAGTATTTTATTAATTTACTCTATCTATATATATATATAAATTGAATAGTAAATGTTGGATAATGGCTCCACACGGTATGGATGCAAGGGATTAAAAAAAGTATTTTATTAATGTATATTTTTAAGATACATGTTAAAAAATTAAAATAATATTTATTATTCATTCAAATTATTAAAAAAAGTATTTAAGATTTTTTAAAAAATTTAAAATATTAAATATTTATACGTTTTATTTAATAATTTTTATTTTTGATCAGCTTATTCATTAATGTATGCCCTTAACGTGTGCCCTTACATTAACAAAACTCAAAAAAAAAAAAAAATTAGGCAGGCTTTACACGCTTCACATTTTTGGCCGGATTTGGCGCGCTGAATTCTTAAATGAACTGAGGAAAGATGCGGTGGAGCCCGTTTTGGTTAAACGAAGCCCGTGACTCTATAAGTTGCTGATACTACGTACAATGATTGCCATTGTATTATAAAAAAACAGCTCAATGGAAGAGCTTTCACTAAGAACATGACATGGCCCAAAACGCGTGGAAAACTTTGATTAGCTTTTAATACGAATTAGCAGTCGGAGTCGCAGGCTAATCTGGATAGGATTTATTTTTTAGAAAACTTAAAGTCAATAATTTCCTAATACCAAAAAAACAAAAAAAAAAAAGAATTATAGACTTGTCCAGAAAGGAATATCTAATGAAGCTGTTTTCTCTTATAAGAACGTATTGCATCGAATAAATCAACGCAGTGCAACAACTTTCAGTGCCTTCTGGGCTTCAGCTTGTTAGGTTTCCGTTTCTAGGATCCTAAATAGGCTTCGCTGGTTTCCTTTTCAATCCTTAAGATTTTATGACGCAGATAAAAACAAATTGGCGAGAACAAAAAAACAACGTAGGTATTGAAGTTATGTTCCAGCTGTCCATGTTTCTGGTTACAATAACTGAGTTTGATTACATATATATTGCCTATCCTGAAAGGAACTGCAAAAGATGTCAATTAACATGAACCAAAAAGATTGAGCTAAATTAAAATACTACCAATACATAGACTTAATTAATAGGGAAAATGATCTTTTATTCATGTTGGAAAGGATCATTATTAATGAAGGCTTTTTTTTATGAGAGGCTAAATGAGGCCTCCGAAGGTTACCTAAAGTTCATAAACTTGCATAATGTGTTTACACACGTACGACTTTATTTGGATTTTGATCATTAATTAGCTATCCCGTTTATTCCATATATGTAGATGTCTCATCCTAGCTCGTTGTCTTTCCTCTTCCAATTGTGAATTTGTGATAGTTAGAAATAGAAATAGGAAGATAAATATTAATAATTTATGTATATTTATGAATGAATGAATATAGGAGGATTAACTTCTATTTACATAAGAATATACTATACAGAAAAAAATAATTATGTACTAAATCAATTTAATTTTGTATTAGATCAATTATAATCATCCTTAAAATCAATCGTGATCAATCATAATTTATAATTGATCATGCTAATATTCCCCCTCAAACTCAAGTAGGTATAGATAAAACTAACTTGAGTTCGGAAATCAGAGTGCGGAAGCGGCCATGATGATGAGCTTTGGTGAACAGATCGGCTAGCTAATCAAGAATGTCAATGGAAAAGAGATGAAGAACACCACAAGGAATGTGTTGACGAATGAAGTGGTAGTCGAACTCAATATGCTTGGTATGCTCATGAAAAACATCATTGTGAGCAATTTGAATAGCACTCCTATTATCACAATAAAGAATAGTGGGAGAGGATTGAGAAACACCCAAGTCGTCAAGAAGTCAACGTAACCAAAGTATTTCAGATGTGGTGTCAGTTGGTGCCCGATATTCTGCTTTAGTACTAGAACGTGCAGTTAAAGTCTATTTCTTATTTCACCATAAAATAAGTGCATCACCAAGATAGATACAGTAACTAGTGGTGGATCAGCAATCGGTAGGATCTCCAACCTATATTACTAGAAATTTGGATTTTAATGACCACTATTTCGGTCTCTATAGAGATCGATTTAGAGACCGATTAAGAAAAAAAAATTTAATTTGCTATCAAAATAAAATCGGTCTCTAATTCGGTCTTTAAATTTTTTAGAGACCGAAATTATGTTATAAAAGAAATTTAAAAAAAATAAAAATATGGCTTATTGTTAGAGACCAATATTTCGGTCTCTAAATAAAAAAAATTATAAAAATAAATAAATAGATAGCGACTGAATTTTCAATCTCTAAATAAAAAAATTTACAAAAAAAATCACTCACTTTTTCCTTACCTCCCTCACTTGTCTGTTCCCTCTCGTTCACTCACTCTTTTGCTCGTTTCTTTCTCCCGTTCATTCTCTCTCGCTCGGCTGTCCACTCACTCTGTTCTCTCACGCTCGCTTTCCTCTCACTAGCGAGTAGCTCTCGCTGCTCTCTCACCACTTCGCTCTCGTTGCCATCAGATCTGGTTTGTTCTAACCATTTTCTTGCTTTTCTGTTTCTTTGATTCTCACTCACACTTTCTCTTTCGTTTTGTGTGGGCTGGAAAATAGAGGGTTAGGGCAAGAAAAATGAAAGAAAAGAGAGAAGGATGGAGAGGAAAAAGCTTGAAGAACAAGGGGAAAAAAGGAAAACCATGATGTAGGGGGTTCTTTGCCATCTCTTGTTCATCTTTTCTATTCATTTTGAGTTGAAATCTAGTCCATGGAGTTACACAAGCTCACAACCAGAACTATACTAGAACAAGGGTTTTTATTTTTTGTTGTGCTTCTATTTATTTTATCTTGTTTTAATCTTAAATTTTGTTCCCTTGAGATTTTGATTGAAAACTTGTGAAATTGGTTGATGTTAAGGCTCCAATGTTCATGGTTGATTTGGGTTAGGAGCTAAATTTGAATGGTTATTTAAACTCTAATGAGATTTATGTTAAAATTGTAATGGTTTTAGTGATATGTATGGCCAAGTGTTACTGGTTTGAATGTCTCAGCTAAGTGCTTTTTTTAAGACTAAATTTGTACTCATGTTTATACTTGATTTAAGATTTGAATTAGAATGTTGAAAAATGATAAAAACAATGAGATTTCCAAGTAATAATGGAGTGATTTGATTTGAACTGGTTGCTGACCTATTTTCAAATAGAAATTAGAACGCTTATATATTATAATTCATGACTTGAACTATGTTAAAATTTATGGCAGAGTACTATCCTTTTGTGGTTGGGTTGGTTTGTTTAACAGTAGCAATTTTTCACCTGATAATGTATCACAGGGTGAATAACTATTTTATTTTTTTTACTGTTTGACAGACTGCTTCTTTTGTTAATTTTCTTTGGTGCGTCCCTTCTTTTGTTAGCTAAAATAGGTTTTTACTTTGACTACTCTAGGTTCTGTATGTGTAGCAATGTTAGCATGATGTAGCATCATTTGGCTGTTTTCTGTCACCTTTTGTTTTCAAACCAATGGTCTTGTAGAATATCTCACTACCAGAATTTTCAGATTTAGAGATGGAACAAATTTCATCTCTAAATGTGTCCGTCTCTAAATATTTAGAGACGAAATTAGAGACAAAAATTGTTTCGTCTCTAAAATTGGCGTCTCTAAATATTTAGAGATGAAAAATGAGTTCTGTCTCTAATTTAGAGAAGAAAAATGTTCGTCTCTAACTAAAAAAATTTCATCTCTAATTGGAGTCGGATATCGTCTTTAAAATATAATAATGATTAAATTAGATATGGCACTGTTCCATATCTAATTCTATCTCTAAAATTATAGACGGTTTTTTTCGTCTCTAAATCTGTCTCTAATATCTTAAAAATATTTAAAAAAAATAGGCATCTAGTTGGGATTTGCCACAACTAGATGCCTTCATTTTATTAAAAAAAATTATTTTCTTATGCATATAATTATCCAAAATCAAAATTTACCAAAAATTACAATAAATCATCAATCATTATAATTATCCAAGTAACTATAAAATATATCAAAATAGTTGAAAGTATATGAAATAGTTACAATATCTTATACATACCATTAATTACTATTACATTTTGCAAGTAGACTTTTCTCTAACTTATACAATTACAAGTAATGCAACTCAAATTAACATTCAAATACCAAAATTTGTCACACATAGCTATTAACAAGAAGATTGCCAAACTCTTGGGCATTATAATTGTAACTGGAACTATATAAGGCAGATAAGAGGTAGTTGTTGATGTAGTCATTGCTTCCACAAAATAGTCATAGGATAATAGCGACCCACCACTTGCCTATCCTTATCAACCAGAAACTTGGCAAAGTTCCATTGAATCTCATCCCCAAAAATTCCCCATTTACCTGCCTTTAAGAATTTATACAAAGGAGCAGAATTGTCCTCAGCCACTTTAATCTAGCACAATAACAAAGGAAAGTGATATATAATCCAGTGCATATCACAGTTGTTAAAAAAAATTAGCAGAAATTAGCCAAATAGCAATAATCATATACTTTGTACAATTAAATACAACTAGTCAAGCAACATTTTAAGTTCCTAGATCTATAGCTTAAAGCAGTTGAAAAACATTAAGGGAGTATTTTCAATAGAAGCATAATGAGGGGTTGGGGATGGAAACAGATCAGACAATAGAAAACAAATCAAGACAAAGATCATGTCTCTAGTTTATACTAGTTTCTTTGCCACTCCAAATTTGACACCAATGGTAATGGCAAGCACTAAACATAAAAAGGAAAAGGCACAAAATCTCAAGTGTGTATATATATATAACATAAGTGTTTCAAAAGAATTGGAAGAAAACATGATGAATACAGAAAATGAAGCGTGAGTGGTGAGTTAAATATGAAGTGTGTATTGTCAGTGTCTGAAACAGAAAATGGAAGCTAAGAAGATAAGAGTCCTATGTACGCACGAAGACAAAAACATGGGTAAAAACATAAGATACCATTCACTTCTTTTTCAGGTAAGATTATCATTAAAAGCAAGGTTAGTCATTATTCTGCAAACTTGGTAGAGTACCACTAATTAGCCATTCATATAATATTGATTTCTATATTATATGGTAGAGCAATTGATTTCTGTATATACTCATCATTCTGTCCACCAAGAACACAAGCCATTCATATCTTGAACATCATAATTCCAATATTTCTTTCGTATATGTGTCCTTTGAGATCACTTGATTGTTCTGTGTGTGGAAAAACATAAAATAATGGGTTTTCGCTTACCTGGTATCAGACGGGCACCATTTACTGCAACTCAATCAACTTGCAAGGCAGTGGAAGTCCCAAAGGGGCACCTTGCAGTCTATGTTGGAGAGAAGATGAAGCGCTTCGTGATTCCCATATCATACTTGAACCTGCCTTCATTTCAAGAATTACTAAGTCAAGCTGAAAAAGAATTTGACTATAATAATCCAATGAGTGGTCTCACAATTCCTTGCAGGGAAGATGCATTCTTAGGTCTCATTTCTCATTTGAATGGGTTATAAATCATGCTGAAATAAACACAGATAGATTAGTAGAGGCAATTTTGTACAGAAGGCACTCTTTTTCTCTTGTAAAGATCTTCCTTTCTCATTTCTTCTTTTTATTCTTCCTCTGTAAATAGAAATATGTTACCTGAATGAGAAAGTTCTATACAAAGTACAATATATTTGCTTTTGTTTAGTCCCAATAACTTCTAATATATTGAATATCATTTTCAAATCTCAATTAACATGAAAACTTGTGCATGGACCTCTAATGGAGATTACAACAATAATTCTTTTGAAGATATTAACCAAGCCTGATGACAGTTGTTATGGCTGCAGTATTGTACATCAAATTTTTCCCCTTTCACCAAATATAGAAATGAATCACTTTGTCTTGAATATCTTTAGCCACTTGCTCCTAGATTCTTGTAATATGTGGTTTAGTAACTTCAGTTACTTCTTGGTTTGAGCAACACATAACATATATCAGGTGCATTTCTTTTAATTTAGTGCTCCCTCATATTCCATCATCATTGCAAATATCAGACTTTCAGACCCCATTTCCTAAATGTCATTGGTTCTTCTCGGGATTTGTCAAGCCCCAGTTTCACCTGAGCTTGTTAATTATTTTCGGAAGTGTTTTTCATATTATTGAGTAATTGAATGTATTGAATTGGAGAAAGAAGCTACATAATTAGAAGACAAACATATATTATTGACATTTATTGAAATCAATTGCTCCTCAAATATTAATATGAAATCAGTGCTCCTTAATTTTTCCTCATTAAAATCATGAAAAACCAGAATTAATAGAAAAAGTGAAATATAAACAAATCATAAGACCAGTAAACTTAGATAAACATAAGCAAGATTGAAATGGGAAATGCAAGGAAAATCCATACCAGTTCAGCCTTGCTAGCGGAAGCTCTGACATTGAGGGATACAACCTTAACAACAACAAACATGGGGCTGGATCGAGTGCTCTTTGATCGAGGGGTGCAGAGGAGAAAAGGCATTGTGGGAGATTGGACCTGTAGTTAAAGACATATACGAGATGAGAAAGCAATTCCATATATATGGGTTTCAATGGTGCAGTAGGGAAAGGAACCAAGCTACTCACTGAATTGCAATCCTTTCAATTCATGACCAGTTAAGACCTAATTGGGTGGCTAACCTTCCAAAATCAGTAGCAACAGAGGTCTTGTAGGATGCAAGATCTTGTCGAACACGCTGTCGGAACAACGGACGAAGTGGGTGGAGTTGCTATGGAGGGAGGCTTCCCGTCGATTTGGGTCACGTCTTCTTCCACGCACGTAGATAACTGGGTCGCATCTTCTCCCACGCGGACCTTGTCGTCGATCTAGGTTATGCTCTCCCAAGCACGATGAAGGTAAATGAAGAGGGCAGAGCTGCCATGGTGGGAGGCTTGTCGCTGTCCTGGGTTGCATCTTCTCCCACACACAGTGATTGCTTGCCCATGTGAAGGGTTTGGTCTGAAAAGAAGGTTGAGGCAGAATCTAGAATAGATTTGGAGGGGAAGGAGGAGATGGGTGGGCAACTAGAGTTTGGAGGGGAAGGAGGAGGCAGAGATGGAGATGGAGCAAAAATAATGAGAATTTTTTGATAGAAGAATTGGTTTTCGATGAGGAGAGTATGATTTGTGATTTGGGAATTAGATTTAGATTGAAAAAAATTAGAAACGGAAATATCCCATCTCAATCTTAAAAAAAATAAAATTTATTAATTAAATTATATATTTAATTATATATATAATTTAGAGACGAAATATATCCGTTTCTAAATATATTTTACTTTTTAAAATATTTATTTAATTAAATAGAGATAGAATTAGAGACGAAAAATTTAAAAATGGATAAATTTTGTCTCTAAATTCCGTCTCTAAACATATTTAACTTTTTAAAATGTTACATTGATCAAATAGAGACGGAATTAGAGACGAAAAAATCTAAGACGCATAAATTTCGTCTCTAAATTTCATCTCTAAGCATAGTTGACTTTAAATTGACCAAATAGAGACAGAATTAGAGACGAAAAATTCTGAGACGAATCAATTCTGTCTTTAAATTCTATCTCTAAATTCTAAATTTCATTTTCCATCTTTAAACCATCAAATCTGTCTCCATTTTCTTATTTATTAGAGATAGAAATAATTCCATCTCTAATGTCTCTGAATAGGAATTTTCTAGTAGTGTCTTGGAAGTTGTTACATGTTCCTTTACATGTATACCTTGTAGTTTAGATGAAAAATAACAGCTATAGCTACATTCTGTTTCTTGCTTTGCAATAAAATAAGTGCATTACCAAGATAAATACAGTAACTAGTGGTGGATCAGCGATTAATAGGATCTCCAGCCTAGTCAATTTTAGAATAAGCCTGGAGAACCAAGGAGGAGTTGATTGAGAAATGAAGCCCATGAAACAGAGTTTATTTTATAAACCGAATAATATATAGAACAACAACATAATGAGTAGTGCGCCAAACTGACATAAACTGACTAACTAGATGAACAACATATGAAATGTCTGGACGGATAATAATAAGATAAATCAAGCTGCCAACTAATTGTCGATAGAGAGTAAGATCATCAAGTATATATAGTATCATCCAGATGTGTAAACCTGACATTAGGTACTAGAGGAGTAGATTCGGTGCGACTGTCAGAGAGACTGGCTTGAGAAATAAGATTCGAAACATATTTAGCTTGGGATAAATAAATACCATCAACAGAGGAAATAACCTCAAGACTCAAAAAGTAATTAAGAGGGACAAGATCCTTCATTTCAAAATTGCGGCTCAAAAATGCTTTAAGATTAGAAATACCAGAAGTATCATCAATTGTAATAATCTTGTCATTAACATAAAGAAGCAGTAACACAGTGTCACTATCAGTTTTATGGATGAAAAGTGTTGAATCATGAATCATGAGAGAGGAGTATCCAAGTTGACTTTTGGTGGAACTGAATTGAGCAAACTAGGCTTGAGGAGCTTGTTTAAGACCATACAAGACTTTGCGAAGAAGACATACCTTGTTAGGCGGACAAGAGTAACTTGGTGGTGGTCACATGTAGACTTCTTCTTCTAAGTCTTCATTAAGAAAAATATTTTTCACATCTCTTTGATTAAGAATCCAGTTGCGAGTGACAACAATACTAAGAAGAGTATGCACTAAAGTGAGACGAGCAACTAGAGCAAAGGTTTCTACATAATCAATCTCATATTCCTGAGTAAAACCTTTAGCCATCAAGCGAGTCTTGTAATGATCAACAGACCCATCAGATCAAGTTTTAATCTTGTAAATCCATTTACATTCAATGAGAGCATTATCATAAGGAAGACCATCAATTTCCTAAGTACCATTATTCTCCAAAGCCTATAATTCTTCATTCATAACTTGTTTCTAACGAGGGTCAGTGGAGGCCTCTGAATATGTCTACGGTTCATGAAGGTGAAGCATGGTAAAAAAACAATGATAATCACAAAGGTAGGTGGGAAGGTTTCTTACCCGAGAAGGACGAATGACAGTGTTAGATGCAGAATCAACGGTGAGGTTAGTGTCTGCGGGATAAGTCAAAACTTCATACTATGATAAGAACTCACTGGAGAATCGGAAGAGGAATCTGGAGGTGGATAATCTATGTCAGACACATCTGAAGACTCTATATCAAAATCATGTGAAAAAAGATCAATAGATAGTGTAGTAAACAAGGGGGTAGAAATGGAAGGAATAGACTTAAACTGAGACAATGTGGAGAAAAAAGTATCTTTCCAAAAGACAACATGAAGAGAGATACACATGCGTTGAGATACTAGATCACAACAGTGATAACCTTTGTGTTCAGTAGCATAACCAAGGAAGCAACAGAGACGGGAACGAGGTTCAAGCTTAATGTGTTCATGGGTTGAAGAAGAACAAAATAGGTACAACCAAAAACTTTGAGAGAACTGTAGTTTAGATGTCTCAGGTGAAGACATTCATAAGAAGATACATTACTAAGAACAAAGGAAGTGAGATGATTGATAACATAGACAATAATAAGAGCAGCTTCACCCTACATACGTTCAGGACAAGAAGAGGAAATGAGCATAGCTCGAACATAGTCAAGAATGTGTTGATGCTTTCTTTCAGCATGATCATTTTGCTGAGATGTATTAGGACATGAAAACTCAAAAACAAGTTCCCTGTTCAGTAAGAAAAGTGAGCATTTTTTAATCACGATATTCTGAGGCATTATCACGATGAGAAACCTTAATTGTCTTTGAAAATTGTTTTAATCATATTGGCAAAGGTAATGTAGATTTGAAGAAGTTCATAATGATATTTCATTAAATATATCCAGGTGAAACGTGAATAGGTATTAATAAAAATAAAAAAATATCGATAACCCCTCACAGTGAGTGTAAGAGTTGGATTCTAAACATCAAAATGAACAAGATTAAAGAATGAAACATAAATGGAATTACTTTAATTAAAAGATAAAATAGGATGTTTGACTATTTGACAAGATGTACATTATTGCAAAGACTTTTCTTTAATAGAACCTAAAACTCCCTAAGAAATTAGATGACGTAATTTACTAAGAGAACCATGACCAAGACGTTTATGCTACAACTGAAGAGAAGAGGTAGTAGAAGTACCACAAATAGTTGACACAGGAGGTGAAGGAACATGAAGGACAGTGAGCTCAAACAATCGTCTAACTTTATGAGTATTCCCATTGATTTACCCCGTCTGTAGATCCTGCACAGAATAACCAGCAGAAGAAAAGGTAAGTATATATCCAAGGTCGCACAATTAGCCAACAAACATGATATTAAAGTTTAATTTGTAAATAAGGTAAGTATCTAATAGGGTAAGGGTAGGTAGGGAGATAGGATCCTTATGACTTACTTTCATAAGAGACCCATCAGTAGTATGAATAGAATGAATGGTATCTTTATAAGAAAGGGAAGATAATGCTTGAGATGAAGAAGTCTTGTGATTACAACATGTAGAATCAAAATACCAACGATTAATTACATGGGGTAGTGGCTAAGGCAGTAGGAGTATTACCAAATTGATAAAGGACTTGCTTAAGAAAAAACTCAAGGTCAGTAGCAGAAAGAGAGATTTGGGAATCTGAGGCATCGTCGGCTACTGAGGTTGCAATTATAGGCTTGGAGGAGGAACTAGTACGAGGTTGAAACTTTTTTTGATCAAACCTTTATGGACAAGTAGAGTTTTGTGGACGACTAGGGCACTGCTTAATTGAATATCCTAGAACTTCGCAGTATTTGCATACCTGAGAGGGGCAAGTAGGAGCAATATGAGTCTTCTTCTTACAAATGTGGCACACAAATGTGGCACTCTGTGTTGGGACATTCAGCAAAAACATGACTAGGTTTATGATAGCAACTATAGAATTTGGCTCTTTGATGAGTAACTACAAAGGCTAAATATGTTTTAGGTCAAAGAAGACCCAATCTAGTGTCTTCTGATTTTAGATGAGAAAGTGCATCCTCAAGTGTAGGCAGGGGATCTTGATGTTGTAGGGAAACTTGAACAGGCTTATAGTCATCAGTGAGAGCCATCAGAAACTGGATGAGTCTAGTGTAATCACGATATTCCTCATATAGTTTGGCATCACTTTGGTGTTTCAAGGTTGGCTCACACAGAATCAGTTGATCCCAAATAACTTCTATTCGAGTTAGGAACTCATTTATAACTTGGCTGGGTTCTTTTTTCAGACTATTGAGTTCCTTCTGCAACTGCTATTGATGAGACAAATCAGAAATTGAATATATATTTTTATGATGATCTCATACCTCTTTGGTAATTTCAAAGCGTCCAAATTATAGGTGAATGCTGGGAATTGAGGTGTTTCGGAACTAGGTGATAATCTGATGATTTTTATTATCTCAATCTTCTAATTTTTCAGCATATTTCTCATCAGTGCCATCTTCAACTTTGATAGGAGAAGTAATATCACTTGTGATATATCGCTAAAGTTTTCGGCCTTTTAGAAAGCCACGCATAACCTCAACTCAGTGAGTGTAGTTTGAACCATTAAGTAAAACTAGAATGGACTGTGCAACATCAAACTTTTCTATAGTAGAAGGAAAAAATAACAGCAAAAAGAGCACTTTTCAAGCCTGAATCGACAGAAAAGAACTTCAAAAATGAAAAAATCTCACTGAAAAACATTGGGAAGGGGTCTAGTGTCACGTCAACAGTTCCACATCAGCACAAGGGACACATGGACAACTTAGGTTGCATCACCATCCACATTAGCACAACACAAAAGAATTCCGTTTAGGTTTGGGTCTAGGATCCGGGTTGCACTACCGTGGGTCTGGCTGAATTGACACACAACAGAGTTCAATGGGATTCCAAGTTTGGTGCAAGTCCACAATGGTGGCTAAGTCACGACAGGGGAGTACAAAGCGAGTCTGACAGCACGTAGGGGTACAACACAGACACCAATTCAGAGGAGGAGATGCACGATGGTGATGATTTGGATGGCGACACCTACGCATGCTGTTGAGGTCGCGCGCGGTGGGCAATGGTGTACTAGGTTAGGTAGTGGACGGCGAGGCTATGCGGTGGTTGCAATTTGTAGTGACCAGAAACGGAGAAGATCGCAGATCTGAGTTGCTGATCTGGATTATCTAGATTCGTGGATCTGAGTTGCGGATATGAGGCAGACGAACGATGGTCTGAGTATGGTGGTTCTGGAGCAATGTCTAAACGGAGATCTAGAACGATGTTAAAAATGGAGTCTAGAATTTAGGACGAAATTTGAAACAGAGTCTGGAATCTAGGATTGGATCGAGAGCTTAGACTTTCTGATACCGAGTTAAAAATATAAACAGAGAGACAAATATTGATCATTTTGTGTGTATTCATGAATGAATAAATACAGAAAGACTAGCATTTATTTATACAAGAAAGTTGTTATACAAAAAAGAAAAATAGTAAAATATAATGATATACTAAATTAATCTAATTATGTACTAAATTAATTATTACCATCCCTAAAATTAATTGTAATGAATCATTCTTAAAATCAATTATGATTAATCATAATCTATAATTGATCATGTTAACAGTGATAAAATTTGTGCATCTATTTATTCATTTTCTTTATGCATGACATTTTTATATGTTATTTTTATATCTAATTAATGAAGTATAAATATATTGTTAATATTGTATATTATTTGATTAATGTAACTAATAATCAATTACCAATATATATAATAATTAATTATTAATTCCGTTAACGACATATATAATATATACAGTTAACAAAATATATACACATCATTAATCAGATATAAAAATGATGTACAAATATTATGTACAAACACCATTTTCGCTATCTGTACACATAGCTACAAAAATATAATAGTAGTTTTAGCTATTAGCAAGTGGTAGTGAGACGATTTGGTGTGCTGTTGTGATACACATTACTATTTTATTAGTAGTTAGTGGAGAGAGATGGGGGGTCAGGATTTCAAACAAAATGGTTCATATATGACAAGGGAGTGAGGAGTGAGGAGTGAGGAGTGAGGAGTGAGGAGTGAGGAGTGAGGAGTGAGGATGTCTTTAATTTCTAGCACAATGAGTTACACTTATAGTAGGACCCGCTATTCCACGTGCAAGAGCTGGCGTTTTTGAAGAATTCTGTGGATTCCATTGAACTTAAGGTGGAATTGAGGAGAAATTTTTATTTAAATGTGATGTATTTAGTTAAATATATTAAATTAATTAAAATTTAATATTTTTATAAAATATTATAAAATTAATTATAAAATATAAAAATTTATAAATATATTAAATTTTAATTAACTTAATATATTTAATTATTATATTATATTTAAATAAAAAAAAATCAATAGGTACAAAACTTTACTACGAATCCACAGATTAGTTGGTATCAGTAATCGAGAAATTTGTCTAAATATAAAATATTTAATTAGATGTATTATATTAATTAAAATTTAATATTTTTATAAATTTTTATATCATATAATTAATTTTATAAAAATATTATTAATTTTAATTAACATATTACATCTAATTGTAATATTTCAGATTTATATAAAATTTTCTCGTCAGTCCCAGTCACCTCAGCAGTCACAAACATCCAAAACCTAATTTAAGGGTCTCTGCCAGCTAAAACTCTCATGTTCACACTTAGTTGCTTCGTTAGCTTAATATCACCCAGGCCCGTTTAATTTTTTTATAATTATTGTTCAGCTCGATTGTTACAACAACTCATCACCCCCCTAGGCCCTTCAAAACCACCATGAACACTATATAAACCACCATTCACTGCAAATAACTCCCATCATCACAACCACTCTTCTCATAAGCTCTAGTAGCTAACTAGCATTACTAGTATTTGTTAGTCATTAGTTGACAACAAGAGTTTAAGATGGCTTCCAAAACTTCTTCATCCCTTGCCCTTTTCCTCACACTCAACCTCCTCTTCTTTGCACTTGTCTCTTCTTGCGGGACATGCCCTGGTCCATACCCAAAGCCAAGGCCAAACCCTGGCTCAGGTGGTTCAGGTGGCTCAGGCGGTTCAGGTGGCGGTTCAGGTGGAGGCTCAGGTGGCGGTTCAGGTGGCGGCTCAGGTGGGGGTTCAGGTGGAGGTTCAGGTGGAGGCTCAGGTGGGGGTTCAGGTGGAGGTTCAGGTGGCGGCTCAGGTGGCGGTTCAGGTGGCGGTTCAGGTGGGGGCTCAGGTGGCGGCTCAGGTGGTTCAGGTGCATCGTGCCCCCGTGATGCACTAAAACTAGGCGTATGCGCCAATGTGCTAAGCGGGTTGCTGAACGTAACTTTGGGTCAACCACCAGTGACCCCATGCTGCACCCTCATCCAAGGCCTTGCTGACCTTGAGGCCGCAGTATGCCTATGCACTGCCCTGAGAGCAAACATTTTGGGTATCAATCTCAACATTCCCATCTCACTTAGCTTGCTTCTCAATGTTTGCTCAAGGCAAAACCCACGTGGTTTCCAATGCGCTTAATCATGCGTATACACAACACATCATATCATCATCATCATATCTACTTGTGCTTCATGTTTTCTAGTTTTGTGGCTTTCCATTGCTTTTTCAATTCCATTCATCAGTGTGTGATTCTTGTACGTGCATGGATGATTAACTGCTAGTTATCGCTTCAATTCAGTGTTTGTTTTATCTGGTCATAGTGTCAAAGTAAATAAATTCCCAAAGTTTACTTATGTAAATTGCAAGGGAACCAAATATTGATGAACTATAGTGTTCTTTATTTAATTGAGAAATGGTTATATTCCAAATCCTTCTTAATTTATTTCTGCTTCTACATATGTATAAGCAAGTGAGTACTATGCTTTATGTTATCTTTTTTTTTTTTTTGGTGAATTAGATACTTTGGCCTTCTACCTTCAGACTAACGCCCAACAAGAGAAAAACAAAATTCAGGAATAGGAAAAAAAAAAAGAAAAAGAAAGCAGAAACACAAGCATGTAAACCCTGCAATGAGCCCGTGACAAGTCTGCTATATCACTCCATGCAAGGACTATTATTTTTTTAAAAAAACCAAGAGAAAAAAGCCCTCTCTTATTAAGCTAATTAAACCAAATATTTATTAGCGGTTTCGGGCCAACTGGATCCATTTGGATATACAGTGAGTTGTTCCTTTCCTACTTCCTATATAGTACCATATATATCACGAGATGGAATATTACTAATCATGACTTCGTTGAATCACTCAGGAAAACTAGAAAGTACGTTGATCATATTATTAAAGTGTTGAATCACTCGGGAACACTAGAAAGTTGATCATATTATTAAAATGTTGAACCATTCACTCTCAATTTAAGATAGACCACTTGTACGACTTTTGCTCACTAGCTGCTACTTATGATCCGGAAAATAAGTAATGGAATTAATTTGAAGTGTGGTTGGATAAAGATTTTAGTTCATCCCAAATAAAAAAAAAGGGAGAGATGTTAATTAGAATGGTTTATATATATATTTTCCCTTTCAAATGTATGATTCCATACCTGAAACTATTTGGCATAGGAATATTGCTAATCATGACTTCGTTGAATCACTCAGGAACACAAGAAAGTTGATCATATTATTGAAGTGTTGAATCACTCAGGAACACTAGAAAGTTGATCATATTATTAAAGTGTTAAACCATTCACTCTCAATTTAAGATAGACCACTTGTACGACTTTTGCTCAATAGCTGCTACTTATGATCCGGAAAATAAGTAGTGGAACTAATTTGAAGTGTGGTGTGGATAAAGATTTTAAGTTCATCCCAAATAAAAAAGGGGGAGAGATGCTAATTAGAATGGTTTATATATATTTTCCCTTTCAAATGTATGATTCCATACCTGAAACCATTTGGCATCTAGTATGTCGTTTATCAGTTGGACTTGCATGTAAATAATTAAAAATCAAACTACTTATTCAACAAAAAAGAAAAAAGAAAAAACTACTTTACAACTTCGTAGTATTGGAAAGTATGGTATATTGGTTTAGTTGAAGTTTATGTCAACTAGCTTTTCGATTTTCGAAGCACTATTTGTCCCGTGATATGCAATGTGGACAGATAAAAAAAAACAAATGCTTCTCACTTAAGAAAAAGGCGGATGGATGGAAGGTGGAATCCCTTTTCACTTTCATTTCGCACTTCATACAAAAGTAAATGATTCCACGCCATGGAGATCTATTTGCCAATATTCGATCGTCAATATTCCAAAGTATTTACAAGACAATCATGTGAAAATTGAAAATTTTTGCAGTTCTGTTTAAGTTCCAACACAGTGATGATATTTAAAGGTTGCTGAGTACTACATAGATTGAGCTATGTGCCTAGCTGCAAAAAAAAAAAAAAAAAAGATTAAAGATTTTGGAATACATACACGCAAAGGCTTAACTTAATTATAAAATTCTTTGAAAAAAACTTTCCATGGGAAATTCAACCTGGACTCTGGAATGAATCAAAGTTATTTGGTCAAAATGCCTAGTATTTATATTATTATATCAACAAAAAAAAATGTTAGTTTATAGCGCCTAAGAGCATATTGTCCAACAATTAAGTGTAAAAGTTCTAAATTAGGGGTCTGAAATTCAAACACACCTAAATTGACTATGGAGCTTCTTTGGGGAAATAAATATATGAGTAAATTCTTTAATTGGTATTCCAAATATTAGTTTGTCACTACATTAGTTTTTTTTTAAAAAATTCATTCAATAAATCTTTTAAAGATATAAAAGCGTCACAAAATTCGTTCTTCAGGGATTAATTTGATAGATAATATAAGAACAAATTTGATAACTTTTTTTTATAATTTTGAGAGACTTATTTAATAAAAAAATTAAAGAATTAATGTGGTGACATCCTAATTTTTAGAGGATTAATTTAAAAATTTACTCTAAATATAATGGATAAATATGCTCAAATGATTTGAATGAGTGGACATCTATACCTATAATTTATGTAACAAAATCCAAAAGATAAGCATAAATTTGCCATCCTATAGGCCTTGAGTGTTACTCAGAACAAACATTCATTTGATATTGTCTTTTTTCTGACGTGAACATACAATCGTTATTATGAATACATCGATATATAGATGGATAGTGAACAACTTATTGAACGTGTCACCAAAAGCACAAAAGTAAATAAGTTTTAAAAAATAACACTTAATAATTAAGTATGTATTTTGCACGGTGCAACATCAATTATGTTATAATATTATAACCGTTAAATAGTTGTGATTTTTTTTCATTACTTTTGCTTATGCAAGCCTTAGTTAAACTTGACATCCTTTCTCACTTTAGAGTTTAAAATTACATCCATGCTTATTCAGCGAATGTAATTATTACATGATTAAGTGTTTAGAAACTTAACAATGGTATTATTCGTACAAACTTTTAGTAAAAGCTTCACGCGTTATGTGGCTGCGGAATTTAACTAACCGTATTTATTTAAATTTAATTTTAGTAGGAACAATTAAATTCAAATATAGCTATATATAACAATTTGTGAGTAATGCGTATTCAAACAATCTGTATAATTAACGTTATTACAAATAAAACTTAAATGTCAATCTTCTGGGACTAACTAAACAATGTAACGTGGGATCCTTAAATAAAGGAATTTGAGAATGAATCAAGAAACAGAAAGATAAGAAAGAAAAACAGAGAGAAAACCAAAGAAATTGAAAGAAAAGCTTAGAGAAGTATCTTCTGAATGAATGATACATTGATACTGAAAAACTCACTTAGACAATGACTATATACTGATAATACGAAAACCACTACAAACAGAATACTAACAGCAATTACAACTAACTGCTTACTCAGCAAAACTAACTAACTAACTATTATAACTAACTTATTTATTGCAACTCACTAACAGATTTATAACAACTCAGCATAGCACTCTATACTCTAATACTGTCCCCTTAATTACAAGTGGGATTTCTCAAATTTAGGAATTAAGAATTGTATGATCTTTAACTGTGAGTAAGGTTCTCAAATGTTGAAATCTGTTAGCAGCCAAAGGCTTTGTGAGAACATCAATAATTTGATTTATGGAAGGAATATGTTGTACACTCAGCTGCTTCTGGATAACTCTTTCTCTGACAAAGAATATATCCAGCTCCATGTGTTTTGTCCTGAAATGTAGAACAGGATTATGAGTCAGTAGAACCGTGCTTTGATTATCACAGTACACAACTGGGATGGTGGATATTGGGACTTGAAGTTCTTGTAACAAGGATTGAAGCCAACTGATTTCTGTAGCAGTCTGAGCTAGAGCTCGATATTCAGCTTCTGTGCTACTTCTAGCTACAACTTGTTGCTTTTTAGACCACCATGAGATGAGATTAGGACCTAGATAAATACACGAACCTGAAGTTGATCGTCTGTCATTAGGATCTGTTGCCCAATCTGCATCACAAAAGCCATACAATGCAAGATTCTTTGCTGGTCTAAGGTGAAGTCCATAGTGTAAGGTACCTTTGAGGTATCTCAGTATTCTTTTAACACTTTTCTAATGCTCCTCTAAGGGTTGGCTCATGAACTGACATACTTTATTTACACTGAAAGATATTTCTGGTCTAGTAATAGTAGCATACTATAAAACACCTACTATAGACCGGTAAAGAGAAGAATCTTGTATGTAATTTGCACCATGTTTGGTAAGCTTCAAACCAGATTGCATAGGTGTTGAAATCTCATTTACACCTATCATTTGAGCCTTAGTAAGAATGTTTCATATGTACTTCTGCTAAGAGAGATGAAGAGAACCATCACTGAGTCTTAATACTTCTATGCCAAAAAAATAATTAAGTTGACCAAGGTCTTTTAAAGTAAAAGTAACATTGAACTTCGATATCAAAGTTTGAATACTGGATTATGAATTTTCAGTAATTATAATGTCATCAACATACACCAATACATACAAACAAGAAGTTCCAGCAACCTGAACAAACAAGGAAAGATCACATTTGCTGGGAATAAAATCAAGATGTTGTAAAGTTGAACCAAGTTTCTCAAACCATGCCCTTGGAGCTTGTTTAAGGCCATATAGAGCCTTTTTTAGTTTACAAACTAAGCTGCCATCACCAATTTCAAACCCTTGTGGTTGTGTCATATACACCTCTTCATGAAGCATACCATTTAAGAATGCATTATTAACATCAATTTGATGTATTGACCATTGTGCTGTAAGAGCTAGAGTTAGAATTAATCTCACAGTGGCAGGTTTCACTACAGGTGAAAAGGTTTCTATATAATCAAATCCAGGTTGCTAGTGAAAACTTTTTGCAACAAGTCTTGCTTTATACTTCAAAACTGAACCATCAGGATTCTCTTTGATTCTGAATATCCATTTGCAACCTATAGCTTGTCTTTGGGGAGGTAGTGAAACAAGTTGCCAAGTATTGTTGGTAATTAGAGCATTATATTCTTCCTCCATGGCTTTAAGCCATTTCGGATTTTGTAGAGCTTGCTTAACAAAAGTAGGTTCAATTTCTATGTGAACAAGATAAGCCTTAAGCTTGAAAATTCCAGATTTTGCTCTGGTTATCATAGGATGACAGGATTGGTTTTCATGAAGAGAAGAGACAGGTACAGATATAATAGGAGATTGATTTTCAGATTCTGGTGCAAAATTGGAATGAGATAAGGAGAGTGGCAAAGATGGCTGATCAGTGAGGGAATGAGGTTGAATAAGAGAAAGAGATGCTGATACAAGTTCAGTAAGAGAATGATTTTCAGATACTAGTTCAGTGAACTGAGACAAGGAATGCGATATGGATGACTGAGTAGTGTTAGGTACAGTAAGAGAAAGATTTTCATGTGTGGATGGTTGAGGAGTGTTACTAGATGACATATCAGAATGCTGTATTACAGTAGACTGTAAAATAGGTAGAACAGATGAGATAGAAGATTGATGAGGAGAAACTGTAGTAGAAGAAGATGTGGTGATAGTAGTGGTGAATGGAAATTGATTTTCATTGAACAAAACATCTTTTGAGATAAGAATTTTACTATCAGAGGTTAAACATTTATAACCTTTATGAGATGATGAATAGCCAAGAAAAGTACACTGAGATGTTTTGAAGGCAAAATTGTGTTTATTAAAAGGCCTGATATATGGATAACATGCATATCCAAATATTCTAAGAAATGAGAAGTCAGAAACTAAACCAAACAACTTGGTAAATGGTATAGCAAAGGAAATAGCAGAAGAAGGAACTCAATTTATGAGATAGACAACTGTGAGAAAAGCATGGTCCCAAAATTTAAGAGGCAAGGATGCGTTGGCTAAAAGGGTAAGTCCTAACTCAATAATGTGTCTATGTTTCCTTTCCACTATACCATTTTGATGATGAGTGTGTGGATAAATGACCCTGTGAAGAATACCTTATGAAGAGAGATAGGTAGAAAATGGTCTATGCTCACCACCCCAGTCAGTTTGCACTGATTTTATTTTTGCATTAAACTGAATCTCAACCATCTTTTGAAATTGAATAAATGCTTGTAGAGTTTCTGATTTCTTTTTTAGCAGAAATATCCAAGTAAATCTTGAGAATACATCTACAAATGTAATATAATAGGAAAAACCAGTTGAAGAAATAAGTGGAGCAAGTCCCCACAGATCACTGAACACAAGATCAAAGGGCTGATTATAGACTGTGGATGAAGCAGAGGAAGGTAGTTTATGCATTTTACCAAAACAACAAGCTTCACAGAAATTGTGGAATGAAATGTTTGGAGAAATTGAGATATTGGACAACTGTAATGCCTTTTTGAGAACAACAAAATTAGGGTGATCAAGTCTATAATGCCAGATATCCAAAACAGTTTTATCAGATACATGCTTAGAACTAGCTTTATGAGCAAGAAACACTGAAGCAAATGAATTATTAATATCAATAAATGAGGTATCAGTTACATCAAGAACAGAATCATCACTTTTAGTACCAGTTACATAAAAAATAGAATCATCACTTATTTTATCAATTGAGTGAGAATTATTTTCAAAAGTACAGAAACTAAGAGGATTACATGACTGAAATGGCTTGTTAGACCTTAAATGTTTGCAAACTACAGTATTACAAACACATTTCAAATCATTATTATGAAATCTAAAATCAGAACCAGAACTATGATTGTAACTTGATTTGAGACAAGATTGAGATGTCAAGTGAGTTAAAGGAAAACTTGAAAAGCTGTATAGACTATCAGCACCAAGAGAGCCTTCCAAAAGGACTCATGAGTGGCCTGTGATTTCACGTAACAGTCAGAAGGGTGAAATTCAAAATAAACACAGTTGTCCTTAGCAAATTTACTTACATAAAGTAAATTTTTAGTAATTTCAAGTACATGTAATAATTGATGCAGAGACAAGGAAACTGATGCATTAAATGGAGATGTAATAGATGAAGAGCTAATATGAGAGATGAACAAACCTTGTCCATCACCCTTTAGAAGTTTCTCAAGACACTACTAGAAATTTGAGTTTTAGAGACTGATTTAGAGACCGATTTATTTCGGTCTCTATAGAGACCGAAATAGAGACCGATTAAGAAAAAAAATTTAATTTGCTACCGAAATAAAATCAGTCTCTAATTCGGTCTCTAAATTTGGGTTTTAGAGACTGATTTAGAGACCGATTTATTTCGGTCTCTATAGAGACCGAAATAGAGACTGATTAAGAAAAAAAATTTAATTTGCTACCAAAATAAAATTAGTCTTTAATTCGGTCTCTAAATTTAAATTTTAGAGACCGATTTAGAAACTAATTTATTTCGGTCTCTATAGAGACCGAATTAGAGACCGAAATTATGCTATAAAAAAATTTAAAAAAAAAGTGTCTTATTATTAGAGACCGATATTTCGGTCTCTAAATTAAAAAATTATAAAAAAAAATTGGTCTCTAATTCGGTCTCTAAATTTTAGTTTTAGAGATCGATTTATTTTTTTCTATGAGACCGAATTAAAGACTGAAATTATGTTATAAAAAAATAAAAAAATAAAACAAATAAAAATGTATTTTATTATTAGAGACCGATATTTCGGTCTCTAAATAAAAAAAATTATAAAAAAAAATAAAAAAATTAAAAACCAATATTTTAATCTCAAAATAAAAAATTAAAAAAAAATAGCAACCGAGAAAATGCGGTCGCTAAAAACTGATTTGATAATACAAAATCTCACTTTGCAATTTCCTCTCACTCTTTCAAATTCTTTCTCTCGCGCTCTCCCTCTCGGCCTCACTCTTGCGCTCTCCTCTCGAACTCTTTTGCACCGTCGACCAGATCAAACCGGTTACGCGACCGGCACCCAGATCGGTACCAGACCCGCACCGTCGCGCGCCCCGCCTTTTCGAATCCGCCATCCCAGCCCGCACCGTCGCGAGTCAGATCTGTCGTCCCAGCCGCACCGCGCGACCCGCTCTCATCGTTCATTCTGCAACGAATCTGGTCCTGCGTCGTTCAAGTTCCTAATGAAGATGGTAATCTCTTTTTGGATGTTATGTGTTTTATGGTTTTGTGGTCTTTTTGTTTGTTCGGTTGGCAATAGTTTTGATTTGTGTTAGGAACATTGTTTCTGACTGATAAAGGCATAAAGTTGCTGAACCAATCTGGGTTCTCTTAATTGGCACCTGAAGATGAACTAGTTTCAAATTCGGGAACCAAATGTTTGTTGTCACTATAATTCTTGGTTTGGGTGAAAAATGTAGTGGAAAATGAAAATCCCCAGATTCTTGTTTTTAAGTTTTGATTCTAAGTACTCCCGTGAATTTAGTGGAAAATGTAGTATTTGCATTTTAGTCTTAGTCTTCTGTTTCATTTTGAAAAGATTTTGTATGAGCACATGAATTTGGCTAACCCATGCGTGTAGTTTGCTATACGTTCCTTGTGAACTATACATGATTATATGCATCTCATGGCTTTGTTTTGCTACTTAATAAATATAAAGATGTTTTAGGGGATGCAGGTAGGGAGGTTAATTTTCTTTTGAGTGGTGTTTGATGATATGATGAAGTAAATGTGCTCGAGTTATACCAGTTTGATGTTGCTTTTGGTTAGAGGACATGCCTTTTTGTTTGTTTTTTTTTGTGGAAGCAAATGTATTTCATGTGTTTGGTGACTTATCGGATCTTCGCTATTTCTTGGTGCTTTTTGAAACACATGAAGGAAAAAATTCAATTTTTTCCCTATTTTTTCGTATACAAAAAGATACTAATTGATGTAAAATGTGGTCCTTTTACATGCAACAAAATCACTTGTAACAAGTTTTGGCTCTGCTTTGAGTATTCTTAATGCCGCTTTGACATAAAATTCCCAATGTTGAGGGGTGGTTTGCACTTGGCTATGTGGTTTTTCATGGTGACTATATGCGGTAGTTTTGTAGAACAGGCACCAAAATGCCTAGTCCACCCATAGTGGAATTGCATACGTATTAACTGTAATTCTGCTAAGAAATTAGTAGATCCATTAATTAAATCATCTATTTCAACAAGACAATATGAAAATCCAATCCTGGTGGTGCGAGTAGTAATCACCCAATTCATATATTTTCTTCACAGAACTGAAGAAGGGTGAAAAGAAAAGAAAATCAAATTATTCCTAGTCATACAGATGCCAATGTGTTTGTGTTTTCTTATTTTCTTACTTTTTTCTCATCTTTTCTTCTTGTCTTTAGTTCTAGGCTTCTAGATGCTTTGTGTTGTTTTTCAAAGGTTCACTAGCAGACTGCAATCCTGTACTTTTTTTTTTTGGCTAAAGACTGCATCCTGTACTTTAGCCTTACTAGAAATCGAACACTATTAAGACGCTTATATTATACCAAGCAAAATAAAAGGACCTGTAACCTAATGGTGGTGTCTGTCTCTTGTTTCTGCTAGGTTTTGATGACATGGATAGTATCTATGCGTCGCCTGAAGATTTTAAGAGCATGAAGCGGAGAGATAGAATTAGAGGGATTCATCTGCTGGAATACTTCGTCAATAGGTGTCATGAAAATTGGGGTAATAGTTTTTTTGTTCTACATGCTCTAGCTTCTCTTTTTTCTCTATGTAGCTTTCATTACCCTACATTCTTGTTGTATTACAGGCAGTCATCTTTGGTTCATATGTACTTATTTAAGATGTGACAATTTTGAGATGCTCGAATATTGTTTAACAAAATGCTTGAGAGGGTTTTGTTATTTGGAGTGCTATCTTACCAGTTAGTAAGAGCTGTCTTGAGCCTTTTAGATTTCCACATAAAGTTTATTGGCCTTCATTAATAGTTAAGAATAAATTAGCAGTTATAATCATTATTGGATGCTATGTTCTTGTTGCACTATCACACCAATGGCAGTTGTTGTTGTCATGGGGTTCAATAGCATCATAAATTGATCCCGTGTAGTAAATAAAGGGCACAATATTGTCATAATTCAATATCATTTGATTTTATAGCATTGGTCTTGGTTTATATCTTAGATGTTACTTCTTAGGTCTTACGTTTTTTCAAATTGTGGCCATTTTATAAATTTAGTTTTCAGCTCGAAAGTCAGTTTCAATTCAATATCACAATTTAAGTTAGTTTACATGTAGCACCATCTTTACTAGTTAGATCTCGTGTTACTTGTGTAGTACAAATATGCCTCTTTGAGTTATACATATAAATTTTTCATTAACAAGAAATTTTCATTTATTATACTTTTTCAAAATGATATTGTTCTCCTTAAATTACCTTTTTATGTCACTTTCAAACTTTCTTACCATGTTCTGATTGAGTGTTGCTAAATAACAAATTGGGAGTGATGCTGCCCACCATATATAAGTCCTATCTTGATTGCTATTTGTATGTCCCAAGTAGCTATTGCACTTGCAAATTCAACTAATGATTTTTTGTTCTAATTTTAGATTCACAAGATCACGAGAGTCACTAAAATATCTACAAAGTTTAAAGGAAACTTTGGAGCCTTTTTAGAGCAATGCATACGGAAGGGGTAGAACCAAGCAAATGCCCATTTGAATCTGATGCTTGTTATATTTTTGTTGATGTAATAATTTCCTTTGTAATATGGGTTTGTATAACATTTTACCATTTGATGTAAATGTCAACGGGACTGGCGAATCATTTTGTTAATAATATATCAATTTTTTTTTAAAGTATGTGTAACTATTAATTTTTAAGTTAAGAACCACAAAAAATATTTAAGTTTATTTTTATAAATAGAGATCGATTTAGTAATCGATTTTATAAAATATATAATATATTTAGCCTTTTAGAGACCGATTTAGAGACTAATTTAGAGATTGATTTAGAGACGGAATTAGCGACCGATTTTATAAAATATATAATATATTCATGTTTTTAGATACCGATTTAGAGACCGATTTAGAGACTTATTTAGAGACCGATAAATCGGTCTCTAAAAAATCGGTCTCTAAATCGGTCTATAATGTGCTTTTTTTGAAGTATGATTGACCAATATTTGACTGAAAATTAGAGACCGATTTAGAGACCGAAAAAATCGGTCTCTAACAAATCGGTCGCTAAATCGGTCTCTAATATTTAGCGACAAGACTTTTAGAGACCGATTTAAATCGGTCTCTAATTATTTTAGAGACCGATTTTCTTGATTTAGAGACCGAAAAATCGGTCTCTAAAACCCAAATTTCTAGTAGTGAGACCAGTGAATTCTTCTTTGTGCAGTAGATTTTGAACTTCATTGGTAACATGAGTGGTAGCACTGAGTTAGGAAACCATGAAGAATTGGAGACAATTTCTGGTGTGGCAATCATAGCATGAGGAAAACTAGAATGTTGAGAAGAAGTGGAGTGATGAAATTGAGAGGGTTGAGAATGAGAAGTGGAGGAAGGCAAAGTTGTGACAGTAAGATGAGAGTAAATGTAGGAAGCCGATGGGAATTGTGAAGGTGAATAATGAAAGGCAGTAGAAGGTGGTTGTTGACTAGATGAACCAGCATGATACACAAAAGGAAAATTTGGATAGGAGAACAAAGTAGATGAAGATGGAGGAGAAAGCTGAGAAATATATGGAGGAATATGTGAAGATGAAGAAGGAAACTGAGAAGGTAGAGGTGGAGATGGCAATGAAGTATGAGTAAATTGAGAAAGTAGTGGTGGATTAAGTGGATTTAATGGTGGTGACTAAAAATTATAGTTGAATCTATGATAGCATACTAAAGCACCATGACTTGGTTTACCACAGACTTAACAAACAACTGAGGATCTTGCATTAAATTTGCCTCCACGACCTCTAAATCTGCCATTTGAACCAGATCTATCACCTCTAAAGAGAGCACGATTTTCAGGAACATAAGATCCATGGAACTGAGTGTCAAAATTTTGAGAGCTTGAAGGACCAAATTGACTACCAAATCCTGGTGGTGGTGTAGGAGGAAAAGATGGAGAGGAATCTTTTTGAGATCCAATAGATGATTAAGATTGCAACAAGGTTCCATTGGAATTAACATGTGCAATATTAGCAGAAAAAGAGTCAGGAACTGATTCTTTTACATGTTTTTCTAACCGAGCTTCTTGAACAAGCAACAGTGATTCAATCTCGAGCTTCCCGGGCGGATGAGAGGCGGAGAGTGAACAAGCAACAAAGGATTCAATCTCAAAGTGAACAAGGTTCAATCCTACTAGCCATTTGAATACGCGGAATGTATGGGAAGTGTAACTATGTATATCAACAAGTTGCAACTTCTTTTCGGGAGCCTAGAACATACTCCATTGTTAAGCGTGCTTGACACCTGAGAGCAATTATGGGATGGGTGACCTCCTGGAAGTTTCCTAGGATGTAATGAATGGATCATATTCTTCAAGTAATCCATCTAAAATAATTTCAATATGTTCATAAAGTGAAACAGGGTTACCACTTGACATTAAAGCATCAATTAATGCTTTGATTTTGAGCAAATATTCACCAATGGAACGAGATCCTTTCCTTGTATTACGCAACTCAGATCGATATTGCCTTGTTTTGGCTCTATTTTGAGAGCTGAAGTAATGATGAATTTGCTCCCACAATTCAGAAGATTTGATACAACTAACGAATCTGGTAAGCATTGATTCTGACAAGGATGATAGGAGTCATGATAGGAGAAGTTGATCTTGAGCTTCCCAATCAAGATACAGAGGACTGAGAGTACCAGATTGTGCATCTTCATCAGATGCAAACGGAGATGGAGCTTCATGTGCATTATCCAGAAAATGATGCAATTTGTGACCATGAATTCCTGCAAGAATTTGCTGTTTCCAAAGCATGAAGTTTTTGTCATCGAGTTTGATAGAGATTGGATGAAAAAAAGAGATTAAGCTAGTGTTTGATGCTGATCTAGGTGCAGCATTTGTATGAGGATCAATTAAAGAGCTCATGATACCATAAAGGAATTTGAGAATGAATCAAGAAACAGAAAGATAAGAAAGAAAAATAGAGAGAAAACTAGAGAAATTGAAAGAAAAGCTTAGAGAAGTATCTTCTGAATGAATGATACATTGATACTGAAAAACTCACTTAGACAATGACTATATACTGATAATACGAAAACCACTACAAACAGAATAGTAACAACAATTACAACTAACTGCTTACTCAGCAAAACTAACTAACTAACTATTATAACTAACTTATTTATTGCAACACACTAACAGATTTATAACAACTCAGCATAGCACTCTATACTGTAATATTAAATGACTAAGTGCATGTTTGAATTTACGTTTGCAGCTTCAAACTGAAGTTGGAGCTTTTCAAACGAAATAAAAAGTTGTTTGTCCAAATCAAACACACGTTGGTTTTAACTAAGATTTTCTCTCTAACGTATGTTTGCCCAAAAGCAAGTTTTTCTTCTTGCTTTTGGTTATAATTTTGTCTGTTAGAAATTTTTCAAACTCACTTTTGAGACAAAAGTTTCTAAACATGAATTATGTTATTGCAAACTCACTTTTAATTAAACTTAAGTTTGTAAATACACTTTCAATCAAATTAAAGTTTATTAAGTCTAATTCAAACACATACTAACGCACTTAAGTTTGCAAAATAAGTGGCGTGACATTTTAATTGAGTTGGCAATTTTTTATTAGTGGGACAGGAATTGGAAACAGAAGATTTCAATCTCCTTAAATGCGGATTCGCAGGAGCCAATTTGGGAGTTGAACCCTAAAAGCAATGTAACATGAGAGTTGATCCTCCAATAGCAACATTGATTCGAGGTTGATGACTCTAAAAGGAAAAGGAGAAAATTCAGGGTCAGCTGATGGATGTTTGTCGTCATTAAGTTTAGGGAATTAGAGATTGTTATTAGCAATGAGAAAGATGTTTGTGCTATTGAGGGTTGAGAGCTAGGCTTCATGCTTTATGTGATGTTTTCCTGGTGTAGTTTGCTTTCTAGGCTTGATGAAAGCTTATTTTCTATTTTTCTTTTGTCTGTTCCTTAGACTGATGCGATTAATAAAACCATATTACCTTGTAAAAATGACAATGACACGGAAAGAATGGAAATGATACTTGTAGATAGCTATGTCCCTTTTCATGGTCAGATATGTTATAGAGCTTCAAATTATCAAGAATATGTATGAACACATATTTTTATAAAAACAAAAAGAATCTTTCCATGTTTAGCTAAGAAAGAAACAAAAATCTTTCTATTTTGTAGAAGAGGAAGACAGAGACATAAGTAAAATTGACGAATCTCTAACAACTAGGCCCATTTTTTTAATGACTTCCCAGTGATTAAATTAAACTTCTCGTGCTTATATATAGTTATTACAGGTTCTCACAGAATATTCTTATAGGCCGGGGTTTTGTACTTTAAGCACATTCAGAGGGCAAGGTTCGCAAATCACAATAATGTGCGAGTAAAGCACTTCTCCGAGTTTTAGAAATTGGTTATAGAATTCTAACTTAGTGAAAGAAGATTACAATCTAATTAAATTCGGCATTGAATAGATCTTTTTCTTGGCGTATAAATTATGGCCTTGTTTATGGGTTGATTCTCCAATCTAGCATATGTGCTTGTTAGAATTTAGATGGTCCCTGTTAGCCCCGGTGGCCTCCTCCCGTGAACCTAATTCTGTCACACATCTGACATTGCATGGTGCATGCATACAGCTATAATTTTTTTATATAATTTTTTTTACATTATTTTTTACATTACTTCACGTATTATTAATAATATTATTTTGTTCTCATTATTTTTTTCATTTAATCATAATTATTAAAAAATGTGGTAAAAAATAATGTAAGATAAAAAATATGTAAAACATCAATTTCCGCATGCATATTACATAATAGGAAAATAACTTTTGAACATTTTTTACACCACCAGTTATCCCATTTTTCTTGTATAGGGATTGGATCATGCACAGGGAAACACAGTAAAAATTAGATCAATCTCTGTAAAAATTGAAATGGCATAAATTTTACCACAAAAAAAAAATGTATTATACAAATATCAAGATACTTACGTAATATAATAACAGACAAATGCATGCAATAGTTAAATGCGTCTCTATTCGAAGTAGATCAATATTAATAAAAGTAATTTGAGTTGGCAGCAGCGGCAATAAGATTCATTCTCTGTTAGAAATTATTGAATACTTGGATTTATGGATGTTTGGCAGACACACAATCATGTGATTGTTTTTCATAGGCCTTACACATTACTTTAGGTGCTTATGCAAATATTCCTCGATTTCATTTGGCTCCTCTAAAGTATTAAGAGGTACACTTTAAAAAATAAAATGTGATATTGTAATTATTAATGAAAAATTAAAGAAGTGAGTATATATATATATATATATATATATATATATATATATATATATATATATATATATATATATATATATATATATAAGGGGCATATCTAGTGAGAGGAGTGATTATTGTGAGAGGGTAGAGGAGTAAATCTTAACCATACAACTATACATGAATGGTCAAGATTAAAAGTTATTAAAGGTCATGTACCACTTAAAAAAGTCACATGTATTTATTTTTCTTAACCATTCATATAAGATCCAATAGCAAGATTCACTTCTCTCATCTCATAATAAATACTCCTCTCACCTGAGAGTAAGATCCTCTCTCTCTCTCTCTCTCTATATATATATATATATATGATTTGTTATGTAAGTACTTATATATTATAAAATCTTAAACCTTTTATTTTTTCGTCAATAGCAAGAATCACGTATTTTACTCTAAACTATCCAAATTATATATTGTTAATGAGTAATGTATTGTCATTTAATGTTAGAGTTATGTTTAATTATTTTGACTAGAGTAGATAAATGTAACTCTTACTTCCTAATTATCTAACACCAGTTACTCTAAAATCAGAGTTATGTTTAATTCTTTACTTAACGCCAGCTATATCCATCGGAGGGGTGATTTGGGCCATTTTTTGTCCGGAATCACCCCTACATCGTTCTTTTTCTCCTTTTATCTAAATAAGTGATTTTTCCACATAGATCTAATTTTTCTTTCGTATTTTTCCGTGTTTTCATCGTCTGCGTGCTGCGGTGGTTTTGTTCGTCATTTTGATGCGGCGTCGTTTGATTTCCCGTCTTGTTGCGGGGGTTTCCCGTCTTGTTGCGGTGTTCGTTTGGTTCAGATTGGTAGATCAGCTTCGATCCATTACAGATTCAATCAAGAATATATAGATCCGAAAGCATTGGTATTTCACTTTGATTTTGTCACATTTGTAGGCATTTTTGTGTATATGCTATTAACCCGAGTCTTTGTGAGTTTGTTCGCAAATTCATCCTTTTCAGTTTTTAGCGATGTTGAATTTGTGTTATTCTCGATGTATTTTACCAATTTGAATGAATGAATATCTTTTTTAGTCAAAAAAAAAAAAACAGTTACTTATATAATGTAAGAGTCAATCACTAGTCTATAGATCCATAAGTATGTGGTGGTTCATTTAAGAGAAAAAAAGAAAGAAATATATTTCAACTCCAAAATACTCTTCTTTTTACTCTAATTTTCTACATAATTTTACAGAAGCCAAACTCGACCATATCCTAGAAACTCTTTAGTGATTTAATTCAAATATCACCTCTAGAATACGACCAATATATATATAAATAGAAAATCTAGGACAATTCTCAAAAAATTATAAATAGATAAGGTTGTTCATTTGGTTAATGTTTATATTAGAGTTGTTCAAGACCCTCCGCGTTCTTCTAACTTATCCCAACTTGAAGCTAATTAAGACATATTCATTTTTTATAATTTAGACTCGGTATATTTTCGAGTCGAGATCAAATGCTTCAGTTCATCCAACATGGCCTAGTATCATATATTATTTTAAATTTATACTTTTTTTTTTATAATCAGTTGTAAATAATAAGACTTCTTTACTTAAATTAATAATTTTTACATAATATGATAATATATTTATGTTAATATTATTTGATTTGAAATATATATTGTAAAATATATTTTAGTTTCAATTTTCTACTTCAATAATTTTATAACTTAATTATACATAATATCTAAATTTAGGAGTGTAAATTGGTTCAGATAACCGACCAATCCGACCAACCCGTACTGAACCAATTAAGTTAGTTTGGTTTGGTTTGGGTATTTTGATTGGTTCGGGTAAAATTCGAACCAATGAGAGCTTAATTGGTTCGGTTATCGGATTGAGAATTTTAAATCCGAAGAACCACCCAAATTAAATTACTATTGCACGTACAGAGACATTAGACATATGTGTTTTCATTTTCTTTACCAAGATTTTCTATTAATTATTACCCTGTTAGTATGATACATTTATAGAAATTGGATTACATTAATTTTATTAGGCATTTTGCTTTGAGTGTTATATTAGTTCTGAAAATATCTATAGATGTCAATAAATAAAAAGTTATGTGATTATATAAACAAGTTTTAATTAAGGAATATATTTAATTAATAGTTCTATTTTTCTATCGCCTACTATGAAGTTTTTTTTTCTCGCTATTTTAACATTTTGGATTTGATATAAACAAGAAATCTCAAAAACCAATGATCATGTGACTCAACTTAAAATTGAATGTTTATTGTCTGATGGAAGAATAAATGTTAGTCTATGTTCTAATATTATTTTAAATTTTAGATACATTATGTGTACTTTTCTGTATTACATGTATAGTTGTTTAGCTAATTTTTGTGTTAAAAAAAATAATGGTCAATCCGATCACCCGAACCAAACCAAATCATAGATGTTTAGTTCGGTTCGGTTCAGTTCGGATTTGGCTATCAAAACACAAGAAAACTAAACAAAACCAAACCAATTGATTTTGATTGGTTCTGATTTATTTTTCTCTAAAACTCAAACTAAACCAATCACTTATACCCCTATCTAAATTTACACATTATGTCTACATATCGAATTAAACTGATTCTGATCCGTTCATTATCAGGTCATGATCAAGTCGAATTCAGAATCTAAGAAAATAATTTTATCAAAATATCGTTTGGGTTTTGGTCAAAGTAAACATGTCCATAAACACTCCTAATTTATGCATACATTTCAAAAATGTTTTAGATAAGGAAATTAATGTAAACAGGAGTGAAGTTAGAACAATAAATATGCAAGAGATGTGAATAACTTGACGAGGCAAAATATTTGTCACAACAAAAAAATTAAAGTAAAAAAAAAAATCTTAAAAAATCTTGAAGAGGTCATGATCTCCCAATTGCAGCATACAATTTGACGTGACACCCTGTTACGTGTGTGTGTACGTGTTCCAAGAGAGACAGATCTATAGGAGGTAATAGAGCAGTCTGTGTATAACAAACAAATTAAACGGGTTTTGTACGTAGCAAGGAAACTAGAACCCTCAAACTCACAAGTCACAACTGGAGAACGTACAGTTAATCCTGTGCACTATTTGGAATCTAAAACTATATATTTATATAGCTAGATGAGAGTTACATCAACGCTTGAATTAAACCTTAATCGTAGAGAAAAACACGTTACACATGTAATTTAATGGAAACTACTAACTAGCCTTGATAATATTGAGTATATGAACTATGAAGTGCATACAGAGCTTAATTAGAGAGGTGGACAAACAAAACCAGGAGGAGGAGTCATCCCACAAGTTATTAGGACTTGAAGTGCAAGAGGAATGAATATATTGAGGTTGAGAAGCTTAATCCGAATAACGGTGCAAAGGCAAATTGCAGCTTCAAGATCAAGCAACCCTTGGATCACCGGACAGCAAACATTCTCGATAGGGTTCCCTATTCCCACATGCACCAAGCCTCCAAGCACATCCAAGCAAACCCCTAGCTTTAGGGCATCGATCGGACAAGTCGGTTGAGATGGAGGACCACCACCGTGTGGCGGCTGGTACGGCGAGGTTGGTGGTGGGTATATGACTGGAGGGGGTAGCAATGGAGGGGTGATAATGATCGGCGGGACAATGACCGGCGGCAGAGGAGGAGAGACTCTTGGGTGGCCTCCTCCATGATGCGGCGGGTGTTTGGGATGACTTGGTCGGTGGTAGGGTGGACGTGGTGGTGGATGTGGCTGAGTGCAGGGACCACAAGCATATATTGGTGGCATAGCATTCAACATGAAAATTATTAAGATGAAGAACAAAGCTTTAGCTTTTGATTTTGAAGACATGGGACTTTGGGTCTCTTAATTTAACGATCGATTACCTAGCTAGAAACTAAATTCTTTTTTTTTTTCCCCCTTCTGTATATAGGCTTTCATCCTAGACTGATAGTGTGCAATATATATAGCTGCTGCGTTCTTCGTTAGCAAGCAATCCCGTGAAGCCGTCACGGTTCTATCTGAGTTTAAGCTTACATTGAACAAACTTAAATAATTTTTTTAATAAAGTTATATTTACACCTAAATCTATATATCTCTTTTTTAAGAATATTTCATCTAACAAATAAGAGATTAATCTCTTAAAATATAATTAAATATTTATTTAAAAATATCTATTTTTTACACATTTTTTTAATTAAAAAAAAAGAAAAAGAAAATGAGAGAAATATATGAGATTTGTTTTATTTTTTAAAAAATAATAAGTGTAAAAGATTGGTATATGAAGTTGGATATAGATATAAAATTTTCAACTTAGTAAATAATGCATGGCACTATGGCAGCATGTAGAACATCCCCCAAGACTTCAAAGTGACAGACCCAGAGAAAGAGATAATTGGAGTTTTTGGAGTTTTGCTGGTGGTTTTCTAATTTCGAGAGTGACTCCGTGACTAGCTCAGTACAATCCGTGAACTAGTTCGAGTTCTGAAACCAGTGCAGTTTCAGAGATTTTCATTGCAGCATACCTTTGTATTTCGTGGGATTTGTGGCTCAATGGTCCAAGCTCGTTTATAGTAGTGATAGTGACTCTCTATAACGGATAATTAAAAAGAATGTCTCTTCGTTTAGAAACATTAAAAAGAGTAAACTCTAAATTAGAAAGGTGTTAAGAAGTTTTTCTCTCTTAATTAAAATGATCTCTTTGTCCTACTCAATTTAATGGTATTTGTGTATTTCTTTTTTATATAAATAGGATATTGTAATTTTATTATAAGCGATCTTCTATTTATTATTTCACTTACTATAATAGTAATTTACTTAAAAATTGGAATATTTTTATAAGTATTTAACTCCTTATTCCAACACTTAAGAGAGTTACTGACGAGAGATTCTATAATCCAATGAGTTTAACACCTACTCAAAGAACAAAACACTTTGTTTTCTTCACATATTTTGCAATATTCGGCTTCTCTTGATGAAAGATGTTTGCCTTCTCACGATTCTTTTCTCGAGTTATTACAGCCAAGCATGAGTCATCTTTTGTCCATTGCAATTTATTTCTGTTCGGAACGTTAATTAGAGGAAGAAGCATTTTAACCAAAAATATATAATTAAGGCAGAGATTGGGGTTTGTCGATCGGGAGCCTCTTTTACACCCTGAAAGGACTATGCCTTGTCTCACAACTGATTCATCTTAGAATTTTAAGTTCAAATAGAGAAATTCTTGTTACACATAGATGTAACATGTTATTTTTATACACACTCACATAAAAATGAGACATACTCACAATTCATCAAAATAAAAAATAAAATAAAATGACAAAATTATTCTTACACATTAATTATATAAATGTACATAAATAACATGTTATATCTGTGTACAACTAAAAATTTCACGTTCAAATAACTTAAAAACGTAAGTTTTTTTTTTTATAATAGTGACAATAAGACTTAAATCTAAAACTTTATACAAATTATCAAAATTCCTAACTACTAACCCAATTCTACTTGCTTTCAAAGCATGAGTTAAGAAGACCGTTGCATGTGGATCATTAGAGTAATACTTCCTTATGCACAGGTCCTCATATAAAAGGCAATTAAGTACAATAACACCTTTGCTAGATCAACTGCAATTCTATCTTTAGAAATTACATGACCCAGAAATTGAACTTCGTCCAACCAAAATTTATATTTTGACAACTTTGCGTACAATTTTTTCTCTTTTATAATCTGGAGAACTATACTGAGGTGTTCAGCATGCTCTTCCAGACTTTGAGAATAGATCAGAATATCATCAATAAAAATGACAAATCTTTCTAGATATGAACGAAAGATTCTATTCATGTAATCCATGAATATCACAGGAGCATTCGTTACTCTAAACGACATTACAAGATACTCATAATGACCGTAGCGCGTTCGAAAAGTTATCTTAGGTATATCCTCTACCTTGACACGAATTTGATAATAACCTGATCGCAGATCTATCTTATAAAAAACAGTTGCTCCTTTCAACTAGTCTATTGAATCATTAATCCTTAGTAGTGGGTACTTGTTCTTAATTGTAACTTTGTTCAACTGGCGGTAGTCCACGCACAAACACGAAGATCCATCCTTCTTTTTGACTAGCAATACTGGAGCTCTCCATGGTGAAATACTAGGTCTCACAAACTATTTTTCCAATAGTTCCTCCAATTACTTCTTTAACTCTGCTAATTCTGACAGCGACATCCGATATGATGCAATCGAAATAGGACCTGCTCCTGGGACAAGATCGATAGAAAACTCTATCTCTCTTTCCGGTGGTAATCTAGGTACTTCATTAGGAAAAACTTCAGGAAACTCACTTACGACAGAAATAGCATTCATATATTTTTCATTCTTGACTTCTAAAGAAGATACAGCATGTATCCATGGGCTCCATCCCTCAATAAAGATTCGACTTGATTGACAGTCAAAAATCCAGAAACCTCATCCTCAGAAAACACTAAGGTCGTTTTAGAACAGTCTAACAGGATATGGTTAGAAGATAACCAATCCATTCATAAGATTATATTTATATCGGTAAGAGGCAAACAAATTAAATTAACAGAAAAAACTCTATTATTGATAGTAACATGCCAATTTAGGCATACTTTAAAAGTACTAACATGCTTGGTAGTAGGTGTAGAAACAATCAATTGAAAGTTCAAAGAAGACACAAGCAATTCTAAAAGATCCACACAGTCATATGCAATAAACGAATAACTTGCACCTGAATCATATAGTACAGTTAAAAGATTACCTGATACGACACCCTTTCCCTTAATAAGATCATCAGACTGAGAGGCTTCAGCTCCACTCATCGTATATATTCGTCCTCCAGCTTGGGGCTTGGCAACACGAACATTGCACACCAAAGGCTCCACCTTCGCTTGATTACAATCCCTCGAGAAGTGACCAGGCCTTCCACATCTAAAGCAAATGATTCCCCTGATCGTACAGTCCCTCGTCATATGACCCTTTCCACACTTCATACACTTTGTTGACGGTGCCACAGGCTGGCCAAAACGATTGCCACTAGGACCTCCTCCACGTGGCTGTTGTTGTTGTTGCTGACTACCAGATGGCCTTGAATATGGTCTCCGCTAAAACCAGTTGTTGTTGTTGTTTCCTCCCCTTTGAAACCTAGATGGTCCAAAGTTACGACCCCTCGTGTCACACGATGGCTCCAATTCCTCGAGTCTGCAACACATGTCCATCAATGCTGAGAATTGGTTCATTTGCATAGGCAGTACTCCCTTCTTCAACTCAACCCTTAAACCTTCCTCAAACATACGACATTTCCAAACCTCATCAGGCTGGATCTGGAGATACCGTGAGAAGTTAGACAAGCTCTCAAATTTCGCAGCATACTCATTTACTGACATTCCACCTTGCCTTAGTCCAAGGAATTCCATCTCCTTGGCGTGCCTTGCACTATCCAGAAAATGCTTTTCCAGAAATACATCACAAAATACCTCCCAGGTAATTTCCCGTCCTTCTGCTTGTAGTACTCTTCAAGTTGCTTTCCACCAATTTGCATCGTCACCCATTAACATAAAAGTAGCATAAGTCACCTTGCGATCATATGTACATCTCATTCTTTCGAAGATATTTTCCAGCTCTTGTATCCATAAGCTTGCCTTTTCTGAATAAAACTTGTCCCTAAACTGCAGCGGGTTATTATGATGAAATTCAGACAAATTCAAGATATCAACATTAGTTTCTTATTGTTGTGCAACTCGTTGATTTTGTTGCACAATTATGTCTGTCATACACTGCATTGTTACCGCAACTACTGTCATTGGGTCCTCATTGTGTCCCACATTCACACGTGCTTATCTATTACGAGACATAGCTTTCTTTACCAGGAACCAAAAACACAAATAAAAGTCAGATGTAAACTTTCGGAAACCAAATACAGAGAATCACATAACTTAAGCAAAACAGACCTAACTACAAAAACCAAAAAGACTCTAACCGGGGCTTTGATACCAACTAATGTAACACCCACAGTAGGGTATCACATTTAAGACTAATCCTAATATAACTTACCCAAGTTGTAAAAAAAATTAATCTTGTAAAATACTGATTTTAAAATTTCATTTGCTGAATAACTAAAAATAAATAAAAACCTTAAATAGAAAACGTTACTGAAAACAAACTTGCCATACTTACATACATAGTTAAATATTATTTACAAATAATTTACATAAATGCACACTTACTCTCAAAAGTTAATATATAAAATACACACGACGAAAATATAAATACTAAACCATAACCTCTCAAACTAAACTAAGGATTTGGGCTCTCAACAGGATCCTTCTCCTCCGCCTCAGTGTCATCATTAAAGAACCCTAACGGATATAACATACGCCTGGCTGGCGTCCTAGCCGACGACACCATGGAATCCTCCTCTGGGGTATAAAAACTACCACCCCAGAGCTCACGTATTGGCATTGTGAACTCAAGACGCACAGAAGCATGTTGTGTCAAAACAGGAGTCCTATCCCTAGTACCACCAAGGTTAAGAGTTAGATCCCCGGTATAAACAAACCGTTCATTCCCATAGTCAAACCTCCAAGCATCAGTCCCCCTATGGAACTGCACTGTGACGAAACCCAAAACTTGACGTCTTGCCGTCATATAAACAAATACAACAAAAAGGTATATCACTAGTGGTAAATAGAATTACCAGTTTCTTTCTCTCATTGGTCTTCATCAAACAGATACAATAAAACAAATATAATACAACAAAGATGTGAGATCCCCTACATCAATACCAATGAAGCAGTATAGAAAATGACTGTAAATGGTACAAATACCATATTATCATGTATAGTCATATTATCACATTGCAGATAATCTATCAAACAAAAATAATTATCATAACATTATGCTGACTTACTATGCATATGTACCAAGACCAAATCCTACTTCATGGAGCTAACCATAATTTCAGAGAGAAAGATAGAGAGTACATGCCTGTATATCGATAGCCTCAACTCATGTGCTAATATATCATATCATGGTGCGCAACATGGCTAATACAAGGCACTCTCAACAAATCACGAAAAGAGTAGCATCTCCGTCAGGACAGTTGGTGTGTTTGCATAGGATACCACAGTGCAGAGGTGCTACCAATTGGCCACATATGACATTCCACACCCCAACATCTCCAAGATCACTGAAGATCATAACTACGCAATTCTCACCCACACGAAGGTGTAATTTCAATCTCCTAGGCCCATTCCTTAACCAAATAAGTTGACACGCTTTTCTATGCATGATGTATGATCCAAAAATACATAAAAACATTACTTTCACCGTATTTCACATACATACCTCATTTATTGGCAGTATCACTTTCAAACATATCTGGGCCCACCACTATAGCCTGATAGCAAACTGCTGTTATTTCCAATCGCGTAAAAATTTTATCATATTTTTGAAATCACGTAACATTTTTTTATGTTTTCAAATCGCGTAAGTATTTTTCAATGTTTTTACAATCGTGAAAATGTTTTTAAACGTTTTCTAAATTGCGTAGAGATTTTTAAATATTTTCTCAATCGTGTAATTTAAAAATCGCTATTTTTAAATTGCGTAAGATTTTTCTAGCATTTTTCACTTACGTAAAATATTTCGTAGCTTTCTAAACTTATTTATAAAATCTTTTACATAATGTAGGCAATTTGGATTTATTTAGAATATTATCCTACCAAAAATTCTTAATGTAATATTTTCTACTATTCTTTACAGAAATTTGACTTCTTTGATTTAATTAGATATTACAGCTCAAAATTTTTTAATGCGCTTCAAAACCCAAATGGTGAGCTATACGTTAGCAAATTTCAAGTTTTAATTTTATTCATCATTATAACTTAAATATGCAAATTTAATTCTAAACGTTTAGTCCACTTTTCTTTTTCTACTAAAAATTCCTTAAGTTGAATTCTTGTTAATTAAGTACCTAAGTCTACACTTAGGAAAATAACTTTGGATCTAAAACACTAAACTTTGGCATGTTGACCAAAAATCCATTTATGCTTCATAAATCATATTTAATTATTTTCTATCACATAATTCTTTATAAAAACCTTAATCCAATTTCTCATCATTGAATCACTTAATCCATGATTTAGGAAAATAATTCAAAACATTTTGTTCTCTTAGTGGTGTGAAAACCGTGAGCCTCCACAGGTTCTTTGGAACCTTCATACAACTTTTTAACATGTAAATCACATCCTACTTTATACAATAACTCAACATGCTTCATAATCACATAAACAAGCATATAATCAAAGCTATAAAACATACCAACCAAAAATCATCACAAACAAAGCAAGCTATAAATCACGCAAGTGAATAAATCGTTATGAATTTTTCATCACAAACAAGTCATTTCCTCACCACTAATATATGGTTAATGAGGTTAATCTCCCTCTTACCTCAAAGAAGACAAAATCCTTGAAGTGGCTTCCTCCAAAGAATTTCGTGTAGCCTTTCCAAAGAAAACCTTAACAAACTTAAACCAATACAATTTACAAACTAAGCTTGACAAAGAAAAATCATGGATCAAACATGGCTTAGAAATTCAAGAACCAAACTTTGAACTAAGAAACAAAGTTTTTACCTTTAAGAGTGGAAAACTCAAGCTTGATTTCCAAGCACAAGATGGATGAACTAGAAGAAACTTACAACATGAAAAGTATTTAGAATGGTGTCTAGGTTTAGGAAATGAAGTTAGATGAAATTTTGGAAACTTGGATGTTGACTTTTGGTGTGGAGGTCGTGAGCTTCAAAATAGAGAGAAATGGAGTTTTTGGTTGTGTTTTGAAAGAAAGAGAATAGAGAGAATGGTTTCTTGTCTCAAAATGAGATAGAAATGAAAATAAACACCTTTCCCCTCTAGTGATTGCCGTGAAAGAGTGTAGGAAAGAAGAGTGAAATATCTTGCTAACAATTATGATTATCACATGGCCTATGTCACAAATCGTCATGCTTTGATCACCTAAGTTTCTATTGGTTTAGATGCAAGTGAATCACCTAATTCTAGATTATGCTTGAAGCTTCTTAATCGTGGAGCTCAATGGAGAAGGTAACCAAGTTTCTAATTCAATTGATTCCTAACTAAATTAAGCTAACTTAGTTAGATCACTTAGTTTCTTTACTAACTATCTAGTTACTTAAGTGTGAGTCATAAGTTTCTAGAAGGTGCTAGATCCTCCCAAAACCGTGAAACCCTAATGAGAAACAAACTAAGTTTGTTCCATTTAGTTACTACATAGACTTGATGCTAACTTAGTTTAAGTCATCTAGTTTTATATAGTTACATAGCTAACTAGTCTAGCCATTTTCTTTGACCACATTCTATTGGTTTTCATCAAGCTTCAAATATTCTATTTGGTTCATAAAACAAGTCATCACAAATTTCTCTACAAACTATTATCCAATGGACAATAGTTACAGAAATTATTACCCAATGGACAGAACATACTGCTCACAAGTCAGTAAGTATTTATCTACTATATAATAAAATACAGAATATTTTTATTTCACTGATAAATTCTAAAAATTAAAAGATCATGACACGTATCTCTCAGATTCGGGTTTAGTAAGATCTGCCGGCTCCGAATAAATCAGTAAAGATTTTTCCTGACCTGAAAATTATTATTTTCTTGATCCGGAGTAAATCACACACAACGATCAAAAACAGTCATAGAACAGTCAAAATAAATTTACAGCACACAAAAATCACAAAACAGTACAATTCAATCATTACTATAAAATAGCAAATTTTGGGGTGTTACAAACATAATTCACATATAAAACCAACTACCAAGAAATGCAATGATTATGTTATGTATGATTATGCTTAAAGAAAAATGTGTATGATAGTGTGTATGCAATGTCATGAAACTTGGCTATTCTTCTGGGTAAGGAGGGAATATGTTACCTCCTTAACCTACCTTTTTCTAAGTGGACTTTTCCACTACCTCAACTATTAGGAATACCAAGTGTGTGATGAATGTAGTGCTAATGTAGTGTTATGTTTGACTCTTACATAACCTTCGCATAACTCTATACCAAGTTTGTCCTTACATTACTAGCTCTACCTCGACTCTATGAGAGCGCTTCATGCACTATGACACTCCTCTGTTGCCAACAAACTTAGTATACCTTTTATCTTTGCATTACTAGCTCTACCTTCTCTCTATGAGAACACTTTATGCACTATGATACTCCTCCATTGCCAAACAACTTAGTATATTTGTATCTAGTACACCACCTCATCACTACTCCTTAAGTGATATCTAATGCAACTATGGGTTGCCTAAGGATCTAGATACCTAGCTATGGCGATCTATCATTAATGGATGTATCTCGCTTCTAACTTTCCCATATATGCAAGGTGGTCTTTTTCTCAAGGTAATACCTCTATTAGTGTCTTAACACACTTTAGAAAGCATATATGTAAGGTCTCAGTTGGTAGGGAACTCCATTTCAACAAGATAAAAATCTTGTGAAATTATGGACTGGACGCCTAGGCGCCAGCTACCCAGCGCTCAAGCGATAGCTTAGCAGAAACATTACTTTGTCTTTCCCTGTGACTGGCACTCAGGCGCTCCTTGCCTGGCGCTTAGGCGCTCACATCCCAGCGCTTAAGCACTGGGTGCACACTGCACGCACCTTCACTCTGGACATTGGGCGCTTGAGTGCCCAAAACCCAGCGCTCAAGCGCTGGTTACCCAGAATCAGTTTCTACAAAATTATGCAGAAACAACTCCTATTTCTTTAATCTCTAACCATTTTCCACTCGTCCAAACATGGATTCCAAGTGTTTTTTAAACCCAAAAAGATCTCTAATCTTTTTTGTATCATAAAACACTAACTTAACTCATTAAAACTAGTTTCAAGCATCAACCTAAAAGCCCATCTCCCTATCCCAAACCCATATGCCTTATACATGGAGAAATGAATAGAAGATGAAGGAACTAGACAAAAAACCCCCTACCTCTTGTATGGATGATGATATTCAAGCTTGGTCTTTACCCTTTCCCTTTTTTCTTTCTTTCTTCTTTTCTTTCCTTTTTCCTCTTTCTTTCTCCTCTGTTTTCTGCTTCATCCATGAGAAATGAAGAGAAGAGAAGTCAAATATGACTTCTTTAGGATAGGTACTAAAACCCTCAATTTGTTAAGAACACTTAGATTTCACTAAATCAAGTTTCCTAGCTTCTAACAAGTTCAAAATAAATCCTAAGATTCATAAAAAATCTTGTTTCATCATTTCTACATTTTTTCATATCTACTGGTAATCAATCCGACATTAAAACACACAATTAGTATGCTTAAAAATACCGAACTAACTCTGATTATCTTGAAACTTTTACTACATCTTATTTCACCTATTTGTGACTTAGAAACAAACTTTCTAAGTTTATTTCCCTCAACTTATCAATTTATGCTACTATCTGAGTCATTTTAAACTACTTTTTACACTCTGGGTTGCAACAAAGTACCTAAACTAATTCAGTTGATCACAAAACTTCACAGTCATGTTAAGCAAGTATTAGAATACCTCGGTATTCATTTACAAGCCTAACATGTTATCAATAGTGTTACACCAGTAATGCATTACAACCAGAGTCAAGGGGTCAGTGGACAAGTGGTGATTATTGGCCTCATCTCACCACTAGAGTAGATGGGTCAGTGGACCAGTGGTGGTGACCTATGGACCGACGACGCTAGGGTTAGGGGATCGATAGTGATGAAAATGGAAAAATGAAGACAATTTTGGGAAACAATAATATAAAAGTAACTTATTAGCATTTTATTTAAAAAAAATTAGGAACGAAAACAATTCATCTCTATCTTTTAGAAAAAAATAATAATTTTATTAATTAAATTATGTAAATTATTTAGAGACGAAATACATATGTCTCTAAATATATTTGATTTTTTAAAATACTCATTTGACCGAATAAAGACATAACTAGAGACGACAAATTCAGAGAAGGGTAAATTATTTCTCTAAATTCTGTCTCTAAACATATTTAACTTCTTAAAATGTTAAATTGACCAAATAGAGAAGAAATTAGAGATGAAAAAATCTGAGACAAGTAAATTACATCTCTAAATTTCGTGTCTAAACATATTTGACTTTTTAAAATGCTAAATTGACTGAATAGAGACGAAAAAATCTGAGACGAGTATATTTCATCACTAAATTTTGTCTCTAAACATATTTGACTTTAAATTGACTAAATAAAGATGAAATTAGAGACGAAAAAGTCTAAGATGGATAAATTATGTCTCTAAATTATAAATTTTATTTTCCCTCTCTAAATCATCAAATTCGTCTATATTAGAGACAAAATTGTATCTATCTCTAACATTCATCTCTGAATAGGATTTTTCTAGTAGTGTTATTAATTTGATTTATATAAAGTTAACATGATATTATTTTAATTGTACTTATTTTATTTCCTTTCTTGTATAGATGTTTTTTTGTATAAATAGTGAACCTCTTTGTACTTCAACTACATTTAGAAATATACAGATCATTCAGTATCTCTGTGTTCTCCATCTCTGTTTCTAATATGGTATCAGAGCTTAGATTCTTAGTCCTTGTAAGAAATCTTTCTATTGCTCTCGTACTCTATCGCCGTGGTACTCCATTGCCATATTCCACCGTTTTGCTCCTGTACTATGTTACCGTACTCCATCGTTGTGCTCCTGCACTCTGCCACTATACTACGTGACTGTAATCCCACTTGTCGCAGTTGTTGTACTCCTATTTCACATCACCGTACTTTAATTGGCATCTGCTCATAGCTATTATGCTCTTAATCGCTATCGTTGGTACTCTTATTGACATATTTACATTCACTGTACTCATTGTACCATGGCTTAGATGTTATCCATCACACATTAAGATTTATTGTTTTGTCGTCACTGTCATTGGTCTGGACATTTACTCCTTAATTGCTCAGCCATAGAATGCCATAACTAAATGAGAATGTGTCACATTACTTTTAATTATTATCGATACTGTAAGAAACTATGACACTTGATTCAGAATTATCCCACAAGCCCTCCAAGGTCAGATGAAAACAGGTTTCTAACTCATCCCAATTTTTTGAAGTCTGTGCTTGTTGTTACTACTGCTAATGGGTCCCTAGTTTCTTCAACCATACCCCAGGCTGCCTTTTCTACCAATGATCTAATGTCCCTCCTTAAGTGTCTACTATTCAATTCTGGTAATTCATTTTCTTCTTTTTCAACCACACCAAGTAATACTAGATGGTACTTTGATTCTACTTATTGTAACTATATGACGTCCACATCTTAGTCTTTTTCATCCCTACTTGTTAATGACATTGCATATTCCATACATACAGTCAATGGATCTCTTATGAATGTTAGTCATAAAGTTTCTGTCTCTCTGCCCACTCTTAGCTTACCCGATGCATATCTCATTTCCAAATTAAACTTCAAACTCATTTATGTTGGTCAATTGTGTGACCTTGGTTATGAAGTCACTTTTTCATCTTCTGGTTGTCGTGTGCAGGATCCACAAATAAGAGAAGTCACGGGGACTTGATGTAAAGTCAGAAGATTATTTGAGCTCACCAACCTTCATGTCCCTCATGCCTCAAATCATTGTGCAACATCCACCTCATCCTCTATTCAAATATAGCACCACCTCTTATCTCAAGGGGCTCTAGGTTCGTTTAATAATGAGTCTTTTTATTTCACTTCTTGTGAAACTGCTAAACAACTTGCACTTTCCTTCAGTAAAAGTACCTCTATTTCTAAATCTCCTCTTGACCTTGTGTATTTTGATATCTGGGGGCCTACCCCTTCACCAACTATAGGAGATAATCGATATTTTGTAATATTTATTAATGGTTTTTCTCGTTTCACTTAGATATATTTAATGAAAAATTGTTTAGAATTTCCTCAAGTTTATATTAATTTTGCTACAATGATCAAAACCTAATTCTAAAAAATAATTAAAGTTTTTTGTCATGATAATACTTCTGAATATCATGATTCAAAACTTCTCACATTTCTTACTGAATAGGGTATACTCTCGATCTATGTTTTCTTGTCTGGTACCTCTCAGCAAAATGGTCGTGCTGAAAGAAAACACTATCATATCCTTGACTCTATCCAAGTTATGCTAATCTCCTCCTCTTGTCCTAAACATGCTTGGGGTAAAGCCGCTCTTCTATGTCTTCAACTATCTTCCTTCCTCTATTCTAGGAAATGTATCTTCCTTTGAACGTCTCCACCATACTTCTCAAGATTACAACTCTCTTAAAGTTTTTGGCTATGTTTGTTTTGTCCTCCTTCAACCCCACGAGTACACTAAACTTGAGCCCTGAGCACGTCTCTATTGCTTTCTTGGTTATGACACTGAACATAGGGGCTATTGCTGTTAGGATTCTATCTCTCAATGCATCCGTATCTCCTATCATGTCATCTTCCAGGAAGACACCATGTTCTCCTCATTTTCCCAATTCAAGTCCATCTCTTCCACTTCGACTCCTTTTTTTCACTAACCTCTCTGTTGATCTTTTTATAGTGATTTTGATGCAGGTTCCTCCTATAAGCTCCCAATCACTTTCAATGTTCCAGCCACTCCCAATGATGTCGTTCTAGATGTAGATCATGCACTTGTCATTGCACTTCAACTTCCTTCTAAGCGTCTAACTAGGGCAAGCACTCAGTCTACCTATCTTTGTGATTATCACTATTTTTCTATTATGCTTCACTTATATGAACCTCAGTCCTATCAAGAAGCCTTCACAGATCCTTATTGGTAACATGATATGAAAGAATAGTTACAGGCTTTGGAGAATAGTAATACTTAGGACCTTGTTGATTCTCCTTCTGGTAAGGCACTTATGGGATATAAATGGGTGTTTAAGATCAAGACTCGTTCTGATGGCCCCATTAAGCGCTATAAGGCTCATTAGGTTGCCAAAGGTTTCACTCAAGAATATGGTATTGATTATAAGGAAACCTTTGCACCTGTTGCTCACATCACTTTAGTTCGTACTCTTCTTGCGATTGCAGCCACTCATAAATGGATTATTAACCAGATGGATGTGAAGAATGTCTTTCTTAATGGTGATTTGGAAGAAGTTTATATGTGTCTACCTCCTTGTTACATTTGTCCACCAAAAAAGGTTTGTCGTCTTCGAAAGGCTTTATATAGCTTTAAACAAGCACCTCAAGCCTGGTTTTGCCAAGTTTCACAACATTATCAATTAGTTTAATTTTTCCTCCAGCGCTCATGATTCTGCTCTGTTTACTCGCAAAATTGATAGATGTACGGTTATGTTGCTTCTATATATTGATGATATGATTATTACTGATGATGATACTACTGGTATTATTGAGTTTAAAAAATTCTTGAGTTAGCATTTTGAGATGAAAGATCTTAGACCTCTTAGTTACTTTTTGGGTCTTGAAGTCCTTTCTTCTATTAATGGCCTTTTTCAGTCTCAAGCTAAATATGCCTTGGATCTTATCTTTGGAGTTAGTCTCATTGACAGACATATTGAATCAATTCCTCTAGAGCCTAATGTGAGATTAACACCTCTGGATGGTATAGTGCTTGATAACCTTACGTTTTATCGATAGTTGATTGGCAGCTTGATTTATCTTACTATTACTCGTCTAGATATTTCATATGTTATTCATTCAGTCAATTAATTCATGTCAGCTCCACGCATCACTCACTATATTGTTATTCTCTGTATTATCCGCTATGTGAAGAGGACCTTGTTTCATGGGCTTCATTTGTCTACCGATTCCTTCTTGATCCTCCAAGCCTATTATGATGCTGATTGAGGGTGGAGACGCCATTAATCACCGGTCCACCACTGATTATTGTATCTTTCTTGGTGATGCTCTTATTTGATGGTGAAGCGAGAAATAAACTCTTTGCTATTGTACCGTATCTACTTGAAACTTACTGTACGACTGAACACCCATTGAATGGAAGTATCAAGGCTCTTGTCATAACACTTTGATCCAAAATTTCAATTGATCCGAGTTGTTCCAAGATCTTTTTTTAAGAAGTAGAATATTGAGCTCTTGCCAATAACACTTCTAAGATACTCTGGTTACGTTGGTTACTTGATGATTTGAGTTTCTCTTAGTACTCTTTTACTGCTCTCTATTGTGATAATTAGAGTGCTATTCAAATTGCTCACAATGATATTTTTTATGAGCACACTAAGCACATTGAAATTGATTGCCACTTCATTCGTCAACACCTTTTTCGTGGTACTCTTCATCTCATATCTATTGAAACTCTTGACTAGTCAGCCGATCTGTTCACTAAATCTTATCATTCTGGTCACTTTCGTACTCTAGTTTCTAAACTCAAGTTGATTCCCTCTGCACCCACTTGAGTTTGAAGGGGATGTTAGTTTGATGTTAGTGTGTTAGTATCTGTTATGATATCTAATTGATTTGATTTATATATAGTTAGCTCGATATTATTTTAATTATATTTATTTTATTTCCTTTCTTGTATTGTCCCTTTTTTGTATAAATAGGAAACACCAATAATATTCATATTTAATAATATATCATTTACATTAAATAAAATAATCTAATCTATTTCATTACTTAAGAGCTTCAACCCCTTTGTATTTCAAACACATTAAAAAATATATAGACCATTTAGTGTTTGTATGTGTTCACCGACTCTATTTCTAACAAGGAGAAGCTTGACATTAATATACAGGTTTGCAAGGTGCTCTACTACTATTGCTGGCTGAACCAGATTTGCCATCAAAATGTAATTGTACTTAAGGTGGAAATATACCATATAAATTTACACTAAAAAAATGAGAAGCTTGTCATCAATATACCAAATTTGCAAGGTGATCTATTATTCTTAGATGGTCGCTAGTTGAGACTTCAAGTCTAAGGGCAAAAAGGTAAGAAGCAGAGGACTTGCAAGTTGCACCATTGTTATTACATACAGGCTGGGGCATCATAGTCAGCGTAGCAAAAGAATGAGTCATATCGTCTCTGTCATCATACAAGAAGAATAGTCGTCGATGTGGTTGGGCACAAACGAAGAGAAGAAGAGGTGGGGGGAAAATGAATAATATATGGAGGAGTTTGGGCACGAAATAACAATGTGAAAATGTGAGACCTAGTGAATGAGATTTGAGAAGTGACAATACGCACACCATTTTGGTTTGGGGGTTAAATCGAGTCATCGAATTTAAGATTTTAACTCGTAACCCGAACCAAAGCATATCAAGTTTAATGGATTCCTACTTAATCATTCAACCCAACTTGAAAATCTCTAATTAGAATGGATTGAGTTATTCAAGTCATCAAGTTGACCTAGACCACCTTACAATCTATGCCCAAAGTTTACCTACATTACTAACTTAAGTGATAATAAGTCCTACTTCAGTTAAGCTTTAGGCTGCGTTTGGTGCACTTGATAGTATAAGACATGATGGTATAAAGTAATAGGATAAAGTCTGATAGTATAAATAAGCTGATAAGCTATTATACTATCAAATATTTGGTGCACATAGTATAAATAACTTGATAGTATATGTAACTATCTACTATGACTATACTACCCTTCACCTTCCTCACCATCTCCTTCAACTTCTCACCCAATTCCACCATAACAGAACCTTGCCATCTAGCTTTAATAAGCTCCTCTACTTACTTCCCCCTTTACAAAACATCAAACCTTATATGAGAATTGCAAAAAGCAATCAAACCCCACCTGAGAATAACTAAAAAAAAAATAACAAGTTGTTCCTCCTCAAACAGGTTAATTCCATAGGAAGCCAACAATAGGAATCCAAATTGAGAAATAGAAGAAGAATAGCACCCAGACAATTCAGAACACACTAAAATCACAATAAAAAACAGCAAAAGCACCCAAGTCTTGTGTGCTGCTACCACCAAGAAGAAAAGAAGGAACTACCCAAAAATAGGTAAAGGAAAATCCACGTTGAGATAATGCAAACGCAGCTGATAAACCAAGAAAGCTTCAGAAATGCACTAAAATAGGGCTCGTCTGAGTTCTACCTGAGTTGCGGTCACTATCCGTTGAGGAATACTCCTTGCCGTTAGCAAATCAATCGTAGTCGAACCTTTCTGTGACAGATCTGGCCACCCAACATACTATTCCTAGGCAGAAATAGGTGTGGTCTATGGACCCAAATAAGGGAAGAAGGAGGGTTTCACCAAATGGAGTAAATATCGCAGTGAAAATGAAGGGAAAATATGTATGGGAAGAGATAAAGAGGACGAGAAGAGGGTTCTGGTGAAGGGAGAGAGAGAGAGAGAGAGAAAGAGAAAGAAATAGGGTAGTGGTGTTGGGTGTGGCGGGGCGACATCGTCTGTGGTGGGAGTTGTGGTGTTTGGGTGAAGAAGGAAAATGAGACGAGGGGGAAGGGGGAAAATGTGGTGGGCTCGATTGGAGCGTGGTGGAAGGCATGGCCAGACCCTATCGGTACCAGAGAAGATGACCAAAGGTGACAAATGGAGGGTAGAGTTGTTGAGGGGTCCAGTGGTTAACGCCTAAACTTTGATTTTAAAATTAGAAAAGTTGAACATACAGATGGGCCTCGACAGAGAAGGAAAGACTTGATAGTTGAGAGATAGGGTGGGAAATGATATCTTATCAGGTTTAATCAGGGAGTGAGGGAGAGGATAAAATAATCAGGTTAGAATAAGATACAAATATTTGACCTGATTTCATTATACTATTATGTTAACCCACGAAACACTTGATAAAGTCGATAGTATTAATTAATACTATCAAGTCCTTCTTATCATGTTTACCAAACACAACCTTAATGAATATGGACATGAAACTATGGCATTGCTAGTTGCTAACTTCTAGCTTCCATGTCATTTGTGTCATAATAATTTCATATAGGGTTTGTTAACATGCGTCCTAAAGATACATGTTAAGAAATAAAAAATAGAAATTATTAAATAAAAAATACAAGTATTTATTTTCTTACAAATCTAAAAATTATTTAATATTTTTTAAATAATTAATAATGAAAATAAATGTTTTTAAAATTCTTTAACATGTGGCCTAATGACACATATTAACAAAACCCTTCTAAATTAATTAGTGAAAATGAAATTATTCTTTCTCCTTATTTTCTTTTTCTTTTTACTCTTTTCTTCTCTCTTCTTTATGCGAAAGATTTTGGGAAAACATTCATTTTAATCTTTTTGTGGATTCGATTTTTTTTTGTTATTCCCTGTAGTATCTTTCCACCTAAAATGGTGAAAAATTAATCTGTAACAGTATTATTGATTTTGTAAAAAATAATTATTTTTAATTATATTTTTTTATATACATAAATTAAAAATTAAATCTCAAACTATATACTTAAAGTATTCAAATTCATTAGAACTTGCATCAACGCAAGTTAGTTCTTGGTCCTGTGGATTCGGTTTAAAAAAGAAAAAATGGATTTGAAGAATAATATTTTACTCAACAGCCTTTACCTCTTTATTACATAGGGTTGTACGGCCGATCGATACGTATCATTTCAAAAGCGGCTTTACTGCTTAAATGACAATTAATAAAGGAAATAAAAAACGATTGATAGAGGAAAACACGAATCGCTACTTAAATGTAGAATTTTATTATAGAAATTTCACTAAGATGGAATACAAAAGACAAGTGAGAGGGAGTAAGGCGAGAAGCCTGCCAACCATCCCAAAAACAACAACAATAATAATAATAATAATAATAATAATAATAATAATAATAATAATAATAATAATAATAATAATAATAATAATAAAAAAAAGTATGACAGAAATGTTCGTTGGCAAAATGACACGTACCAACAAGAATCCAAGAGTCCGAAAGTACACATCATGATGAATAACGAATATAGCGAAATAGAACTTTATGACATGCTTAACTTGACGGTACTATATATATTATATGACGTGCCTATTTAGGCGCACACGAATTGCTTGGGGACCCCCTTTCCACAGTAGTTAAGTATCAAGCTCAAGTTGATGGGAACGTTGAGATTGATGCCCAGCACGTTAGCTCTAAGAGCGGTGCAAAGGCACACAGCAGCTTCAAGATCAGCCAGACCCTGAATGAGGGAGCAGCATGGGGTCTTTGGTGGCTTCCCAAGCTGCACGTTCACCAAACCCAACAAATCAGCACACACACCGAACTTAAGGGTGTCCACGGGGCAACTGTTTGGCTTTGAAGAAGGTGGGTTTGAGGAGGGTGGCTTTGGGACGGGTGGGTGTTTGAAACCTTTAGGGGGTGGGGGGCATGAGACATAGGTGGAGCTAACCACAGTGAAGAAGAGGAGGTTGAGAGACAGGAGAAGAGCAGCCTTGGAAGCCATTTCACAAAGATGGTGAAAGTTAGTAACTTTTTGAATGCTAGTGTTACTTTGGTTTGGTGTGTGAGAGATGGAGTTGTTGTGGAATGGGAAGGCGGTTTTATAGGGAAGGATTGGGGAGTTTCTTTGCGTTTTAAAGCTTTAAATTATTGATTTATTTGGAGGCCCCATGTGAGTGAGTGAGCCCATTCGGTGGAAATTGGAATAGCCAGCACAAGCTGGCGGCTCAACATGGATGGACGATATCCTTTAAATCTGTGGGAATGTATAAATATATATATAGAGGCAGGATCAACTTATATTAGTATAAGTTTTTTTTTTATATTTATTTTTAGTTGTTAGATTCACTTTCATCTGCATTTTGGATAAAAATAGATCTAACGATTAAAAATGAGTATAAATAAAAAAAAACTTATACTAATGTAAATCGATCTCCTCCTATATATATATATAAAGTTTGGACCCATCTGCATTTTGCAGTGTGCTTAGTTGTCAACTCGCTCTCAGATGAAATCAATTCATGATTCACTAATAATATTTACACGTCAAAAAATTTACATCATTTTTATACTTTGATTTTTTGAAAAATAAAAAGTAGAGAAAATATATTAAATTTTTTTTATTTAAAATAAAAATAATATAAAAAAAATAATGTGTAAATATTATTATTCTTTCGTGAATATCGTTATGAAAGTTTGAATATAGTTTACCAAATTTTAAATGAAATAAAGCATAAGATATTGCGGCTATTTGTCATTTTTCATTGCATAATGAAAATGAATCGACGAGGGCTCGAGATTGTTCTTATGACTCTGTATTTGTCTCTTGCAACTCAACTTCTAGTGTCAAATATGCAAGAAATTAAGTACAACATATCTAATTCACGCTTAAATTAACAAAGTATTTTTAACCTGTATTACTTGATATATACCTTATTATCTCCTTAAGTCTATATATACACATGTCAGCCGAAGAGCCAAGCTGTAACACGTAAAACATTCCCTTATTTCAGTACAAAATGAGTTTGCAATTGTAGCTGGTCATTTGAAAGCTGTTTGAAGTAAAATATATGCGATTAATAATGCAGCTGAAGTCCGAAGATCATGTGCTGATCATCAGTGGACATGTGAAAGCTGCAAAACAATTGTCACTTAGCCTGAAAAATAGAAACCTTGAAACCTCATATGGTTAGTCACTGATAATAAGCACAAATTGGGAATGGGATAAATTTGACCCGGTGCAGTAAACCAGTAATTTTTGTCCACAAGAACTCACACATAGAGGTTAAAACAAAGTTGTGACTTGCCTAACAACAAAATTGGTTTTTCACATAGTATTATAGCTTAGGGTGCTCATCAGTTGGGTTTAACCTGACTTGACTTGATATTTTGATTTGATCAAAGTTTTAGGTCTAGACTCAACCTAATCATATGATTTAACTAATGACTAGGCCGAGATTGACCCAACATGATAATTAGATAAAATATACTAATTTGGATATCATATATAATTAAGTCATGAAATTTTAAAAATAAGGAAATTCAAAGTAAATATGTTTTAAAATATATTTTGAAACAAATTAATAAGAAAATAATATCATGTTATACAAAATGTATTGATTTAAGTACAAAAAATCTTATAATTTATTATGAATTTGTGAAAAATTGTAAGTTTTAATATATCATATGACACTGGGTCAGTTTGGGCAAACTTGAAATGTAACATGAACTCAACTCGAAAATATATCAAGCTTAATTTTAAGAAATCAAATCCAACCCAATTAGCTTCTAGCTAGGCTGGGTTATCAGGCCAAATCGAGTCATGGGCATCCCTATTAGAGCCTCTATAACTAAGTAGTTATTAGGAGTTCTATCCTTATCACCTTCATTCTTTTAAATAAATAAAGTTAAATTTCAGCATAAGGTAAAGTGGTGATTCATGAGTCTCCACCTAATAATTTAAGCTTTCAAGAGAGTTAGTCCTTAACATAGTTTTAAAACTTTTATGACTAAGTGGTCATAAGTTTGATCTTTGCGCAAATGAAGTTTGACTAAGTAATTATGAGTTCTTCATTGACACCTTATTCTTTAAAATAAAGTTGAATTATTTTATAAGATAGAGTGAGTCTACACATTGAGAAATTTTTAAATGTTATCAGAGCAAAAGATTTCTGTTACTCTATATCATTGAATACATGATACATTAGTTATATGAGTTATTATTGTTTTTCATTTTAATTACATTTTTAATGTTATAGCTAATGTGTCATGTACTCAATAGTATAGAGTAAGATAAATTTCTTACTCTGAAAGCATGTAAGAATCTTTTCACCGGTTATATAAGGCATGTTACAGATATATAAAACTAATATTGTATCTTCACACATAATTTAAATAATTTAAACTTCTAGAAGATTTGATTTATATCTCTAATTGACAGATGTGAACCTTCTACGGATATTAAAAATAAAAAAAAATGTTGGTTACGCTAAACACATGATTTATTAATTAAACCCTGATCATTAATGTTTTTTCATGAAACCATTGAAAAGATTACAGGACCCTGGTCCTAAAAGTGCCACGAGAGGCATAACAATAAGATTGAAGTGAGCTTGAAATGGCAAATTATTAATTTATCTGTCCTGTATTTTCGTATCCGCTTTTATAATCCCATTAAGATGATTCTTCTTCATTTTACATGATCACTTGAAGTCATGCATTATATTAAATTATGAGTTGTGTTATTTGAATACTCAAAATACGACACTCAACTGATATCATTCTTACATTGATAGACAGTATATCCATTTCACTTCAAGATATGATATATCTTGGCACTCACTCACACTTACATCAACATATGATATTTATGAAGAATGTCGTATAGCATGTGTTCAAAAAATATTTTTTCTTAAATTATAACATTTGCTCCATGAAGTAATTATGCAACACTATTATAATTGACTGTTAACATTGTATATTATATTATATGTGAGATTAATTATCTCTAGCTTTACAAATCCTTCATGCAGAGTCAAAGATGGAGCAGATGGAAATTCATTTCAACCATTCATTGAACTTTGGGTTGTATTGTTTTTTATTAAGATAAAAAAACAAAGCAACGTGTGAAACTCACCATTCACAAATATTTCACCTTTCCACTTTTCATCAGGAAAACAATGACCTAGGTACAAGTTTGTGCTCCATGTTTGACGGTTCTCTAAATCGACGAGGATACTCCTACAGTAACTCATGCCTATGTCATTATTAATGAACTGATTGGTTGGATGATGCTCAACCTGTGCTTGTAACAAGAATTTTTTTAGTATAATAATGATATTCACACTATTTTTATTATACTATTCTTACTCTATTTTTTTAGATAATAACATAAAAGAAACATACATTTTAATAGGCTAATACACACTCTTTATCTCTCTTGTTTTCTCTTAAACAAGAGTGGTGTAAAAAAAAGTATGAAAATATTGTGAGCAATGTTTATTTCCCTTCCAACTATTTGGAATTGAAGGATACTTTTACCTAAATCTACGTGGTTATATAATATACAATAATGTAAACGCACGACTTCAATACTTGGTTTTGAGTTAGCTCTTAATTTCCATAAAGTCTGTGGACTAACATCTTCCCAATACTCGTGAAAAAAAAAAAGACAAATTATATTATTGGCAGAGGCGCACTCTCTGCCGTATTATTAGTAAGCATCAAACTAGTGGGCAGGATCATCTTGAAGAAAACGATAAAATAATTAAGGACTTCAAAAGTATACCATTATTAGCCTAATAGGCCATTGAAGGAGCAGCAACTATCCTACAAATATATCCATCAATCATCATTGACATTCCAATGTGCCACCGCGCGCGTATAAGATCTCGTCGTCAACACCACAAGTTTAGATCCTAGCTATGTTATCTTATGAAAACGTGAAATCTGCCATCATTTTCATCAAAAACTCTATAGAAGATTAGGACCCTAGCTAGCACAGGCGCGTAAATTCAAAGAAGTCACCTCATGATGTTCTTCGCAAGAAGCGCATAGACAAAGTTTTGTAGTAACAGTTGACCTCAAATATGACCGATTAAATAGTTAAAAAGTATGTAAATATATAAATTGGTACCTAAATTATATAAGTTGTGTGCATTTAATCCTTAAAAATATACGTGTGCATAATTAAGTTCTTAAATTTGTAAAATGATTCACATGTTAATCCTTTCGTCAGTTCATGTTACATAGATCTAACAGATATCCTGATGTGTCACATTAAGTCCACATGTGACACTTTAATTTTTGTTAGTGGCGCTGAATTAACATGTTAATAGTGAAAGAGTGATGAGGGAGCAAAACAACATTGTTTTGCTCCTCTGAAACCCCAAACTACAGTTGTTTGGTTAGGGACCAAATTATGTGCATTCAACCTGAAATTTCCTACCCCTAAAACACAGTCGTTTTTGCTTTTTCTCTCTAACGATCATCTCTAAAATGGGGAGTAACATTGTAGTTGAACCTTAAATCCTTAATCTGCAAATTTATCTCATATCCCCAAGCTTCTTAATTTCCTAAAGTTCCCTAAAGTGATGAAGACGCCAATGATATCTGCAACAAGTTGGGTCAACTTGAAGTGTAGCCCGAACCCAACTCAAAAGTATATCAGACCTAATTTTAAGAAACTAAATTCATTCCAATTAGCTTCCAGTTAAGCTGGGTTATCGGGTCAAATCAAGTCATGATCGTCCCTATTAGAGCCTCTATAATCAAATAGTTATTAGGAGTTCTATCCTTACTACCTTCATTTTTTAAAATAAATAAAGTTAAATTTCAGCATAAGGTAAAGTGGTGATTTATGAGTCTCTACCTAATTGTTTAAGCTTTCAAGAGAGTTGGTCTTTGACATAATATTAGAACTTCTATGACCAAGTGGTCATAAGTTTGATCTTTGTGAAATGAAGTTTGACTAAGTAATTATGAGTTCCATCGTTGACGCGTTATTTTTTAAAATAAAGTTGAATTATTCTATAAGATAGAGTGAGTCTACACATTGAGAAATTTTTAAATGTTACCGGAGCAAAAGATTTTTGTTATTCTGTATTATTGAATGCATGATACATTAGTTTTATGAGCTATTAATGTTTTCCATTTTAACTACATTTTTAATATTATAACTAATATGTCATGAACTCAATAGTATATAACAAGATAAATTTTTTACTCTGAAAGCATCTAAAAATCTTTTCAACGGTTATATAAGGCATGCTACAAATATATAAAACTAATATTGTATCTTCACAAATAATTTAAATAATTTAAACTTCTAGAAGATTTGATTTATATCTCTAATTGACAGATGTGAACCTTCTACGGATCTTAAAAATAAAAAATGTTGATTACGCTAAACAAATGATTTATTAATTAAACCCTGATCATTAATGTTTTTTCATGAAACCATTGAAAAGATTACGGACCCTGGTCCTAAAAGTGCCACGAGAGGCATAACAATAAGATTGAAGTGAGCTTGAAATGGCAAATTATTAATTTATCTGTCCTGTATTTTTTTATCCACTTTTATAATCCCATTAAGATGATTCTTCTTCGTTTTACATGATCACTTGAAGTCATGCGGTATATTAATTTATGAGTTGTGTTATTTGAATTAATATCCAAAATACGATACTCAGCTAATACCTTTCTCACATTGATAGACAGTATATTCATTTTATTTTAAGATATGATATACTTTGATACTCACTTACACTCACATCGACATATGGTATCTATGCAGAATGTCATATAGCATGTATTCAAAAAATATTTTCCTTAAATTATAACATTTGCTCCATGAAGTAATTATGCAACACTATTATAATTGACTGTTAACATTGTATATTATATTCTATGTGAGATTAATTATCTCTAGCTTTACAAATCCTTCATTTAGAGTCAAAGATGGAGCAGATGAAATTCATTTCAACCATTCATTGAACTCTAGGTTGTATTGTTTTTTATTAAGATAAAAAAAACAAAGCAACGTGTGAAACTCACCATTCACAAATATTTCACCTTTTCATCAGGAAAACAATGACCTAGGTACAAGTTTGTGCTCCATGTTTGACGGTTCTCTAATTCGACGAGGATACTCCTACAGTAACTCATACCTATGTCATTATTAATGAACTGATTGATTGGATGATGTTCAACCTGTGCTTGTAACAAGAATTTTTTAGTATATATAATAATGATATTCTCATACTATTTTTATTACACTATTCTTACATTATTTTTTTAGATAATAAAATAAAAGAAACATACATTCCAATAGGCTAATACATACTCTCTTAAACAAGAGTGGTGTAAAGAAATGTATGAAAAAATAGTCTGCAATGTTTATTTTCCTTCCAACTATTTGGAATTGGAAGGATACTTTTACCTAAATCTATGTGGTTATATAATATACAATAATGTAAACGCACGACTTCAATATTTGGTTTTGAGTTAGCTCTTAATTTCCATTAAGTCTGCGGACTAACATCTTCCAAATACTCGTGAAAAAAAGACAGCATATTATTGGCAAAGGCGCACTCTTTGGCGTATTATTAGTAAGCATCAAACTAGTGGGCAGGCAGGATCAGCATATCTTGAAGAAAACGATAAAATAAGAACTTCAAAAGTATACCACTATTAGCCTAATAGGCCATTGAAGGAGCAGCAACTATCCTACAAATATATCCATCAATGAGATTCCAATGTGCCACCGCATATAAGATCTCGTCTCAACACCACAAGTTTAGATCCTAGCTATGTTATCTTATGAAAACATGAAATCTGCCATCATCTTCAGTAAAAACTCTACAGAAGATTAGGACCCTAGCTAGCACAGGCGCGTAAATTCAAAAAAGTCACCTATGGACAAAATTTTGCAGTAAAAGTTGACCTCAAATATGACCGATTAAATAATTAATAAGTATGCGTTATTATCTGTTTTCCATTGTCGTTGACTAAATTTAGAATGATTTCAGCTTCATTGACAAGGAGTTGCTGCAGGGGGATCAATCAAAGCAAGTGAAATCCCGATTTTCAAGTTGTGAGAGTCATAATCATATTTGACTAATCTTTTGTTTCCTGCTGAAAATGTGGATCGAAGTCCAAAGAAGCCGGCGTCAAAGAAAATGGCAGAACCTGTGCTAGAAATTTATCAGATTATAAATTTATAATATTTCACTCGTAAATATTGAACATTAGATTATAATATTGACTTTTTGGGCTGATTTTGATCGTGATATTCATTATCAAATAAATAAATTAACACCGTTGTTTTATGTGTATGGCCACAAACACTAGATAACACCTCAGAAAGGGGAGGATGAAAATAGCAACTGTAAAAAAAAACTTGCATTGGATTTACGTTGTTTTGGTCAGTCCAACTTGAAGTTTATACCGCTGTTGACAATTTTATCAGTGTCTCTGGCCATGACAAAAAGAAGATCGTTCTACCTGACCAAATCATATAAATTTGGCGTGTGTTTAACAGTTGATGCATGACAATTACACGTCAAGAATTATTGCCAGTAAATAGAAGAATGAATTGTACCAAAAATAAAATGATAAAAGATAGTCTAGTTTTGCAAAACAGTAGGCAAATTTGGATTCAAACAGCCCCAAAATTTCCCATAACTTAAGACGAACTAGATATTTTATTTTTTAAAAAGCAAGAATTGTCGTGAAGAACCGCTTAGAATAAATATTTAATCTTAAGAGATATAAAAAATTTAAATTATTAAAAAAGATTACACAAAATTTTACTACAAAGAATGACTATTATATTTACTTAGTGGATAATTATATCCTTAATAAAAGAAATAATTACTCAATAGGAACAAATAATTATGCATTAACAAGTAATATTCATTTGCAAATAACTTTGTGTAATTATATATAAAAACTTTATCTTATTTTGTTAGTCACTCGTTGTGAATAAATGATCACATAATAATAATAATAGATATTTGTAAATTTCTTCTAAACTTCATGGATTTAATATAGAGCTTCATTTATAATTGTTATTCTTTCAAAGAGAACAAAATAATTACTTAACAAAAAGTAATAATCATTGAAAAATTTCTTCTTAATTGCGTTATCTAACTATATTAATCAGTCAATATGAACAAATAAACACTTGAAAAAAACAACAATCAATCACAAATTTCTTTTTTACTTTATTTATCTAATATATAACTTCATTTACAATGATTAATTACTCAGTAAAAATAAATAACCAATTATTAAGAAGTAATATTTATTAACAATTTTATTCTTATTTTCATGAATCTAATATAAAACTTTATTTACAACTATTAAACAGTCAGTTGGAACAAATAATCACTTTAAAGAAAGTAATAATTATTCACAATTTTTTTTTAATTTGATGTATCTAATATATAACTTTATTTATAATTGTTAACCATTCATTGAGAACAAATAATTACTTACTAATAAGTAATAGTCATTCATAATTTTTTCATAAGAATATTTTGTTTATTAAATAAAATTTAATAATCCTCCTTTCTAAATGAATTTTGTGTGATCCATAATAATAATTTAAATATTTTATGCTTCTTATAATTTAGTGTGATTTTTTATGTTTCTTATGATTAAATATTTCTTCTTAGTAATACTTGACATTAATTTTCCCATAGAAAAATCTCAACCCAACCCAACGCAGAGTACTAAAATGAAAAACCCATCCCAGCCGGTTGGTTAAGGACGTTTGGGTTGTGTTGTTGCTAGGTTTCATCAAAGGTGGTTTGAGTTTTTTTTTTTTTTTTAAGTACATAGATGGTTTGGGTTTTAAAAAGCACACCCAAGAGGAAAAGAAAAAAGAATCATTATCATTTGCCATTTTTCTCCCTCTTTTTTTTTTTTTTCCACAGATATTAGATCGAACCGGAAATCTTGCATATTTGAATCAATAATTTACTATCAATCCACAGATTGATGTCAGTCCTCACATCATATCACAAGCATCCAAAATCTTATTTGATGATTTGCTCTGCCAGCTAAAACTCTCATGTTCACACATGGTTGTTTGTTTCATGTTTTTATAACTATTATTCAAGTTAAATCTTACAAGTTACAACTCATCACCCCCTCGACCAAGAGCACTATATAAACCACCATTCACTGCAAATAACTCCCATCATCACAAACACTCTTCTCATAAGCTCTAGTAGCTAACTAGCATTACTAGTATTTGTTAGTCATTAGTTGACAACAAGAGTTTAAGATGGCTTCCAAAACTTCTTCATCCCTTGCCCTTTTCCTCACACTCAACCTCCTCTTCTTTGCACTTGTCTCTTCTTGCGGGACATGCCCTGGTCCATACCCAAAGCCAAAGCCAAAGCCAAATCCTGGCTCAGGTGGTTCAGGTGGCTCAGGCGGTTCAGGTGGCTCAGGTGGCTCAGGCGGTTCAGGTAGCGGTTCAGGTGGCTCAGGCGGTTCAGGTGGCAGCTCAGGTGGTGGCTCAGGTGGCGGTTCAGGTGGTGGTTCAGGTGGTGGCTCAGGTGGCGGTTCAGGTGGCGGTTCAGGTGGGGGTTCAGGTGGCGGCTCAGGTGGTTCAGGTGCATCGTGCCCCCGTGATTCACTAAAACTAGGCGTATGCGCCAATGTGCTGAGCGGGTTGCTGAACGTAACTTTGGGTCAACCACCAGTGACCCCATGCTGCACCCTCATCCAAGGCCTTGCTGACCTTGAGGCCGCTGTATGCCTCTGCACTGCCCTGAGAGCAAACATTTTGGGCATCAATCTCAACATTCCCATCTCACTTAGCTTGCTTCTCAATGTTTGCTCAAGGCAAACCCCACGTGGTTTCCAATGCGCTTAATCATGGCGTATACACAACACATCACATCATCAGTGTGTGATTCTTGTACGTGCATGGATGATTAACTGCATGCTCGTTATCCCTTCAATTCAGTGTTTGTTTTATCTGGTCATAGTGTCAAAGTAAATAAATTCCCAAAGTTTACTTATGTAAATTGCAAGGGAACCAAATATTGATGAACTGTAGTGTTCTTTATTTGATTGAGAAATTATTATATTCCAAATCCTTCTTAATTTATTTCTGCTTCTACAAATGTATAAGCAAGTGAGTACTATGTTTTATTTTATCTTTTTTTTTTTTGGTGAATTAGATACTTTGGCCTTCTACCTTCAGTCTAATGCTCAACAAGAGAAAAACAAAATTCAGGAATAGGAAAAAAAAAAGGAAATAGAAAAAGAAAGCAGAAACACATGCATGTAAACGCTGCAATAAGCCCGTGACATGCAAGTGTGCTATATCACTCCACGCAAGGGCTATTATTTTATTTTAAAAACCAACAAACTCATTCCATTTGAATATACAGTCATGAGTTGTTCCTACTTCCTAGCTACCATATTTATCACGAGTTGAAATATTACTAATCACGTATACGTTGAATCATTCTGGAACATTAAAAAATTGATCATATTATTAAGAACTGAACTTGATTCCAATCTTGAGATGAACTATTTTTCTCAAATCTCTTTAATTTATTGTTATGTATTTATTTTATTATTCACTCATATCACTTAACTGAGTTAATGAATATATGACAGAAAAATAAATGAGGTTGGAGAAAAATAGCTCCTAGGTTGAAGCCAAATTCTATCTTATCATTAAAGTGTTGAACCATTCACTCTCAGTATAAGATAGACCACTTGAACAACTTTTGCTCACTAGCTACTATTAATGATCCGGTTAGTAATGAAATTAATTAGAATGGTTTATATATATTTTCCCTTTCAAATGTATGATTGCATACCTGAAACCCTTTGGCATCAAGTATGTCGTTTTTCCTTTGGACTTGCATCCAACGAATTAAAAATCAAACTACTTATTCAACAAAAAGATAAAAATAAAAAAACCAGACTACTTTATTGCTTCGTTGTATGGACAGTCTGGTACATTGGTTTTATTGATGTTTATGCAACTAGCTTTTCGATTTTTGAAGTACTATTTATCTTGTGATATGCAAAGTGGACAGATTTAAAAAATATTTATGTATCAAATTTTTTTTTTTTAAAAAAAAATGCTTGTCACTTTTTTTCTTTTTTTGTCAACCAAAATGCTTGTCACTTACGTTTCACATTTCATACAAAAGTAAATGATTCCACGCCAAATATATATTACCAAAAAAAAAAAGCCTTACAGATAGTGATATCAAGGAATTAGGTATCCAACCAAATCCAAACCAACTTGATCCAATGGAACATATCATTTGTAATCCAAATATAATTTTGGATTGGATCAGGTCGGGTTATGCAAAATTCATAGAATTTTTAGATATCCATGGATCACAAAAAAGTTCTTGAAAACCCTACTCTCCCTCTACGCACCCTAGATTATTGTTTTTCTTTTGCATAGCCCTCTACTTTCATCATTGTTCGAAATCTAACGTCATCCACTGCCGGAGCTCCACCGCATATGACCTCTCATTCGTCACCTATGCTGGAACTATGAAACAGCATCATATCTCACTAAAATTTCCCAGCCTCTTTCTTTCTTTTTCCCTTGCAATGTTATTCATAGTGTAGAGACAGAAACAAAGACCGAGTGACACAGTAAATCGGGTCGTTGAGCACAGTTGAGATCTCGTTGGAAAGTTGTCGTTGATGGATTGCATCGCTGTGAGTTGCTGATGAGTTCTTGCTACACTTTGTTGAGCACACCATGGGGCACTCGGGTCGTATCAGACACAAATCTTGAAGGTGGTGACTCAGTGGAGCTGTTCAACCGTGGAGCATTTTGTTTGAATTAGAAGCAAACCTCAACCTCGAGCTGTTCAGCCATGAAACACTTTGTTCCAGTGAAACACAAATCTCGAAGGTAGGAGGAACACAACGGAGTTAGCAGCAACAGTGCAAATCAAGAAGTGGTCGCCATGGCTTCTGTCGCTGGGAAGAAAAATATTTGGCTTTTTAAACTTTCAATTATTATTATTTTTTTTAATTTCCCACGTCAGATTAGATTTTACCCAATTCGTATAGATTTGAATTGGATTAGGTATCCAAATCCAACATTTATTTTTGGATTAGGTCAGATCTGACCCAAACCCACTAATTTGACATTCCTAGCCTTGGCACAGTTCAATTTTTTAATCTTGAAAGGTTATACTCTTAATTAGGAGTACATAAATTGAGCACAATAATGTCACAGTAACCACCGTAAGCATGAGAATGATTAAATTTAAAACTTAAAAGAACAAAACCAGATTCGGCTCTTCCTTTCCAGTAGTTGTTTTCAGCAAGTCTTCACATGATCCATTATTTTGAACTACATAACAGCGCAAATAAATGAAAAAGAACAATATCAAACAAGAAGTTCTCATCTCATCATATTGCCTTGGATCTACCTATGGTTCACCACCAAGCTCCACTCGCAGATTGTCATATGGATATACTTTGGGTGTCTGATACAAGGAAAATAATATAGAAATCTATCAGCATTAGTACTAAATATCTGCAGCAAGTAGCATTGCATATGAAGCTTCAAAACAGAAAAATATCAAAGAAAATATAGCCATAAGTACAGGCAAGAGTGCAGTCAGAATATACGAAGATCATACAGACCACAATAAGGGTACATACAGGACAAAAACCTCCATAGCCTATAGACCAAGTACAACTCTAGCGAGCAAACTTTGTTATTTTCTTTCAACTAAAGACTCAGAAAAATCATTTTACATATAGGTTCAGGTTAAAAATTTAAGAATAGCCATGATGACTTTAACGATGCTGCTAGTACTAGGAATGAATTAGGTCATTTTAAGAACAAAGTGCTAAACCACATCCAGGTTTTATGAAGTATGTTAATAAACTTTCTGAGGACACCAATTCAAACTTTTGGTCTTTACTTTCCTCTTTCTATTAATCTCCATTTCAAACTTATATCACAAGTTCAGTTCTACATCTCATAGCCACGGCCTTCAAATTTAATGGCAACTACTCCTCTTTAAAGGGATAGACTATAGAGAATGAGATTGCTTGTTCAATACAGCCAGGCTGCTGCTGCTGTGCCAGTGTGCCATAAACAAAAACAAACATTATGCAAAGGAGTGATCCCATCCCAGGTCCATGATAAATTATTTCATTACTTCCTTATGGTTTTTATGGTTTATAATGGAACTAAGTATGAATCTCAAAATGGGGCCTTTTTGACAGCATCATATATGACAAAAAATATGGGACTTAATGAGAAAGCTTCAATCTATGTTGCAGGTTAGTTGTAATTCTAAACTTCCATTAGCGGCTAGATCACAAATTTTCCAACACACTACTGTTGCTTCATAGAAAAATACATATGATTGATTGTAATGCTTCCAATATATGGTTTTGGAAGTATTTAATGTAAAAAAAAAGTTCTGAAGTATTTGCTGATACTATTTAAAGCGAGGATGAAGAATGGGGAAAAAGATCCTATCATCCGATAATAGACAAGTAATTAATAAATGGTTTCTTCAATTTTAAAACATTCAATCACATCTTCAGTATGATGCTAGGCTCAAAATATGATGTCATTACATCCAAATAAGACACAAATATGGCTATGGTGCCTCTTAGAAAAGAGTAATGCTAGACATACACACAAACATATCACCTCACATCTTTACAGTTTTCACCATCTGATTACAGCTGGTCACACCTCGTTTTCTGTACATCTAAACTTTGATTCTGCCACCTCGGCAGATGTGAGAGATGTGAGACAGCATATGATGTGCAAGAAGCATTATTCCTTAAAAAAATCTATCACTCTAAATCCCTTACTTTCTCCATCTTTTTCCTTTCACCATCTAAAATTTTCATACCTGTTAATAAGAAAGTAGAGACAATTTACACCATTAGGTCTAAGAAAGATCCACAGTTATAGATCTGTAGTACAACCAAGAGACCAAGAAGGCCTCTTTTACAACCTTGTACTTCATTTCACCACCAGAGTGCCTCAGCATTACGACCATTTCTTGCTTCGACGTAGTAAATACAAAATATTGTTATCACGTACAATCTCAAAAATATACTGATTAAGATATCTTTAAACACCCAAGTTATATAAAGGTGCTGGCTAGATCCTTATACTTGAAGATATGATACACAATAGGTCTATAGGATCTGAAGTATGGGAATACATAACAACTCAAAATACATCCCCTAAACAAGGAGTGAGAACAATAACATCCAAACTTAAAACACTTCCTTCCACATTCCAAAAATCATCAATCTCGATCCCAATCAACCTTCTAAATAATATTTGATGAACAAATATCATAGACTTGAAATCACCAAACATCCTATTCGTGATCAATGTAAAGATTTATATAGATAATGGACAACATTCTGCAAACTTCATCCCCATCTCCAGTACACAATTATGAATTATCTCTCATTGCTAGATAATATGTTAAATTAATGAAGCATCCACCGTATCAGAAGATCACAAATTCCAGTAAATCTACTTCACAAAAAAGCAATTTGAATTTTGAAACATGGTAAAAATAGAACCGAATCCCAATGTAAGACCAAGCAGTAATTCACAAAAATTGAGGAGGAACAAGTTGAAGTAGAACAAGACTTACAAAAGGTATCTTGGAGGCTTTGTCATTCCACACGGCCAACAGTCCCAGAGACGCAAAAAATCCCAATCCCCCACATAGCCACGCCAATGCTTCATACTACTTTCAAAATAAAAATAAAAATAAATTAAGAAATATTAATTTACTAGCGCATTATCCTAAAATTCGCATAAAAATAAATAGAGGGAAAAAGTTCTTGCCTTTCCGACAGTATCAGCAATACGATCTATGCAGGGTTCGGGAAATGGAGTGCCGTTGTCCCAAACAAGTTCGTCATTGACGGGGAGCTGAAAGTGAAACCCCAAATTGAAAATTGTTCAAAATCGAATGTGATAGAAAGTTTAGGATTAAGAGAAAGGATAGAGAACACGAACGGGTTTGTCAGGGACGATATGTTTGCCGACGGGGAGGCCCATGCCGGAGCGGAGGCGAAGAGAGGAAGCTACGGATCGGCAAACGACACCGTTTCCGCCCAAGATCCTCGATGCTGCGTTCGTCAATCTTCCTGCCATGATTTCTTTCTCTTGATCCTTCTTCCTTCGTATTCTCCAGAACCAAACGATACAGACTACGAGACTATGCAGTATGTAGGACTATACGACTTCGTCTCAATTTGGGTTGGATCTTCTTTTCTAATTTCATTTTCAAAATTGGGCTCATGCTCAACTTTTGTGAGAAAGTATTGTGACAAGCCCAAGCCTATCACATAGTGACATGGGTTTGGATGCTAAAAAAAAAAAGAGAGAGAAGAATGCATGCTTGATCCACAAGTATAAAAGCTTTTTGAAAAGTTCTTTACAGACATGTACTTTAATACATCATTAGTCAAGTTGGTCACCAGACTGATATGAATATATGACCAGGAATTTGTTTATTAAGAACTGATATGTTATGCCCATATATAAGAAGTAGGATTAAATTAAATATTACTCCTTAAAATTTAACTTATTCTCACTTTTCAAATATAAAACTTATTTTATAATACATAATCCCTTTAAATTATGATAAAAAATATAAATTTGTACTTTTGTTAGATTTAATAGTGACAATTATATATATTTGAGAGTTGAGTGTTTAAAGATAATTATATTTAAAGAAATCACATGCTTTTTACGTGTAGACTTCTATTGTTAAAATTGAAAAAAAAACATATGTTTATATTGTTTACCATAATTTAAAAAAATAATATATTACATATGTTAGATTTAATATATTAAATTTATGTAAGAAAAGTGAGTATGAACAAAATCTCGGAGAGGTAACTTGCAATTTACCCTAAGAAGAAATTGGACATTTTCAATTTTGGGCCTTATTGACTTTTTGTAATATTATTGTTTATTTTATTTGTTTATTTTTTTTTATCTGATTTTTATTGGTTTATTATTATATGAATGAAGTCATGAAGCAATCAATTATGAACTGAATCTTTATCTTCTATATTAAAAATCAAGGTATGACTTCCAGATAAAAAATGAAAAAAGAAAAAAAATTTAAGGTATGATTAGGTCCCCTAAAAAAATTAAAAAAATTATGACGGGTAGAAAATCCTTTGCTCAATACTGTACAAATTGAAAACGTGACGTTTACGCGGTCTATCATTCATTACATATTTTTTTTTCATAAAGTCAAATTTTTTAAGTGATAAAATTGACAATAATAAAATTCGTATATTTAATATATAAAATAAGTATGGAAAGTGGAAACAGGGTTGTTGGATTCGATTGACCTGACGACCAAGCTAAAAACTTGAGCTAATCCGAAACATGAGTGTGGTTTAAGTTGGTCTATGCCTATTAGTTTGCTTTAGGTTTTGAAACCCCAAAGCTGAACACAGCGATTCAGTTCTAGTTACATGATTTTGATTTGGGTTTGATTCAGTTCTTGGTGCATAATTTGATTTGGGTTTGTTTGAATTATTCCTCATATGTTATAATAATATAACTTTATAAAAGCTAGGTAGATGAGCACAAAAATAAAATAAAAAATCTATAAAAAAAAAGAACTAAGTTGCACCTATTCCAATTTGGTGCAGTAATAAGAGGCACAAAGGCTACAATTATAGAAAGTTGGAAATTTACTTGACTGCTAAATACTAAATAGTAAATACATCTCACTAGGATCCAGCGTTTCGGACACAGCTAAACAAAAACACTTGCACTCTGCAAGGGATATCAGTAACAAGTAGTAACTTAGGCCGAAACACATCATGATGGGGGGAAAAAAAAAACCATAAGAAAATTAAAAGGATAAAACCAATAATCAGTCATTGCAAAAGGTGTATTATCTACGTGACTTGAACAGAATCATCACAGAAAACTCAAATACCCAACTGGGTCTGAACCTCCTGGATGGTCCTGGCCGAGTCTTTGAGCCTTTGTACCTCCTCTTCATTCAAGTGCACATTGGTTACACCCAGCACCCCTCCTCTACCAAGCTGTGCCGGCAAGCTCAGGAACACTTCCCCATCACCGATGCCATAGAACCCCTTTGCCAGAACCGACACAGGGTGGATCTTCCTTTGGTCCCTAAGAATGGATCTGGCCAAGCTAGCCACTGAGTACCCAATGGCCCAAGAAGTGTACCCTTTCAGACTGATCACCTCATAAGCACCGTTTATCACTGCCTTGTGTATGTTCTCCAGCGTTTCTTTCTCGTACACAATCTGCTGATTCTCCAAAAAGCTTAGCACCGGAACACCCCCAATGCTAATGCTAGACCACAGCGCCACCGAGCTATCCCCATGTTCCCCTACTATGTAAGCCTGCAGTATAACAATTTATAAACTTACATTTTAACATTCTATGAGGTTTTTGCCTTGTATAGTATGTACAAAATCATGTTACATTTTTTAAACAGTCTAAATAAACTTAGTAATAAGAGATTAAAATAAAGTTTTTATCTAAACTATATCAAATCAAATGTAGTGGGATAGTAGGGATCAGATACCCACTTCACAATGCATAATAAAAGAAGGAAGATGACATTAATTACCTGCACGTCCTGAGCGTTGACGTCGAGATGATCGGCAATGAGGAAACGGAAGCGAGAGGAGTCCAAATTGGTGCCCGACCCGATGACCCGATTAGAAGGGAACCCGGAAAGCTTCCAGGCCACGTAGGTGAGCACATCCACGGGGTTCGAAACGATGAGCAGAACGGAGTCCGGTGAGTAACGAACCAGAGGGGGTATGATGTTCCGAAACAGAGTCACATTCCTCTGCAGGAGGTTCAGCCTGGACTCGCCGGGGATCTGGCGTGCACCGGCGGTGACAATGCAGAGGTCAGAGCCAGCGGTGACGGCGTAGTCGACGGAGGCGAGGATCTTGGTGCGGGGGAGGAAGGCGGCGGCGTGCTGGAGGTCGAGCATCTCGCCGCGGAGCTTGTCGGGCTTGGCGTCGACGAGGACGAGCTCGTCGGTGAGGTCTTGAGTGAGGATGGTTTGGGCGATGGCCATTCCGACGTTGCCGGCGCCGATGACGGAGATCTTGTTGTGGCGCTTGGTGGGGGAGGGAGGGGCGGCGTTGGTGATGGGCTTGAAGAAGGCTTGGGTTAGATCCAGGCCCCCTGGGCCCAACGACGAACCTGAAGGGCTCTTGTGCATTGTGTTTGTGGTTGTTGAGCTGAGGGTAAAAGGAAATGGAGGTGGATTTGTTGCAAACAAAGGGGTCAAAGGGATTGCAGATTTTATAATAGTGTGAGCACAGAGGAAGAATGTTGAGACTTGAGACTAATACTGTGGATGGAAAAGAGGGAAAGAAGTATGGTTTGAGACTTTGAGTGGGGACAAAGGCAAGGGCTTTTCAATGGTCAACCTTCTAGTTCTGGATTCTCCAAGGAAAATGGGTTTAGAAAGGAAAGGGCTGAATAAGCCACCGGGTTACCCGGTAATGGGTCATTTACCTGCTGCTTTTTTCTTATATACCTTTTGTAATTTGTAGTATGTAAATAGCATAATGAATTGAGTAAATAATCAAATTATTTATTAATCTATAAATGATGAAAAATATTCTTAAAGTTTTTTAATGTGTATTTTGATTTAAATTAGTCTATGATGCTCGTTAATGTATAGATATTTAGGGATTATTTTAAATGATGAATTAAAAATTCAAAAATCTCAAGAATAATTTTTATTATTTAGGAATTAATATGATTGATATTGTATTTTTTAGGAATTAATTTAACCATTTACTCCTAATGAATTTTAGGATTCCAAATGTTTTCTTAACAAGAGACTAGAAAAGTCATCATAACACTTAAGTAATCCCGTAGATTTTAATTTCAACGTATACCAAATGATTTGTGATGTTCATAAATTCTTAGGTAATTTTTTAGCAAGATTTTTTTTTTATTCTATATCAATAAATGTGTATTATATTAAATTTGTAAATCATAATTATCTACTACTTTAATTATATTTTTAATATTTTAACTAACATAATACAAATTCAATGATACAAAATAGAATAATATCTTAACCTAAAAAGCATCTAGAAGTCTTGAAATCTAGTTGTGGTTTAGACTTTATAGTTCTATTTCTCTTTTTTTTTTCCCCCTATAGAGACTAAGACAAAACATTGTCACTTTTGTACTACAGCATGTTAAGAAATCTGTGTCATGAGGTTGGTACTTGGTGTTGATTGTTGAACTTGAACACTAGCGTGTTAATTTTGAATTAAGACTTCTAGCGAATATACTTTTCCTCCTTATTATGTTTAATTTTCAGCTTCCCCAAAAGTCATACCCAATGGTGCTATCCTTTGTGTTTAGTGATTATATTTTTATGATTTTAATCAAAACCGTCCCCCGGTTGGAGATGCAACTACAAGAAGCCAATCAAGTTCAAAAAAAAAAATTACAAGAAGTCAATATGTGTCTGCTTGACTTTTACAATTAAGTATAAAATTAGAATTTGAAATTAAAATTTTAATTTTTAATTTTAATTTTTATGTTTAAAATGTCATTTAAATTGAAATTGTAATTTTATAAACTAATTCTATGAAATTGAAAAATAACTAAGATAAATCTTTCTTAATTTTTGATCTATACCTTAAGAATTATCAATTTCATAATTTAAAATTGCAACGTTATTCGTCCACAAAAAATACTTTAACTTTTTTTCAACTCACTCACAAACTTATTCTGTATCTCTTGAGAATCTACGCTTATTATATATAACTTGACATCTCTCTCATATAAATTTATAGTATAAATAAGATGTGCGTATTTTAGGTGATACGAATAATATTATCCAACTTAAAAATTAAACTCTCTCTCTTTACATTTATTTATGAACAATCATATTTATTGATATTCTATATTTATATAAAAAATTATTTTTATATTTATATAAAATTTATTATAATAGCTATTTATTTTTAAAAAAATCATGAATTTTTTTTATAAAAAATATGACTATTATATTATAAAAATATTATTATATGAATATTTTTATTAATTTTAATTTTATAAATAAATTTTTAATATTTTAAATCATATATTTAAATAATAAAATTATAATTAAATTTAAAATTATAATTTTTTATCATAATTATTTATAATTTTAAATATAAAATTTAAAATTTTAAATTAATTATAATTTAAAAAAAAAAAAATTAAAATTTTATATTTTTCTAATTTTAATTCAAATAAAATTTTTGTATCATCAATAAATATAAGCCAACGACCCTGGAGGCTTTGAGAACTTACTAAAACAAAAATGTCGACTCATAAAGTCAATTATTCTTCCTTTTTCTTTTTCCTAAAAAACTGTGAATTCATTATATTCAAAAGTTGTATTTTTTACTAATAATAGTTGGTTACAAAAGGAATGAATTGCAATTCTTATTTATAATGTCAAAAATTCGAACTACTCCAACTTAAAAGTTAGTCTTACAATAATGATTATATAAATATAATAATAAAATTCAAATAAAAAAGCAATAAGATTTTTTCTTCAAAAACTTATTATTCGTGTAATTGTTCATGTCAAAATGTGAAAATCAAAGGAAAAAAATTGTAATCACGTCTTTTAAAAATTTTAAGTTGTTTCAAATGCGAAAAATTTTATAAGAAAAATACAAAATAACATAGTACTGGATTAGTCTATCCAGTCCGATAGAAAAATTCGCAGCTTGACCTCTGGCTCAGTTCGGTACTTGATTACAATTGGTTTTTTTAACAATTCAATCAAACTTGAGTGACGTAGTGACTCATTTAGACGGTTTGATTCGAGTTTTCTTTTAAAAAAACTTTTAAAAGATCATTTTTAAGATTTAAACATAGTAGTTATTCTTTTAATGAAATGTTTTTTGTCATTAAATTACATATTCTTATTAAGTAATATTTTTAAATTTTTTTATTTATATTTTTATTTAACAACTTTGATTTTAAAAAAATAAAATTAAATAATAATTATTATTAATTTAATTACATCATTAATAATTTTTTATATATATTTTTATATAAAGTATTCTTTTTCATATAGTATCTTTTTAAAAAATATTTATTATCATAACCTTTTAATTGATGTCAACTTTTAATCTAAATTATACAACTGTACAAAATGGAGTGCCACACAATTTAAGTAGCTAACTCTCTCTATCAAAGGAAATAAATGTCTAACAAATAAAAAAATAAACAAAAAATTTCCTCAGTTATGGCTATAAAGTCATACAAGTTAGTAGTGTGTAAAACTTGTTTATAATAACAGTGGATTAAAATTAAATTCTTATAACAATTTAATTAGATTTTAGTTAACGATGACAAATAATATGATTTAAGAAACATATAAATCTTTTATTCGCAAAGGTAAACGACTTCAATTAGTTGAACGACAAGCAGTTTGTACAGAAAATCCATAAACCAATGTATATGCTATCCGAGTATGTCGTTTTACCTTCACGAGTTGAGTATTTATAAACTCACCATCATTCAGGTACAGTTCCGGCGAATTGAACCAGCGGTTGATTCTGACGAAACTCGCCGCCACCATGGAGGAAGCACTGGCGGAACTGGAGCGAGTTCAGACCCAGCTCCTGCAACGCATATCAAAACTAGAGCATTGTTATCTTCCCCAACAACACCAATCCATAACCATTTCCTCACCATCACATCCTGATTCGTCTATAGTTGACGACACAGACACCGTAGCACGCCTCTCCTCCATTCTGCGTGCTAACGGTGTCGACGACTTCTCCTTCAAGAGAGTCCCTTCCGATTACTACGATTGGCCCCTTGAAGCCCGCCGTGATGACCTCGGCGCTGCCTCCATTGACCATCTCTGCAAAAGCATTGTTTTGGTAAATTACTAAATTACACTATTAATCCTTTGGTTTATTTTTAAATAATTTTGTCCTTTTCTTAATTAGTGATGAAGTTTCTTTATTTTGTTCAGGTTAACACGCAAGCTCCGTCCAACGTGATTGATTGTAGTGATCGCAAAAATTCAAAGTACTATGTTGTTGTCGTTCAGGTGGCTTGCTTTTATTTATTTATTTTACTCACTCCTCGTGTTGGTATCTTACGAATTTCTTTGTTTTGCAGTACACTGCTCGGTTCAATGCTGAGGCTGTGAAGAATGATGAAAGAATAGAAGGAAAAGAGGGGGGGAACAAGTATGAGAGAAGGAAAAAAAACAGGTGGCAATGGATTCTGTATTCACTCAACAATGGAAGTGTAGCTAAAAAGAAATTCAACTGTAAGCTATTTTGTTTTACTCATAGATACTCATATTTACCTTGTACAGCTTCCAAGTGGTTGATCTTTTTGATAATAAATTAAATGAAGCTTTCAGTTTATCTGCTTTTATGCCTATTCTGTTTGTTTTGTGGGAGAATGGTAGTGACTAAACTGAATATAGTGGCAACGCCAGTGAGTAGACGCTTCTCCCATCTCCCTATCAAACACTATGCAGTTGGTATATTTGAGAAATTGGCCTGCGTGCCTTAGTTGCACGAGTACTTCATAATGTCTAGTGTATCCGTGTTGCATATATACCCGATACCGTACCAGCTACTAAAATACTTGATAAATGTTTGTTTAATTTTTTAACAAACGCCGTATCCCCTTACAATACTCGTGTCGTATCCGATACTCGTACCCGTATCCATCATGATGCATCATAGCTTAGTTGTTGTAAAATGACATTTTCAGTGAAACAGAGTTAAGGTAGAGTTGTTCAAGGAGGTTTCCCACCTATCAAACACTATCTCAATTTCTCTGGCCACTGGTGTGCTACCCTAATTGTTAATTCAGTTATCAAATTAAACTAATTTATACAGGAATCATTCCATGCTGTGGTATTGAAACTGGGTCAATCCTTGAAATGTTGGGATGTGAGAGAGGACAAAGACCAAAGCTTCTCCTATGGTTCTAAAACGTAAAATGTGATGGAATTGAATGTAGTGACTGGGAATAGGTTGGTTTTTCCAGAAAATGAAATTTAAAGTTTTTCTTTAAGGTGCTCGGTGGTCTCAATGAGTTGTAAGGACTGTGTTGCACCAACTTGGATACATGTGATGGGTTGTAGTGATTAGAAGATGGCTAAGGTTAGTTGGTGCAGCTTAAGTCCGTTAACTGTATCTTGGTTTGAGGATATTTGATTGGCTTGGCATTGTCCATGGGTCTTCAATGGTGCACAATGTCTATCAAGTTCAATGCATGAAAGTTTCAATTTGGGTTGTTAACTGTAAATACTCGCCAGCAAGATTGGTAACAACATTTGCATGATTAAGATTGAGACAAATCAATTTGGGTGAAAAGTGTTCACATTCAACTGTAAATACTCGCCAGCAAGATTGGTAACCTACATTTTGAACGTTGTTAATGATAGGTGAGACATCGAACTTGCAGTCACAAGAGATGAAAACGTGAATATTCACATTCATTGACTTAAACTTTTAATGCACTGCATCATCTCAATTCTCTACCCTGAACTGCTGTAAAATGCAACAAATAAGACTGCAGGGGAACTGAGCCTGCAAACCCTCGACTTTGTAATGGTTTTCACACGACAACTCTAAGTGGCAGTTATATGAATGAAATTTATAAGATAAAGTGAAAGTTTGGCGGTCCATACTTGCTGGCACCCATCACTTTGTAGTACCACTTTTCTAAACTTAAAGAATATTCACTATGTGAAAATATTTTCATGTATTGTAATCCATGTGTCCATATGGGCATTCTGTCTCTCCTTGTTAATCTTTTATCCTATATTCTTTTTTTTTTGGTACATTATCCTATATTCCTTATTATGTAGTTTATGGAGAATTCTCATGTTTTCTGTTTTCCTTTTATTTTAAAGATTTAAAATCTGTATTAATTATATATGTAACTTGTTATTGCTTAGAAGCTAATAATGGTTCTTATTAATTACACAGTGAGGCTAGCTCCTGAGGAGACATCAATGGAGTTAACTGGATATGGGCACAATGCAGTGACTTGTATTGGCATGAAAACAGACATTCCAGTAAACACTGGACCTGTGGATTAATATAGGAATCTTATGATATGTGTAGATAACACAATATTGCATCTTGACAAGAACTCTGAAATAAGTCCTCATTCATACTGTTTAAGGCTAATTATTTATTTTTATAACATTTTTTTTTGTCATGCACATGGATTGATAATTGATACAAACAAAGATCAGTTGGTAACTGAAGATAAATGCTCGAATAGAAATTCTTTTTTGGCTTACTGTTTACAGATTTCAACTTATGACCTCCTTTTCATGCTCATGGTAATGATGTGATCTTGCTGATTACATGTGCCATTAACAAAGATTCTTCCTGACATGTCTTTGGGGTGTTCTGTCTTGTTTGATGTCTTGAACTAGCACATTAGCCTTTTTGTTTTAGTTGTCTGCACTAGGTTACAGCCACTGTTGCTCTGCTGTAGCATGTTGACAGAGGTTCCATCATTCTTTTGGAGTGTCCCCACTTTAGGATATATGATCTCATGGAACTTCTGTGTTAAGATCTGAATCCTTCCAATCTTTCTTCCAGCTTTTTGGCTCGTCCACAACTCTAAATTATGTTTGTTTGTCTGTCTGTCTGTCTAAAGGCCAGGTTTGAAGTCACAGGAAGTATGTAATTTTTTGGAAGTGGTAACAGTTGACCCTTTGTACTGTCTACGTGATTGATTTTCTGTGAGTACAAGTAGAAACTGAAAGATACAGCTTGCTGTCAAAGGACCTTACTTTCTTGTTTCCCACTTTTATTATGGAGGCATGATGCTCGTTTTAAGTTGAAGTACTTGAAATATTTATGAACATATGTCTTAACAACTACTAACTAGAATGGAATCTAAAACCAGAGTTACTTTTCCTCCTAGGACAACGTTCAAATTTGAGACATACCTTAGCACACCTCTTATCCTATGAACAATGGTAAAGGGCTCAAGGTCTGTTAATTAATTAATACATTGCTTCTGTTGTTGCATTTATTCAAATCACAGTTCATTCTCTTTTCCAGTTAGACAGCATGATGCCTTGTCTATAGAAGATTAGTCTTCAGCTTCTTTATTGATTGGATTTTATGGGTTGATTTCAGGTGATTTTGGATGAAGCTATTGTAAAACTAACTCCAGATTTCTTTTGGTTGGGTGGCGGTGAGGTTGATCTGAAGCTAGGGATCAGGACATCTCAATTAATCAGATTTATCAACCCGTTCATCGTCAGCTGTAGCAGTAATTGATTTTGTTGGACAGGATGCGGTCAGGATAATTGAGTTTACATGGAGAGTTGCCATTTTCAGCTTTCCATTGATTTTTATACAATTTGAATTATTGACTCTTCAAAATGATAGAGTGATTATCCTTACGATTTACAGAGATTTGATTGCAACCAGTATTATGGAGTCATATTTTATATTTGTTGAAAGTCAATAACATCATCATAAAGAAAAGGGTAATTTTAGCTTATTTATTTTGATTTGAGTTATTTCATATTATGAGGAACGTTGTCAGTATAGGACCTACTGCTGAATGTTCGAAGGACTTTCTTACAAGTTTGACAGGAGCTGATGATGCTCCAGTTTACACCGGAGCAGGCATCAATTAGTAGGATGATGAATTTGTTGAGCCACAGGGTGAGATTCTAAAGCAAGGGAGATCTTCATTAATAGGTTAACTAAGAAATTATATTAATAGGTTTGATATCATATCTTGAGCTAAAATTTTAATAATAAGTTTACGAGTCTTTTTATTTATATACTCTTTACTTAATTAATTCTTTACTGATGCGGGACTTCTTAACTCATTATTTATCAATATGAAATTTCAATATTCGCACTTGAATTAAAACGAAGACGAACCATAATCTCTGATATTACTTGTTGAGCTATAGGAGAAGTCTTAAAGTAAGGGAAATATCTATTAATGGGTTAAGCAAGAAATTACAATAGTAACCTGATGCCATATATTGACTCAATTTTAAGACAATAAATTTATAAGTCTTTTTATTTATATACTCTTTATTTAATTCATTTTTTATAACTCATTCTTTATCAATGTATAATTTTAATACTCACTTGATATTTCAACAGAATCTTTGGCTATCTGATAGAATGCCTACATATTCAATACATCATCTATCCGAGGTTCTCACAGAAAACTTATTATCTATTTTTGTGTGTTTGGGCAGAAGTTCTTATACACTCCTAAAGTATTATAATAGTCTAATAAAAGTATAACACGTGTCATTTATAATTTTACATGTCATTGGATTGAATTGAGAAATAAAATATTATTATATTAAATATTAACGATTATAAAACTATATAGAATACTCTGGGAGTAGTTTAGAATTTCTCATGTTGAAAGTGGGGGAGTGTTGAAAAAATTGCAATTAACAATCAGAAGAAAGTGACAATTACGCTACATGGAAGACGTGTTATTCCCCCCCCCCCCCCCCCTGCATTAGTTTAATTGCCATTGCCATGTGTGGGTGACCCAGCAGTCCAATTTTGGTGTTGAGTAGATATCTAAACTAACTGTAAGACAGTAAACTGAAATTGGGGACATACTAACAACGTCATGTTATAACTACATCAGAGAAATACCAACCAACAAAGCATGAAAAGTTGGCGAGTCATCCATGTCCTGTGTGCCTAAGCCATTATGTTATTTACAAACATGATCCACACACAAAATCAATCTGACTCAAGGCAAAGATGACTTCCACTTTTCATAAATTTATTGCATTCTTTTCACTTAATTTTTGGCGGATAAAAAAAATATGGTATTCTGACATTCTTCCGAGGCATTGCATATATGTGCCTCGCGATGTTATGGCTCAACCTGTAAAGCCCCCTTATGGCATGCATAATGCATCACCCAAAGGTATCCAGCAGAGCATGCTAACCTACACATTTCTAGAGTAAATGTGTATATTGCTAAACTCTAAATAACGTCACATCATGTGTGTGTAGTTATAGAGAGAGATAGGGAGAGAGAAAGAGGCGAAAAAACTGTAAATTGTTCACTTGAACCCTTAATTACCATTATTATAGTTTAGAATCCTAACGTTATATGAACGTTTTATATATGACGTTCTAATGGGGGGGTTGCATGGCGTGGCTCATAATCCTAAATCAAGCATGCAGTTTGTATACAGGTCTCCCGCAATTAGCGTGTGGTGGGTCATAATCTTGTATGGTGTCACTTTCATTTTTGGAATTACTGGTTCTTCAACATGGGGGTGGTCGATGTGAGGGGGTGGGTGGTGGTTGTTTTGAGGAGGTGCCGGGTGGGGTTGCTCATAATCTATCTCTCCCATGTTCTCCTGTATGGTGTCAATAACGTTTGGAATCATTGTTTTTTCAACATGGTGCTGAGCAGGTATCAGCATTGACCAGGCATGCCTCCTCTCCTACACAACACAAACATATTTCTCATCACTTTCAATCAATTGGAACGAATTCGCAAACAAAAACATATACCGGACCATATTAATTAGACTATTCCAAGAGTTCAATTTCGAATTTCAATGGAGTGTAAAGTTTTTACGCAAAGGTAAAAAACCTAAAAAATCAAAATGTGACGGATGACAAAAAATCTATGGATTGGATCAAAATTTGTGAGGTTTTTATATACACTTTATCTTTTTATATTTAACTCTATTCTTTAATTATGTATTGTCACAGCCACAGTATTAATATAGTGTAATTTTTTAAATAATTGTTATGAAGCTCAAACTTTTTCAACAACGCGATAAATTCATGCTTGAGTGATAGTTTATCCTTTCCAATTGCATAAATATTTCCATAAGCTATACAAAACTGAACTAATGCATACATAGGTTTTTAAATTGGTCACATTCATTTTTTTTTTTTGTACAATGGCTATTTCAATTATAAAGGATAACTTATCCTTAAACCCAAACAAGAGGAGCAAATAATTCTGTCAAAATAAAAAATATCCAGTATAAAGGATTTTTTTTTATTAATATTATATATCACCTTTGCTGCAAGTGAGGATGGCGAATCCTTGGTATGAAGAGTTAAAGAAGCACGGTGCTGAGAAAGCTCGAAGCATATAAAAATCGATTGATTGATATTCAGAGTCAAACCTTGTCAAAATGGTACTTCGCAGAGTCTTTTTCAATAAGACTAAGAGGACGTGCGGTGCATGCATGCAAAGAAAGAAAAAAGGACGAGAAGCATAAGAGCAAGAGAAGACATCGTGAGATGAGCTAGCTGGCTACAAGTTGAGCAAGAATAAGGTTTGTGTGTGTGGGCGTGGGTGCATGTGTGTGTGTGTGTGTGTGTATATATATATATATATATATATAAAATAGTTTCAATGAAGAAAGTGTGAATATAATCTAAAAAGAATGCAAATAATTAAAGTAATTAATTATCAATTTTCAATGTACCAAAAAAAACTAATTAAAACAAAAAATTGATTAATTCCAACATTAACAATTATAATAGACCCAATCAAAGCAAATTAATTAGCCATTATAATTAGCATACTATACCATCAAAATTCCAACTACTCCAAAGTACCAATTCGCAATTGACACGAACATCTTAGATATATGTCAGTATCCAACTTTTACCGGAGCACAAAAAAATTAATAACTAAATATTAAATAATATTTAGTTTTAAATATTTTTTATAAATTATTAATTGTGGCTAAAATAAGAAAAAAAAATCAAAAGTCAATCACTCTTAACCCAAGGCTCATGGTCCATCAATTAAGCTTATGACACAATTCACAAAATTCCGATAACCTAATTTTTTCAATTTCTAGTTAGAATCCAATAGAGTCTCAAATAATTATTTTCTTTCTAACTAAGTAGCAAGCAACAGGTTAAGTGATTCTTACAAATAATTAGGAGTGGGGAAACTTTGTTTGGAAGAAAAAAAGGACACACATATTGAGTATAGACTAATAAAAACAGGAAGGCTAATGTGAAAGAAAGAAAAAGAGGCGGGAGGACTCTTCAGAAAACAGAGCACCGTCACATGCAAAAGAGGGAGAAAGAAAAAGTGGGAGGCAGGAAGCATTAGAGAAAGGGGTTTTCTTGGGAGAATTTCTAGAATTAAGGGGGTATTTCTTTTGTTCCTCAATCTCTAAATTTTCTTTGATGGTATGAATGAAAGTTTGTGATTTTGTGCTTAATTTAAATTTGTTTTATGAGGTTGATTTGAATTTGCTTTCTGTTTCATGAGGCCTTTTGCATTTGTTACGAAGCATGAACACGTCATTTTAAAGGTGTGTTTATGTATTGAATATATGTCTGTGTTCGATATATAGAGACGCTCGTATGATAAATATATTTTGCTTGTTTGAATGTGTCTAATTAAAAAAATTATTATTTTTTAGTTTAGATACACTTGAACACGTCTCGGATACACTTGAATACGTCTAGGATACGACTTGGTCACAATCTATTAATATTTTTTTAAAAAAAATTAATTTTTATGATTAACGTTCAATTAGTAAGCCTGTAACCCACCAAAGTCCAATCACATGACTGACGTCTCAAGTCACTATTTTCACATACTAGTATTTTAAGTTTTATCTTTTCACACGTCACTATTAGACTTTTAAGTTTTATCTTTTTACATACTACTATTTTTATCTGCTCCTTCTACCTCTACTTCTACTAAGCCGTCCATTTCTTAGACACCGAAGTTTGCCTCACACCAATATTCTCTCTAGTTAATTTTTTTTTGATGCACATGTACTTATACATAGTTAATTCTGTTAGAAGAAGTTAGTTTGAGAGATATTTTAGAATATGTCAATAAAAATTATGTTTTATATTTTTTAAGAGAGACTTACTAAGTAGCAAATATTGATACATATGACATATATTGAAATATTATAAATCTTCAAACTTATAAAATAATATTAATGAATTGTAATTTTTTTTAAATTTTGTAATTATTTATATATAAACCAAATTCTTTAATATATATATATATGTGTGTGTGTGTGTGTGTGTGTTGTCTATATCTTACAATTTTTTAAATTTAATTTGTCTCCATATCCGTCGTATTTTGTGTCCCGTGTCCTGTGTCTGTATTTGTATCACAACCCCAAAGCCTCACATATCACCAAACACCATAAGCCAGACAACCACCATATTCCTCTTCCCATCTACACAACACTAAAACAAAAAACAACCCAAAACAAACACTTTAAAGCTAAATCTCACTGAAAGGTATCAGGGTCAGGGTGGTTGAGAGAGGGAGATAACAGAGAGGAGAGAAAAATGAAAGTAACTTCAATCATTCACAATACTGATTGTGCTTATGTTTTCTTTACATCTGATATGTATATATATCAGTTGCTAACTGTTAACCAACTAACAAACCCGTAACTCATTATTATAACTAACTCTTAACTACTAACTATATTAACTAACACTCTCTCTTATATCCCCCCTCAAACTCAGGAGGTGAAGAGATTCAACTCTGAGTTTGGTACGAAATGTAGTGAACAAAGAGCTGAAAACAGCCTTGGTGAGGATATCAGCCACCTATTCATGAGCTGGAATATGACTAACATACAGTTTGTTGGAAATCACTTGGTCTATAACAAAGTACAAATCAAGCTCAAAATGTTTTGTACGAGAATGGAGAATGGGATTTGCAGCTAGCATAACAGCACTTTGATTATCACAGAATACTTTGGGAGGATGGGATAGTGGAACTCTGAGTTCATAAAGTAAGGATTGCAACCAGATTAGCTCAGCAGCTAATGCAGCAAGGCTCCTATACTCTGCCTCTGTGCTGTTACGTGACACAACATGTTTCCTGTTGGACCAGGAGATCAATTTTTTTCCAAAATAGACACAATAGCCACATGTGGATTTCCTGTCATCAATGTCAGAACCCCAATCAGAATCACTGAATTCGTAAAGGCCTAGATGATTGGACTATTGAAAATGTAAGCTATGAGAAGTAGTGCCTTGAAGATATCTTAGTATCTGTTTTACAGTTTTCCAGTGGGAATCCAATGGAGACTACATGAATTGGCAAACTTTGTTGACAGCAAATGATATTTCAGGCCTAGTGACTGTTACATATTGTAAACTACCCACAACCGACCTATAAAGGCTAGGATTAAAGAAGAGAACACATTTGGTAGCAGAAAGTTTGAGGTTAGATGTCATTGGAGTAGGAGAAGATTTGCAAAGAAGCATATCAACTTTTTCCAGAAGATCATGAATGTACTTAGCTTGTGATAAATGTAATCCTCTAGTGGCAGTTCTATGTACCTCAATCCTTAGGAAGTAATGCAATTCCCCCATATCCTTGAGAGCAACAGTAGTATGTAAGGTGCTGATCAAAGCCAAAATATAAGAGGTAGATGAACCGGTCACTAGAATGTCATCTACATAAACCAAAATGATAATAGTGGAAGTAGAAGAAAATCTGATAAACAAGGAAGCATCTGACTTTGTTGCAGTGAAGCCAAGTTGAGATAAAGCAGTAAAGAGCTTTTGGAACCAAGCTCGAGGAGCCTGTTTAAGGCCATAAAGAGCTTTGTGTAATTTGCAAACTACCTTGGAAGTACCAATTGTGAAACCTTGTGGCTGGAGCATATAAACCTCCTCTTGTAAATCTCAATTTAAAAATGCATTATTGATGTCAAGTTAGTGAATGGACCAATTTTTACTCAAAGCTAAAATAAGAATCATCCGAATTGTGGCAGGCTTAACCACTGGACTAAATGTCTCAGTGTAATCAAAACCATGCTTTTGATTAAAGCCTTTTGCAACTAATCTTGGCTTGTATTTATTTATAGAGCCATCTGATTTATATTTAGTTTTAAACACCCATTTACTGCTAATGGCAGTTCTATCAGGAGGAAGTTCAACCAGAGACCAAGTTTTGTTTTTAAGAAGAGCCTCATATTCAACAATCATAGCCTTTTTCCAATATGGTTGAGTAAGTGCTTGAGCTACAAAAGTTGGCTCTAAGCAGCCAGAGAACACTCTTGGTTTGTAGATGCCAGCTTTGGCTCTAGTCAGCATTTAATGGATATTTTGAGTGGCAGGAATAGTGGATGGTTGTGACAGATTAGGACAGATTAATGGTGTAATAGAAGGTTTTGTGGAAGTATTGCTTAGCTGAGGAATGGAATTTTGTCAAGAAGAAGGAATAGATACATGATGATCATGTAATGCAGTAGAGGACTGGCTATGGATAGGTGAAACAATCCTAGACACTAAAGGAATGGAAGGAACGGAACTATGTGGAGAGGGAGTTAAGGAAGATTGGGACAAGAATGGACATGATGGTAGTTTAAATGGAAAAAGACACTCATCAAATATGACATATGGAGTAAAATAAAATTTTCCTGTAGGAAATAGACACTTGAACCCTTTATGAGAAAGAGCAAAACCCAAGAATACACATTGAATAGATCTGAAATCAACTTTAGTTTTATTATAAGGTCTTGTAAATGGATAACATGCACAACCAAACACTTTGAAGTTGTGAAATGATGGTTGTTTATTAAACAGAATTTCGAAGGGAGAAGCGTGATGGAGAACATGAGTTGGTAATGAATTGATGACAGAAACAACATGAAGAAAAACATTGTAACATCCCGAAAAATATCTGTCTAATTATAAATAATCATTTTATAATATTCATGATTTTTAGGAATTTTTTTGAAATTTTCCAGAAACATGAATATTTTAATATATTATTCGTTTTGTGTGCATAAATAGTGATAGCTGGGATCAGTAACAACGCTCCGAAATTATTTATTTTACCACGAATAGTCATTTTCTAATATTTGTGAATTATATGAATTCTTTTGGAATTTTTCGGAAACGACGAATATTTTAATATATTTCTCGTTTTACGTGAGACTTGAGCAGAGTCGGGAAAACGACTGTAACACTTCAAGAATTAGAAAATTATATGACGGATACTCATTTTATAATAATTGCAATTTTTGAGAATTTTCTGGGATTTTTCCGGAAACGTTGAATATTGTAATATATTCCTCGTTTTGCATGCGCACTGAGCGGAACTGGAGAAACGCGATGTTTTCTCTGTGAACCTTGAACTATGGACATGTCGACTGGAGATCTTACTAAACCCGAGGCTGGACACAGTTTGCGAGGTTTCATGATTTTCAAAAAATTTTAACAGATAAAACAAAATAATACTGCGAAAAATTTATCTGTCAGATTAATTAAATACTGACTTCTGTCAACTGTAACTATTATCCATTGGATAATAGCATGTAATAAAAATTCTATCACATTATCCTAATGAAATCCACTTTATGTCTAATTAATTCACTTTAATTCAAATTTAATGTAAAATAATCAAAGCTTCTTTGAGAAGCTTTGACCAAACAATGACCAAATGGCTCTTAGCTTCCAAGGGAAGCCAAGATACTTTCCCTCACTTCTCTCTCCATGCACGGCAACAGCCCCCAATTGGGAGAGAAATGAGTTGCTTTTCATTAATTCATTTTACACTCAAAAATTCATTTAACCTAAAAATATTTTCTCTCTCTACCTTTCTTTTTCTTTCTTCTTCAAACCATTCTCTCCTCATTCTCTCTACATGAGCTACGGCAAGCCCTCTTCCTCACCCTCAACCATCACAAAATTTTCTTCCAACCACATTTTCTAAATCCTCTCCCTCTCTTAAACACTTTTCTTGCTTGGAGCATCTTGAGATTCCATCATTTTTATCACTTTCTTCAAGCTCCAAAGTTAGGGTTTTTGGGTAAGCTTCAAGACTCTTCTTCCTTTCTCTTCATTTTCGTGTTCATGGTCCTCTTGGTAACCATCCATGCTTTATTTTTCAAGCATTGGTGTTATTTTAACAAAGTTGAAATTTCTAGGATTTCTTGGAGACACAATCCGAATTTACAAGGAGATTTTTGGAGGTTTCTCTTGATTTTTACACTTAGGTAAGAGGAAAACACTCCTCCTCAACCTCTATTAGCATCTAGGAACCTTGGTTGTGTTGTTTGTGGAAAAACCCCTAATGGGGGTTATTCTTTAATTTGATAAATTAAATGCTTATGTGTTGATTTTATGGAGTTCATGACCTTGATTGGATTGATTGTGTATATTGATATGTTGGATTGGATTGGATGGCTTGAAATGGAAGAAAATGAATTTGGAGTGGCTCTTGTGTGGCCACGGTTTTGAAGTGTAAATTGATGTGTTCTTGGTGAACAAATTTTAACAAGTGAATGACTAAATTAATCAAGTGTGTAATATAAAATCAATGGAATGGAAAAATTGAGCATTGAACCCACTAGGGAGGCCACGGCCTCTAGGGCTATTTGGGACTTAATTATGTAATATTTGGTAATCATGGAATTTAGGAAATTAAATGATTGAAACATAGGCAATAGGTTAGCAAGGTAGCAAATTTGGAAGAATTAAATACAATTGGAGATTCATAAATTTTAAAGGACTAAGGATGGAACTTGTCATGAAACTTGAGAAATTTTTCAAGAGCAAGAACAAGAGAGTGTGAGATTTAGAGACTTTAGAATGACCATTCTAAGTGAATGAGAATAAATTACTTTAGAAAAATTCAATTAATTATGGAAGCTTACTTAGTGACGGATTCTTGTAAGAATGACAAATCTTGAATAACAATGCATAATGGACTTTATAAATGTATTACCTTATTTGATTTCAATATTATGATATTATGGGTCTATGTGAGTGACCATTTATGTGTTGATGCTTATCTTGGCCAATTGTGGCATATTATGGAATTGTATGAAATTGTGAATCATACATGTTCATGCATAGAGTCTTATGCATTGTGAATGTCCTGTGGACTGTTGTAAGGCCAAGTTGCCTAGGAGATTGAACACACCTTAGTGCGGGTGCGAGTAGACTAGTGTAGGTCATGTTTGACCTTGGGGGCATCGGGGTGCGGGTCCTTCAGAATGGGCAGTTGGTAGCTCTTCTGTCCGTAGGGCAAACCGATGCAAACGCACCGACGATCCGGACCGAGACACTGTCCTATATCGTGATCTAGTGTGGAATGTCTGTACAATGCCTGGATGTGCACGTGGAAATTATTGGTTATAGCACTTTGGTCACGGCAGCCGAGTTATAGACATGTCCCCTGATCTTTCTCTCCGACTGTTTGAGTCTAGCTCCATGGAGTAGGAATTTGGGAAAGCATGCATGTGCACCATGAAATAATCTGTCATTGTGAATTATTACTTTCCGTAAATATGAATTGTTGATCATTGTTATAATGAATGTCTGCCTGGAACTGTTAAATTGCTTACTGTTGGATTTACTGCTTATTGTTTGGAATTATTATTTTGAATTGTTATCTGGACGCGTTGCGCCGTTTTGTTCCTGGTTGCTATAATTGGTAATGATGGTAGGATGTCTTACTTATTTCCTGTATTTCTATTATTTGTTGCCTGTGTGTATACTGTATTGATCGAAGATGACGGTAAGGAGGCGGAAGATCCCAATTTTCCTGGCTTCTGACCCGAACGGGACTAGCATCTACTGAGGCGATGGCGGCACGCATGCGTGGGTTCCTAGGTGATGTGCGTCTGACCTTCCTCGGAGGGCCAGAGTGCTGGCATATCAACTTTAGTTCCGATCGCTGCGTCTACCTGGGAGACGTGTCGATTTTCTTAGCCTGGAGACGTCATGAGGCGCCGATCCTCACCTGCCATGTCAGCCTGCGACTAGAGTTCTACTTACCCATCCGAGAGATGTGGGATGATCGCTACTACACCCCTTGGGAGGACTCTTTTGATTCTACTGCTCGGGCTTCTGCCCGTGGTTCTGCGGTTCCCATGGAGGTTTCCTCTGAGGAGGAGGATCCTGCTGAGGACCCAGATACGGTCCCTCCTCCTCTGAGGGACTGATTTTACTGGTAGCTGCTGATGGCTGCTAGTATTTTATTTTGGGGGGCTTGATGTATTATTTTGGTGGGCTGTATATTTTGATATTATGGGGAATGTATATGTATGATTCCTTGGGGCAGGTATAGTTTTACTTTTTGAAAATTTCTAGGTTATACCTAAAATACATTTGACATTTGAATATATATATATATATATACCGTCATTTTACTCACGTATTAAAGTATCATACAAGTTAACTTTAAACTAAATGAACCGGGACTTTAATTTAATTTTTCATGAATTTTATTTTTCGCATTTTCTTTTATGTTTAATAATGTGACGTTTCCTCTCAAAAAATGGCGTTACATTAAGTTGGTATCAGAGCCCCAGTTTATGTTACTTTGGGTCTTGTGTGTGAGTCTGTCTTGTTTACGCTGTGTGAATCTCTGTGATTGGTGTTCTGAATGAATCCCTCTGACTTTCCTTATGTTTTTTAGTAATCTGATTTAAGAGAAAAGCAAGATGGCAAGAGGCGGAGAAATGACAGCTGCTATAGAAGCAATGCAAAGGATGGCGGAAGTCATCGCGCAACAAAATGAACGTGCTGCTCAGCAACAAGAAAGAGCTACTCAACAACTCGAAGCAACTGCCGATGCGCAGAACTTAGCATAATTTCGTTGCCACAACCCTCTACAATTCAAGGGAGAATTTGATCCAGACAAGGCTAGTTTGTGGATCAAGGAACTAGAGAAGGTTTTCCGTGGCATGAACTGTGCCGAAGATAAGAAGGTGAACTACGCTACCTTTATGCTTGTCGGCAACGCCGAAGACTGGTGGAGCGGAGCCCAGAGAGTACTGGAGGCCGAAGGGCGCAATGTCACATGGGACTTGTTCAAGGAAAAATTCTTGGATAAGTACTTTCCTACTAGTGCAAGACATGCAAAGGAGATGGAATTCCTCAACCTGAGACAATGAGGCATGACCATCAGTGAGAATGCGGCCAAATTTGAGAAGTTAGAGAAGTTTTCGACGCATTATCAGCATCAGACCGATGAAGCTTGGAAGTGTTGGAAGTTTACTGAAGGACTAAGATATGAGGTGAAGAAAGTTGTCATCACCTTGAAGATAAAGGTGTTCTCAGAGTTGTTGGACACTTGCTGCGAAGTGGAAGCCTTGGAACAGGTAAGGGACTCGAGGAGCAGGAACTTTGGGCCTGCACGGTCCCAAAGAGGTGGAGGCAATAGTTCAAACTGCTTCCAAAAGAAGCCCTATTCCCGACTAACGAGAAGCCAACAACAAACCGGTGGAAGTTCTGGTGGAGGTTCTACTGGGAACCGGACTGGGCAGACCGTGGCATATCCCTCTAAATGCCCAAAGTGTGAAAAAGACCATCACACGAGAGACTGCACGATCAAGAGATTTATCTGCTTCAGATGTGGCAAACCGGGCCACATGTCCAGGGATTGCAACCAGGCAAAGGCTGAACCTTCAGTCAATGCAACTCAAGCCAAGAAACCGCAAGCTGGAGGTCGAGTCTACACCATGAGCAGAGCTGAAGCCTCCGAATCCGAAGACTTGATTCAAGGAGAAGGCACCATAGAAGGTAATCTTTTAAAAGTACTGTATGACTCTGGGGCAACCCATTCCTTCATATCATATGATTGTGTACTACGACTTGGCTTACCTGTGTCTGAACTACCCTTTGATTTGACTGTCTCAACCCCTATTGACAAATCGGTAGTTACTACCAGAGTGCTGGCATATCAACTTGAGTTCCGATCGCTATGTCTACCTGGGGGACGTGTCGATTTCCCTAGCCTGGAGACGTCATGAGGCGCCGATCCTCACCTGCCATGTCAGCCGCGACTAGAGTTCTACTTACTCATCCGAGAGATGTAGGGTGATCGCTACTACACCCCTTGGGAGGACTCTTTTGATTCTCCTGCTCGGGCTCCTGCCCGTGGTTCCGCGGTTCCCATGGAGGTTTCCTCTGAAGATGAGGATTCTGCTGAGGACCCGGATACGATCCCTCCTCCTCTGAGGGACTGATTTTACTGGTAGCTGTTGATGGCTGTCAGTGTTTTATTTTGGGGGGCCTGATGTATTATTTTGGTGGGCTGTATATTTTGATATTATGGGGAATGTATATGTATGATTCCTTGGGGTAGGTATAATTTTGCTTTTTAGAAATTTCCAGGCTGTACCTAAAATACATTTGACATTTGAATATATATATATATATATATACACACACACACACACACATACACACACACACCACTATTTTACTCACGTATTAAAGTATCATGCAAGTTAACTTTAAATTAAATGAACCGGGTCTTTAATTTAATTTTTCATGAATTTTATTTTATGCATTTTCTTTTATGTTTAATAATGTGACGTTCCCTCTCGAAAAGGGGCGTTACAAGCATCACCCCAAAATTTGAGAGGAAGAGAGGAGGCTGCAAGTAATGTTAACCCCATTTTAGTTACATGCCTGTGCTTCCTCTCTACACTCCTATTTTGTTAATGGACATATGGACATATCAATCTATGAGAAATACCCTTGGACTCTAAGTATTTGGAAAACACCAAAAATTCCTTAGCATTATCAGATTGTAGTGCTTTGAGTTGAGTACCTAATTGTAATTCAACCATTTGTTTAAATTGAAGAAAAACTAAAAATGCTTGAGACTTCATGTGTAACAAATAAATCCAGGAATACTTAGAATAAACATCAACAAACAAAATATAGTATCAATCACCATTTATTGCATTCATAGGGGCAGGACCCCAAACCTGTAACTCATTATTATAACTAACTCTTAACTACTAACTATATTAACTAACACTCTCTCTTATATCTCCCCTCAAACTCAGGAGGTGAAAAGATTCAACTCTGAGTTTGGTACGAAATGTAGTGAACAAAGAGCTGGAAACAGCCTTGGTGAGGATATCAGCCACCTGTTCATGAGCTGGAATATGACTAACATGCAGTTTGTTGGAAATCACTTGGTCTCTAACAAAGTACAAATCAAGCTCAAAATGTTTTGTACGAGAATGGAGAATGGGATTTGCAGCTAGCATAACAACACTTTGATTATCACAGAATACTTTGGCAGGATGGGATAGTGGAACTCTGAGTTCAGAAAGTAAGGACTGCAACCAGATTAGCTCAGTAGCTAATGCAGCAAGGCTCCTATACTCTGCCTCTGTGCTGCTACATGACACAACATGCTATTTCCTGTTGGACCAGGAGATCAATTTTTTTCCAAAATAGACACACTAGCCACTTGTGGATTTGTTGTCATCAATGTCAGAACCCTAATCAGAATCACTGAATTCTTAAAGGCCTAGATGATTGGACTATTGAAAATGTAAGCCATGAGAAGTAGTGCCTTGAAGATATCTTAGTATCCGTTTTACAGCTTTCCAGTGGGAATCCAGTGGAGACTACATGAATTGGCACACTTTGTTGACAACAAATGATATTTCAGGCCTAATGACTGTTACATATTGTAAACTACCCACAACCGACCTGTAAAGGCTAGGATCAAAGAAGAGAACACATTTGATAGCAGAAAGTTTGAGGTTAGATATCATTGGAGTAGGAGAGGATTTGCAAAGAAGCATATCAACTTTTTCTAGAAGATCATGGATGTACTTAGCTTGTGATAAATGTAATCCTCTAGTGGTAGTTCTATGTACCTCAATCCCTAGGAAGTAATGCAATTCCCCCATATCCTTGAGAGCAATAGTAGTATGTAAGGTGCTGATCAAAGCCAAAATATAAGAGGTAGATGAACTAGTCACTAGAATGTCATCTACATGAACCAAAATGATAATGGTGGAAGTAGAAGAAAATCTGATAAACAAGGAAGCATCTGACTTTGTTGCAGTGAAGCCAAGTTGAGATAAAGTCGTAAGGAGCTTTTGGAACCAAGCTCGAGGAGCCTGTTTAAGGTCATAAAGAGCTTTGTGTAATTTGTAAACTAGCTTGGAAGTACCAATTGTGAAACCTTGTGGCTGGAGCATATAAACCTCCTTTTGTAAATCTCAATTTAAAAATGCATTATTGATGTCAAGTTGGTGAATAGACCAATTTTTACTCAAAGCCAAAGTAAGAACCATCCGAATTATGGCAGGCTTAACCATTGGACTAAATGTCTCAGTGTAATCAAAACCATGCTTTTGATTAAAGCCTTTTGTAACTAATCTTGCCTTGTATTTATTTATAGAGTCATCTGATTTATATTTAGTTTTAAACACCCATTTACTGTTAATGGCAGTTCTATCAGGAGGAAGTTCAACCAGAGACCAAGTTTTGTTTTTAAGAAGAGCCTCATATTCAGCAATCATAGCCTTTTTCCAATGTGGTTGAGTGAGTGCTTGAGCTACAGAAGTTGGCTCTATGCAGCCAGAGAACACTCTTGGTTTGTAGATGCCAGCTTTGGCTCTAGTCAGCATTTAATGGATATTTTGAGTGGCAGGAACAGTGGATGGTTGTGATAGATTAGGACAGATTAATGGTGTAATAGAAGGTTCTGTGGAAGTATTGCTTAGCTGAGGAATGGAATTTTGTCAAGAAGAAGGATTAGATACATGATGATCATGTAATGCAGTAGAGGACTGGCTATGGATAGGTGAAACAATCTTAGACACTAAAGGAATGGAAGGAACGGAAATATGTGGAGAAGGAGTTAAGGAAGATTGGGACAAGAATGAACTTGATGGTAGCTTAAATGGAAAAAGACACTCATCAAATATAACATGTGGAGTAAAATAAAATTTTCCTGTAGGAGATAGACACTTGAACCCTTTATGAGAAGGAGCAAAACCCAAGAATACACATTGAATAGATCTGAAATCAACTTTAGTTTTATTATAAGGTCTTGTAAATGGATAACATGCACAACCAAACACTTTGAAGTTGTGAAATGATGGTTATTTATTAAACAGAATTTCGAAGGGAGAAGCATGATGGAGAACAGGAGTTAGTAATGAATTGATGACAGAAACAGCATAAAGAAAAGCATCACCCCAAAATTTGAGAGGAAGAGAGGAGACTGCAAGCAATGTTAACCCCATTTCAGTTACATGCCTGTGCTTCCTCTCTACACTCCTATTTTGTTAATGGACATATGGACATGTCAATCTATGAGAAATACCCTTGGACTCTACGTATTTGGAAAACACCAAAAATTCCTTAGCATTATCAGATTGTAATGCTTTGAGTTGAGTACCTAATTGTAGTTCAACCATTTGTTTAAATTGAAAAAAAAAAACTGAAAATACTTGAGACTTAGTGTGTAACAAATAAATCCAGGAATACTTAGAATAAGCATCAACAAACAAAATATAGTATCAAGCACCATTTATTGCATTCATAGGGGCAGGACCCCAAATATCAACATACACAAGTTGTATTGTGGCAGAATACGCTGAATCAGAATCATGAAAAGGTTACTGATGAGATTTTCCCATGCAGTAAGCTTCACACACACTAGACAACTGAGATTTACAAACAGAAACATGGAAGTTACATGACTTCGATACTCTAGTCACAACTTGATTAGAAGCATGACCAAGTCTTGAATGCCAAAGTGACAAGTCAGCTGAAGAAGTTGTCGAAGCAACATTGGACTGAATATAAGAAGAGGACTGTTTGTGTGAGATTGAGGTGAGGAAAAACATATAGTCCATTTGGAGGATGATCTCCTTGGTATCTTGAGATTTGACAAAACATTAGTTAGAATGGAACTCAAAAAACACATGATTATCTTTTGCAAATTGAGCAACACTTAATAAATTTTTGGTGATTTTAGGGATATGCAAAAGATTATTCATGATAAAGGAACTATTGACAGAATTGGAAGGAAATGTAGAATGACCAATATGTTATATTGACAGACCTGCACCATTGCCAACAAACACTTTTTCTGAACCATCATATTCCATCTTGTGCTGCAGATTAAAGGAATCAGGTGTTAAATGATGAGTGGCTCCTGAGTCAGGATACCAAATTGGATCATATAGAGTTGAAGGAGTTGCCAACATAGCACTTATAGGAGAATTAACATTGGCACTGGAAAAATGCTGATTAGAGCCTTGAACAACCATCATGACATTCATAAAGTGATTATCATTACCAAAATTTCTGGAGACTTGATTTGACTGAGAACTAGAACTCGTGAGAGACTGATCAAACCTGTACCAACAATCAATTGCAATGTGACCAACTTTCTTACAAAGCTGACATTGAAGCTTTTCACCAGAATATGTTCTACCACCAAATCTGTCAAACCTGCCACTGAAATTACCTTTGAAATTGTGTTGTCCTCTACCATTAAAGTATCCTTTTCCTTGATTCAAAAATAAACCACGACCTTGACCAAATTTCTGTTTCTGATTAAAATTCTGATTAAAACCTCCTCTATAGTTACCACCAAAGCCCTGATTACTGAAGCCTTGATTTCTTCTGATCTGTGATTGAGCTAAATTCCCTTGAACTATATTCAATTCAGTTTTTCTAAACCTCTTGATTCTTTCTTCTTGAGTCATAAGAAGGGCTTCAAGTTCTCCAACACTGCAGGATTCACTTCTTGAAGTGATTGCAGTAACACAACTGTCATACTCTTCAGTCAATCCATCAAGAATAGATTCCACATACTCAGATTCATCGATTGGAGATCCTATTAATCCCAAGGTGTCAACCAATTTCTTGATTGTAAGCAAATAGGAAGCTATAAACAAATCTTTCTTAGTGTTTCTTAATTGATTTTTGAGTTGTCTAATTTTTGCTCTAATCTGTGATGCAAAAAATGTTTCTAGTTTCTTCCAAACTTGAAAAGAGAATTCACAACCTACCATTCTTGTTGTGAAAGAAGAGCTCATCGAAGAAAGTAACCATGATAGTAGTAGCTGATCTTGCTGCTCCCAATTGAGAAAATTTTCACTGATCTTGTTGTTTGCTGCATCTTCTTGTGAATCGTATTTTTCTGGAATTGAATCTCCAGCGATATAATGATAGAACTTGTAACCCTTGATTGTTGCTAACGCTTGTTGCTTCCATGCCAAAAAGTTATCTTCATCGAGTTTAATTGATACAGGGTTGGAAAATGTTTGTAGAACAAATTAAGTTGTAGTTGTTGCCATTGAAGAACTTTGGTCAGAAGCCATGAATGAAAAAATTGAGCTTTGATACCATGAAAGGTATCAGGGCTAAAGTGGTTGAGAGAGGAAGATAACAGAGAAGAGAGAAAAATGAGAGTAACTTCAATCATTCACAATACTGATTGTGTTTACATTTTCTTTACATCTGATATGTATATATATATCAATTACTAACAGCTAACTAACTAACAAACCCGTACCTCATTATTATAACTAAGTCTTAACTGCTAGTTATATTAACTAACACTCTCTCTTACACCCATCAAATCATCCACTCTACCCAACCTTATGTAACAACTCATTTCAAAAACCCAATAGAGAAACCTATATCATCAACCCAATAACCTGCACTTCCACTCAACACTACACTTAATTTTCACTCAGAACACAAAGCACAATAACAAAGAAAATTGCAACACAACCTTGTTTCATCCCCCCAAAACTGTTATCCCCAACAACCCAATTCCAATCTAAACACCTGAATAATACACACAACCTTTACCTCAACCCAGAAACTTCACCCCCATTCTACTTCTGTTAAAATCATCGAAAACGCAACCTCCACCACCCAAGCCACCACCTTGGTACTACGTCACTGCTGGGCAGTTCCACTGAGACCCAAACCGCCACTGTACCCCCTCTGTTCCACCTCTGTCTCGGACTCACAGGCCCCCCAACGTCGCGAACTGCCACCGGCAGCAATCAGCCACCGGCTTCCTGTCGCCACCTCCCTCGCATCGCCGGCAAACCTCGCCTTTAGCCGCGTTTCCGCCTCCCTCTTGAACATGGGTCCCCATTGTGCTTGGTCTGTGTAAATAGCACGTCAGGACTGATTAAGTATATAATGATTAGATTGAAAAATAAAATATTATTAAATCAAATTTAAACGATTATAAAATTGTTGAAAATAGATAAAAATCTTCCTGCGCTTGAGGTTCACGAGCAAAACTTTTCTTTCCTCTGATGTTTCTTTTCATCTTATTTTATTATTATTGTTTTGTTTATATTTGTTAAAGCGTGGTGTTGCTGCATGATCAGGCTTTTCTCTACCAGTTGTATTTCCAGTAATTGTTGGAGCATATTTTTACTATTTTTTTTTTTTAATAGTTAATATTAATTTAATATTAAAAAATATTTTTAATATTAAAAAATAAAAATAAAAATAAAAATTTTGATCATTAAATAAAAAATAAACAGTTGGAATGTTTTAACCGTACTTCTAGCGATCGGAGAGAATCTAGACTCGTTGCGACATATGGGTTGACACTCATTTCATTTGGGTCAATCTTGTGGGTCTTTGGGTGGTTTAATATTACCTCGGGCCAATTCATATAGTGAGTAGTGATTACTTTTTTTGGGTTGATTATGATTTGTTTTGGGCTGCTCCTTAAAGTCTTTGGGTATGTTTAGTCTTGGGCTAATTATTAATGCTGATTTAAAAAAAAAAAATACTCGAAGGTGATGAAACTAAATTTGTTGGGTGGTTTAACTTGAATATGATTTATCTTTGTATTTTTTTTAAATTTGGTTTGTTGCTTAACTGTTATGCCAATTAGAATGTAGCTTGAATTAATTTATTATTAACAAATTTGTTTTGAACATTTTACTTTTTTTAATTAATTAAAATTAATCAACTTATACTTATTTTGTAAAAAATTATGTGGTTTTAAGTTTTTGTTGCACAAAGAGATATGTAAAAGCAAAATTCTTTTTGCACAAGTCAAAATTAAAATTTTATAATTCAGTCTTTGATTTTTATTTTTTTATGTCTTTTTGGTTTGTAAATATTTAATTTATGTTTATTTTTATCTTACTTGTAAATATTGTGATTTATATTTTCTTCATATTATAAATATTGTGTTTATTGATGTTTGTCTTTGTTCATTTTATGAGATAAATTTAACATGTTTAAGTTATTTAATTTGCATAATTAATTTTAGGATAAATGTCTTCATACAAATATATCAAAAATGCAGTGAAATTTAATCTCCATTCTTTGTGCATAATTGACTCTTGGACCTAATTTTGTTTTCGTAGACTATTTTTTTTTTTGAAAAAAATTGCTTTCCTAAAGTGTCTTCCCATCCAAATGTAAGAGCCTAATCTTTCGAACCGAACAGGACTTGTAGGGCGGTAAAAGAGTTTTCTAATTTTTTCTTAACCAATAATATTAATGATGACTCTCTTTAAATTTACTTTATTTAAAAAAAAAAATTGAGTTCCTTTCTTGTTATTGTCATGGTTGCGACAATATATGAACAACCGAGAAAAGAGTTGAAAGACGAGGAAACTTCTTAACCATTAAACAGGTTCTAGAATTATATACAACTGTACATAACATTGAGAGTAATGTTCTTTGATATGAGTACCATCACGAATTTATGAGACAAGGCAATGACAGAGCAATCAGATCATATAGTGCAAAATCATATCTATAAAATGCTAGTGGAAAATCAGATCCCCAAAGGTGTTCTCGCCACTGTAAGTAACATAAAGAAATCCATCTTCATCCTTCTTCTCATCATATATGGCAGACATAATTGCTCCTGAAAAAATTGACAAACCCAGCATAGTGATAGGTTAATACTATTCTATATTAGAAGGCTAAAGCATCATCTTGAAAAAAGTGGAGGAGAACATAATTTACTGAAGTTTACCTGTAGGTGGAAGGACATTGTCCACAAATATAAAGATTGCCTTTTCTGCACTTAAATTAATCCTTTGCGGATAACATAGACAAAACTGTCCAACGGTCAGATCAGCAGGGTCAAGGTATCTACAATTTATTCATTCAATTTGATAGCTTAAAACAGAGGACATGTGGCTGCCAAGTGCCAATTCTATACCTTAAAAATTTTATACGTCAACTGGCAGAAAGTCATTTGACAATGGCAATATTGCAACAAATAATATCTAGACCACACCATAAAATCTAGAAGTTATAAACTGACAGAAGCAAATACAAATAAATCCATCACCACCAAGTTATATTAAAACCAACACTCAAATATAACATCAAATTCCTTCAAACATAGATAACCAACTCAAATGTTGTTTATCTAACTCAAAATTCAGGTCCTCTCACACATAAGAGAAGCGTTTATACAATAGAAGCATAACTTTAGTAACCCACAATATCATGAATTGGTATTCGTTCATATTACTCAATATCGACTTACCAGTATCAGCAAATCTCTTCACCATTGCTAAATAGTCTATCACGCCAAATTCAATATGTTATTTTGATCAATTCAATACACCACCGAATTAGTCCTTACGAAAGAAAAGTGATTTTGCTCAATTCAGCTATTGAATTATAAATGCATATCATGTCAAAATTGCATGCCAAATTTTAGAAAATCTAAACAGCGATAGAAATGCTATCAAATGTCTGAATTAGCTTTTCTTTGAAAAGTATATTCTATGTCAATTTTAAAACAATGGATAGAGTATGGAACACTTTTAATTTTATGTATAGCTTTGTGAGTGTAACATTCATGATAAAAACTTTCAATCCAGCGTGGATTTTGTGAAAAGTTCATCTAGTAAAAAATATTCATTGGAGCAAGCTTGAAAATTACAAACTTCACTCGTTATGATCATAGCCATTTATAGACAAATAGAGAAAAACTCCTAAAAATCCAGACACACTGTATTTTTTTTTTAAAAAAAAAACATGATTTTTCACTTTCCTCTTACTTACCCTGGCCAACCACCTCCTTTTTCAAAATAGTATGTTCTACGCTAAATACAAATAATATCTGATTCGCGATAACATTTTCTTTTCTTTTTGAAGAAACAAACATATGAGCAGAAACAATTAAAGTGACATTTCCAGATTATATGATATGATAATATCTGATTTTTTTTCTTGTCAATACTTGGAATATCACTTCTTTCTGCCTTCTCCACAATCACCTTCAGGCATATCCAGAGACAATTTAGCACAATAACTAGAGATGTATCACTGATGTACATTTTCAAGTATCACAATTCACAAAGTGCAGCAGGCAGCAAATAGAAGAAGAAATTAACATGAATTGCAATTGACTGATAATATAATATATGGTTCTGCCTGATAACTTTAAAATCAACCTATCTCTAAAGCTGGATATTACAATCTCATTAAATTGGCACCTAAATGATGTGACTATGAAATTGAAATTGGAGTAAAATAAAATTAAACTGTTCAGGCTCCTTAGAATCGTATAATCACAACTAAGAAGAACAAGCTCAAAGCAGCAAATAAAATAGCTTGAGGGCATAAGACACTTCCATTTCTGGATCCAAACTTCGAAGAAAGTTCACATGCACAAGTTCATAAGTAAAAATCATCACGGGAAAAAAAAAATAAAATAAAAAGTCTTCCTTGAGTTGATCATTCTAGAATTGACTGAATTCTGTAATCAGTCATTTAACCACCAATAAAGGTTCTCCGGTTCTCCCCGTAAACATCATTCATACATGTAGAGATCAAAATTAGTAACAAAAACTAAAAATACATGATGGGTGATAGCTAGCTTAGCTGGCAAAGACTTCTGTAGTTGATTCTATGGTCTTGGGATCAAATCCCACCTACACCTTCCACAAATGAGCAAAGCTCGACGTGGGTTCCTCTTTCCCCTTCCCCCTCCCTAGTGTGCGTTGGTGTGTATGTGTGGGTCTGGGTGTGTGTATTGTACATGAAGGAGACGCTAGATAAAAGACATGATTCAAACAGCAGAATACATTTATAGACACCAAACAAGCTTTTCACCACCAAAACAAAAAAAATCATAGAAATTGAAATGCATTGTCTCCTCAACCCGCAAAACAGATAAAAGAACAACCCTGCCCTTGCCACAAATATATGATTCACCATAGATGGCATCAGTAACAGATAGTTGCAGGGGAAGCATCACTACTAGTTCTCACCGGGATACGGTCTGGGTATTTCTCAAGTCATTCACGGGTAAGTTTAGCTTTTTTATTTTGATTGAGTTATTTCATATTACGAGGAATGTGTCAGTATAGGACCTACTGGTGAATGTTGGAATGACTTTCTTACAAGTTTAACAGGAGCTGATGATGCTTGAGTTTAGAATGCCTGCATATTCAATACATCATTTATCCAAGGTTTTCACATAAAACTTATTATCTATTTTTGCGTGTTTGGGGAGAAGTTGTACACTCCGAGAGTATTATATCAGTCTAATAAAAGTATAACATGTGACATTTATAATCATACATGTTATTGAATTAAAAAAATAAAATATTATTATTGTTATGACCAAAATCGTAATGAAATAGCGAAATTTTTTTAAAAAATAGAGTTGTTATTAATTTTATTTAAATTAAAAAAAATTAAAAAATCTTTTAAAAAAAGAAATGGCCTTTTGAAATAAATTAAGTTCGGGAATCGATTGTATACAAAGAAGGATGAAAAATAAATCTCACAACACCCCTAATATACTCGTTCTCGTACAGTTACCTTAAGTTAATTGTGCGAATTAATTAATAATCTTAAAAAAGTTTGTTTCACCCATTTTATCATGTAAACAAAGTAATTTGTAATTTCAAAACAAAATCAACTCTTGCGCAGGATTCAAGTTAGCACCAGGCTGGTCACTAAACCCTTATGACTATAGGTGGAAATAGGTCAGGTCACCCGTCAAGGGCCTATGACCTGGTTTGTTTGAGGTCTGACCTATTTACTAAATAAGTTAAGTCAAGACTTTTTTAAAAGTCTATTTAACTAAAAAGGTTAAGTCTCAGACCATCTAATAGGCCTTTTAAATAGGAGTGTCAAAATGGGTCAAGCCCGATGGGCCGGCCCGAATAGCCCGACAAAATAGACGGGCTAGACTAGCAAAATGTCAGCCTGAAACGTACATGGTCCGAATAGGCTGAGCCCGAATGAGTCAGGTCAGCCTACTCTTTTAACACTACATAAGGCTAAATGAGCTGGGCTGAGATAGCAAAATACCAGTCTGAAACTTACATGGCCTGAATGGGCTAGCCCGAAGATGACCCGACCCCGAATGGGCCGGGCCAACCCGTTTTGACACCCCTACTTTTAGGCTTGACAGACCAACCTGACCTATTTAATTATATATAATATAATATATTATTATAATAATTATAATTATTAATTTATTGTAATATATTAATATATTTTTAGTTAAATTTTAATAAAAGTCAATAATTAAACCTAAGTTAGTAAGTTAGAATGTAAATAACATATTAAAATTATGTTATAACTTAACACTCACCACCTACTTTTATAAATGCTCATCATTTTCTTACTCTAGTCTTTGGTCAATGTGGAAATTGAAGATATATCAAGTTACAAAATTATTAGAAGCATATAATTGTTACTTATGACCTCAATAACACTGAAGATAACATTCGTTATTCAATCACCATCATTGGTCATTGCATGGATTAAAGAAAAAGTTTTCTTTTCCATTGTTTTATTTGAAAGAAAAGTTTATTTGATCATGATTCACACAATCGATAAAATAAGAAACAAACAAGATAATAACGAAAACAATTAACTAACATTTCAACAAAATCACATAATAATTCAAAATATAAGCCACTATTTTTATTGTTAACAAGCAAAGCATGGTGATAAAAAAAAAACTCATCAAACAAAAAAGAACTCACTATTTTTGTGTTTTTAATTTTAACATGATTTATGCTTTTATCATTTCCCCTAACAATTCAAAAGAACCCAATTTAAGAGTTGAAGAGGTTGGAAATGGTATTTTTAGGCAGAACTTTGGGTTTGGTTGATTGAATTTTGATTGCTAGGTTGATTGATTTAGGTATTCTTGGGTACCGTTGATGAAGGTTCAGGGAGGTTCTTTGATGAAGCTTGGTGCCATGGTTATGACTGTAAGATGAGAATGATGAATGACGGAGAGGGGAATGGAGCTAATGTGTGAAGGAATGAATTGGTCTCTGTAGCTCGAGTGTTTGTGTGAGAATGAAAGATGAGGGTTTGTATTGGTGAATGAGGAAGTGTTTTGGACCATGATTCCAGATAATATCTCATGGATCAACCCAACACACATCTAGTTGGAGTCCATCGTTGACACCTAACGAGAATTCACGGTACACTGTTGAGATCCCTCTGCAACAGATATTGGACCATGACTTTGAGTAGCAGCAACATTACCGTGAGATTTGCGCAGTGGATAAATCCTAAGAATATCCGTAATTGTTAATCATGATCTTGCATAATAATAGAGCCTATAACCACCTTTGACTACTCATAATTATCGTATCAACATTCCAATCTTATATGGATCCTCTGTAACTATTAATGGAGCATATCTCCCTATCCAACCTCTATAAATAGAAGACTCAATCACCTTTAACAAGTAATCTATTGCTCTACAACATAAACCATAATTGCGCACGGCTTAATTTGAGCGTTGGAGTGTCTTTGCAAGTATCAACTCCTCTGTTTCAACACGTTCTGCTGTTGAGCAAAAAAGAAACCACTAGAATGCGCCTATTCAGGTACAACTCAGTATCCACTACTGAACATTGACATCGTTTGTAGGGATCCATAAACTTCTATTCCTACTCAACCATGATGAACACAAGACAAAACTCAATGAGATGAGAGGCTACGCAAATCTTCGCAGGCTGAAGGCGAGGACCAGCGATGCATCATCCTCCCCACCCTGTTCCACCACCAGTTGTTGAAACTCCCGCTGCGAGAAACCAGACATCCAATGTTGAACCTCTACACGATAGACATGAAACTTCACTTTCTGACGAAAACCCACACCCATCGCACAGGGTCTTAATGAGGGAAAAACTTGGTACCCACATGCAATGAGCCAATTCTGACATTCACGGATTTAGAATTTTAGTGCACCAGCACTTAGGACCCAGGACCGATAATGCAGAAGATCGTTTATCTCGTCCAGAAGGCACGACTAAACCTAATATGTCCAAAAACCCTAGACTTAATGCAGCGACAAACGACGGTGCTCGAAGAGTAACGTCATATACTAGAAAACTTAGAGTGATCCGTGCATGAAGGCTAGTCCGGACCACGCCATGATGACGGAAGACTAAACCCAGCTAATGATCAGAGGGGAATGTCGCATTCTGACTCCGAAATGTCCAGTGTTGTTAACTACAACCCAAACCTTGATGATCAGGAGCAACCCTTCTCTGCTCAACTTATGGAGTTTAAGGTTCCAAGAAGTTTCAAGTTTCCTGCCAACGTGGAGCTCTATGATGGGACTACAGACCCTCATGAGCACATAGATGTTTATGTCCAATCTATATGCTTCCATAGGGGATCTTCACAATTATTATGTTGTGTCTTTCCCCTTTCTATGAAAAAGGGGACCCTAAGATGGTTCGTGACCTTGTCACGAGAATCCTTCACCAACTGGCCAGACATCAAATTACGTTTCTTACTTCACTATACCACTAGCAAGGAGTAGCCCAGGTCCGTTGAATCTCTTTTCGAGATTCGCCAAGGGCACAATGAGCCCTTTCGCGAGTACCTTAAGAGGTTCAACATAGCCTGTATCAGTGTGGAGAACATCAATGACATGATTGCTCTCCACTATGCCAGAAGTAGCATCCAGACTGATTCCCAGTTTTTTGTATCTTTGGCAAAGAAAAAGCCATAGAATGTGGAAGAATTTTGGAAATGGTCCCTGAAGTACATAAGCCTTGAGGAGGTGAATAAGGCTAAGAAGAGCCTAGAGAAGGGTGAACCTTCTCACTAGAAATGCAATCAAAACTCTTTACGGCCCCGGAACTCCACTAAGGATGATTCATCTCAGACCAAGTACTCTAGTTATATTCTTCTGAACACTCGACGTGCAACTATTTTGAGGGAAATGTTACAGACTGAGTTCTGGGGTATCAAGAGGCCACCATCTTTGATGAAACATGCGTAAAAGGATCGTATCGAACATTGTTCATGACACAAGAGCTACGACCATGAAACTGAAGATTATTTCTAGCTCCGCAACATTATCAAATCCTTAATTAGGGCATGACGACTAGATTAATATATCAGCCATGTCCAAAATGATGAACGTCACGGAGGACAGAGATAAAGAAGATGCAGCCCTTGGCAGAGCCCCTCTCAGCGCCAAAGAATAAGCACCCGGAGTCCTAGGAAAAGATCCCGGAGTCCACCTTGCCGTGAGACTGAAAAACGGCAGGAACGGAACCAAGATGCTCTATTTGATGACAACGATGACTGTCATGCCTAGACCAACTGAACCATCAACACTATCGCATGTGGGTTCGCTAGCGGTGGGTCGTTCAACAGTGCCTGGAAGAAAGCACTCAAGATGGCAGTGTTAAGCATTTCTTACTCCACACCCAAATCACTGGCCGGAGATCAGAAGGCACCCTATATTACCTTTTCAGACGAGGACTATAGCAAAACTATCCCATATCATGATGACCTTCTAGTTATCTTGAGATTAATTTATGTTTTCGAGGTCCGATGCATCTTCGTGGACTAAGAGAGTTCAACGGATATTATGTTTATGGACCTGTACTAAAGGCTGGAAGTTCTGCACTCAGAGTTGACTCCCTATGATGGTGAGCTTACCGAGTTCACTGGAGAAAAGATCACTTTGGCATGACATTTTGAGACTCACATGACCCTGGTGAGTACTAAACTCTTCAGAACTGTCAAGGTTAGGTTTCTGATCATAAACTACTCCTCAGGGTATAACATCATATATGGTCATCCTACTTTGAATGCCATTGGCGCCATGGTATCCACTACCCACTTGGCCATGAAATTCCTTAGCAAGATTAATGAGGTCATCACGGTTAAGAGGGATCAGGTCATGGCACGTAAATGCTACAATGAGAGCCTCATGATTAGTCAAACGACCAAGAAAGTAAAAACTGACACATATAGCCTGGTTCTGGGCTAAGTTAATATCCTTATGACCGAGCTCGATGTTCACGAAGAAATCCAAGGTACTAGGCCCCAGCTGAAAAGAGAATTACTACCCCTCCAACTTAGTGTCAAGTAAGATTAAGTCACCAAGATTAGAGTAAGTTTGGAAGAAGAAGAGATGCGCCAGTTGATTGAGTTCTTACAGAAAAATAAAGACCTCTTCACTTAGATGTCCTCTGACATGCCATGGCTTAACCACACCTTCATCTGCCATCGCCTATCCATAAAGAAAGGTGTTAGGCCAATCTCCCAAAAGAAGAGAAAAGTTAGCCTGGAAAGGTAGCAGGTCACTGAAGAACATGTTAAGAAGCTACTCGGTGCCGTCTTCATTAGGTAAGTAGCCTACATAACTTGGCTAGCTAATGTTGTCCTAGTATAAAAATCCAACAAGAACTGGAGGATGTGCATGGATTATACATATTTAAATAAGGTCTGTCCTAAAGATCCGTACCCATTTCCCAATATGGATAAACTAGTTGACAACTCTGAATTCCGTTTGCTGTCTTTCATGGACGCATACTCTAAGTACAATTAGATCCTAATGTACCCCGGAGATGAAGATAATACTTCTTTCTTCATTGACAGGGCAAGCTACTGCTATAGGATTATGCCTCTTGAATTAAAAAATATAGGAGCCACCTACAAAAGAATGATGAATAAGATTTTTAAAGGCCAAGTAGGAAAAATGATGGAAGTGTACACTGATGACATGATAGTGAAGACCCCCCAGGACATTATTACTAAGTGGCCTCAATACTCAAGAGGAGGTGAATTGAGTATATAAAATAAGTTAGTAATTCTTTTGCAAAACACTTGATTCTCAACTTTCGTTGAAGCTATTATTTGTTAGAATTGAATGAATAGAGAGAATAGAGGGCTTTCACTTAGAAGTAAATCAACCAAGCAAGATAGAATACAAGATATTCAATAAAACAATACACAAAGTAAAGGAGATGAGTTTAGGAAGACAAACACAAAGCTTTATCCTTGTTCAACCACTAATTCACTTATGGTCTACGTCCAGTCCTCAAGTAAACATCCAAGATTTTCACTATATCTTTAAGCTTCAAACAGATGCTTGACAACCTTTACAAGATGAAGCACTTAACACACATTGGGATACCTCACCTTTACAATCCTTTGAGGGATACCTCACCCTCTTTTCAGAATAAACAAGGTATAGATGAATGGAAACTCTTAAAAGAGTGGATAATACAAATTGAAGCTTATGGGTATCAAGAATTCACACTACTAACGCTCAAAACCAAAGTATGATTGAAAAGATAGATAAAATGTGAATTCAATGCTTAAGAATGTTTTTCAGATTGATTGTCTAACCTTCATAAATGCCAAACAACTTAGTTTTATAGCCAAATACAATTAAGAACCGTTGGGGTGGTTGGAAACATTTAATGCTCTGTGAAAAAGCCGTTGAACGTGTTTATTGGTTTTCCAGATAACCAGTTAGGGAGGAACACTAATCGGTTAGGCATTCACAAAAAAATATTTCCTGATGTTTTAAAACCATACTAACCAATTAGCTTAGTACCCTAATCGGTTAGGACATCTTATAAATCAGTTTTTGTTTCTTAAAAGATACACACTAACCAATTAGGCCAAGTCCCTAATCGATTAGGCCTTCTTAATATTAACCTCTGAGTTCACAAATAATCAATTAGATGAACATCTTAATCGGTTAGGACATTATAAAAGTTCAGTTCACGTTTCTTCCAAAAAGCGATACTAACCAATTAGCTTGATACCCTAATCGGTTAGAACCATTATAAATGAAGAACCAATGCCTCTGTCTTAACAAATAATCAATTAGGCAATGTTCCTAATCGGTTAGGTCATTTACAAAAACAGTCCAACCAAGTGAGTTTTGCTTAAACATTTTGTTAGAATCCAAACCTAATTTTCTTAAGTATAAAACATGATTTTGCAAAGACATTTTAGGAAGAGAGAAAAATCATTTCAATGAGCTTAGAGTGAATCCTAAATACCTTAACACAATATTTAACCCCTATATGCTATTCTTGAATATTCTTGGAGCTTAATCAATGCACATCCATCCTTTCTTGTTTGTAATCATCAAAACCAATTTCTTGAATCAATGCCAATTACAGACGTATCACATATGGCGGACTTTGAATAAGTGTTTACATAACTCTAGAAACATAATATGAGGCTCAATGCGCCTTCGAGGTCCAAGTAGATAAATTTTTGGGCTTTATACTAACTCACCGAAGGATTAAGGCGAATCCAGACAAGTGCCAAGAAGTGCTCGACATGCACAACCCACAAAATGTCAAGGAAGTGTAGCAGCTGACAGGCCGAATTGCAGCCCTCATATGTTTTCTTGCTAAACCTCTTCTTCAAATTTCTCAAAAAGGGAAAAGATTTTGAGTGGACTCAAGAGTGTGAGGATGTCTTTACAGCTCTGAAAAATCTTCTGTCTTCTCCCATTGTTTTGACAAAATCATAACCCAGTTGATGATCACATATTTTATACATTAATAAACCTTTATTTTTAGTCATTTACACTCTCTATGTACTTAATTGATTGAGTTTGGTTATGTTTCGTAAGTTTGGACTCAAATTGGACTTAATTGATTTTTCTAGCATTATTTGGGTCTTACACTATTTCTGTATTTTCGCCATATCTTGAGTTATAAATGTCTTATAATTATGTATCTTACCTTGTAGGAAAGATAAGAGAGAGCTCTACAACTTTCATGAGAGCTCCAGGTAAAATATGAACATCTAGAGAAGCTAATTGAGCTTGGAAGTCAGAACATAGGTTTTGTGATTAGAACCTGAATAGTGTGCAGTAATCAGAGCATAACTTGAGTTGTAGTAACTTTCTTGAGCTAAAATTTTGATACTTGAAAGTTAAGACCCATATCTACAACTTTCATGAAGAACGCAAAACTCAGATCAGACTGCTTGAAGGTGATATTGGGTTTGGAAGTCAAAACATAGATACTGAAACTGGGCCTAAACAGTCTGCAGTAATTGGGTCATTTCTTAGGCTGTAGGATGAATTTTTAGATGATTTTGGTACCATTGGAAAGCTGAGACAAAATGCTACAACTTTCTTACAGACCATATTGCTTCATTCTAATGGCATCTATGAGATCAACACTGAATGATTTCGGAGACAAAGAATCTCAATAATTTTTCACTTATCAACTCACTATTTGGCATTTTCCACTCATCCGCCCACTCCTCGCCAACTTTTAATCAGTCCCCTTGTCATTTTATATCTCTAATCCTCTATAAAATACTCCATTAGCTGATCATTTAGGAGACTTTGGTTTTATGCTTGGTTAGGAGAAATTACGTTCATACTTGTTTATTGTTTTCTTTTGTTGTAATTTTCTCTTGTTCTAAATTGATATTATGTTCATCTTTCTCTTCTTCTCTCTTTCTTTCTTCTTGTCTATGAGTAACTAAATCTTCATTTTGCTTGGGTGAAAAAGTGAAGCTCTTAGTAATGAAATAAGGTTAGATTATTCTATTTCTTGTGCTTAAATAATATATTATAAAGTGGACTTTATATGTGTTGTATTTTGTTTCCAATCAATTTAGAAACCTTCATTGTATAGTGGAAATCTTGATTTATTGTAGATAAGAGGATTGACACAGTGAATGCTTGAGCTCACTTATAATTATTGGTAGATAATTGAATGAATCATAATATGATTGCATATATAATTTAACTTTGAATGTTATATTTTTCGATTGGAACTTCCTTTATGTGTAGATTTCAATTAAGTTATAAAAAAAAATAATCTTGCCTCTAATTTATTACCAAGAGTGGATCTCCTAACCCAAGTAAATTTTTTTAATTTGTGAACAATTTTTATTACTTTTGGTATTGTGACAAATCCTTTTCTTACCTTAATTATTTTTTCTTTATCAATTCCCTGTGAATTGACCTCAGACTACCGAGAATTTATTACTTGAAACAACCTGCACTTGGGTTTGCATCCTTTAAATCCGTATCACTAGTGAAACATTGTACTTGTACCTTTCAGTTCATGAAGAAATAGTAAGTTCAGTATTGATCCAAAAAACTACGGAAGGGTAGAAGCCATCTGCTTTGTAAGCAAGGTATTGCAGGGCCTAAAGCTCCACTACCAAAAATTTGAAAACGTCACCTTCACACTTATCACCATGATCAGAAAACTTAGATAGTACTTTTAGTGTCATCCCGTGGTGGTGAGGACAGACCAACTTATCCATCAGATATTGCACAAGCCAGATTTAGCAGGAAGAATGATTACTTGGTCCATCGAAATTTTCGAGTTTGGGATTGTATATGAGCCTCAGTTATCGATTAAGACACAAGCATTTTCAAACTTCCTAATAAAGCTCACTTCAGAGCCCAACGATCTTGAGAAAATTTTGTGGACCATATTTGTTGATGGATCCTTAAACCCCAAGGGGAGTGGTGCCAGGGTAATTTTGGAGAATTATGAAGGAATGGCCATAGAGAACTCCCTGAAGTTTGAGCTTCCCACTTCAAATAATCAGGTGGAGTACAAAGCATGCATTACCGATCTGGTAATGACCAAGGACATAAGAGTGGCTAAGATCACACTTTGCAGCGACTCCCAACTTGTGATCTCTCAGATCCGAGGTGATTATCAAGTCAAAGAGCCCTTCATTTAGAACTACTTAGCCAAAGTCCAAGGGCTCCTCAAACATTTCCCGACTGCTATGATAAAGCATATTCCCAAGAAATAGAACTTTAGGGTAGATTTTTTATCCAAACTAGCCAGCATTAAAAGCCCAGGCAACAACCGCTTCATGGTCCAAGAGACTCTATCTCAACCTTCCATCACAGACACAACCATTTTTCAGGTGGAAGGAGAATAGCGTACTTGGATCACTCTAATTATGAAGTATCTACAGTCCGAAGTCAGGCCTGACGATCCAAAAGAAGCCTTTAAATTAATCAGAATTACAATCAGGTACACTATCCACGATAAGCATTTATACTGACGTGGGTTCTCCTCACCTCTCCTTAAATGCCTCACGCCAAGAGAAGCAAAATATGTACTGGCCGAGGTCCAAGAGGGGAGTTGTGGACACCACTTAGGAGGCAAAACTTTAACTTTGAAAGCACTCAGGGTTGGATACTATTAGCTAACAATAGAAGTTGACTCCCTCACATATGTCTGAGTCTGTGATAAATATCTACACCACTCGAACCATTATCAGGTTCCTCTAGAAGAACTATCTACGACATCTGTACCTTGGCCATTCTACAGATGAGGTATAAATATCTTATGTAACACCCCAAAATTTATTTATTTTATTGTAAATAATCATTTTATAATATTTGTGATTTTTGTGAATTTTTTTAGATTTTTCTGAGAACGCGAAATATTTTAATATTATATCTTATTTTGCGTGCACATTGAGCAGAACCGAGAAAACGAGATATTTCTTCTGAGAACTTTGATCTGTGAAAACGTCGACGGGGGGATCTTACTAAACCCGAGGCTGGAACATGATTTACGAGATTTTACATTTTTTAAAATTTTTATCTGATAAATAAAAATCGCTGTGTATTTTATTATCTGTTAGATAATTAACACTGACTTCTGTCAACTGTAACAATTGTCTATTAGATAATAGGTTATAGTAGAAATCATATATTATCATAATGTAATCTACTTTATGTCTAATTAAATCACCTTTAACTCAAAAATAATGTATTTTAATCAAGCTTCTTATGGAAGCTTTGACCACAAATGACTAAAATGCCCAAAACTTGTTGGAGAAGCCAATCACTTCCCCTCTTTCTCTCTTGATGCCGCGACAATAGTGCTTAATGGGAGGCAAAAATTTGCTTCCCACACTTATTACTTCCTCACCCAAAAATTCAAACTCATTTCTACTATCACTTTCCCTCTCTTTAATTTTCCACTCAATTTTCTCCAACTTCTCTCTTCCTCTCCTTCACCCTCTCCACGACACAACCATCTCCACCCACCTCTGCCATGGCAAAAATTTCAAGTCTTCATTTTTCTTAAGCTACTACTTATCCTAGACATCATTCTTCTTAGATCCATCCATAAAGATCACATCTTTATCATTTTCCTTCAAGATTCAAGCTTGGAGCTTGAAGGTAAAGCTCCTACCTTTCTCTCATTTTCTCTTCATTTTCGTGGTCCTTGGTCACCAATGTGACCAAGGAGTTCTTTTTTTTTTTTTCAATACTTGATGATTGATTGTTAAACTTGGTTTTCTAGGGTTTTTGGAAGCCCAAAACCGAACCACCAAGGAGTAAGCAAGGAGGTTCTTTTCTTATTTTTCTCTTAGGTAAGAGGAAGATTTACTCACTTCAACCATTATTAGTGGTAAGAGAACTTTTGTGTGGTTGTTGATGGAGGAATCCATAAAGGACTGCTCTCTTCGTATGCTTGTTTTTCATGATATGCGCCTATTTGATTTATATGGTAATGTTGGTTGTTTTGAATGTATTGATGAGGTTAGAATGCTTGGATTAGATGAATGGAAGATTTAGGGTTTCCTAACTTTTGGGAAGGGCCACGGTTTTGACCAAAAATTTTAGGGGTTTGAGTTGATTTTTGTATGAAATGAAACTTGTGTAATTAGGTATTGAAGGATTGATGCATGAATGGAAAAATTGTGTTTTGTTGCTCAAAGAAGGCTCACGGCCTCTAAGGGATTTTTGGGTCCAAGTGGTGCTTTTGTGCATTCTTATGAATTAAGCAACTTAGAGATATGTAAGTAATAATGTGATGGAAGAAATTGATTGAGTATTGGTTCTTGAGAAGGGCCATAGTTTTAAGGGTTTCTTTGACCCAAAATTTGTGTAATTAATCAAGACTTAGATAATTAGGAATGTTGGGTTGATAAAATGAAATTGTGGTTTGAGTTGAATCTTATGAATGTGTGATGTTATTGAGAATTGATTTTATGCCATTATGGGTCCATGTGTGAGACTAAATACTTGTTGATGCTTAATTGACCAAATTGTGGCCTGATGTTATTGAGAATTGATTATATGCCATTGTGGTATATTATATGAAAAGTATATTATTGATAAACATACATGATGTGCAATATTTTATGAGAAACATATTGTTGATGAATATACATGATGTACATTGAGTCGTCATGCATTTGTGAATGTCCGTTGGACTTTGTTGTAAAGGCGGTGCATGCCTAGGAGATTGAATTACACCTTCAGTAGCACCCAAGACTAGCATCTTTTTTTTTTCAAATTTTTTTTAACAAGTTCAGCAGGTTTGCGCCGCAGCATTCACTTCCCACGCCGCGGCGCTGAGGTCCCTGGATTTTGGCTCAATGCGCATCAAATAACTGTCACGCCGCGGCGTGCAACAACCTTACGCCGCGGCGTGAGACATCAGCCTACAGAATCTGCAGCAAAATCAGTTTTGCTGCACAATTTGCTCCAAAGAGGTCCTCAACACCTCTAAAACTTGTCCAAAAGGCTAAAACCTAATATGTACAACTAAAATATATAAAAACTACAAAATCCAACTTACTAACCTATATACAATCTAAACCTAACTAAAGCATAAAAACTAACTAAAATTACTACAATCTAACATACTAACTACAAAACTAACTAAAGATACTAAAATCTAACATACTAACTACAAAAATACAAAAATCAAACACATAAACATATTTAAGACTTTAAACTAAAAAAACCCTAAAAACTAACTAAAACTTCAAAAACTAACATACTAACATATTTATGAATTAAAACTTACTAATTACATACTTGTTTTACAAAAACAATAAAACCTGGGTTCCCTCCCAAGAAGGGCCTGAGTTATAGTCCCGGCAGGACTTTCACAAGGCAAACCCGCCAACTCTTTCGATCATGGCCGGTTTGTTCACAAAAGTGATGGATTGGATGGTAGGCCTTCCTCCGCCTGAATAGAGGTTCTCCATTGGGGGTTCTCGAGCTCCCTCAAAGGCCTCGAATGATAAAGCTCATCCTCCATTTATTATACCTATATACAAAGAATAAAGACAGAAATTAACATAGATTATTTACAACTTGAATTAGAACTAACCAGACTCATTGTTGATATTAGTAATATGGAATTCAACCGTCATCCCCCAGTAATGCTAAGGAATAAGGCTAAAAACTTTGGAAATACACCATTATCCCTGGCAACGGCGCCAAAAACTTGTTAGACCATTTGTGTACCGCAAGTGCACGGGTCGTTCAAGTAATACAGATACAGAGTAAAAGTTCGTTCCCACGAGGACAAGGTTTCCATTACTAAGTAGCAACCAAGAGCTTAGCTAAATTCTATCCAAGGACATATAAAATAAAGAAAAGCAACTAATCTAAATCTAAACTACAAAAGCAATAAAGATAGTGGTTTAGAGATCTAGGAAATCCTTCTTCACCTTTTACTTCAACTAATGATATGCAATCCTTATAAGCAACATCAATGATTAGTTAGTTTAGCTTGAGAATCTGATTTAGTCAAAAGCCTATGTCTAGGTCAATCAACCCTGGTGCCATTTACCTAATCCACTATGGTTCTTATGGTTGCATGAGAACTAGTGTAAACTCCACTGATGAACGATCTATTCTCAAACACACACTAATACATGGCTAAAAAGTATATTTCTATCCTATTAGCGAATCAACTCATCCAAGCCAATTGAACTCGTCAAACATGCATCAACCATACCATGTCTATCTCCACAAATCCCTATGTCTAGTTCATTTGCTTCAAGTAACATCATGCAATTGTTGATCAAACAGAAGCAAGCATTAAGCATAGGCATGGAAGAACATAGCTAAACATCAATAGAAACTCAAATTCATACATAAACATCAATATCCATACAAAGATTCAAAGTATATCCTAAATACAGCTTTGGCTAAACATTGAATACGAAATTACAACCAAAAACAGTATTCAAAAGATAAGGGAGAAGAAGAAACGCAGGGAGAAGAGGAAGGATGCCATTGATGAGATCCTTGAAGCTTGAATCCTCTTCCCTAAGGAAGAGGACCTCCAACCTAGCCTCCCTAGGCTTCCAATCTGCCCAAAAATGAAGTCCTGGCCTCAACCTCTCTAAACTCAGCTTGGCTCCCCCGGAGAGCTCTCTTTAGAATTCTATTAAAAATCTATTTATAGACTCAAAAAATCAAAATATATTTATGCCATGGCCATCCACGCCGCGGCGCGTATCAAATTAGGTCACTCACACCTCGGCATTGTTTTCTCATGTCGCGGCGTTAAATTCTTCATAGCTCCTGACTTTTGGATGCAGGGGATCTCAACGCCGCGGCGTACGCTTCCCCAGCGCCGCGGCGTTACAAAGTCCGGGCTTGAAATTCTACAAAGAAACACTGTTTTTCTGCTGAATTTACTCCTTTGGGTTTCTCTTGGGCTTTCTAATCTGCTTTGCAGCTCTTCCTGTATTAGAGAAATCACCAAAGTATTAGTAAATGCAAAGTCTACTTAATCATATACAAAATAAGCACAATTTGCTCCATAACATACTGGAAAGGTATTAGAATTGGATATAATAAATAGAAGTATAAAACCTTCCAAATATACATGAATACAAGGACTTTAGCGCTCTTTATAACTCAGATATATGGCACAAATAACTACACTTTGTGTAGTTATCATTGACCTTGGGGGCCTCGGGATACGGGTGTCTCACAATAGACAGTGATAGCTCCACTAGGGCAGTGAGATAGACCGATGCAAACACACCGATGATCTGAACCGAGACGCTGTCCTATATCGCGATCTTGTTGAGGTACCATATATAAGCCATGTTGCGCAAAAGATTATTTTTATGATAAGCACTTTATTTTAAGGCTAACGAGATACTGACATGACTCTCTGATCATTCTCTTCGAATGTTTATGTCTAGCTCCATGGAGTAGGATTTTGGTACCACATGCATTATGTATTGTCAGTCTCATATTTCATCTGGCATGAACACTTACAACTGTCAAATTATCTTCTTTACTGTTGTAATAATTTTCTGATTGTTGAACTGTTGATTGCTTGAAATATTAGTGTTGTTTATTTTTTATTGCTCATTTTTACTATTACTTATTGTTATTCTTCTCTTACTACTTATTTTATTATTATTATTGATAAATATGTGTGTTGTGATGCTATGTGGGCACCCAGCGCCATTCTATTTTCTTACTGTCGTATTGGTATTGAATGCTGGGTGTCTCACCTCTTTCTTGTATATCTATATTTTTGTTTCATTTATTTGCTTCTGAGAAGACGTTCGTGAAGAAAAGAAAGCGCATGATTTCCTTGTTTTTGGCTTGATTGCTAGTAGTGTTGCTTGAAGATGTTGTCATGTCCGCGTAGATTTTTGGGATATGCGAGGATGACCTTTCACAGGGATCCTGATTGTTAGAACATAAACTTGCGCACGGACCGTTGCATCTACCACGGGGAGTTGACAGTGTCACTAGCTTGGGGTCGCTATGACCTGCCTGTTTTTGATTTTACTGCTTTTGTACACTTAGAGTTTTACCTACCTGTCCATGATATGTGGGATGATCTCTATTACACCCCACAGGAGGATTCATTTCTTTCCACGGCTCGAGCCTCTGCTTGAAATTCGGTCGCTCCGATGATGATCTTATCTAATGAGGAAGACCCTGAGGAGGATCCTGCTATTGTTCATTCTCGCCAGTCTTAAGGGCTGGTGCTGTCAGTGGCTACTGATGGCTATTCGTATATTTTTTTGGGAAGCCTAATGTTTTGCTATTTTGTATACATGATGATGTAATTAAACAAGCTTAATGTATATATATATATATATATATATATATATATATATATATATATATATATATATATATATATATATATATGTGTGTGTGTGTGTGTGTGTGTGTGTGTGTGTGTGTGTGTGAATGTATGATTTTCTTTCTTGCCGACTTCTACTGTAACTATATTTAATTATTCGTTCTTAACAAAAAAAATATATGTATATATGCTACCCAATTATTATACATGTATTATTTGAAGGAGTTAATTTATTCTAATATATAAATGAACTGGGTCTTAAATTTACGATTTTATTTATATATTTTTCGCATTATATTTCACTTTATTTTGGTGTGACGTTCCTTCTTCTCCTAGAAAAAGGGGCGTTACATCTTAGGTTTGTTTTCTCAAGCACCTGGACAACTAAAGTACTTGATGGTGACTGTGGAGTACTTCATCAAATGGATTGAGACAGAACCCCTAGTCACGATCACCTCTACCCGAATCCACAAGTTCACTTGGTGTCACTTTATCACCAGGTTTGGGGTTCCAGAGTCTATTGCGATAAACAACAGAACCCAGTTCAAAGATAAAAGTTTTAAAGAGCTGCTTGTTGAGCTAAAAATCAAGTATCATTGTAATTCCATTGAGAATCCCAAGACAAATGGACAAGTTGAAGCAGCTAATCGGGTTATTATCCGCAGAATTAAAAGAAGGTTGGACGAAGTTAAGGGGAACTAGGCTGAACAACTAGATCACGTCTTCTGGGCCTATCAGACTACACCTCACTCTACAATAGGTGAAACTCCTTTTAAACTTATATATGGGTGTGAGACTATGATTCCGGTGGAGATAAGGGAACCTAGTTGGCATCTACAACAGTTCTTGCCCGACACCAACCTCGGACTAATCAGAGAAGACTTAGATCTTTTGAAAGAAAGAAGGCACGTCACTCATATACGCGACGCTGCCATCAAACAAAAAATGATGACTTGTTATAACTTGAAGGTTGTCCTAAGGAAATTCCAGCCATGAGACTGAGTTCTCTGTAGAGCAGACATTAGTGGTAGGAATGTCTCTTAAGGAAAATTAACCTCTAATTGGGAAGGCCCCTATCGCATTGTGATTAACATTGGCAAGGAAGCTTACACCTTGGAGCCATTAATAGGAAAGCCGATTAAAAACTATTAGAATGCATACAAATTGAGAAAATACTATAGCTAAGTGTCATTGAGACGTAGTGTCTTAGTTTTCTTTTATGTTTGATTTTCCCCAATTTTGGTAAGCATATACAATTTTGGTAAGCATATACATTGTACAGACTTTAGTCCTTCATTCAATCAATAAAATGAAGTTATTTTTATACATCTACTTGCACTATAAAGTCTCAACAGACCCTCAAGTTGAACTCTGTCTTGAGAATGTTTACAAAGCTCGTTCTTTATAGGATCTAGAATTTCTTTTAACGATTCAAAGACCCTCAAGCCGAGAAATGCCTTGAGAATGTCTAGAGCTCGTTCTTTATGGGATTTGAGGTCTCATAGATTCTAGATTAGGAGGAAAAACCCACAAAACCCATTTGAGTATTTTGGTCACGAGGCTCATACCCAAGTCCTCCACACTTGGTCATAACCATTTTGTGATTGTGAAATTAATTGACAATATAGGTTATGACATTTGTGGTCTACCATTAGGTACCTATCGTGGACGTCTATGTTAAATTTGTTTTGAAATTGAAAATTCTTGTTAAGCGATTTTCTGAACTAGACCGTTAACACTAAAGACCCCAGTTATGAATCACTTTTTTATTTTGCTTAAGTTCTTAAAGGAATTCTGAGTGCTCAAAATTTAGGCGTTGAACCTTGGACCAAGCTTTTATGTGATTAAAATTCTCTTAAGTCTTTAAATGGTTACCAAGTGCACATTTATAATAGACGTTAGACCAAATTCGGACTGTGGAAAAGAAACAAGCATACAACGCCAAGTTATAAGGTCAAAGAAGATACATTTAATATACCCTACCAACCGAGAGAATTGTCTTTACAAAATATAAATGCCCCATGTAGGAGGCAAAAGAAGGCAAGAGAAAGGAAGCAAGCTAAGCTTCACCATCATCGCTCTCAACATTTTGATGGCTTGCACACAATCCTCTGTCATTTCCTTCGACATTGGCTGGATCCTGGATAGTGGCGACTGGGACCTTAACAGCCCCTTGGTCGTCCTATTGAGCACCCTCCAATAACACAAGACGGCTGTCTCAGATCACTTTATCATAGTCCAATGCTTCTAATGCTAAACTCACCCTGGGGTTGAAGAGTTGGACTTGATCGACTGCATTTTGGAATTGCTCTTTGTTGTTCTTTGTGCAGATTGTTATCAGCTGCCGAGTATCCTCTTGCACTTGCTCCACATGGGATCAGAGGCGTTGATTCTCGATCTGAAGGCTTTCATTCTCAGCACAGAGGCCTGTGACTTCCTTCTTAACCTCTATAAAGCAAGTTGATAAACACATATTTTATTCATTAAGAAACCCTTATATTTAGTCATTTACACTCTCCATATTCTTAATTGATTGAGTTTGACATGATTTTGTGAGTTTGAGCTCAAATTGGTCCTAATTGAATATTTTCAGCATTATTGAGATTTTACACTGTTTCTGTATTTTGGTCATAACTTGAGTTCTTGATATCTGACAATCATGAATTTTATCTTGTAGGAAAGCTAAGAGGAAGCTCTACAACTTTGATGAAGAGCTCGAAGTCCGATTCAGATGTCTAAGGGACCTAAGTTTACATGGAAGTCAGAATACGGGTTCTGTCAGTAGAATCCGAACAGTGTGCACTCATAAAATCATATCTCAAGATGTAATAATGGAGATGGACTGAAATTTGGACAGTGGATAGTCAAGATCCAAATAAACAACTTTCATGAAGAACACATTTTGAGAAAAAGAAGTCTAGTAGGTCATTTTGAGCTTGCAAGTCGGAACAGAGGTGCTGAAGTTGGGTTTGAGCAACCTATGGTATTTGGGACATATCTTGGGCTTAAGGAAGCCAAATTTGACGAACCAGCTATCCATTTTATAGCCAAGACAAGGATCTACAACTTTCATGAAGAACACTTTTCGTGAATCTGAAGTATAGTGGGTCGTTTTTGGCTTCCAAATCAGACACGAGATTTTCATCCATCCACTAATCCACTAATCCACTAATCCACTCATCCATCCACTAATCCATCCATCCACTCATCCACTCATCCACTAACTCACCCACTCATCCACTCATACACTAATCCAACCACTTAACTACTCCACCCACCCATCCACTAATCCACCTACTCATCCATCCACTCATCCATCCACTCACCCACTCAACCACTCAACCACTCATCCACTCAACTAACCCACTCAACCAATATTTAATCCACTCCACTCAAACCAACCCACTTAACCACTCACCCACTCAACCAATCCACTCAACCACCCCACTCCACTAACCCACTCATCCATCCACTCACCTTTGTCATTTTGTTACCCTAGACTTCTATAAAAGGGCACCATTGGTTATCATAGGGAGGGGAACTCTCCTTCATTTTCTCTCGCTTTTTCTTGTGATTTCTTTCTAGCTATGTGTAACTAAACCTCCCTTGGTTAAGGGGGTGATGAAACCGCTAGTATTAATGTTGTAAACTTTGCATATTTGATTATTTCAACACAGTTATGTTTTTATTCATATATTTATGAATCTATTGTTGGTATGAAGGTTTTTGTACTTGTTCCTACTTTCAAAGTAGTAGATCTGGGTTTATTATGCGTGGTTGCGGTATTAGATCTAGAGAAATATATGTTCTAAGTAATTTAATCCCGGTGTGTGATTAGACCTTAGTGTAATTGGTTTTCTAAATCTTAATACAATTGTTGGATAGTTGTAAGAGCGGTTGCTTTATGACTAATCAGTGATTAGGAGTTGATTTGAGCGGTTGCTAAATTGACCAACACGTAAGGAAAACATATATTTACTCTCACAATTGCATAAAAACATAATTGAGCATGTTGGAATAAAAAGGATATGTGGATTTACATTATCATATAAATCTAGTGGTGGATTCAATCTCTTAACCAATTTTCTTATATTGTTGATTTCAGTTTGTTTATTGTTATCTTTGAAGTCGTTCTGTTCATCAAAACTCCAAAACCCCCTTTTACTTGTTTATTGTTAATCGAGTCTAAATTGGGAATTGTTTAATAGTGTTAATTGAATTGGTTCTCTCGGATCGACTCCTTACTAACTACAACTAGTTGTAAGGTTTTTATTTTCTCGGTGGGCCCGACAACCGATTTTTATCTTAATATTAATCACTACATCCGCACGCATCGATTTTTTGGCGCAGATTCTTGGGGACCAATTTTTTCAATTACACTATTAATTTATTTCCTATTTTTATTCTGTTTTTATTTTATTTTATTTTATTTTATTTTATTTTATTTTTAATCTTTCTTTCGAGTGTTTTGTAGGTGTTGATGTCATTTGAAGGAGTAGACGAAGGATTGCTAAATTTGAGGAACTATATTGATCAACTCACTTCACATCCTCAACTTCCCTTCCATCCGGCTAACTTCCAACTCACACCTGCTGACATTGAAGTTGCCTGTTACATTGATCTATCAAGTTCAGAGACATTTGAGCCATCCGAAATATCCGAAGAAGTGACAATGGCGTAAAACACTTTAAGGGCATTGGGTGCTCCAGATCTAGATCAACAACCTCTTTGCATAGACATTCTTGAAAATGAAGAGGCATTTGAATTGAAATCCGGTTTAATCCATCTCTTGCCATCTTTCAATGGATTACCCTTGAGAGGACCCCAACAAGCACTTGAAGGAAATCCATGTGGTATGTTCTAGCATGAAACCCGAGGAATTCATGTAGAGCAAGTCAAGTTGAGAGCTTTTCCATTCTCATTGAAAGACTCACTAAGGAGTGGCTTTACTACTTGCCACCCGGATCCATCCAATCATGGCGGGACATGGCCCGAACTTTCCTAGACAGATACTTCCCCTGCCTCAAAAGCTCAACAATCGAATCGAAAAGAAATCATGGTATTCAACAAAGGCATGGGGAATCACTCCATGACTACCGGGAGAGATTTAAGAAGCTATGTTTCAGCTGCCCTCATCATCAAATAAGTGAGCAAATGACTTTTAATTCAAGATTTCTATGAAGGCTTACAAGTGATGGATCGCAACATGATTGATCTTTGCTAGCGGAGGAGCATTGATTGATAAAACTTCTCAAGAAGCTAGAAACTTGATCTCAAGAATGGTCATCAATACTCAACAATTCTACTCTAGAAATGACACCGGAGTAAGAAGCGATGAAAGAAGTAGAGACAACCAAGATATCTGAGAAGAAATGACTCAATTGACTCGCTATGGTTCAACGGTTAATGGATTCGGTAAAGCACCGATTCATGCTTGTGGGATCCGTTGTTCATCCGGACATCCCAACGATATGTGTCCCACTCTCCAAGAAGACACAAATGAGGAGGTAAGAGCGATGGGGGGATATCTTTGGACTTTCAAAAAATTACAACCCCTACTCAAACACATATAATCCGGGTTGGAGGGATCATCCAAATTTCAGCTATGCAAAGCAACCTCAAAATCAACCTCCAAATTTATGGACCTCCAGATTCCAACAAAGGCAAGTACCTTTCCCTCGTAGACAAAGAAGAAGTTCAAGCTCCTAAGCAATGAGCCTTCATTAGAGGAGCTAGTAAAACAAATGGCCACTAATAATTTGCGCTCCAACAAGAAACAAATGCAACTATACAAAATTTCAAACAAGAAACAAGGACCGCAATCAATAACCTACAGAATCGATAGGGCGCTTGTCCACGAATTCAACAAGTTTCAAAGCCAAGCTTCGGGAAACTACCCTCACAAATGTAAGTGAATCCGAGGGAAAATGCTAGTGCTGTCATATTGAGAAGCGGAAAGAAGATGGATGAGCCTACCTCTCTTCCACCAATCATTCAAGAGAAAGATGAACCACCCAAAGTAGCAAATGATAAGGGGCAAACTTCCAAAACCCCTAAGGTAAGTATTTCTGAACCCCTTCCTAAATATGTCACTAAAGCTCCTTTTCCTAGTAGGTTGGTTAAAACCAAGAAAGAAGAAGCAGAAAAAGAAATACTTGAGACTTTTAGGAAGGTAGAGGTTAATATCCCTTTGTTAGATGCCATTAAGCAGGTACCTAGATATGCAAAATTTCTGAAAGAATTATGCACTAACAAGAGGAAGTTAAAAGGAAATGAAAAGGTCCAAGTGGGAGAAAATGTTTCAAATTTGTAATTAAAAAGAAACTCCCAACCAAATGTAAGGACCCTGACACATTCACCATTCCATGCACTATAGGTAACACAAGGTTTGAAAGGGCAATGTTTGATTTAGGTGCATCTATAAATGTCATGCCATATTCTATTTATGCATCTTTATACTTGGGTCCTTTGGAACCTACTTGGTGTTGTTATTCAATTGGTGATAGATCTAATGCATACCCTAAGGGTGTGGTTGAAGATGTTTTGGTACAGTGAATGAATTAGTGTTTCCTAAAGACTTCTATGTTTTGGACATGGAAGAGGATGAGTCTCCCAAATTTGCTCCTATCTTGCTAGGAAGACCATTTTTGAAGACCGTACGGACACAAAAATTGATGTGCACTCAGGAATTCTAACAATGGAATTTGATGGGGAATTAATTAGATTCAATATTTTTGAAGCTATGAGATACCCAAGTGATGTGCACTCTGCTTGTTTAATTAATTCTTTTGATCCTTTTGATTCTTTAATTTCTGCAGCTTTTGATACTGACCATTTTGATGCTCTTGATACAATTCTAACTCATAGCTTAGATGTACAGGAGGAAAAGAAGAAGAGCCATGGAGTGAAGACATTGATGAAATTGTTGCTGCCTTACAAGAGCTCTCTTCCACTCCAGAAGAGTATGAGGTAACTTTTGTTGATTTACCTGTTACTACTGATATACCTCAACCTTCTGTTGTGAAGGCACCTGAATTGGAACTGAAAGCACTACCTGATCATCTTAAATACATCTTCTTGGGGAGAAGGACACCCTTCCAAGAATAATTGCAAAGTCACTCACCCAAGAGCAAGAAGAGAAACGGTAGCTATTTTGCGAACATAAGACAACCATTGGTTGGTCAATAGCTGATATCAAGGGTATTAGTCCCTCCGTTTGTATGCACAGGATATTAATGGAGGAGGATACTAAACTGTGAGAGACCCTCACGGAGATTGAATCCTCCCATGATGGAGGTTGTGAAAAAGGAGATCTTGAAGCTCCTAAGTGTGGGGGTGATCTACCCCATTTCTGACAGCAAGTGGGTAAGCCCAGTCCAGGTAGTACCAAGAAATCTGGAATTACTGTGGTAAGAAATGCTGAAAATGAGCTTATTCCCACTAGGTTACGTACACGGGTGGCGTGTTTGTATTGATTACGGGAAGTTGAATGCCGCCACGAGAAAAGACCACTTTCCTTTACCTTTCATTGATCAAATGTTAGAAAGATTAGTTTGAATGGTCATTCTTATTATTGTTTTCTGGATGGTTTTTCGTGTTACAATCAGATTGCCATAGCTCCGAAGACCAAGACAAGACTACATTCACTTGTCCATTTGGTACCTTTGCATATAGGCGAATGCCTTTTGGACTCCGCAATGCACCAGGAACTTTCCAAAGATGCATGATGAGTATATTTTCTGATTACATTGAAAACATCATTGAGGTTTTTATGGATGACTTTAGTGTCTTTGGAAATGATTTTGAAAATTGTTTGGAACATTTAACTTTGGTGCTTAAAAGATGCATTGACACTAACCTGGTACATCAATTGGGAAAAATGTCATTTCATGGTGAATGAAGGTATTGTGTTAGGTCATGTAATTTCTCGCTAGGGGAATTGAAGTAGATAAAGCTAAGGTAGAACTCATGCATTCTTTGCCACCACCCACTAGTGTGCGGGAGATTCGTTCTTTTATTGGTCATGCGAGGTTTCTACCGGAGATTCATTAAAGACTTTTCTAAAGTCTCATTGCCCCTTTGCGACTTCTTCAAAAAGATGTTAATTTTAACTTTGATGAGAAATGTATGGAAGCTTTCAATAAACTCAAGAAGTTGTTAACTCGTTGCACCTATCATCGTGCCACCCAACCGGGAGTTACCTTTTGAACTAATGTGTGATGCCGTGACTTTGCAAGTAGGAGTCACTTGGGACAACGAGTTGATAGAGTTCCTTATGCCATTTACTATGCATCAAGGACTCTAAATGATGCTCAACTTAATTACTCAACCACGTAAAAGGAACTTCTAGTCATTGTATTTGTTTTAGAAAAATTTAGGTCATATCTAATTGGTTCTAAAGTGATTGTGTTTTCAGATCATGCACCTTGAAGTATCTTCTAACAAAGAAAGAAGCAAAGCCTAGATTGCTCCGATGGATTTTATTGCTCCAGAATTTGACTTGGAGATTAAAGACAAGAAAGGGAGCGAAAACTTGGTGGCCGATCACTTGAGTAGATTGGTAACTGAAGAAGAAGAAATGCCTATCATGGAGACTTTTCCGGATGAATATTTGATGGTTGTCAACATCATAATCCCTTGGTATGCTGACATTGTTAACTACCTGGTTACTAAGGACTTTCTCGGAGGTTTGAACAAGGCCCAAAGAGATAAATTAAGGAGTGATCAGAATACTATATCCGGGATGACCCGTACTTATGGAAGCATTGTGCAGATCAAGTCATTAGGAGGTGCATTCCCGATTCTCGAGACACACTCTATCCTCTCCTTTTGCCACACCTATGCATGTGGAGGACACTTTGGCAAAGAAAAGGACAGCCAATAAAGTGCTTGATGTGGTTTCTATTGGCCTTCAATTTTCAAAGATGCTTACAACTTCGTAAGTCTTGTGACCGCCGTCGAGAACAGTAATATTGGTCCTCGTAATCAAATGCCTCGGACTCCGATCATTTTTGTGGAACTCTTTGATGTGTGGGGTATTGATTTCATGGGACCATTCCCTCCTTCATTTGGTTTCACATACATTCTTTTATCTCGTTGATTATGTGTCTAAATGGGTGGAAGCAAAAGCCACTCGATTTGATGATTCTAAAATCATTTGCATTTTGTTAAGTCACATATTTTCTCCAGGTTCGGGACCCCAAGGGCTATCATCAGTGACCAAGGGACCCATTTCTGTAACAAAACCTTTGATGCTCTATTGAAGAGATATGGAGTAATGCACAGAATTTCCACTCCTTACCATCCACAGATAAATGGGCAAACTGAAATGTCCAACCGGGAGATTAAGTCAATCCTTGAAAAGATAATGAATCCCTCAAGAAAGGATTGGAGCACTCGACTTGAAGATGCTTTATGGGCTTATAGGACTGCCTATAAGACTCCCATCGGCATGTCACCATTTCGGTTGGTGTATGGAAAGCCCTTTCATTTGCCCGTTGAGTTGCAACATCGATCTTACTGGGCCATTAAACAAGTTAATATGGAATTGGAAGGTGCTGAAAAGCAAAGGAAGTTCCAAGTTCGAGGATTGGAAGAACTAAGAAATGAGGCCTTTGAGAATGCCCTAATTTATAAGACTAAAGCTAAGGCATTCCACGACCAATTGATTTCCAGAAAGAAATTTCACAGAGGACAAAAAGTCCTGCTATTCCAATCAAGACTCAAATTATTTCCGTGTAAACCGTTCTAAGTGGATTGGGCCGTTTGTGGTAACTAATGTTTTTCCTTTTGGTGCGAGTTGAGATCGAGTGAAATTTCGGCAAAGCATTTAAGGTCAATGGTCATCATCTCAAACCATATCATGAACTTCCCGACAAGCGAGAGATGGAAGTGATGACCCTCATCCTTCCACAATATGAGGAGCATTGAAAGTATCATCATGTCTGACCGAGGACAATAAATTAAGCGCTCATTGGGAGGCAACCCAACCAGATTTGCTCTCTTTATCCCTTTTTATTTTGTGTTTTCATTAGTTTCTTAGATTATGCTTTTATCTCTGTTTGTTGGTTGTAAGCATTTGAATCTCTAAAAAAAAAAAAAAAAAAAAAAAAAAAAAAAAAAGCAAATTGTGTGCCCGACAATAAGGTAGGTAGTGCCATTAAATTTTGTCACTCGGAAGCATGTGAAGGTCACTTTTCTTCGCGACAACAACTGTGAAAATCTTGCAAGATGGATTTTATTGGCCTACTTTATTCAAGGTCTGTTACACCTTTTGCAAAAGTTGCGGAAATTGGTCAAAAAGGTTCTCGCTTTGAGATTATCATCCGCACCTACTCCTTGAAAAATTGAGATCTAGGTGGCGCGGTTCTTTTCTTTGTCAAACACGTGTATCCTCCGGGGCCGTAGATATTGAGGATCCTAGGAATGGTAATGCGCTTAAAGTTAATGGACAAAGACTCAACCATTCTGGAAAACCAAGTTCTTAAGTTTTTTTTTTGTGTTGCTTGCTTAAGTGGCGGATACGGTACTCGTGACTCTCAAGCTCGGTTTATTTTTCGCTTTCCCAAAATAATTGAATCCTTCTTCTCCTTCAAAATGGATGTCATTCTTTCAAACCCGAGAAAACATTTTCCTTCTCTTCCTCAAAATGCTCGAGAAAAATCTACAAAGTTCGATGTGAAAGATTGAGACCGTTAATGCACAAAGGTATGCCGAAAGATGTACGCTAGATAATTGAAGCAAAGGTTCGATTAGCGGTGAGTCCTCAATTTCATTTGACTCATATATGCCCTGGTCTTGGAAGAAGTTCATATTCTAAAAGGAGAAGAGCAAAAAGGTTACAAGTCTGTCACAAATGTGGACGATGGAACTGTAACAAGCGATGTCGTACTTTGGGGATAGTTTCCGCAAATAGAGAAGATAAAATTTTCTTCATTAAGAATGGACTGAGTAAGGAGTCATTAGATGATATCTTATCGACTCTTGAGACGCATTCTTGTGGATTGGTGCATCGTGAAATTCTTAAATTGTGGAATCTCTTCAAGGATGAAGAAAAACGCTACAGTCTTGGGAATCTGACTCTAAAAGACCCTGTTTGCCAATTTTTAAGAAAATTGGATGGGAAGCTTATCCTCGACTCATAGAAGACGTTTAAGCCGTTACTGGACGTTAAACCAGAGGCGGATGTGAGCCACATCCACAAACAATCTGTACATATCATCTTCTTCTTCTTCTTCATGTCATCTCTCAAAAAAAACAAACAAACAAAAAATAAAAAAATAAATAAAAAATTTATGTATACGTCTTAGGGTTGGCTTTGGTAACACACACCGTGAATAGGGAAATGCATGCATCTGATCCAGCCTTCTTAATTGAAAAACAAAGAAGGTAGATTGTATCCCACATGTGAGCGCAGCCGGTTGTATTATGGCCACTTGTCCCTTTTGGGAGCCCTATGTTGCTTATTTGGTCTTGAATGGGTCGAATCTTGGTCAACAATGCTTTGGCACAAAGCCGAAAGAGCAGACTACCTCCATCCCAATCTTAAGTAAGTATACACTCATCTTTCATCAAGTTTTTTTAACAATTTCAAAAAAAAAAAAAAGAGGACGTGATGTCTACTGCACTCATGACACGCAGTATAAAGATACGCCATGGACACTGTACATACAGGTATGTCATCATTTTCTATTTCTTTTATCTTTGTATCATTTTGTTGTATTTTGATTTTTGTACAGACGATCCTTTGAGCAGGGTCCTTCAGGGGTTTCTAGACTTCTTTACCTTGATGGTTTTCTTGAAGTCAAATAAAAAAAATAAAAAAAAAATGTTGTGTTGTTTGGAAAGTATGATATGATTGTCATGTACTTATTAAATCAATTAGTGATGGCAGAGTAAGGAGTAATTTTACTCTTGAGACGCATCTTAATTGGTGGCAGAGTAAGGAGTTTTTTAGGTAGTAACTAATTAGTACTAAAGTTTTATTGTTTGATTTCTTTTCAGGGTCTGATGCGGTACTGACAGTGTGCTTCTTTTCTGCTTGGCGTTGATTCACTTCTTATCAGGTTGTGTTGCTCTTTTCTATATCTCTCTTTCACATTGAGGGCAATGTTATATTAAGTGTGGGGGAGAGATTTTAGCATGTTTCTTTTCTTTTGGTTTGTTAAAAAAAAAATCAAAACAAAAAAATCAAAAAAAAAAAGGGTTCATTGCATGATTGAATAACTTTTCTCCCTTCTTGAACTGATATGCTTGGTGATGGATGATTGAATTGATGAATTGAGTTTGATGGATGCATACCTTGTGAGATTTTGAGCCTAATGGATGGATTTAACATTTATGCCATTCTCTTCTTTCTTGTGTGATTTTCACTCATGTTAATGACCACTCTAGAACTTGCTTTGATTCTTTTTGAGGCTACATTTCACTTGCATGCATAAACATGATTGAGGCCTTCTTTCTTAATTAGCTAGTTTAACCAAATAGCCAACCTTGTTTTCAATATGATATCAAGCACTCTTGACTTCTTGAAAATTCTCTGATTCCTGCCAACCTTGTATATTTTCCTTTGTTTAACCCCTTTGAGCTTATTTGACCATTCCTTGTTTCTAGCTCATTATGTGCCTTAAATGAGAAATCGTGTTCTTACTTTACCTTAGGGAATAAAAGAACATTAGCTTGGTTAATGGATGAGTTTTTGAACAAGTGTGGGGGTGTGTGTACAAAATAGTTGTTGAAAAAGAAAAGAGTGCCCAAAAAGAAAAAAAAATGTATGTATATAGTTATGTTCATATATATAAAAGAAAAAAAAAAAGAAAAAAAACCAAGTGTTTAAAAAAAAAGGATTGGGAAATGAATATGTAAAGGAATATACACTAGAGTTGGGATGAACTTTTATGTTTGTTATTTGAACTCAGCTCTCATTTGCTTTTATTCTCTTTGGTATTTATCTTCTCATATCCATTTTATCCTCTCCTGTTACCTTGACCTCACTACAACCTTGAATAAAGTCCTCATGATTTGTGTGTGCATGTGTTTTGAGTAGTGGAGAAGTAGAAGATAAGCAAGCTTATAGTAGTGTAATTTTCATGGGTTGAATTGAGTGAAATACCTACCTTTTAAACACTTGAGAGATTGAGAGGGAATCTTGTGAAGATCTATCATTCTCGATTCATATTGAAGATACCTTGCTTGTTGATTTGAGATGTGGAGAATTGTTAACTCATGAATGTTTTGATCCCTTGAACCTTTGGTTGTTCTTCTTGATTGTAAAATTTTGGGTTCTTGAATGTCGTTGGAATTTAAATTTTTGTTAATCTCTTATGTCCTTGTTTTGGTCTTGAGTTTTGCCCAGGAGTGCAAAAAGCTAAGTGTGGGGGAATTTAATAAACACATATTTTATTCATTAAGAAACCCTTATATTTAGTCATTTACACTCTCCATATTCTTAATTGATTGAGTTTGACATGATTTTGTGAGTTTGAGCTCAAATTGGTCCTAATTGAATATTTTCAGCATTATTGAGATTTTACACTGTTTCTGTATTTTGGTCATAACTTGAGTTCCTGATATCTGACAATCATGAATTTTATCTTGTAGGAAAGCTAAGAGGAAGCTCTACAACTTTGATGAAGAGCTCGAAGTCCGATTCAGATGTCTAAGGGACCTAAGTTTACATGGAAGTCAGAATACGGGTTCTGTCAGTAGAATCCGAACAGTGTGCACTCATAAAATCATATCTCAAGATGTAATAATGGAGATAGGCTGAAATTTGGACAGTGGATAGTCAAGATCCAAATAAACAACTTTCATGAAGAACACATTTTGAGAAAAAGAAGTCTAGTAGGTCATTTTGAGCTTGCAAGTCGGAATAGAGGTGCTGAAGTTGGGTTTGAGCAACCTACGGTATTTGGGACATATCTTGGGCTTAAGGAAGCCAAATTTGACGAACCAGCTATCCATTTTATAGCCAAGACAAGGATCTACAACTTTCATGAAGAACACTTTTCGTGAATCTAAAGTATAGTGGGTCATTTTTGGCTTCTAAGTCAGACACGAGATTTTCATCCATCCACTAATCCACTAATCCACTCATCCATCCACTAATCCATCCATCCACTCATCCACTCATCCACTCATCCACTAACTCACCCACTCATCCACTCATACACTAATCCAACCACTTAACCACTCCACCCACCCATCCACTAATCCATCCACTCACCCACTCAACCACTCAACCACTCATCCACTCAACTAACCCACTCAACCAATATTTAATCCACTCCACTCAAACCAACCCACTTAACCACTCACCCACTCAACCAATCCACTCAACCACCCCACTCCACTAACCCACTCATCCATCCACTCACCTTTGTCATTTTGTTACCCTAGACTTCTATAAAAGGGCACCATTGGTTATCATAGGGAGGGGAACTCTCCTTCATTTTCTCTCACTTTTTTTGTGATTTCTTTCTAGCTATGTGTAACTAAACCTCCTCTTGGTTAAGGGGGTGATGAAACCGCTAGTATTAATGTTGTAAACTTTGCATATTTGATTATTTCAACACAGTTATGTTTTTATTCATATATTTCTGAATCTATTGTTGGTATGAAGGTTTTTGTACTTGTTCCTACTTTCAAAGTAGTAGATCTAGGTTTATTATGCACGGTTGCGGTATTAGATCTAGAGAAATATATGTTCTAAGTAATTTAATCCCGGTGTGTGATTAGACCTTAGTGTAATTGGTTTTCTAAATCTTAATGCAATTGTTGGATAGTTGTAAGAGCGGTTGCTTTATGACTAATCAGTGATTAGAAGTTGATTTGAGCGGTTGCTAAATTAACCAACACGTAAGGAAAACAGAGATTTACTCTCATAATTGCATAAAAACATAATTGAGCATGTTGGAATAAAAAGGATATGTGGATTTACATTATCATATAAATCTAGTGGTGGATTCAATCTCTTAACCAATTTTTTTATATTGTTGATTTCAGTTTGTTTATTGTTATCTTTGAAGCTGTTCAGTGTTCATCAAAACTCCAAAACCCCCCTTTTACTGTTTATTGTTAATCAGAGTCTAAATTGAGAATTGTTTAATAGTGTTAATTGAATTGGTTCTCTGTGGATCGACCCTTACTAACTACAACTAGTTGTAAGGTTTTTATTTTCTGGTGGGCCTGACAACTGATTTTTATCTTAATTTTAATCACTACATCCGCACGCATCACAAGTCTTCTCTTTCTTCAGATCGTCCTCTGAGTTCAACAACTTCCCATTCAGCTTATTGACTTTGCTTTAACATATTCCTTCGTCTTCTCGGCTTCCTCTTGGCCCTTAAGGGCCAGGTTAACTTTCTGGGTTCCTTCCTTCTGAATTGCCCTCAACTTCGCCAACATTTGCTTGTCATTCTCCCCTATGCACCTCTCAACACAACAGGCCCTAATAGCAAGGTAGAGATCATAGGTCTAGATCTTTGATAAGATCTCTGGCAGGCTGTCCTGAGTGACATCATTCACAACTTTGTCATCCAAGAGCTGTTAATCGATGAATGACTCAGACTCCGAGTTGCCCCGAACAAGGTAATTGGACCCTCGTTATCCACCTCAATGGCCTCCCTCTTCCATCGGTCCTTCGCCCTACTACCTTCAGCTTTCCTCTTTTGCCTCTGAAAAGGCTGAGTAGGAGACTCCTCCCATTGAACCAGATCCACTTTGATTACCGGAACCTGGGCAGAAGGGGCCGGAGCAACGTCCACTGGAATGTTGGAAAGTCTAACATCCTCATTCCTTGCTTTCAGGGCCCAGAAGGCGGTAAGGGTGTTTCCAAATGTCATGTTTTCTGTAAAACAGACAACAAAATTCAAATAACAGGAAAAATATTTAAAAGAAATTACTATATACAAAAAATAAGTACGGATTGCGGCCTACGCCATACCTAGAATGGCCTCTAGAGTTTCATCATCAATGGCATCCATGATATCCTTGTAAGAGATGAGGCCGATTTCTTGAGCCCACATACTTATGAAATTAACACATTCAGTGTCATCCTAATCAAGATCGGGCCTCTCATTTTCAATCATTTCAAGGGGAGTGTCCCACGCCTTTGTGATCCAGTACAAGTTGAACACCAACTCCTCATCGGTGTCTAGGAAGAACGAACAGGTCCTTGGCGCCACCTTTAGCTTAAAGAACTTTGTCTTGAAGTTCTTAAAGCTATCTTGGAAGACTCTGAAGACCTTCTAATCGGGTTTTGACTGGAGTGTGAGCCTGTTCATTTGCATTTCCCCCCATCTTAGGGGCATCACCATGTGAAGAAATAAAAAAATGCCTTCTCCGAGTACTGTAATCTGACTACCCGACAAAACCTTTCGAAAGTATGAATGTTTTCCCAGTTGTTGGGATGAAGCTGGGATGGAGTCACGTAGAGAGTGTGGAGGACTGTGGTTTGAAACTCAGTGAATAGGATCATGAGCCCCAGTCAAATGAAGAGGTTTTCGTACAAAAACATAAAGTGTTCGCCCCTTATTCGAGTTGAAGACACCCTCTTAGCCGAGATCCGGTACTAATTGTCCTGCCTACCACCTTTTGTCAACACTAAATACCTCACAAGGTTTTTTATTTTCTCCCTAGTCTAGAAATCAGACTCATTGTCCCAGACGTCATCTCTAACCCAAGGATACACCCGCCTTTCGTGGACTATTATTGTGGGGTTTTTTGTAACCAGTTTCCGGGGTCCAGCCACTCATCTTCTGGCCATTGAATCCCTGAAAACATCCACAGAGGCTAATAAGATGCTATCATAATTGAGAATATCTACCCTAGATTGAGACATGGGGGAGGGAAGACGTTAGCCTCCGTACCCAGTCTATTATACATGTACCAGACTATACGCCCTAAAAGGTCCATGACCCGGTGTGGGCACCTCTGCCATTCACCGCGTGGCAAGTAAGGTGCTCCAGAGAGCAACACCATAGAGTTGGGCCCATAATCACTATTATAACTCATTTTGGACAAGAAAGAAGGGAGATTGCTAAAAATATAAAAAATAGAAGCCCTTTGCCTTGGGGCGATGCTAGAAACAGTAAAAATAGAAGGTATAAGGGGATATACCTTAAAGAAATGGAGGAAAATGTATGATTGGAAGAAGATGAACTATTGAAAACTGTTGAGAACCATTACCAACCGCTCGAAACCACATTTCTCTACCGAGAAAAGTCGTTGAAAATCGCTTAAGGTCGCCAAAGTTTAGAGAGGAACAGTAAAGTGTGGAAGAGCAATCTTTAGCCCCTATTTATAAAGTCAAGACAATTAGGGGGCAATTTCTTCCTAACACTTCAAATTTCAAAAACCCCTCATCTTGGGCAAAACCCTAACCACGTCTATCCAGTCAAAGTACGCCATGTGGACTTCACAACTGTCACAACAGTTGAAACGACAATTGCTAAAAAAACTAAACGTCATAAAAGCCCTACTGTTTGAGCACAATTTTTTTTTGTAAAAGCCCGGGATACACCTTGGAATGTCTACCTATAGTCACCTGACTCGTGGACCCAGACCGAATGATGGCATGTCTGCAGATGTCAATGACTTGGTCATTAATGTCTCCAAATTAAAGCTCTTAACCCTTTGGGGGCAAGACGAACTATGACATCATATTAAGCACTAATTACGTCGCCTTGTGACATTGAGACTTACCTTGATACTTCACTATTTTAGCCCAACATCAAGCGGGGGGCAACATGACCAAGATAAACATATTATTACATTGATGAGCAGTGGACTCATCTTGGCGAAAGAAGCAGACCATGGAAATGGAAAAATAGAATATTCAAAGAAGCAAAAAAAGGCAAAAAAGAATTTTTATTCACATTTCATACATCATCAACTTTACAAAAAAAAAATACATAAACTACTCTAAGTCAAGAATGCCTACTGGAGAGAGCCAGGAAAGAATCTAAACAAAGACAATGATGATGATGATGACCACGACCATCTCTAAGGTTCTTCCAAAAACCAACACCCATCTCTTCCTTGTTGGCCAATATGAGGAGAATGCTTCACTCCAAGTTGCTCCAGGAGATTGTTCTACCCTCTTGCATATCCAACTGCACTTATGAGTAAAATTAACATACTTGGCTAGTGCATCCAGAATAGTCGGGAGAGGAGGAGGACGGAGCATGAAGCATCTCCATGCCTCATAGGAATTACAACAGAAATGATGGATCATCCCGACAAGCGCAGAAAGGTTACACACTTCTGTGTGCGTCTAGAAAGAAAGGTTTTTGCTGCCCAGATGCATGTTGACTAACTCACGTAAGGCAACTACTTGATCCTCACAGAATCATTACGCCTAGTAAGAAAGGCCTCCATAAAAAAAAATTACTATGAAAAAGAAAACACCTTCAAGAATTTTGGAAAGAACAAGAAGAAGATTTTAGAAAGAAACATAGCTCTCCACAAATGGCAACCTCACTGCAAGCATTCCTTATTTACAGGGAGAATAAAGCACTCTAATTGGCCCCTAAGAAAGTAATCTGACTGCACATTTGAGGTTGCATTTTAATGCTCCCTGTCTAAAATTGGCTGCATTTTAATTCTTCCACTGATTGTACATTTGAGGCCGCATTTTAATGTTCCCTTTTTATGTATCCGTAATTACCAATCATGATCTTGCGTAATAATAGAACTCATAACCACCTTTAACTGCTCATAACTGTCGTATCAACATTCTTATCTTATAGGGATCCTCTGTAACTATTAACGAAAAGTATTTCCCTATCTAACGTTTATAAAGATTAGGCTCAATCACCTCTACCAGGTAATCTATCGCTCTATAACATAAATCTTAATTGTGCACAACTTGACTTGAGCATTGGAATGTCTTTGCAGGTACCAACCCCCCTCACTAGTTTCAACACGTTCTACTACTGCGTAAGGAGGAAACCACCAGAGTGTGCCTATTCAGGTACAACTCAGTATCCACTATTGAACAATTAATAATTCCATATGAACGTTTTATATATGACATTCTAAGTGCAAGTAAGGACCCCGCAGTTAGCATAGGGTGGGTCATAATCTGACAGTCTGTCGAGGCATTGCATATACATGCCTCGCTATGTTATGGCTCAACCTGTAAAGCCCCCTTATGGCATGCATAATGCATCACCCAAAGGTATCCAGCAGAGCATGCTAACCTACAAATTTCTTGAGTAAATGTCTAGATTGCTAAACTCTACATAATGTCACATCATATGTGTAGGTTAGAGAGAGAGAGGCAAAAAAATGGTGTAAATTGTTCACTTGAACCCTTAATTGCCATTATTATAGTTTAGAATCCTAACTTTACATGAACGTTTTATATATGACGTTCTAATGGGGGGCTGCATGGGGTGGCTCATAATCCTAAATCAAGCATGTAGTTTGCATACAGGTCTCCCGCAATTAGCGTGGGGTGGGTCATAATCTTGTATGGTGTCACTTTTGTTTGGAATTACTGGTTCTTCAACATGGGGGTGGTGGATGTGAGGGGGTGGGTGGTGGTTGTTTTGAGGTGCCGGGTGGGGTTGCTCATAATCTATCTCTCCCATGTTCTCCTGTATGGCGTCAATGACGTTTAGAATCACTGTTTTTTCAACATGGTGCTGAGCAGGTACCAGCATTGACCGGGCATGCCTCCTCTCCTACACAACACATGCATATTTCTCATCAATTTTTATCAATTGGATTGAATCATAAGCAAAAACATATACCTGACCATATTAATTAGACTATTCCAAGAGTTTAATTTCGAATTTCGATTTAGTGTAAAGTTTTTATGTAGAGGTAAAATCCTAAAAAATCAAAATGTGATAGATGACAAAAATTCTATTGATTGGATCAAAAGTTGTGAGGTTTTTATATATACTATTTCTTTTATATTTAACTCTATTCTTTAATTATGTATTGTCACACCCACATAATTAATATAGTGTAACTTTTAAATAATTATTATTTAAGTATGTTATTATGAGTTAGGGCCTTGGTTAACTTAAGTCCAAGTTTGTTATCTAATAATGGGTTTTGTTTTAGTATGGATTAGAGATTATAGATTATAAGCTAGTGTTTTTTTTTTTTATATATATATATAAGGCAGAGCTTTTTATTAGTAAATTGGGTATGTTAATCCTAGTTATTTAGGGTAGTTATTAGAAAATAGGATCCTACTACTTGGTAGATGATGGATATACTACTAGGGAAGTGTTTCTTCCCCCTTTTTGGGGAACCCAGTACCATCTTAGTGAGTGGAGACGTAGACATGTCTCAGTAACTCTTGAAGAAGTTTTCAATAAGCAACACACTTAAGCTAGAAATGTGATAGAAAGAACATTTGAGTTGTTAAAGATGCGTTGGACAAAAGTGTATTTTTTATCATATCCAGTATTATACAATGTAAAAGAACATTTAGGTTGTTGAAGTATTCAATATGCTCATGCTGAAGAATATTTTTTATTAAAGGGTATTTTGTCAAAAGTGATAATTTTTTATCATATCCTAGATATTATACTGAAGACATCAACTAACACAAGATAATATTATTTTATACAACATAATATCTTATATAATGTCACACTAAATATTAGATAATATTAAAATTTTATCAAGACTTATATTATCAAGCATTATATTATCAGACTTTATTATATCTTGCATAGAATTCTAAATATTTCCATAAGCTATACAAAACCGAACTAATGCATACATAGTTTTTTAATTTGGTCCCGTTCATTTTTTTTTTTTTGGGTGCAGTGGTCACATTCAATTTTAAAGGATAGCTTATCCTTAAACTCAAACAAGAGGAGCAAATAATTCTGTCAAAATAAAAAATATCCAGTATAAAGGATTTTTTATTAATATTATATATTACCTTTGTTGCAAGTGAGGATGGCGAATCCGCTTGAAAAGATGTTGTAATCACCGCTCCTGCATATCCCACAGCCATCATTTATTAGTAAAAAAACACATGGTATCCAAGATTCCAACCACGTGCAGCAGATATAAAATAATATGACCATAAAAAGTTGTACATATACATTTGGTTTATTGGCTGAGGAAAAGAAAGGCAAAAGGCAGAAATATATGGTACATAGATAAGAGTTTTTTGCATTTTTCTATTTTTTTTTTTGGTCAAAACTTGTAATTTTGAGTCTAACTGCATATTTAGAAGGAAAAAAAAACGCTTTTAATTTGTTCTAATTTGACCCATATAATCTAATTTTGGCTACGTTCCCCGATTATTAATGCCAGAAAAAACGTTAATGTTTGCTATCGTTATCAAAATCAAGAAGTATCAGTGAATGATTTGTTGATTCAAACGATATCATAATTGATAGCTCCATTAACGAATAACCAAGGTGATCAATAGCGAAAGCAAGACAAAACAACTGAATCAAACGTTCAGCTTCCTCACCAACATGTGGAGGAACCACTTCACGACCAATTGAAGGGTCATAAAACGGGTTTGGATTAGAGTCTTTAGAGTTAAAATTGTAGACAACCATCTATTAAAAAAGGAAGAAGTGGTTCATCCCCAAACTGAGGGTATAAAAATTTTAAGGTTTGAATTCCTCTTCACAACCACTTGACTATAAATAGTAAAATAATAACATTGTAAATCAGAGTTAAATGTCTCACAGCTCGAAGAGAGATATTGAGGAATTTTTTGTTATTGACTCGAATAAAGAATTAACATTGTACTATTTTTATCACTTCATCCATCCATCATCCATCGGGTGGGAGTTGTTTGAGAAGAGAGGTTCTAGAAATTCAAAAACAAAAAAAAAACACAAAAAAAGGAAGAGGTTCTAGAAAGTTAAGCACCTGAAGTCGCCCCAACGATTACTTCCTTCGAACTTGATGCGGTTAATGTCTCCGACAATTTAACCATGTCTAATCCCTGCAAGTAAACTTTATCCACGTTATCAATAATTTCAAGTGCTTCACAACGTGAACAATATATTTTGTTCATGGATGAAAAGTTAAAGAAGCACGGTGCTGAGAAAGCTTGAAGCATATAAAAATCGATTGATTGGTATTTAGAATCCAACCTTATCAAAATCGTACTTCGCAGAGTATTTTTTAGTAAGACTAAGAGGACGTGCGGTGCATGCATGCAAAGAAAGAAAAAGGACGAGGAGCATTAGAGCAAGAGAAGACATGGTGAGATGAGCTAGCTGGCTATTAAGCAAG